>JAWWEE010000105.1:41342699-41471876 GCA_035221455.1 Xenops minutus | reverse complement strand
GCACCCTCAGCAAGTTTGCAGGTGACACAAAGCTGAGCAGGGCAGTTGGCACAACAGAAGGATGGGATGCCATCCAGCAGGGCCTGGACAGGCTTAAACACGTGGGACCACAAGAACCTCATGAGGCTTAACAAGACCAATACAAGGTGCTGCACCTGGGTTGGGACAGTCCCAGTACAGACTAGAAGATGAGCTCATTGGGAGCAGCCCTGCAGAGAAGGACCTGGGAGTTGGTTTTTGTGGATGAAAAGCTGGACATGACCCAGCAACATGCACTTGCAGCCCAGAAAACCAACCCCATCCTGGGCTGCATCAAAACCACGCTGGCCAGGAAGTTGAGGGAAGGGATTCTCCTCCTCTGCTCTGCCTTTGTGAGGCCCTTCTTGGTGTGCTGTCTACAGTTCTGTGGTCCTCAGCATAAGAAAGACATGGACCTGCTGGAGCAAGTCCAGGGAAGAACCACAAAGATGATCAGAGGGCTGGAGCACATCTCCCACGAAGACTGGCTGAGAGGGTTGGGGTTATTTGACAGCCTTTCAGTACTTACAGGGGGCTTAAAAAAAGAGCAAGAGTGACTTTTTACACAAGCAGATAGTGCCAGGACAAGGGGGAGTGGCTTTAAACTAGAAGAGGAGAGATTTAGATTTAGATATTGGGAAGAAATTCTTTACTGTGAGGATGGTGAGACATTGGAACAGGTTCTCCAGAGAAGTTGTGGATGCCCTATCCTTGAAAGTGTTTAAGGCCAGGTTGGATGGGGCTCTGAAGAACCTGGTCCAGTGAGTGATATCTCTGCCCATGGCAGGAGTTCACAACTAGATTATCTTTAAGGTGACTTTCAACCCAAGCCATTCTATGATTCTATCATGAGTTTCTGTGTTTTAGGAATGAATTACAGGATCTGTCTTTTCCAGCACAAATTACCAATAAATTGCCAAATTATCTAAGTTGGTTGTTATAAACAGTTTTTTCGTATTGACTAAAAAAGCCCCACCCTGTAGTAGAAACTCCAGAGAGCATGGTAACATGCTCTCACACAAATGCTTGCTCTCTTTCACATGCAATGCTCTCCCCCATGGTCTCATTTTTTCCCTTTCTGCTTCCTTGTGCACCCCAAGAGAGTCAACAGTATGTGGACAAGTATGTTAAAAATGCATTTTCATTTGATGTTTTTATTGTTGTAGATAAAACTGAAAACTGAAATTTTGCAGTTGGAGAATGAGACAGCAGACATTACTCACAATTTTTACTTAGGTAAGTGCAGTTATACCAGAGAAAAAACAAGAGTCTTCAGTGACTCAATCAGCAGATTATTTTTTCATTTGATTACATCACAATTATAGAAGTTATTGCAGTAATTGTCTCTGGATAGCTTGTTAGAGGTGGTAGGTGTTTTATTAGCTCCTAGAGAATGTCTCCATACTATTTGAACTTGCACTCTCTGTTGTCTCACTAGAAGCTCCATATGTAACTCATTCTCCAAAAAAGTGGGGCTGGGTGTGCTCAACTCCCCACGGTCAGTGGAGGATCAGTTCTGAGATCACCAGTAACCTTTGGCCATCATCTGCTGCTCTGCTTCTTTTCCACAAACTCAGTGTATTCCTGTTCCATCTGTCCACCCCTAAATTACCTGGATTTTTAATTTAGCACTTTGGGAGCATGTGTATTCAACTCCTTATTATTTCACACTTTTCCCACTATGATTTTATGGATGCTTAAAAACATTCTAACTTGCTACTCTTGTGCTAGGCTAGTGAAATCTATTGTGATACTTTGGTGCTATGGTATAGTTTAAGAAGTTGACTTCATCTCAAAAGAGAATTTTCTTAAAAATATAGATAGTGTAAAATAACTAACATGTAAAACAACTCTCTTAAAAGTAGGTATTGTGACTTTGAGGTGCATACTGATACCCAATAATATACACTCCAACAAAAACCATTCTGATTAATGTCTCTCTTGAGTGTTAACTCTCCAGTGCAACAGATTGGTGGTTTTCTCTATGTCTTTTTCATGAAGAAATTTTGCTCTTGTTTTAGCAGGACAGTAGGTTCAACTTTCCAATTTTATTTTACAGGGAAAAAATGCAAGATTTTGCAAGATATGAGCAGCCACTTGGAAGCTATACTGAAAGAGAAGAGAGCTCTCAGGAAGAGGCTGATAAAACCCAGATGTCAAGAAAGCCTGCCTATTGAGGCTACTGTCCACAAGTAGGCACACAGAAAATAATTGTCCTCTGTTTGTATGAGTCCAAATTAATTTGAACTAGTTGGCAGTAAAAGTCACGTGCTTTCATTCATCTTTCCATTGATGAGAATAGAAATTAAAAAAAAGGTAGAAGAACCTCAGCTAAACGCTACTAGTTTACTCTGATAAATTCGTAGAAAGGTAGTGATATATATTTTTCTGAATATTTAGTTAGGTGATTGGTGTTGTCTTCAGAAGACTACAGAACAATTTACACTGTATTGTTTTAAACAGGTGTGCTAAATGCTTGATTCAGGAAGCTCCTCCAGAGTAGGAATTGTTACTTTAGCATTGTGTATCTTTTTTTCCACTGTCACTTGCTCAGAGTAAGTGGGAATGATTCCCAGGCATACATAGGGCATGTTTTAAAAATATAGTCCTTCTTGTGGTCTAAAAATCCAACCCAGTTACTGAAGAAGTGGATATTCACTTCTGTAATTGCTGCCCTACTTGTTTTTAGAGTAATAAAAGAAGTGTAATTGCAGAACAATTCATTAGATAGTTAGGAATTTCCACAAACCTGGAGGACTAAGAAAACCAGGGCAAAGAAATAAGGGCTTGTAAGTATTAAATTCTCATTGTTTAGCACAGTTTTTGAATAGAGGGCTCATTCTTGGTTACAGGTGTATAGTAGGGTTGCTGACTGAGGCTGTGACTTTCATTGAGAAGCTTGAAAGCCATTTACAGTCTGTAAGAACCATCCCTCAGATACCGAATATGATGAAGAATATGGTGAGTAGCAAAAGAATTGAGCTTGCTGTCTTCTTCAGCATTAAGAATGCAATACTCTTTGGTTGTTGAGGTTCTTTTTATGTCCTGCTAAACTGACAGGCTTATAGAGATTAAATCCAAGCCTTTTCTGCTTCAGGACACTGCTTTGACAAAAACAGAGGTGCTTGTGATGGACTTGGAGGAGCTAACAGAGCAAATACTGAAATGGAGAGAACTGCAAAAACAAGGGTATTCTGACAGCGTATGCAGTAGTGCTGAATTGGACTTTGGCTTATCTTTAACCTAACAAACCATTTGCCTCAAATAGGATGACTGTTCAACTACCTTCTTATGGTCTTCTGTGAAAACAGCAACACAGTTGTGTTTTAATCCAACAGAGACTTTGTAGGTAGTTATATTTCTGTTATTAAGTAACAGTTCTCCAACTATTTACTGAAAAAAAGGACAATGAGCAGTAGCTCACAGGAAGACTGGCTACTGAGAAGCCTGCTTAGGAGTTACTTTTTGAAATAGTTGGATAGGATTCCCTTGGAGGCTTGGGATTTTTTTAAAATATAATTTCTTATGCATTTGCTATAGTGTCTTTATTCATTTTTGTAAAAATCTTGATAAAACATTGTATTTTGTATGCCGTTGTAAAACTAATAAAAGCACCACATTTCAAGAGCTCAGTTTCTTGCTTTTTATTTTGTTAAAAAATCCTATAAATTAAAAATATAGATCAAAGCGTATGGTTCCATAGAAGTTCCAACCAAGAAATTAAATTAGTTTTAAGTTACAGTGACTTTTATGTGGTTTTGTGGGAAAGCAGGGTATGGACTTCATGATATAAGGCAGATCTACTGATTTGCAATTGATACTTCCATGATAATGATAAATATATTCTTCAGATTCTCTTTTTCTGTTGCTTGCCCTATTTTCAGTGTCCCACTTAGAATAAAACTCTTGTTCCATGAGTAAGACTGACAGTTTATCAAAAGCATTGATTATTCCAGTTTGTGACCTTAGTGACTTGTAGGTCATGAAAGGCTGGTTGTTAAAATGTCACCGGCAGTACATCTATAAACCAGGATAGTTGGTTGTCTTTGGAGGATGCCCAGTTTTCTATTCAGGATACAGAACAAACTGGAAGTGATACAGATGTGTTCCTTTGTGCCATTGTGTCATTTATCTGAATTCTTCATACATCCAACCTGTTGATTTCTGTTGCTGAAATAGGAGCTCTTTGCTTTTTGATAGTAACCACTAGATGGCTCAGTACCACAAATTTCACAAGTTTATCTGATTGTTGCATATAAATTTAAAGTAGAATTAAGGAAGAAATCTTTGGCTCTTTGTTGAGCACACTCTTATGACTTACTTTTAATTGGTCAATTTTATATTTGAAATTTTCTGAGAATCTCATTTTAAGCTTTGTGGACTACATCATTTCTGCTGGGTGTGATGACAAGGCATCCAGTTTAACAATTCTCTAGCATACTGTGTAAGTATAACTGACATTCCTCTCTGCTGCTGTTGAGAAAAGTTAAGAGGATAGAAACAAGTTGAATTAGGTCAAGCAGAGTTGTCACTAGATAGAATCTGAGAATACAAACTGGTGTTTGAGTCTCACAGACTTGAGTGAAGTCTTTATGTGAACACTTGCTAAACATCATTGCAGGATTTGAGAACAAAATCCCATATCACTGTTGCTTCAGATGTGGAAACGAAGGGCTTCTGCACAATTGCAGAGGAGGTGACCTTTTTACTGAAAATGCTGTGCATGTTCTGTGAAACAGGAAGAAATAGAATCCAGACTTCTGAACTTCTTCGGGATGAGAGGTGGTCGTAGGTTAGACTTGATCTCAGAGTTTTTTTCCAACCTAATTGATTCAGTGAATCAGTATCCTGTACCTCTGTCACAGGCTCAGCCTTTCTCATTGTCTTACAATGATGATTTGTGTCAGACAAATTAAAGCTGTTTAATAATTTTAGAAGTACAATGAGAACATTTCTAGTTAGTTTGTTCATTATAATTCCTTGAAATTCTTATTTTTGCCATATCGCAAAGAGTTGAGCATATTTTCTTCTTTTACTGTATTATTGAAGAGTTCATTGTGGAGTTGGTAGAGTTCAGCTAATTGCCAGTTGCCACTGATCTACCAATTAATTCTTTACTATGATTTAAAGGAATAAATCTATTGAAGTATACAGTGATTCACAGCTTGTGGGTATTCATTTTTGTATCTCTGTGGTGAGTCATGAATGAAGTGTTGGGTGCAAATGATCTATCCTATACTTAACTCTGGAAGCTTTCTGAATTGTGGTACCTTTTTCATTTAGATTTAACGTTTCTGGAGCTTAAGGCAAAATGTCTCATGAAGAGAACTATACTTAAAGTACCAAAATGCAGTTAAAACGTATTTCAAACAGAAGTTGTTTAAATGTAAAAACAATAGAAGGCTGTAAAACACTCCTATAGGATATTCAGATATAGCTCAGTTTATCATATTTTGAAATGCAAAACCAGGAAAAATCCATTTAAAAATGAGCGCCAGGACTGGAAAATGGAATTGTCAAAACCAAACAGGAATTGTCTATCAAGCCTGGCCTCTTTGTTATGCCAGTGCTACTTGCTCTCTCATCTTCTCGATAACAGTAGCTGACAGGGACAATATTATAAGAGGAATTTTTTAAAAACCATTTTGTCCTCTTGTATTACTCTAAGCACAAAACGTTTATCAATGCAACAGTTTGACATTGATTTCATTTGCAGTTCTTTGGAAGTTTTGAAATTTTCTTTCAGACCGTTAAGTATGACCCACATGAAGATTGGAGGTTTCCAAAGCAATCTAGAACACCTGAGACCTTTCTTTTAGGGAAGTATCCCTAAGGAAGGGATCCTTGCTTTCCCTAAATTCCTGTCAAATGACCGTGGGGTGCTCGCAGTGCTGGTCCCTGGTGAGCACTTTCATGCAGCGCCTGTCTGTCTAATCGCACTGTCGGCACTGAGCCCTGAGGTAAAACCGAGGGAGGATTTGCGGGGGTGGCAGTGGGGGGACCTCATCCGTGAAGTCACCGTCCCTTGCTCCGGGGGTCCCTCTCTCCCTGCTCCAGATAGCACACGGCTGGGCTGCTGCGAGGCTTCGGGGCAGAGCTTTCCCTGCCCGCCTGCCCCCGCCCCTCGGCGGGGCTGCCGGGGCCGGGCCGGGCCGGCCGCTCCTCCCCGTCCCGTCCCGTCCCGTCCCGTCCCGTGCCGTGCCGTGCGGGATGCGGGGCCGGGGCGCGGGTGGCGGCGGCTGCGGGGCCTGAGCAGAGCCATGGCCAACGTCAAGGTGGCCCTGCGGGTCCGGCCCCTGAGCAAAAGGTGCGGAGCGGCGCGGTGGCGGTGCCCGCGGTGGGGCTGCGGTGGGGCTGCGGTGGCGGTGCCCGCGGCGGGGCTGCGGTGGGGCTGCGGTGGCGGTGCCCGCGGTGGGGCTCCGGTGGTGGGGCTGCGGTGGTGGGGCTGCGGTGGGGCTGAGTGGCACAGCAGGGCTGGGAGCTTGGGGGGACGGCAGGAGAGCTAATAGCGGGGAAAGCCCTCTTGGAAAAGTCACCCAGAGGAGCTGCTAGGCTGAGTGCCCTGTTCCTGAGCTCCCCAAACCAGGGCAGCTCCCATCCAGGGTCAGGCAGCCCTCCCGAACCCCTCTGCTGTCGCTGCTTCTTCCAGCGGGAGGCAGAGCCGGATACTGCCATTGTCGCTCCGCTCCGCTCCCTGCCGGCTTGCTCGGCCCCGATGGAAATCCCAAAAGCTACATGATATGGCTTGAGGACAACTCCCACAAACAGCAAGATGCCGTAGCCCAGTGCTCTGGTGTTGTTTGTATGTAATACACACTTAAAACCTTGCAGACTTTGGAAATTCGGAGAGGAAAAGAAAAAGCAAGCAGCCCAAATTTCAGCGGCTGGTAATCTACTCCTCCTGTTAGAGAAACTCAGATAGGAATGGTTTGAGAAGCGGTACAAGCTCTGAGGGCCACGCTTTGATTTGATGCTGCCTTTTTTTCTGGCACGAGTCCCTCACATTATTTTCTGACTGCACGGATTTTTGCAGTAAATAACTTTTTCATGCAGTAGAGAAAATTATTCTTGAAGAGTTGCCCAGCCAGAAAACTAGCCTAGTCTTTTAGCCAGCAGTACACTAGCATAGTCTTTTTTGTCTATGGATTTTTATTCCTTTTTTTAAAAAAAAAAAAAATACACCAGAAAGTGTTGAATAAAATAAAAAATCTCACCCAAAACAATTCTTAATGTAAAAGGGAAACATGGAGAGTAATTTACAGGTTTTCAATGTATTTTGCCTTTAACTCAAAGTTAACTGATTTTAAAAATACTCTGTCCATAATTTTGTTTAAAATCGTGGTTGGGTAATATAGTTCTGATTTGTTGTACAGCTGTGAATGGAACAGATTTTAATAGATACTGGCGTATTGTAAGAGTTGCAGCACTGAAGTAAGCTAAGCTTAACCTTTCATTGCTTATTTTTGCTTTAGTGGTGGATATATTATTTGATTTTTATTTTATTCTGCAGTATTAGTCATTCTTAGCATTTACTAGTTAAATAAATTGGGTTTGTGCTCTCTAGAAATAAAAAGCAACGTACAAGTGCTAAGTATTACCATTAAATGGCAATTTGGTAATGATACTGTTATTCAGACCATAGGACCCTTTTGTTTCAGTCTTGTAGAGTTCACTGGAGATTGAAATTGTTTGAAAGTCCACCTTGGTAATGTATTTCATTGTGCAGTCAATGACATATTTGTTTCTCCCACAGTAGTATTTGGCTGCCTATTTGCAATTATGTAGTGGACTTAGGAGGGTCTCCAATAGACAAAAGTTAAAATGAGCATTTCGTAGCAGTTGCAAAATAGAGACCAAAGACTGAACTGGCGAGGATGTAATCTTCCCTGTCACCAGATCCTCCTTGATGAGGAGTGTGGCACTGCATCTGTCTTAATGTTCTTCCCAGGTGGGTAGCATTAAGTAGTGCATAGTAATGAATGTATAATTATAGCATTAAACAGCAGCTATAACTGTCAGACAAGGTGTTATAAACAGGAAAACCTTTCATATCATCAGTGTGGGCCAGCTTTTGGTAGGGAATGTAGTTTGGGCAGTAGGGTAGGATCAGAAAGGTGGGCAGCCTCCTGCACATGGGAGAAACTAATCTGATGCTGAAACAGACCAATCTTGTGGTATTTCACCCCAAAGGCAATAGGCCGTTTGTTCCTTCAACTGTGCTGCCACATCTGAGGTCAGCAAAAACTTTTCAAGATGGATTTTTATATTTTATAAATGGGAAGGAGAAGTTGTTGGATATTCTCTGTGAAAGCTCTAACATGAGAACTTTCTTTCTAATCTTGAACAAAATTGTCCAAATGTAATGACTTTGAGGCAAATACCAAATATATGAAGGCTTAAAGTAACCTTGATAGACACTGAAAGAACGAAAGCTCTCAGTGAGGTTAAAGGCCTGCTCTTTTCCAGCTTCTTATACTGCTTCCATACATCACACAAACCTCTCACCCTCTCCACACACATACTCTGATTGACTCTGACAGGTATCCATGTTGCCACAGCTCCTAGGATCTTTTAGGTGTCGTAAAAAGGAAGACTTCCTGCAGAAAAAAAAAAAAAAATCAGTTCAACTGGATTGAAGTATACAATATGTAAAATCTCAATTCCAGCCAAAAATATTAAATATGGCTTTTTAAGAGTCCCAAAAATTGAAAAGCTGCAAGCAAAGGTTAGAACTCAAGGGTCAGGTGGCTGTTTCTAGACTATCATGCAAACTTCCTCGTTGTTTTTTTTCTTTTAATTTACAATGGCAGATGAACTTTCATTTTACATCTTAAAATTTACTGAATATTCACATATTAAAAGATATTAATGTGGGGGTTCTCAAAATCCTGATTTCTGTTTAAAGTTTCTATCTTTTATGAACTATATTAATCACATCTGCAACTCTTTATTTAGCATAAAGCAGCATGGTCTTTTTGTTCTGTGTCTGTATGGCACCCATCACAATGAATTCTTTGACAGAGAGTTCCTATGCACAAATAATCCCTAATAGTTATAAAGTAAGTACAGTTACACAAAATGCAGAAGTTTTTCCTTTGCCTAAACTTTAAATAGCTTGTAGCCAGTGTTTTTCATAATGCTATCAGTCATTCTGTAACACACTAAATGATTGTTTTATCACCAAAAAGTAGTTCTGGGAGTAAAATCATTCAGCTATGTTCCCTGGAGTAACATTGCTTTTAAAGTCTTTATTACACATTTACTATTCTACATACTAAAAAAGATTTGTTACTTAGTTGTTATGTGAATATTTGTTCTGTGTAAATACATTTCCCCTTCAGAATGAAATATGACAGCCTGAGTGGGTGCTATAAATTGACTATAGTGATAGGCAATAATCAGGTATTAAATAGGAGCAGGGAATTGATGAATCCCTTAATGGTTCATTTCCAGACATCTTAATGCTTGGTCTGTTGGTTTTGAGACTTTTGTAAGGAAAGTGTAATGTTATTTTTGGCTGTCAGAATCTGTTGATGGAAACACTTTCAATGCTAGCATGTAACTATGTGAACTAGGAATGTTGTTTCTTTTTCTTTCTTGATTTATTTGTAGAGTATGCCAGCATCACAGTCTGCAGAGTGGTGCTGTGATAGCAGACCTTACCCTCGAGACCTGGTAATAGTATGACTGGTCAATCTGTGCCTAGGGTTCTCCTTGCACCTGGGTAGCTCTCTTAATGTTGTGTTGGATGTTTGTATGCCACAGAAATACCTGCAATGTTGGACATGTGCTTTTACTCTTTATGTAGGCCAGCAGAAACCAATACTAGTTTTTGTGTGCTGCTAATTTCCTGTGGTATCCTATCACAGTTCTAGTACCCATTTTTGGCTGCTGATTGCTCCTATAGTAATCTGAAAGCTATCCTTTGCCTCTTTCTGTTTTGGATTATTTCTGAGCTGTAACTTGAAGCCTCCTGGCCAGCTATTTATTCTTCACTTCAGGAGTTCCTGAACTTGTCCTCTATGCTCTGGCAAATGAGAGCATTAAGGAGATGTCTGGGTAGTCCCAGGTGTGAAAGCTGAACCATACTTCCAGCTGTGCAGGTGTTTACTATCCTGGTCTGAGCTGCAGCAGTTGATTTCCTCATTCCTGTCGTTCTGTATGACATAGTCCTCTAATTGCCTTCCTGGGATGCACAGTTAATGAGGCTTGAGGATGGGATGTGAGGGGGGAATTAAGTTTAAGGTCCTAAGGACTGAGGTGAGCAAGCCCGTGTCTGGGAGGGACTGTAGGGAAAGTTTCTCACTTACCATTTCCAGAAAAGTGCTTGGTGTGTCAGGCTGACCTGAGCCATGCTAGGAACGTATAGGTGCACTGAATAGGTGAGAAAGGAGCTCAACTGATGGGTACATTATGATGTGAATATTTAAAATCCATTTTGATTCAAAAGGAAAGCTCCGTGGAAAAATAAAATTACTTTCAGATTGTTTTGGAAACAATACAAAGTGAATCACTATTGGTTTTTACTTGGTGCGTCTTTAGTAATCTGCTGCAGAGTCAGCTTCGTTAACTATTTTCTCGGCTGTGCTCCACATCCTTTGTTCTTTGCAATCATATTATGGTGAGCAGAAGGAAGTATCATTTTGTAAGAAAGATTTGTTGCTGTTAGCTGTTTTACATGTTCATGTGTAACCAAAAGAACTTAGATGCAGCAATGTGGCCTACTGCTAACAAGAGTGATAACTTTTAGTACATTTTGTAGAAAACATTCCTTAAATCTTACGCATAACAGATGTTAAATGCTTTATCAAAACAAAGCAACAGCAGGTTGGAGATTGTTGCTGTTCTCCTTCACCAAAACAATTTTTTCATGTATATTCCTTTTAAAATTTTTATTCTTCACTAATTGCTCACTGCTGCTCTTTTTGAACAAACCTCATTCAGGTTGTTGTATTTCAAATGCATTTGATACAAGTGTATTATGACATAAGATATTGGCATCATTAGTAGTCATATACTTTATTTTTTACAAATTCAATTTTTGCTTATATTAGCTCTTCTGTGCTGTTTGAATAGTGTTTAAAAATTGTTTGTATTTCACTTTCTTGACAAAAAAACCAGCCCTCTGCTAATGGACTATTGCTATCATCTCCATTAACTGCTTTATCAGATGTAATTGGAAATAATTTCCTTAGAAACTTGTATATATTTTACATTAGCAGAAGAAATATATCACAGTCAAAAATTCTCTGGAAAATGGATGTAGTATAACTTGGTTTTATAGGTATTCAACATGTATTCCATATGGTGTAATTTTCAAATGCAAAACAAAATACTCCTTTCTTTGAAGAAAAGGACAAAATTACCTTTGATTTTAAAGAAACCAGAAAATCTCTGTGAAGAAAAAAAAAGTATAAATAAAGGAAAAAGCAGGTAATAGCAGGCAGACAGAAACCACCTTTTTGCTTGCTTAGGACTGTTATGAACTTCTGCTGTTTCAAGGTTTAAACTAAGGCAGGCTATAGAACGCAGTATTGTGAAGTGCCTTTCTTCTCCCCTGGCCTTGTTGCCTTACCCTTTTTGATTGTATATTTTCATAGATATATTCCTTGTGACCTTGGTACTGTCACCCTCTCGCACTTAGAGAAATGGCAGGCTTTTATCTACTTTCATCTGCTGTGATAGTTGAGTGAGTGTTGTTCCTCTGTGTCCTTCTGTTACACAACAGTCCCTTTCTTCAAGTAGTGGTAGTTGAGAGGCTTGTCTCAAAAGCCGTGAGTTTGGGGATTGCTACTTACTGATGGGAAAGAGCTGCCTCAGGTCTCAAAGAGTCTTGCTGTCTGAAAATCTGTACAAACTGCATTGTTTATTCATTGCTCATGATTTTAAGCTGTTTTTCCATAGCAGAGCTGAGATTTTTAAAGCAAAAGTTGTGATTTTAATTTTGTTTTTACAAGAAAGTCCTTCTCCCAAACAAATGTCTTTTAACATTTGCATATCCTGTTAAGGTTATTTTGACATCTTCCCCTCCCTGCCCCTCAAATTAGTTATTTCTTTTACTTAGTCTATTATTTAAATTTTCATGTAAAGTGTCATTAAGTGGCTGCTCTTTTCTCTTAGCATCTGCACTTGATATTAGCAGGTGGTTTTCATAAGCCACATCTGTGTTTTTGTAAGAGTGCTGTATCAGCAGCTTTTCTCAGATGCATTCTACTTGCAGTTGCAGGAAGTTTTCTAACTTTGGTAAAGGGCAGACATTCTAGCTTGCTAAAAGGGCAGGACTCTGCATGTCCTGAGTGCCCACCAGTGCCTGTTCCATGAAAGTGATACTTCTGCTCATGTTATGTGACAATACTGTGCCTGTCCTCATTTAAGCTAGGAGGACAAGGTGCTAGCTACTGGTGGTTTACTTCCCAGAGTAAGAGGTTGTCTCTTGTCTTGTTGCCCATGCAAAACTGGTTACTTAAATGTCCTCAAACACAACAGCAAAACCAGCTTTTGGAAGTCTTCTATTTTCTAGTATTTTAAATTTTCATAGAACGTGTTTCCTCCCAAGTCATAAGAATACTTTATAAGTAGAATGTTTTGGAGCAGGGATCGGACTTTTGTATGCAGCAAAAAAAAGGGGCACAATGTCTTTGCTTAGTGATTTTGTTCTCTAAGATCTCATAGTCTCTCTGAGAGAAGTTGTGATATTGTAAGGTGACATGACTTCATGAGTAGAGATTGCATCTCCCCTGAGGAATGATGCAGTGGTTGGCTGCTAGTGTTTGTGCAGTACATGGTGAGACATCACCATTGTGCACAGAGAATAAATGTGACTTTTGGGTAGGCTTTCTACAGTTTCCTTTTCTTCAGTTCAATGCTTTAGGTGCACTTTAAAAAGCAGGATACTTCAAAAGTTTTACTACTCCCATGGATACTACCACTAGCATAGATTTAGAAGAAAATAAAAGTTTTGCACTTCTGTTTGTAGAATTGAAGGGTTTACTGTAGTAGCTGCTTTTAGTAAAATGAAAGAGGTACCAAAGCAAGAGAATTGAGACAGTGCATCACAGCATTCAGTGTCACAGTAATTTAACTACGATTGCAGATTGAAGTTCTGTTCAGCTGGAATGAAAACTTGTATCCAAATTCTGATTTGCATGAAAAACATGGCATTTGCACAGAATTTCTTTGATGCAAAAGCCTGAATTATACTGTGTCATTGCTTGGTAACCAGTCAGGAAATCAAGGGTGCAAGAAAGTGGACTGACTTGACTGTAGCTTTGGTTTAGATCCTCCTTAAGTGCTGGTGTGATGACAGATGAAAAGACCTTTTCGTCTCCCCTTCCGTCCTCCCTTCCTCCCTTCAATGTCTCTGCATGAAAGGAAAGCATCATTATTCCACAGCACTCAAAGCACTGCTGTATCATCAGGAGCATTTCTGACTTGGATTTATCAAGGAAGATTCCCGATACTCTTGTTCGGGCAGTTAAAGAGTTCAGGGATGGTGGAGACAGGAACACTTCTCTTGCACTGTGCCACTGCATGGACAGGATTACAGAGCTTACTGCGACCACAGGGGGCCATCCTGTGCTTTGTCTCCTATGCTGTGACTATGTGTATCAAAAGTCTGGTAAGATTAAGTAAAGATTTTTAAAGCTTGAATATCTGAAAAGAGTATTGACAGTGCCTCGTGTTTATCTTTGCACCAAATATTCATATTTTTATTGCTATAGAATATTTGCAAAGAGGAAAAAGGGGAAACCATGCAAGGGTGATGGTAGTCACAAGGAGTGGTGATTTTTACTCTCAGATTGTATTAGACATTATTAGAGCAAATGAAAGCTCCAGGCAGCTGGGAGTGGTTTCAAAAAATGACTTGAACTGCATGTCTAATATAGCAGCGTGCTGTCTTGGTGAAATCTGTGTACTTGGCTTCAGCAAAGATTTTAGAATTATTTATAAACATCTGTTCTGAATTTGGTAGGAGGAGTGTTGACTGGGTGTGCACTCCTATTTGCAAGACACAGTGAAGCAGTTTTGACTTAAAAGAGAAATATCCAAGATGGTATTGGGTAATGAGAATAATGAGAAACGCTGAAAACAAAATTTAGGTAAATTTACTTGATTGTTGATACTATTTTTTTTTTGTTCATACTATCAGCACCTCAACTTTCACAGGTTACAGCAGCACATAGGAGGATACATACTGTGCTGGTGTTGCGGAGGGATGCTGCGTTTGGGAAAGTTGTTGTTGTAGATACCTTAACTTGTCAGAGTGCAGAAGCTCTAATGGCTGAAAGCTTTCAATACTCTTCTCTACAATTTCTGATGGAGAACCATGGACTCTTGTACTCTTCTCATTGCGCCTTTGGTCTCTTAACAGATGCGTCCTCAACACATTTTGTCTGGGATAGTGTTCTCTGATAACTAGCAAAACTTAGAATGAGCCTGCATTATTTGTTTCTTTGTTTCCATGGCCAAAGTCAGTCACCCAGGAGGTGCAAAGATGGCAGTTTGTCAAAGACATTTCTGCCAAGGCCACCAATAAACAAGGGGCAAAAACACTGTACAAACAGAGACTGTTAATGGAAAGGAAAAGATAAATCTGACTGCCTGCAGTCTTCCCCATAAAATCTTTAGATCTGCTGACCAAGAAAATACTTGGGTTAGATTTCTTTTAGGATTATACATAATCTGCTGTCATGGTGATTGCATAGATGTGCTATCAGAAGGCACAAAGTGTCCCAGGTACAAATGAAGGTAGTTTGATAAATGTGTACCCTACTTATAGGCTGTCATAGGTATTGGTCCCGTCTTGGGAAGTGACAGAATCCAAGAGACAGCAGCAGTGACTGCTGGCATGCATTCTCTCACACTCACTACAGGTCTGCTGTAGCTGTGTTCTTTGTTTTTTGGTTATGTTTGTAAGCAGCTTGTGAAGATGCTCCCCATCAGAGTAAGCCACAGAAGGATACCTTTTTTTTTTCCTTGAAGAGTCCAGAAAAAAAAAAAAAAAAAAAGAACAAAACCCTGAAGTTAATTGTTCAAAAAACCCTAAAACCTACATGATTGCCCAGCTCAGTTTAAAAACTCTCTGGAAGAGAGGAGGGATTGATACTGTTGCTATACTGCTTTTGAGGTACTATGTCTCAGTGCAGAATGAAATTGGGTTTGGAGCTGACTTGGGTGATGGGAATTAGCCAGAAAGCCTAAGTGTTTGCAGTGATTACATTGCAGAGTTGTTTTCAAAGTTTGTATGAGTAGATGCATACTTAATTCTTAAAAAAAAAAAAAAAAAAAAAAAAAAAGTTAAGATTTTTCTTGTACTTGAATTATATATATTGCCCTTGTTACGTTTGATTACTGTGGTGAGTACTTTGCTGATCTGTGTTTGTAGAAGCTGTTTTGTTGTATGACATGACTCTTGCCAGTGACTTCAGTATGTTTGCTTCATTGCAAGTACATGGTTCTAAAATAAACAGGCGACTTTTTAAAAGTCAGCTCCTTTGTTCTCCAAGTGCCTGACTGTTTTTTAAGAGGGTGGAAGAGAAGTGGGGCAAATCTTAGAAAATATAAAATAAACAACTGCCCCCTTTCTTTCCACCCACTCTTTCCTCCAGCTCTGTATACTTCCTCGCACTTCTGTACTCTGCCTGAACTCATCTCAGTGAGATCCAGCAAGCTGTGGAAAAGTCTCTCTCAGGGGTCTTGATCCTCCCATGATTCTTTTCCACTGGCTCATTCTTCTACATCTTGCAGAGTGCCTTTGTCCCTCCAGGGTTGCATTAGCTTTACATGTTGGCTGCAGAAACGATTTGTCATAGGAACAGCAAGTGGTATGAGATTTCCTTTGCACTGCCTGTGTTTTCTGGACTCTGCAGCAACTTTGTTTCTGTCAGGTCTCTCTTGTAGTTTCCCATTAGAGCCCTGGAACTGTTCTGTTGCAGCGTCTGCATTTCTCTGAAGCTTTCTGTGACTGAGAACATCCAGGTATTTCCTAGGACATGCACCATTAAATGGTCTTTCTACAGCTTTATGTTTGTACAGAACACTTGTTTTCCAGCAAAGTAAGTTAGGAGAGGCATTTCCCAAACATAGCATGCATTTTTCAAGAAGTGGGGAAGAAGAGAGGATGGTGAAACTAGATGTTAGGACCACAGTGAGTTCTGGGCAGCAGAAGTCAAATGTGTTACTAGAGAAGTGTACTTTGGAGTTGATTTTATTGATACAAAGAATACAGCTTTCATACTTGTGGAGCAGAGCACCCATTCCTAAGGATGATGGGTTGTTTTATCATTCAAATGCAAATTGTTGCACATAGGTGTAAGACTGTGCTGACAAACACAAGTTCTGCTGAGAGAGCTTTTGTAGTGTTTACAATCTGGAGTGAGGTCAGAACATCTCAGAACAGCTGCAACTCTGCTTTGCCTCCTGAGCTGTGGCTGCTACATGTTGTTTTGTTTATGCTCCCCAGTCTCCGGCTGTAAGTTGCAGCGGAAAGGAGGGCTCTCCATTCTCACCACCACTGCTCCTGCCCTTTATCTTGCTTTGGCTTAGCAACAGTATGAGCTCAGTGCTCTGGAAGGGCCAGCTGGTCCTGTGTCACCTTGATTATTTTTTTTGGTGGTTTTTTTCCTGATCACAGCTGATCTGACTCATTGCATGGGTGTGTAATTGCTAGAAAGTAGGAACACATGTGGGAGGTTGAAGCAGCAAAGAGAAATTGCCTTTTGTAGGAACCATCTGCTACAAAATAAAAGTCTGGGTGCTGGGAATCTGCAGCTAGAGCAAGAGAAGGTTTTAGTTCTCTCCTTGTTTGCGGGTGGGTTTCTTGTTTTGTGAGCCTTGAGCAAAGGTACTTGATTGCTGCATAGAGCTTTATGTCTGCATAGTGTGGAGTCCTTGATATCCTGTGATAAAAGGTGGCGTGGCAGTTTCATTTTGTGTTATTTGTATCTTACAGGGTTTATGTTTATTTTAATACAAGTATATATGTATAAAAAATTTTTATATCCTCAGAGATTTTATGTTTGGAATTTTTTCTTTATCATGTATGGTCAGTAATGACTGTGGTCACTGCAAGGACTGACAAGAAAAGTAGGATTTTGTGTGTTTGGAGCAGAGAGATCAGTTTATAAAGAACTACAATGCAGTAGGAGAAGGGACACAAGGCCTGCAGAGTAATTGAAGACACTAGAAGTGAATGTGGGCTCATGGACAAGATGTCAGAGAGAACAGCAGGTACCCATAAGGGGTGATGTATGTGCATAGGAGGGGAAGGATATGAAGTTAGTTAACTATTTAGGGTGATAAGACTGGAAGGTTAAAGCAGGACTGAAAATTAAGGGTGGTCATGGACTGGGAAGCAAGATAGGGCCAAGATCATACTGGGGCAGTGAAAGAACTAGTATGTGTAACTAAAGCAAGCTCCCTCCCAAAAGATCCCCTCTTGTTTTGTCTGTCTTCTGCTGTTCTCAGATTATTATGAAATTCTGTCAGAATGTCCCATTTCCTCTTAGATCAGTTGTGCTCTACAGAGTAACTGTTGGGTTTGTCCATTAGCTCACCTGCCAGAGCTTTGTACATGGATATGAAGGTCCCTAAGTTAACTCATGTTGGAAAACATTTGCTGATCAAAACATCTACAAAGTTAAATATGTATAGGTTAACTGCATCAGTTGTGAATTTCTTCCTTAGATACTTCCAGTCTATATCCTTAGGCACTTGTCCTTGTTCACTTGTTCTTTAGGGAGCCTTATGAGGTCTGTGTTCAGTACTCAACTATACATAATGCAACATTTGTTATCCAGCTGAACGTAATGTTTCCCTTTCTCTTGGGATCTGACTTGGGGCTGTGGTGGCTGATATATTGAACAGCTGAACACTCACAGCTTAACTAAAATCTCTGGGAACTGTCCTTGTATTTTCCATGTGAAGTGTTATGTATAAATATATAGTACAGGAAGGATCAAGTTCAGTCTGTCTCAAGGCAGGTACCTCAAAATCAGTAATGTGAAGTACAGAGAGTTCACAGTAAAGCATTATTTCTGCCTGCAAAACAGGATCAGCCTATGCACAGAAATGTGTTTAAAATTTCTTTATGCTGGGAAAACTCAAATGCTACAGTGTTTGTCTTTGTGCAAGTCTTAAGGTGCCCTAAGGCATTGTTTTGGTACAGAAAGTATGGGATAAAAACTGAGAACTGGAGAGGAGAGAGCCCAGTCAGGGTATGTTGTGCTTTGTGCCACGTGAAAGTTAATGCTTTCAGTGAAAGCAGATTGTAATCAATGGAGGCTAAATGTTTCTGCACATGTGTAAGGAAATTTATTAAAAGAAAGATCTAGGGCCATAAATGAGCAAACATCAACTGGGTTTGAATTTTCTAAGTCTTGTTTTACCTTACTTAGTTTTTAGCTGACCTGATGATACCGATCCAGTTGCTTGTCTGGGGGATATATTCACATATAATCTCAAATGATAGTACACCTTCAGCTTAATTTTAGACAAAGTGTTATAAAACTGAACTAAGGACAAAACTGTTTTTATTTCTGAACCAATTTCTTACAGCTTTAGAAAGGTATTAGGCTTCATAAAATAAGCCCAAACTTTACCAGAAAGTTGCAGCTTACAAGATTTGTCAGTGTTGGAGCACAAAGCAAAATATAGAAGAAAGATAAAAGACCTGTCTCTTCTTCTTAGCTTCTCAATCCTGAAGTCAGAGAATTAGGGTATTGACCTCTTCTTCCACATTTCTATCCTACTATGTATAAAAAAATTCATTATAATTATTGAGAGAGATAAATAAGAACATCCTCAAGTAGCTATCATGGCATTTTTGTGTTGGCTGGTTTGTTTGCTTATTTGGTTCCCTGGGGATTTTTTGTTAGTTTTGTTTTGGGGTGTTTTGTTTGTTTGTTTGGGGGAGTTTTGGGTTTTTTTTTCCTTTGTCCGCATCCTATTTTCATTTTTTTGTAATATGACCAATTTTGGAGGTGGAAGTTGTCTGCAGTACCCAGTCATAGCTGCTGTCAGTGGGAATTTGAGACAGTATATGAGTGTTCCTTTGCCCTGCAGGAACAATTCTGTCCATTTATGTTTCAGGATGGGTTTTTGATTTTGTTGGTTTTTTGTTTGTTTTTTTGGTGGAATTTTTTTTCCCCCTAAAGAATGCTTTTTTGAGTACTACAACAAACACTCTGGATTTAATGGTAAAAATCAGACAGTGTGACCTGGTAACTCTTGTGGCTCCCAAGTCTGTGACACGGATCCATACTCCGCAAAACATAGCCAGTGTACCAGTGCTCCACTCTACTTGCTTGTGAATGTAGTATCTGGAGTTTATAAATTTGACATGCACCTTTCTGTTTCTTCATATCTTAAATGTTTTGGGGTTTTTTTTATGTGTTCTGTTTTCAGAGAGAGTGCGGAAGGAGGAAGAGTGATCATAGAAATTGATGACAAAGTGGCAAAAGTCAGAAATATAAAGGTATGCTCTTTGTCTTCCCTTTCTCGTATCAGGATCCTGATGTTCTGATGCTCTTCTGTGTTTGCTTGGCTATTGGATCATTCTAGTAGAAATATTAAGGAAGAATTTTAAACTGGCACAGCTCTAGAATAACTGTAGCAGAAGTGTGGGGGAAGATTGTTTTGGCTTTGGGGTTGATGTATGGGTTTTGGGTTTTTTTTGACAAGCCATTTAACACATAGCTGTGTTGTCTGTATTTTATATCTGCCAAAGTTTCTGCAATCTGTCTGCATGCCATCATTCAAAGCTGTTAGTAAATTGTTTAGGATTTTGTGCTTATTTTACTAACATCTGGATAATTTCTTTTTCTGTGTCTCTCCTCCTCTCGTATTTGCACTCAGAATGCAACTGGTTTGCATGAAATGAAGTAAAATGTCTTCAGCTACACTTCAGGCCCTGGTAAAAGACCAAGAACTCCCACGGGGGAGCCCACCCTGGCAGGTTGGGGTCCTGGTCCTGTAGATGCTCAACTGGCTCCAGATGAGCCTCATTAGACCCAGAGGTTTCTGTGTCTTATTTGCTTAAAGAGGGACTGTGACCTGCCCTGGCATACAGGGGAAACCTCAGCAGCAAGGCAGACTGCTCATAGCAACCTGAGAAGGGTTGCTTGCAGATACTGGGGCTGGCTTGTCAGTGTCCTACCTCCTCAGGTTTTGTAATTGGTGAGGACTTTGCTTTATGTATAAGCTAAATTTAGACAGCATTTGATGAATCCAAGTTAGACTATAAATTAATATTTATACACTAATATTCACATGATTGTGCCTGGAATAGGTGTCCCTTGTAGTTCAAAAGAAGCCCTGTCTCAGTAGAAGAAGTAATTAGCTCTGTGAGCAGAGACTTCTCCTGAGGTGGAGGGTGTTTTTGTTTTGTTTTTTGCACATTGCAATGGGAAGGCAGTGCTCCAAACTGCCTTTTGCTTATTGCTGCAGAAAACCTAAGAAAATAAAAGGTAGTAGCATAAAAATCTTTGAATTATGACATGTTGAAAATGTCATTATAGATGATCCATAGGCTCATTAAGGTGTTAATTCTGAGTAAAGGAAACTTTACTTGTACTTAATTCATTGTGACAGCTTTAGAATCATGCAGGGTTCAGAATACACAAAATGTCTTCAAAGATAATTTAAAACTATTTCTGTCCTCGTTTGCTTTTCTCTCTCTGAGTTTAAAAAACACAAACCTGTCAAATGGGTCTGTAAATTCATTTTCCCTATAAGCCTCACAGCTGGTGGCAGAGTTCAGTGTTTGCAGTACGCTGTATCCAGTAATCTGGCAGATGGCATTGTCACCTCTAGTTTTTGGGGCTGTTAGTGAAGCAGTTTGGCTACCAAGTTATAACAAAACTTTTTTTTAATGCTTATACTGTTGCAATAGTAGGTTATATAAGTTACTGATTAGGCCCAAATTACATGTGAATGTTATTAATTTTGTGTAATGTTTTGACTTGTTACTCCCCTCCTTTGGTGGGTAGATTAACAATGTATAGTTCCTTATTCATAAACTTATCTCTTCCAACAGATCACTCAGGCAAGATTATACAGAAAGACTTACACAATTCCCTTTATTTCAGACATAGTTTCTGACTATTGTGCTAGAAAGGTTTCACCGTCACTGTTACTATCCCACGAAGGTTAGGTTTGGACTGTGCAGTCCCAGTGGCAGAAGCATGAGCTTGCATCCCTGACAAAGCAAAGAGGAAATGGGGAAAGAGACCCACGTTTCCAACTGTGCGCTGAGAAAATTGGGTTTGTCTTCTCAGCTGGGGCCTCAATTCTGTGGTACAGTTTTCAGTGAAACAATAAAAGGACAGAGAAATACCAGGAGGGTTATAAAGCTTTCCTGTCAATACATAGAAAGTATGAAGATTAGCGAAATTTTGTTTATTATATACATCTTGGAGAACCTTAGCTGTGGCAAATGAACCTTTCAGTAAAAGCACTTCAGCAGATTTGTCATGGATGTCTCTGCTCACTCTATGCATCAAAGAAAATTGAATAAAGAGGTTAAACTATTTGCCATTCCTTTTCCACACTACAGATCCCAGGTAAACTTCCTGTTAATCTGAATAAGACTTACTTTTTGGTCAACTTCAGGGTGAATTGTTCTTTCTGTCTTTTTATTGTCAGATTGACAGTAGGCTTGATAGTACTTGGGACTCTAGAGAAAAAACTGTGGCCTTCAGCTTTGATTACTGCTACTGGTCAGTTGATCCTGAAGATCCAAAGTATGCATCTCAGGAAATGGTGAGTGATGCTGTTTCTCACACCTGTGTTCCATCCTACTTTGTCCTTTGTAATCACGTCTACAAGATGAGATTCAGATGTAGGATATGTGAAATTTCATGTTCTCTTCCTTAAGTGGGTGCAGCAGGAATGCAATACCTTGTTTGTCAACTAATGCACACTTTCATTAGATATGTCAAATTTGGTAATGATCATTAATGGTGAAGAACTGAGGATTCTAGCTTAGAAATTAGTTTTTTTTCAGGAGCAGGGTTCAGGGTCTAGGGGGAGAAAGCTCTGAAAGAAAGCAAGAGTGTTGAGAGGATTCTTTTGACAGGATCCACAGTGAAGTAATCATATCTTCAACAGTGCTAAATTTGACTTACACTATATTGTTCAGAGCTCTTTTCTTTGAGAAAGCATCAGAAATCTTGTAATTAATGGAGATTTATCCTAGCTTGAAGACCCACTGTTTGATTGATTAAAAAGAAGGTTGAAGGATTTGGTATTAAAATAGGATGAGATTACAACTCCTTTTTAATAAACAAGGAATTATTAAATCTGCGAAGTACACAGTACACAGCAAAACTATCCAAATTTTTCCTTTTGGATGCATGTGATCACATATTTTAACATTAAAATAATTTTTTAGTGCTGTTTTTTCTTCAGAATTGTATAATTCCATTTTCATCTGTTGTTGGTACAACTGTTCCTGAAATTTTTACTTGTATTATTGTGTTGCTTTTCATAGAAATTATCCCTTAAGACTGAGTTGGTTCTGTAAAATTTGTATTTCTGGTAGTGATGAGCACAGAATTGTTTTGCTTTGGGGAGTCAATATTTGAAAAACTGTCAAATTTGGCAATGACCAGAACTACAGATGAAAATCTTGACAGTGCTTCATTTCCTTTTTGGTACAGTAGTGTGGAAGATGTTCTGAGAATTTGGGAACTGTATTTAGTGTTTAAAAAAGAAAATAGTCTTTCTAAAGTTCTCAGCACTAGATAAGCTTCCATTTAAAGGATACAAATAACAAATCTTTAAGTTTTAAACTGTTGGAGTTCCATCTCACCCCTCTTATATTGTCTTACTGGCTTATTTTGATTTTGTATTCTTTGTTTCTCTCATAATACACTTAGAAGCTTCTTAAGACTGTTGAAAATACAGTTGGCTTTGTAGCTGAAAAGGTTTAGTATGAAATGCTGATAAATAGTTTGCCAAGTTGGATTTATCTCTACTATCTTTGCTAGTATGAAAAATTATCAGAACTGCCAAATAGAAAATATAAATATTGGCTACAAACCATAAATTTTTGTTCTTGTTGTTATTAAATACAAGTGTGACTGGAAAAGAATATAAAGTGTAATATAAACACTGCAGCTTCCTTGCTGGGGTTGAGTAGATATTTCAGATGCTGTGGGGAGCCTTGTGTTATCATGGAATACAGTTTTATCCAATAAAAACACTGAAGGAGAAACATTGGCTGTAGAGGATTAAGAAATGGGCAGTAGTTTTCTTACTCATGCCTAGTGCTGACTGAAGGACATCCAGGGCTGCTCCATGTAACTGTTGGAGCTTAGACAGGCATCTGTCATGAGTTAAGAAGAGTTGGTGCTTTGAAAGGCCTGGAGTCCCGAGTGAATTTCTTGGGCTTTTTGCAGTCGCTTACAGTCTTTGTGATTGTAGAACCGGTAAAGCATTCTTTAAATGTCCTTGAGAAGAGGCTGCTGGAATACTGCAGTCTTACCATGCTTTTGTGCATTCCTCTGCCTCTTAAGCTGTATGAACAAAGGTTATTGTACTAATTTCATGTCTTGAATCATTAACTCAGTGAAGAGTTTGAAGTTTCTAAGCTTCCTTAAAAATCTTTGACAATAATGATGTTATCAGCAGCCAGAGGAGGTTCAGTACCACTGCCATCCAGTAAAAGCTTTCTTTCATGAGCTGACCTTGGATCACATTTCCCTTGAAGATGTTCTGCCAACTGCTATCATATGTGATTGGTGTATTGGTTGAGGATGAAAAGTAGATAAAAGTATTTGTCTTCGGGTTCATTTTTGTAGAATGCTGTCTTTTAGTAAGCTGTCCTTTTTAGTCCTCTGGATGGATGTATAAAAATGAAGTCCTAACAGTTTCTTCAGTTGTGAAGGATTCTGTGACAATGTAACAATAGTGGGAAATGGAAGTGTTTAAATAAAAGTAGGATTTTAAAGATACAGATCAACTTCTCTGAATAATTCTTATAGTTCCTTCCAGATGTTAACATTGTATGGTTTGGGTTCCTGTCTCTTGCATTTCAGAGATGACAACACACAGTACATTTTATTCCCTATATATTTTGATCATATACTCCACAGGTGCTTGTAACAGGCTTAAGTCACATGTGTATAAGTCCTGCCAAATGTTTAGATGAAAAGTTTGGACTTATTGTTCTGTTTGTAAAGATGGTGCTTTCTCTACCACCTGTACTTTACTTTCCAAAATAACAATACATGTAGCCCACCTTTTGTGGTTTTTTCCCTAATACATTCATGTTAGTATTTTTAATTAAAATAAAAGATACAGAAGCTATTTAATTTGGGGAGAGCAACTGAAGAGGAACTGATTTTAGTAAAATCTGCAGTATCCATATGACAGATTATATGCCTTTTATTTTTTTAATAGCATTGAAATCAGAAGTGCTTTTCCCTTCAAAAAACCAAACAATCAAAAATATAAATTATTTTTAATAAGTGTTATTGTCTACATATTTTTTAGGACTGAATTTAAACAGTAATTATTGTATCATGATATATACAAGATTTCTTGCCTGGCATTACAGAAATAATGTAAGCTGCCTCATGTCTCTGAAAAGAGGAACGTTTACTAAATTAAAAACAAAGCTGATTTTTTGACTACTGAAAGAAGAATACATCCCTGTTGATGTGTCAGAAATAGGCTTCTTAGCAGATATAACCTGCTGGATAGTGGTTTGTTTTGGAAGATGGCATCAGCTACAAGTGGATAATCTCCTCTTATTTATGATTATTCTCTCATTTGAAACATATGAGGAACTAGATATGAACCAGATTTTCAGTTTGTTTATTTCTCTCCTAACTGTAGTGAAATATGAAGGTATACATTGTTTCTCATGGTCATCCTAATTTACAACCTGCATTTAGAAGACTAGTATAAGTGAACTGAATTCTCAGTTTTCATTTAGAAGTTGCATGAATTCTTTACACAAAATAAGATTTTTGAAATAGGTCAGCTATGCAAGCATTGCATTAATTTTTCAAATAAGCTGAATTTTACAATGTGGCCTCTGTTTTTTTAGGTGGCTGGTTTTAGATTCTTGGGTCTATTGCTTTTGTTTTCTCCCTGGGCAGTTGAATACTTTGTGCTGATACTGAGCTGATGTTGTCATCTGTTATCACAGGTTGAAGTTCTTTCCAAAGGAGAGTCTACCTTCTCCTTTTACAGACAATTCTTTTTTTCCCTAAGTGGATTTGTTGATGCATAAACAGAGTAGATAAATTAAGAAATGCCATAAGAGAAGTTATTGGCTAAATCAACCAGACCTACCAGCCACTGAAGGAAGCGGGAAAGGACACAGATCTGCTAAATCCTTCAAAGTAGGGAGGGATGAACCAGGCATCAGAGTTACATGGCAGAGAGAAAGAAACTGAGTATCAAAAAATTGTGTAGAACCAGAGAAAGAACAGGTAACAAATAGATATGAATTACTTACAGGAACAGAACATCAGATGAGCAAAGTGTGAAATTAGAAATGAAAGGAAATTCTAAAATATTATAGGCATTTAAGAGAAAAAGCTCATGCAGTCTCCTGATCTTAACTGCAATTCGTTATGTGCATTTTCCATGGTTATAAAAGAGTGTGTGGTTTTCCAAACCACCACTGTCAAGGGACAGTTATACAATTAAAATGCCCAACAAAGCTAACCCACATCCTGCAAAAAGCCAAACTAGCCAAAGAAACTAAAAAAAACCCCACCAACCCCAACAACAACAAAAAACCATAACGAAGTGTAATACTGTAGGTGAAGTTCCTTTTACTGCCATTTTTGAGACAAACTCTTGATTTTGTCTGTGCTTGGTTGCTGCAGAATTAGTTCAGTCTGACAGAGGGAAAATGCTGATAGTCTGCGCTTGGGCTTCACTGCTGGCAAACAATGAAATAGTCTCCCTGAGTTCTAAAAAGAACTGAGGGGGTTTTTTGGGAGGTGAATTTGATCTGATACAAAATCTTCTTTAGTAAATGGGGGGCATTTTGTGTAAAAGCAATTATTGCTTCTTTTTTCCTCACCTCCTTCCTCCACAGATGTCTTCAGGAAGCTGTGTGTAGTTCAGGATTGTTTTTCAAGAGTGTGTTGAAAATCAATCACTTTTTGGCTGTTATATAACTATGGGGCTATCCTTTACTAGAGATTTTGCTGTAGAAATGCTGTATGATAATGATATTAAAATAATATTTAAGGTTGTAGTTTTATTCTTGCAGGAAAATTAAGGCTTGCTGATTTATTCTGCTGGTTGAATGTGTAAATTAATATGTAGGTGTTGTGAGACATTTATAGTCATCTCAGAAACAAATGTCTAAATTTAAACTTAAATAAGGTTTTGTTTTGTGAAGGACAGTCTGTTTCAATCTGTGAGTTTCCTTTGTAAAGCCTAAAATAGCTCTTAATGGATCTTTCCCCAAGTCTGGTTTAGCTCCACCAAGCAAAGGAGAATGTTGAAAACAGTTGCAAAACTTAAGTAAATGCTCATTTAAGTCCTACTAACAAAAAAAAAATAATATTTCAGCTTGGTCTAATGAAACCACAGTTAAATAATTTCTTAAGAGTATTTTGCACAAGAGTATTCTTAGGGCTACAGGAACCCATACAAGCATTAAGTATTCTTGTAGCTGGTTGCTTATACCTTCAATCCTCAGCTTCCCTCCAGCCATCCTTCCCATCCGGGTATTGTGCATGTACAGTAACTGCAGTGGGCAGACTCACCCACAGGATGTACAGGCACATATTTACACACAGCAGTTGCCATAGATAGCTCATGCGTAGCAATCTGTTCCTTTTGATAAGAGCAATACATTCCATGACTAATAGGCTTCGAATGGTAGAGATCATGAAATCCAGAGTAGTGTTTGTTTCCAACCTGCACTGATTTCAGTGGGGTCCAAATCTCCAACCAGTTTTTCTTGAAACAACTTTTCTTGATCTCAAGCTTAGCTTTTTGTAGCTCAGTGCATCAGTTAAATGGAGATGACAATGTTTATAAGGGAAATCACAATTTAGACTTCAGAATTTTTACACCAGGCTTTCTAAAGAATGAAATAAATAGTATTCATATTGGTCTAGGGCTGTCACACTTCTGCATTTGACTGGACAAGTATTGTATTTTGGTTTGATATTGTAGATGCAGGTGTGAATATTCCTTCAGCATCTCTCTGAATACTACCATTTTCAGTAATACTGTGACCCTTATTGGCCCTTCTAAGGTGCACTCATAAAAGCCCCTGACCATAAAGGCTATGACCAAACAAAAAGATATGTGTCTTTGAGATAAATCTAAGAAATATGAGAGTGTACAGAGGTGACTGTAAACAGCTGAGTAATGATATACTCTTGCACCTTCTTCTCTGAAAAGATTGCATGATGAGAAGTATCTGCCTATCAAATAAAGAAAAAGTAATGATTTCAGTATTTCATATGGATTTCCTTGCATGCCCATGTGCACTGTAATATGTCATATGTGAAAAGTATTATCTTAATAAATCGGGATAGTTTTGCAGTGAGAAAGAAGTAAGGGTATGAAAACAAGTTGTATTCCAAATGCCAGTAACTGCTCCTAATTTCTTGACCTTCTCACCCTCCACCCCTGCTTCCATTCTTCAGTACTGGCTTACTAATGTAAGTGGAAGAATAACACTGATCCTTTTTTTGTGTGTGCTTCCACTCTGCATTTGGACCATTGAGGGTTTTACAAGCCTGTTCAAAAGCAAGGCAGTGTGTTCAATTAAAGGTTGTTTACTTCTTAACTTCATATAACAAGTGACACAGGCTCTCTTCGCCTGTCTGTCCATTCCATATGTGTGTCTAGAAAGAGCTCCATTCTCTTCAAACACATTATCTAATTATTTCTGTCCTTGTAAATATGCTCACTAGGAAAGTTTTCTGTGCTCTCAAGGCAGAAATGGGAGCTACTGATGGCTCATGTGAGTGAACACATGAGCCCTGTAAACAGCTTTTTAAATTTCTTATTTGTTTAAAAAATATCGTAAGTGCTTTCCATCCCACCTGACTTCCTAGCATAGTTGGGTTTTCTACTGCTTCCAGCTAAGAAAAGTAGGTAGGGAAAGGGGCAGGCAGGCAGGTGATTTTGTTACTGGCTTGTCAGAGTGTAACTGAAAAGTGAACAGAGGAAGAAACAGAAGATAGTTTTAATACACCAGATTTCCAATATGGGAATAGGTGTTTTGTTTTTCAAGGGTTTTGTTTATTTTACATGTTAAGTGAAAAAGTTTACAGAAGTTACACAACTGTATTGTTTGGAAGGAAAATATGGCAACATATTTTCCAGCCCTTCATCAACCTAAGACACTGTACTGGTTACTTTTTTTTTTAAAAGTGCAAGCATTGTCATGCTTCTGAAGAACTTTACCTGAGAGACCTTTCCTCTCTAAGCTGAATTTATGGCACTTCCATGCCTCTGTGCATTCCCCATGAGATTCAAGTTTTTATTTGTATTGTGAATTATCAAGACAAAAATCAAAATCTGTTATCTGGCATATGCAACTAATTGTAAAAAAATACAAACCAATAAAACTCTAATTTAAATATATTGAAAAATTCTTCTATTTGTTTTTTCTCTCTCCTCCCCCGCCTTGTCTTGGTGTAAAAGACAGGAGAAAGAGAGGGCAGCAGTGGCCGTGGGCGTAAAATGGCATTTTCGCACAAAATATTTGAAAAGCAGAAAGCATTCCATCCACAAGACTTTTTTTTCTCCAATACAGAGTAGGACAGAAGTGAAAAGGAGAGTGTTCTATAAGAAAAAGACTTTTTGTGCAATAATCGGATCAGTATATAATGGATTAAGATGGAGGCAGGGAAACCACCATGAGTGCATGCTATATTCTGCCAGCAATGCAGCTGCTGGGTTCAGTTTTTGATCAAATAAGGTTGTTCTTTCTGACTACACCAAGATTTCTTTGCTGAAAACTTCTCTGGAATTTATTGTAATTGCAAACTTCAAAGCAGGCTTTGTTGGAAGAAAAAGAATCAAGTTGATTTCAATTTACCATGCATAATATTAAAAACATTGTATTTTGGGGAGACAAAAATTAGTTAAAGTAATGGAGGCATTGAGTTAATTAACAAAAATAATTGTATAGTTGGAGATTTTCATAGGCAACTATAATCTAATGCAGATACATTTCAAATATGAGGCCTAAATGGGAGTACACAAGAAAGGATTAAGTTAAATATTGATAGCAAAAGCTGACAGAAAGCAATAAACCATTCCACAAATGATGAAGTGAATCTTTTTCTGGCTGTTCAATCTGCTAGTGCTCATGCACACTGATTCCATTTCCCTGGCAGGCACTGACTGCTGCTCATGAGACACAGAGCACATTCTTTGCAAGAGGCAGTCAGTATAATTCACTGAATACTCCTGAAAGGATCTGGAAGTGCATTCAGCAAACTAAAAGAAAAAATTAATAACAAGTTCTTTGGGTTGTCAGGTACTGTGCATGTTGCAGTGAACCTGCACATTCACAGCCTGCATCATTTCTACAAACCTTGTAATTTTTGCATGTCTTACCATTAAAAAGAAAAACTTGGTATGGTGACCTGCAAACTTTCTGAAGTAACCTGACAGAATATGCTTATGTGGAAGGATGATTTCTTTTCTTTTTAAATTAACTGTGATTAAGATGTGAGATACCAGATGTATTTAAGAAAAATATCTTCTATCTAGATAAACTGTATGCAGATGTTTATTGTTCTTTCCTGCTTGGATATGGAGATTCACAGTTTAAATTCCTCTGTGTAATCACACTGCGGTCTTTCCTCCACACTCAAAAGTAGTGATATTTTTTCCTTCTTTTAAGCTAATATAAGGACTATTCCATATGCTTTCTGTTTTGCAAATGGGTTCCCTTGCTCATGTGCAAGTATTTCCACAGCACTGCTGGCCACAGAGTGGAAGGTCATATCCATGGCATTTCCAATGCGGCAGATTGATCCAAGATTATTTTTTAACCTGGAGTGGATTTTCTCCGATCTTAGTGATGCTGTATGAATACCTTCAGTAAGGCTAGTCTTCTGGGAGCTGACATCACTGAAAAATTAGTCTGGTCTTCAACTAAGTCTCTAAGATCATGTGGGTCTGTGAGTTCTATAGTCGTTGCATAGAAGAAGGCTGATAGACTTTTGATAGGAGACTGGGCCAGGTTTGGAGATTTTATTTTCTGATGTGGGGGTTTTATTTGGTTTTAGCAGGCAGCTTGCTTAAGAAAGTTTTTGTTGGGCAGGACTGTGCTAGCATTGAATAGTCAGATATGTTTATTGAAACAGCTGTGATCACATTCCACACAGACATTTTGTTTATTTCTGTAAATGTGCCTTGTTTCTGACATGTTGGAGGCATGAGATTGAACTTGCCTTTGTAAGTAGCTAAAGCCTGAGAAACCTAAATAATGTTTCCTATATCACTGTTTATTAAAATATTTGTTATGAAAAGCAGTTGTTCCTTTTTATTATAGCAAAAAAGAGCCCTTCCCTTTTTTTGTGAATTTGTGCCTGCTTTATTTTTTTATCTTCAGTAGTAGCTAAATTTTATATTTTTCAATTAATTGAGATGGTATGCCTCAGAGAGATGTGGGTGGCCTTGAATCAATCTGAATTAGATTTGCAAATTTATTTGGAAGTATGTCTTACCAGGCTACATCACTGTCACACCAAATAGTTAAGAAGTTTTTGAGTGGACCGCTTGAATCAATCCTTGCTGGATAGATTTTATTCCTGAGATGGTGAGTGACAGTGTTTTCTTGGATTTTTTTTTCTGTGCCTGTAAGGATTGACTGCTTTCGAATTACATCTATTAACTCTAAGATAGGTCTCACTTTCTGCTCTACTGTTATTACAAGTGTTTTCTATTCTGAATTTCCAGCCATCCCCTTCCAGCATGTACATATGTCTTTAAGAGTGTGTACATGGATTGTATCATTGATCCTGTGTGCTTTTATGGCATTGTTGGCAGATTTTCTTACAAAGAAAAGAGTTGAGTCTCTAAAGAGTATATACCTTATCCCATGTGACTGACCCACGTATAAAACATCAAGTCTGAAAAATTAATCTAAAGAACCATGAGGATCCAGATCAGAATTAATTTGGCCTACCTAATTTTTTTTATATTTATGGATTTTTATTTGATTATGGTTTCATAAACAAAGGTGGGTAAGGAAAGCCTTCTCTAGTCAGCACTGGAGAAATGGAGACAGAAAATTGTGGGGAATTATTTATTCAATGTAAAGTAGACATACTTTCAGAGAAGTTTATATTTGTACTTCATATGTGGTTCTGAAGAAGAGCTGTCTGCATCTCTAGGATTTTGATCTGTTTGTAATATGAATAAAAAGAAGAGCCAAAATTACTGGTGCAAGACTGCTTTATGCATTTTTGTTTTGACTGCTTAAATTTTCTGAGTTCATAAATGATTTGCAAGTTTTGTCCAGATCTTGATTTTAGTAAAAGGTCTTTCGCTGTATGATGAAACTGAGCTTCAGTAATGCAACATCCAATGACAGAACCTATTGCTTTGAAGGTGAACAAAACAAAGGGAGACATGTCTTGTCTTGTGTTAGGTTTTGCTAAGAGTGTTTTGTTATGATAGCAGAAAATTGATTTTGAGTAACTGCTCATACATTTAGGAATAAATAAACTTCTTTTGGCTAGAACAGCAATGTTGAAAGCTTCATGAGTAATACATATTTTGTCCTAATTTTCAAAAAATGAGATTTCCTGATGGATTTTAGAAGTCAAAAATCTCTGAGCAATGATTCACAGGCTTTTGAAGAAAGCCCTATTGTGACAGCCTACAACCAGGACAGTAAAGACTTCATTTGGCCGCATGACCAATAAATGTAACCTGAGCCCTGGAAAGAATGATCAAAAAGCTTCCTTACATAGTGTCCCTGAAAGCACATGTCTGTTTTGGGACGGGAGAGGTGCATCTACAAATTCCACCTGCAGGATAGAAAAGTGCTCCTTTGGCTGTTGGCCTTGCGAGGCACGTGCTTGGGCTTGCCTCACCGGGGCTTTGGACTTGTGCCTCTCTGTCAAGTAGCCTTTGATATTTTTAACTTAAGCTCAGATTCAACAGAAACTCAAAAGAACTGTCAATGCCCTAAAGATACATTTAGTCTGAAAACACAAAGATTTCAGAGGATTGTAGAAACTTGCTTCCAGCTCTTCGTGTCCTCCTTTAAATAATTTCTATGTTTGACTCTGCTTGGTACAGCACAATGCTTTTATTGTCTCACATCCTACTGCATGTCATTTGCATACATTTATTGCTTATTACAGTATATGGAATGTAATAATTTTCTATTTCATTTATTATGAATGTAAGTGGTTTTCTACAACTGAATTTCATTGCCACGTTGAGTTGAAAGAGGGAACAAAAGAGATTAAAAGGTCATCATTTGCTTCTCATTTTATTAACTAGGAATTGATGTTTTTCTCTTGTAGAAAACTGAATCTGTATCTGTACAAGCCCCAGTTAATGCCAAGGAATATTCCCTGAGCACTGCAGCTTGGTAATCCATATTGCTAAGCTGTTAGAGTATTCTTGGTGATGTTTGGGCTGAGACAGCTAGTACTTCTCATAATTGTTTGTATGCACAGCTCAGGAACTGGAAGGGACCATGACCATTCCTGACAGACCTTTTTCACGTGGCCACCCTGCTTTGGAGGCTGAGGGTGTTTCATAGGTTGAACATAGACTGGTCTGTGCCATATGGGTTGGGCATGTTTAAATTGCTGGAGATGGGAGCTGACTGAAGAGCTGTTACCAGTAGAGGAATCTGAGGTGAAGAGTTAATTATGGGGACTGAAGTTTGTTGCATGCAGCTTAGCACCTTTGTTTTAATAGATCTGCTTCATAATAAGTATCAAGAAATCCAGCAGCATGCATATTGTAATATTCTTCTGTTGGAAAGAATCTGCAGAGCTTCTTACAACCAGACTCTGCTTAACAGAGGGTTAATTTCTAAAAATGACAAAAAAAGACCCAGGGAGAGAAATTATTTGATAATGGAACTTTAGGGGACACAATGATACACACAGGATAATATTTTAAGAGTATGCTTTTAAAAATCCTTTTCAAGTCAGGCTTTGACTTTTATTAGTCCCTCAATCACTTTAAAAAAAAAATAAATTGTTGGACAAGAAATGCTTTAAGTTGTACAGAGCACTGTGCTACTTTGACCTGTTTGTGCAGCTTTGATCAAAGCTGGCAGCCATTTTTAAAACAAATAATTTGCAGATGCTCTGGCCTTTTTTTACTTTGAGGAGAGCAGATTATACAGATCTTGAATGTAAGAAACACCCAGTATTTCTGCTGTAAGTCATTACACCAAAAAGAGAGAAGTCTGATCTGAATTTTCTGGGACATGGATGGCCATCTTAAAGAGCACAGCTGTCTGAAAGTCACCCAGGAACTTCACCATGTGGTCATTATATTTAATAGTCTTTTGAAACAGAAACAGTATTCTCTAGTAACTGAATTTCTAGTTAGGTCAATGACGCAACTCAGTCTAAAAGAGAAAATAACAGAAATGCAAATATAAATGATTAGGTTGTCAGATTTCAGTACATCCTTAGGTTTTGTGTGAACCTGTCTTTTTCTGAATCAGTTTATCATAATAAGACAGTTGTATTAAAGAGTTCATTAAATGCATTCATTTAGCATATGCTCAATGGAAACTTCATTTAGGACAGAACTGATAATTCTGTTGCAAACTATAAGTGGCAAAATTTATACCTCATTATAAAGAGTATTGTACCAATACTTGTCAAAGTATATGTAGAAGGGTGGCAAGTTGCTTAAATCTGACATAAAAGCATTTATGTCTTGTATTTCAATCCTTTCTAAATCACTGGCTTTGAACCTCCAGTTCTCTGCCCATTGCTTGCTCACTTCTTGCCCATTTTAGTGTACTGTGGAGCACAAAGTCTTAATTTGTAAAGGAATAAAATGTAATGCATGTTCAGCTTGGAAGAACTTTAAATGCAGATGAAATTTCTTCCTTTTGTCTCATTTTAAAAAGAAAAAACCCCACAACCTCTGCGTGCATTTTATTAGTCAAGGGGAAAAATGCTGTTTTTTCTTAGACAATCAAATGTGTACCTCTAAATATTTGAAGGCTTTTTTTTTTCTTTGTCCTAGAAAACATGATTACTGAGAGGGAAACTCCAGTATTTTCTTCATAGGCAATGCCTTGCCATAGCATTATGAAGATTTTGGTTTTTTTGAAAGCTTGCCAAAGGATCTTTGTTCCTTTTGGTAGTACCAACAATTGGGTTTATTACTGGGCTCGTAATGACGCACAATAATGTGACCTTAATTAGGATGTGGAGATTTCCTTGTTCTTATGGCTGGGGTTTTTTTTTCTGATTTTTAGCAGATCTGCACGTTTTAATTTTTGAAAACATGGTATTTTGCTTTATGGAAGCATTGGATGGTTGAGTTCTGCTGTATCTTATGGCTACTTTTTAGATACAGGTGGCGTGAGCTATCTTACTTTTAGCTTTCTGTCTAGTTAAGCAAAGTATAGCATGAACTACTGAACTGTCTTCATAGTATGCCTTGCCCAGTTTTGAGGCTGGTGTGGTATGAAGTGAGTGAGGAAGACAGTATAAAGCAGTAGTTCTGTCCAGCTTAAGTAATTTGTCACCAGGAGAGCTGAAATAGAAGAAACAGATAGTATCTGCTGCTTTTTTTTACAGTAACATTTCTGCTCAGGTGAGCTGTGACTGTTCGTGGCACCTTTGGCTTTTAATATGCAGCCTCCAGTCCTTGTAAGATGGAAATGAACAGAGGCAGCTGGCCTAGCAAAGGAGCAGAATTAACAATTGACTGAACCACTAGTCCTGTCCAACTTTGTTGTTTAATATATTTTTGAGAATAAGATGCCAAGAGCTCTCTCTCTGTGAATTCATAAATGACCTTAAAATACCTCCTGTTGTTTGGATTCTCCCGGAAGCTGCTAAAACCATATAAATTTAGAAACCGCTTTTTTCCTGAGGATCTTGTGCAGCTTCAAACTTTTTTTATTAAAGTTATGGGACATCTGATAGACAGTATTATTTTTTTGCCATTAAAAAAACCATGTAACTTTAATATTACAACAATTTTTGAAGAGATGAACCACAGTCAAGAAACTTAGTTGGCAATTTGACTGCTGATTCTTGATCTTCTCAATAAACATTGAAATCATGTCTGAATTTGTACAAGTGTGTAGATTTTTCCTTCACATCCTTTCTGTGGATGTCAGCTGCACTTGTACCTCAGTCAGGTAGGTGTTTCAAGAGACAGGTGTTAAAACACTCCCATTGCTGTAAAAGGCTTTACTCAGTGGAAACATCACTGTTCCCTTGTTGGAGAGTGAGTGGACTAAATGACCTTTAGAGGTCCCTTTCACCCCAAGCTGTCCTATGGAATCAAAGAATCATTAAGAGTGGATAAGGCCTCCAAGGTCATCATGTCCAGCCATTGATCTAGCACCATCATATTCTCCATTAAACCATGTCCCCAGCTTCCACATCCACTCATCTTTTGAACACATCCAGGGGTGGTGACTCCACGGTTCTCTAGGCAACCTATTCCAATGCCTTGTCATCCTTTCAGTGAAGAAATTTTTCCTAATATCCAGTTAGTAAACTTAAAGTGGAAACAAATTATTGCAAGAAATGTGAAGCCTTTTTGCTTATGTTGTTAACACCAAATTCAAGTTAAGAATTTTATAGTACTTGCTTTTTATTTGGTTTTTAGTTCTGAGCTTGGATAGTGAAAAATCAGGTTTAAAATGAAACTGTATTTACGTAACTTTCATTGTATCGTTTTTATGTCTTTTAAAGTCTAAACCAAGTATTTTTTAATGTACCTGTTTTCAGTGAAACTCTTAAAATCAGAACTCTCAGGTTTTCAATTTTTCAAGAATATTTGATCTTTTATTTATATTTAATTTATCCCTGAAGGTATTTAAAAGGTGTGTAGACATGGTGCTTAGGGACATGGTTTAGTGTCGACCTGGTAGTGTTGGGTTTATGTTTACACTCAATGATCTTAAAGGTCTTTTCCAACTTAAATTGTTCTGAAAGTCAAGACATTTTATTGAAACTGTTAGTGTATATCTTTCCAACAAGCCTCATAGTTGTAATTGTAAAAAACTGAAATCTGAGACCAAGCACTGGTGAGCTGCATGAGTACTTGCAAGGTTCACCCAGATTAAATAGTGCCAAATATAGGAGATTTAGAAGCATGAAGTGAAGCCTATCAGTTTTGCGTACCATTGAAATTTGGTTGTTTCTGATAGTTTTGCAAATAGAATCTGCCTTGTAGAATTTATACTGGAATTTTAAAAGGATTGTTGATATAAGTTAGAATTGTCAATGTAGTTTCATTTCTTTTGCTTCATTTTTACTTTCCTTTTGTCTCTTGTATGAAGGTAAAAAAATGAGCATATTGCTAGAAAAGTAGGTTTTATAGGCTTAAGGAGTGTTTTCTGGTGTTGTAATTTTAAGAGCTGGTGATGTTATAGCAAAAATACCATCTTGGGCTAGGTGATACATGAAAAGGAAATACCTATTTCCCTCTGACAGAGAAAAAAGGCAGAAATCTATTCTTGATAGTGTCACTGTGCTGTTGTCTGAGTATTACAAACAATTGTTAGCCCTTACTGAATTACTGAAAAACTTAGATCACTACTTTTTCCTCCCACCTCCATGTAATAAAGTCAAGTAACAGTCTTTTTTCCATCTTCTTCCTCTGCATTCTCACAAAATTAATAGGCATTTATTTTCAGACACAACTGAGAATTTATATTTGTCCCTGCTGTCTTAAACAAAACAAAAAAAAAATAGTAATTTTGTTGTTTTTCTTTACTTTCCTTTCACATGGAATCACAGACATCCGCTAATGTCCTGGGATCCTAGCCAAGAGCTAGCAACAGTGGGAGAAAATGCAGGATATTTATAACTTCATTATAAGCCATTATTTATTCCTTGCTCCCTTCATTGCAAGAGAGATATCAAACAGTATAAAAAAAACACCCAACTAACTAGTATCATGGTATTTTTTTGCTCATTTTAAGAGGATATCAGTAAAACTGCTCTGCATTTTTGTCTTTGTTTGTTTGAGGGTTTTTTTGGTAGACATTCAGGCACAGATAATGATGGTATAACAATGTTTTCTGGCATGAAGTAGTATCTGGGCCAGGGGAATGGGATGTCTAAAACATCTTCTGGCCCTGGTGTGGAGTTAAGCAGTGTGACTGTAGAGAGGATTGTATTGTTTCTTCCAGCTGTGACATTAGCCTTTGCTAGACCTTTTGAAAAGCTGAGGTTTTTAATTTTCCCTATGGTTCCATTATTGAGTGGTCTGGCCTTGAATTCACTCAGGAAAAATTTTCCTTCCTGGTGTATTGCTGGTACTAATGTAAGTCACTATGTTATTGTTCTGCTGGCAAAGAGGCACAGCAGAGAAATGAAATCTGTACCTCTGACATCCCTCCCAACAAACAGGTGCCAACGTGGATAGAGCAGCACTCAAACCTGCAGTCCCAGGTTCCTGGGACAGAGAAACAAAAACGCTTAGTTGCTCAAGTGCTCATTAAATTGTTCATAGACACAGTGTTGCATGTGTCGTGCAGCTACCTATTTACTTGGAATTTCCTCCTTTCTTTTCTTAATGGTGAAGTTGTTTATCTAGTTTTAAAGACCTAGATAATACAATGATACTCCAGAATCGTCTTTCATTGCCTTTGGGGAAAGAGTTGTTTGCAGAAGGTAGGCATAGTCAAAAAACCTCTGTGTTTTTGAGCATGTTTGATCTTTAAATATTGGGGGGTTTTTAACACTTGATCAGTTTGACACATACCCACCCATATCCTTTATAGCAATTGTGTCATGGCAGAGTTATCATATCAAGGGAAGAACTGCTCAAAATCAGACAAGGAGTGTTCTTTAGTTGGGAAGTTTTCAGGATGTGTTCCTTAAGCCTAGACTGGGACTCCCAGAATTATGTGGCTGCTCTGAATTTTCTTTGACATACATGAGGATTTTCTTTGACATACATGAGGAGTTATCTATGTCCAAGGAACTGTATTTATAAGGACTATTTTACCTGAGTTGAATGATGCTCTTGGAAAAATAGAGCCCCTGTGACAATTCTGTTTCACAGAATATCTTTACAGAAAGAGGGTTTGTCTGGAGTTGGACTTCTGCCAGGTGATCCACCTGTATAGATCAGAAAAAGAAATAGCTCCCTTGGATAAACAGTCCTTTTCCTACAGCTATTTTCAAATAGTGAGAGCTTGTAACAATTAACTTTTGAGGAAAGATGGAGAATGTGTTCACTGCATCTCCCTAACAAATGTTCCGGTTCTCCTGCAGGGGATTACCAAGCCTAACATCTATTTCACAGTTTACTAAAGGGAAAGTGATTTCATTCGCTCTTTAATGGATAGGATTTCCCTACGTTGATTTAATGGCTGATGAAATACCACAACAAAACTTACATAAAACACAAAATGTTATGTATGAATCTTAAAGTATTCATTAATAAAGTAAAAAATTGACAGGTGTTGTTCAGTGTAGAAAGCTTTGTTATGACAAGTATAGCTGAGCTGAGCTAAAACCGATATTGATAGTGTTAAATGTTGTGGGGTTTGGATTGTATGGCTGTCACATGCAAATTGCTGTTCTATAAATCAGTGATTACAAAGTAGAAATCCCTGTTGGACAGGAAAAGAGAGATCAGACAGAAATGTGGTTTTGTACAGGGAGATGACAACGCAAAGATTGATGTTTACAGGAGAATACTAGCAACTGATTCAAAATAAAAATAATTTAAAAAAAAAAAAAAAGAGGGTGGAGTTGTGCCCTCAGTAATGAAGCCCTTTAAAAAAAGTTTTAAAAGTTCATGTTCTATCAGAACATTTATAAATTGGATGGATGTGGTAGGCACAGATTGTTTATTTCTTTTTCAAAATGAGTTAGATTTTTAATGAGTGAATAAGATGTATTTTCATGATAGTATAATTCAGTGATAAAATGGCAGGAATATAAAGCTACCACTCACCCTAGTCAGTGTTGCTCATATTCTCCCTCCCACCTCCCAGAGGAACAGTATATATTTCTCATACATTATTTGTGACTTTTATTTTTATTTTACAGTTCCACCTAAATACCTTCATCAAGATTGAACTTTCATGCTATTAAATTTAGCATGTGTATTTACATTACTACACAGAGCAGACAGTTTTTCCACTGGAAAAAAATTACAGCTGATAAGATGAACAAAGCAATCACTGTGTTCTCCTGCAGCGAGAATTAAAGCACAAAGGGATTTAAGGACATGCAGGAAGTCTGTTGGCAGAGCCAAGAACAGAACTGTCTCTTAAGTTCTGCTGCAAATACCTCTGCCACAGGCCAAGCTTCTTGAGCTGGAGAGAAGCCGTCCCTTTCACTGCCTTGCTTCCGGGTGGACTGGGAAAAAGAAACTGAAAAGGCAGGATAGAGAGAGGGAAAAGAAATAATCCTAGTTGTGAAGCTGTGGCCTCTTAACAAGAGAGAAGAAATGTTCCCAAACTAACCAACCGATGCCTTTCCCCCCCTTCTCTTTATCCCATTCAGGCCAAAAAGTAATGTTGCTGAAGTAATCCTAATGTCACAGTAGAGGGTTCTGTGTAACTGAGCAGCATAATGTGCTTCCTTTTGCTTTTGCTTTCTCTGGCCATGTACAGAAAGCCCTTCAGTTGACATTTGTTTAATATCCTTTAAGAGAAAGCACATGCAGAAAAAGTCTTGCATTACTGGAACTACCTCCTAGATTTGTTTTCACATATCCTTTCCTTGCATTCTCTTTTTAATTTAAATAAAAATTGCCTTTTTATTTAAATTAATCTTGGGGAGGTTGGGGACCAAGGATTTCATTATTTTGGCAGAAATTTTTTAGTTTTACATAATTCTATTTCACTAAATATTTTTTCACCTTAAATCCAAGTTTTGGATGCTACATCTCAGATATAGCAGCAATTTAAGAATTTAATTTAATCATTTAATTTAAGAATTTAGTCATAACCCAAGCAGTAACAGCTTGGCGAGGGGAGGGCAAGGTTCTGGAAGGAAAACACACCAAATATGAGATACAGCACATCTGTAGTTTGTATTGGAGACTGTGGCAAACAGATACTGTAGGACTGGGCCTTTCAGGTTTTTTGCACTTGCTTAAACTGTCCTGACCTATTAAGAGTGTTTTTGTTTGTATAATAAATAACAGCACCTTTTTATAGTAAGATCATTTTGTAGTTGGCTCTGCTGCAATTGTCTTGATGCTCTGAAGCTTTCTCTCTACTGATGAGGAAGTTTTCTGTTTCTTGTTTGCATGGCAAATCTTCCATGGAAACCAGGATGTTGAGGTTTTTTCAGCATTTATAAAGTAATTTTTTGGTTCTATGGTGAAAAGTAGTTGTGGACTGTAGTAGCTGTATATCTTACTTGAGTTTATTCTTTTCCTCTTTCATTAAATTGTGGTATTTTAAAGGCTATTTTTAAATTGTGCTGTGCAAGAAGATAATTTTCTTCTAGTTTTGGTCCCAGTTATAAGCCTGTGGGAATTTATCAGAGTATTCTAACATTAGCCTAGTGTTTTACGGTAAAACTGGTTTGCTTTTGGTGAGTTGTTTGTTGATATTGATGCTTGTGGACTATCCCCATAACAAGCAGCAATTTCATTTACTCAAAACCTCTTTTTTTTTATTTTTTATTCCTGTCTTGCCTTGACAAGATAAACTCCCTTGAAATTTCTGAACTTTTCAAGATTAGTTTAGTTTCTTATTACTAAATGTCAGACACTGGCAAATAAGAAAACAGTTACTTTAAAAATAAGATTTGATAAACTACTATTAGCTTGTTGCTCCTAGAAGGTGTAGCTTTCTCTCTTCTACTCCTCCTGCTTTCTCCTCCATTCTTCTCCACTTCAGTCAACTGGTCTTCGCCTGTTCCTTGTTCTTTAGAAAAAATGCAGGAGTTATTTACCAGAAATTACTTAGGGAAAAAACCCAAACAAATGCCAGAAACCCCTTATTTATCAATATTGTTCCTTTAAATTTGCAAATGTGGCATTACATGCTGTCCCTGGACGTTTATTGGGTTGTTTTTTTTCATATTACTCTGAGACTTCGTTTGAGTAACTCGGAAGAATTTTCAGTTTCCCAAATTACTGAATCTCAAAGTATAACAGGCAATTTACTATCATGTGAAACAACTGCTTTTTGTTTCCTTTTGCAATTCAGGTTCTGATTGGATTAAGAAAGGGAAGTTTTATACTCAGTAAATTCATACTGCTAAACCTTTATTGTCATTAAATTAAAGCATTTATTACTGTAAGAGGGGATACTATCACAGAATAAAGACAGCCCATTCCACTTACAGTACAAAATACATTTTTGCTGTCAACTGTCCAAGTTGTGTGTCTAGTCGACGCCTAATAATTCAAAGAAAAATCAAAGATACAAATATTAAGTAAGCCTCATGTTACAATAGTCAATAGCATTCATTTAAATAATATGCGTTAAAGAAGAGTTTGATTATCTCCAGCCTTTTGGAGGAACAAAGGAAAAATTGACAGCCAATGCACTTGTGTCTGTCTTTGTGTGTGTCACATAGAAAGACCCTAGATTACAAGTGTTATCCACAGGGCATTGGTTGGATAGTAGCTAAGAGGTCAAGGAACATTAAAGAAAAAGAACTCTTCATAATATGCACCATTTCTAGTGTCTTCTAATGGAGAACTGAAATAGGTTTTGAAATGTTTGAGTGACCTGTTGTTACACTTGAAGTAAACTATTATCTAATATAAAACAGTTTCACCCCCAAATATATTCATATTACAGCAACTTGGACAGCATTTTGGTATGCCTAAGCTGAATGATTAGGACATTTTAACTGATAAGTTGAATGATTCAGTATTTGTTGGGTTTGGACTGGAACCTGGCTATGTTCACAGAATCACAGAATATGCTGAGTTGGAAGGGACCCACAAGGGATGCTGGCAAAGTACCTTGAGTGATAACAGCTGTCTTAATGCCCTCTTATAACTTTTTCAGAAAGGCATGTTTTTTTCCACTATTAGGAGTGTTGACAAGTAATAAATTGTAGAATGTTTCACAGATCACCATGGGATGTGGACCACAGCTGGGCAAGTGGAGGGAAAAGGCATGGCAAAGGCAGTCAGGGCTTTGTTGAAAGAAGCATTCTTGCATGGAACAAACTGAACAGTGCCAATCACGCAGAGCAGCCAGGCAGGGAAGACATAGTGGTCTCAGCCAAATGGCGTGTTCTCTGCAGGAAGCCATGTCCAACTCATGCACTTTGAAAAGCCTCATCTTCCTGAAGTTTCATTTTAAAACTGAGACTTGGAAGAATCCCAGAAGAATTTTTTTTTCCCATCCCCTCCTCGTGATCAACAAACCCCATGATTTAATCTATTATATCATGAAATACATTAGTACATATGTCCAGACTGATTAATAATAGTGCTTTTTGTGTAATCTGCAGCTATTATTGCTAATGGGTATTTGGACTAATGTCTCTGATATTAGTACAGAAAAAGCTTTGATTTCAACTATTGTCCTTCATTTTTAAACAAGTAATAAATTCATTGCTCTGCTTTACTTTTCTACTTTTTTTGCAGTACGCAAAAACAAAGAGGCTTTTCTGACTAAATTGAGGCTATATTCAATTAAATGGATGGTAATTTATCCTCACAAAAGGAAAGAGAGTATTTTAACAGAAAGAACAAACACAAAAGTACAAATCAGCTTTTAACAGAAGTTCAGTAAATAATTTTTGAAATTCTCATGCTTAACCATCCTAGGGTTATGTCACTGTCTTCGTGGTTATCCAGCTTTGCTTGTATTATATTTCTTTTCTCAAAGCCTAATTCAGAAAGGTCTGATGAAAAACATATTTGAATTACAGTGTCTGATTAGCTATGTGTATTTAATAGAAAGTAAAGGTAACAACTTTGTTTTACTGAGACTTTGGAGTTAGAGGCTCCTCTTTCAGAGAGTCCAGTGTACATGGAGAGAGAGTGCCAAACAATTTCCACAGCTGGCTTAAATTGCTTTGGATATTCTAAGATTGCAAGGAATTTTGTGAACACTAGTGAGAATATCTCACAATTTTCTAGTAATGAATAGCTTTATTCCTACTTTATCTGTAGGAAAATCAAACTCTGATGACGTTAAATGAGTTGCATAATGTCATACAAAGGTTCAACAAAAGAGCTAGAAATAAAATGCTGTTGTTCTAAGTAACCATCTTCAACGTCCAGATGACATTGTTAGCACTGCTATCCCAAAGGCTTGTCACCTTGTGAAGATTTCATTTTAATATACTTAGCTCAGTTGTTAACTCTGAAAGATCCATTGTGAACCTTCACAAAGGAGGACAGCTCTTAATGAGGAAATTATCAGAGAATCAAGATACTTCTCTAGGCTGCTTTTATCCCTGTTGTAAGAGGTCCTACCATGTGAAGTATGGGTTTCTAAATTGATATGGAGTACTCAAGCTGGGTTTAGGCCACTTCTGTGTACAATGAGCCATGCAAAATTCCTGAATTTATTCAGTGTTGATACTCCAAAGTGGGCACAGTATTGTCCTGCTCCCATCACTTCAAGATAATGCATCCTGTAATTTCTTAGTCCATTATACTTCTTGACTCCAGTCTCATTCAGTTTGCCCCCAGACCCTACCCTCTGGACCACAGATCTACAAACATCCATCTGTCACACTTTTCTTGCTGTTCTTCATCCTCCATATCAACAACCCAATGTTTCCCTGCACTTTATCTTCCAAACCACTGTGCTTGGATTAGTATTGTAAGAAAGATCTAATAAGTGAATGCTGAACACTTAACATTGTTTGATAAATTCAAAAGACAAATACTGTGAAGTTTTTTGTTCTATAGAGTTATTAAACGGGCAAGATCTGCACATAATGCAGAGTGTTTATAGGGAGACATTATTCACAGACTGTTTTTCTTCTTTTGGTCTTTTCAGGTGTTCCAGGACCTTGGCACTTCTGTGTTGGCAGGTGCATTTAGAGGATACAATATCTGCCTCTTCGCATATGGACAGACAGGTTCAGGAAAAACTTACACAATGATGGGAACACCTGTGAGTTACGACAGTCATTTTGAACTTAGGTTTGAGGGCTGGATGTCTGGCAGAAACATTGCTTTATTTTTAAACTGTGATTATAGTGCTTGTTGAGCAGAATGCTTATACATGTTTTATCTGATATTTAAGTCTATAAAATGAGGTAGCCTTTACATTTAGGTAAATAATATTGTATCAGGTAAAAATGCTAGAAAACATGGGATGGTTTAAATATTTATTATTAGGTAATCTTCATCTTACTATGTATGAATTTTACCAGCAAGTTAGAAAGCAAAAAAAATCTGAATAGTCTTGAGTTTTAGAAACTGTAGTCCAAGGTAACACAAAGTATTCATTCTCATGGAATATTTTGGCAATCTGAACTATGCTGAAATCATATTACTTTCACGAATAAAACAGGATATAATTCTCAGTAATATTTTTGTAGCAGGCTTAATTATTTACTTGAGATATTGACCTCTTGCAGAAGTTATCCTTTGGCTTTTGGAAACTAATACTCACTTCACTTCCAGTTTTGAAATATATTTGAATAGAATTTGCAGGATCTGTTATGTTTTAAGACCATCTACCAAGAATCACTTAAAAGTGCATTTTAACCTTAGCACTCAGATTGATAGTCAGTTGATAACTTCCTGTGTTCTGCTGTAACACAAGGCAATTTGATTTTTATCTGTGAATATTCTTAGCTATTGGTGAAACATGCCTCTAAAAAGAAGAAAAAAAAATTAATAATTCATGTAAGTGGACCAGTGTCCTCTAAATCCATAGGATTCAGTTTTTAAGGTCAAATAAAGATAAAATGTTTTCAAACCCTGAAGATAAGAAAAAGACTGTTCTAGCACGGTTTGTGTTTTTGATGAGAGTTTGGATTTTTAAAATTTTATTTTCTCAGCAGACATCAGCAATAGGATTTTGTTAAATGATTACCTATTTCTTCATTAATTTTATGCAAAATCAAGCTTTCTGCCTTGAAAGCCTGAAGAATTGTTAAAATTGGAGTTAATAGGTGACAAGCTATTTGTATTACACTATTTTGAAAGTATCTTGGGAATTCAGAATGGCCACATCCTTCTTTTCAAGGAAATTTCTGAACGTAGTATTTCTATGAGATTTCTTGCTTAGAAAATTATTTCTTTCTCCTGTGGAATACTGCTTTGATCTGATATTTAATAATGTTTGTTCACTGTGAAACAGTGTTCAAAACTAAGAAGAAACAAGTGTTTCGTACAAACTGAACTTTTGTCCATGGTGGTCCATGTGATGAACTGGCCTTTCTCCCCTCAACACCATTTCAAGTGTGCCTTCTAAAAGCTTTTCATGCCATTCAGCAAGGAGATTACACCTGAGCCTTGGAGTCTTTTCCAGGGTGTGTTGGCACTGAAATGACTGAAGTGTGAGCAATCATGTCATAAGAACAGTTCATCACACAAAACCACACTGTTTCTTCAGTGCTGTGTAGACTGGGCAAAATTTGAATCAACTAGTTTGGGTGCTGTTAGCAGCCCCATATCCTGTCCTCTCTGAGAGACAAAATTTATGTCTAGGACATGTAGCTGTTCCAATCCTGCTCTGTGATGCCACACCATGAAGAAACAAAAGTAGAATAAGGAAAAAATAAAAATATTCATGACCAATCAAACTAGTTTCATTGTTGGCCTGGCTTCATCTAAACTGCAACACCTCTGACATAGGCATGTCTTTTACAAGTTTACATCAAACAGCTCTTGGATTTAAACCAAGCCTCTGAATTTCTCACTGATGCTGTTGCTCTAAAATTACTTTTGTTATAAATAGCCATACTGTTCTGAACTACACTCCAACACTATTTGTGTTGTAATCCACCATAAAGGCACTACTGCACTATGATTATGTCTTTTTCTTATAACTTGGCTTTTATTTAAAAATAAGTTTTACATGAGTGATAGAAGTATACTGTTTAATTTTTTTTCTGTTTACTTTTTGAAGGCATCCATCGGGCTGACACCTCGTATATGTGAGGTATTTTTTTTTCTTCGCCTGCATTTGTTTAAGTGGTTACATTTTCTTAATGTATTTCAAATGTACATAAACTTCTGATTTGTGCAGGGCCTCTTTTCAAGGAAAGATGATTACTCAGACCAGACAGCATCTTGCAGAGTAAAGGTCAGGTAAGTTTGTCACTGTTGGGGACAATGATATGAAAGCTTTCAAAAACATATTCCTATGACCAAGCTAAGTAAAGACTACTTTATTTTGTTTCTGTTTTCTCAGATGATAGTAATTTTGGAGAAAGGGGAAGAACACAGAGAAAGGATGAGAAAGGGCTGGGTTTAGGTTTCCATCTCAGTATAGTTCTTTGGATTCTGTATGCTCACTGTTCTATAGATAGCTGAAATAGGAGTGCAATGAAAATTTACTTCCTGTTGAACTCCTAAATTCGAGCCATAATCCTACATTCTGCTCTTATTCATCATTCCTGTGGACTTAATGAAGCAGCACGTTTAGAAATCTGGGGATTTAAACACACCAGTGTGAAACATCTATGTGAGAATCAGATAGTTACTTTGTCTAAATTGTCTTTTTAATTGAGTGCATTTAGCTTTTTTATTTTTTTGCTTTTCAGCTTCCTTGAAATCTATAATGAGCGTGTCCGAGATTTGTTAAAAGAGTCAGACCGAAAGAAACCTTATACTCTTCGAGTGCGAGAACACCCTGAAACAGGACCATATGTACAAGGTGAGAGTGGGCTCCACAATTAGCATCAGAGCTGCAAGTAAATGTGTGTCAGGTCTGTCTGTATCTTTGCATATATTCCTGGCATGTTCCTAATTGCTTCTACTCTTCAAGAATTATTTTCCTTAAATGTTTTTCTTGTTAATATGATTGTGTGTAATACACTGAAAGCTTTGCTTCTATTGTCCTACTGGCTGGATGTCCTGCACTTTTCTGTTTGCTTTTGCAGGCATAGATCATATGTGAGCCATGGTATTTTACTTTCTTTTCTTTTGAAAAAATGTTCATTTAACCAAGAAATCCACCAACGCCAGCTCCAAATGGGTTCTCCAGACCAGCCTAAGGTCCCTCCATACCTGTTTTGGACCTTAGCAACAGGAAAAAATATATTAAAAAAAAAAAGTAGATAAATTCAACTGTTTGATGCTGCAGGGCAGGCCATGATTTAAATGTGTATTACCCAAGTGAGAACCTGATATGCTTAATTTTGTTTCATTGAACTGAAAAAGTGCAGCATACATAATGTGAGTACATTGGCTTTTTAATTCATAGAATCACAGAATTATAGAGTAATAGAACATCCTGAGTTGGAAGGGACCCACAAGGATCTTCAAAGTCCAACTCCTGTCCCTACACAGGACAGCCACAAGAGTCTTACCATGTGTCTGAGAGTATCATCCAAATGCTTCTTGAATTCTGTCACAACTTCGTGCTGTGACCGCATCCCTGGGGAGCCTGTTCCAGTGTCTGACCACCCCTGGGTGAAGAACCTTTTCTAATGTCAAGCCTAAACCTCCCCTGACACAACTTCATGACATTTGGTAGGGTCTTTTCACTGGTAACCACGGAGAAGAGATCAGTGCCTGCCCCTCCTCTTCTCCTCTCAAGGAAGTTGTAACTGCAATGAGGTCTCCCCTCAGTCTCCTCCAGGCTGAACAGACCAAGTGACCTCGGCCCCTTCCCCTCTAGACCCTTCACCATCTTCATGGCTCTCCTTTGGACACTCTCTAGGAGTTTAATATCTTTCCTACATTGCGGTGCCCAAAACTGCACACAATATTCCAGGTGAGGCTGCCCCAGTGCAGAGCAGAGCAGGACAATCCCCTCTCTCAACCAGCTGGCTATGCTTTGCCTGATGCCCCCCAGGACAGGGTTGGGCCTCCTGGCTGTCAGGGCACTGCTGACTCATATTCAACTGGCCATCGACCAGGACCCCCAGGTCCTTTTCCATGGCACTGCTTTCCATCATCTCATTTTCCCGTTTGTACGTACATCTGGGATTGCCATATCCAGGTACAGAATCTGGCCCTTTTCCTTGTTGAACTTCATATTATTGGTGATTGCCCAGTCCTATAATTTGTCTTTCTGCAGGGCCTCCCTACCTTCAAGGGAGTCAACAGCTTCTCCCAGTTTTATGTTATACAGAGTAAAGAATTGAACTTCCTTTTGTTGCTGTGTTTCAATACCTTCACTCTTTTCCGAGTGTATCATTTCTGGAAGGTAAAAGTGTAGTTCAGTTCACCCTCTAACCTCACATGTATTTTCTCAAAACTGCCATTTGTGATGTCTTTACACAGTAGAAACACATTCCCATTAGCCATTCAAAGCAAGTACTATCCTGTGCTTGATAAGTACTATTTTGAAATGAAATTAGCTTCTTCAAAGTGTCAGACTCCATGCATCCTGTGAGCAGTCCCCCAAGGTGTTAGACTGCCAAGAGGAAGTTGCTATTTAGACAGAACTTTATGCTGGAGCCATATTTCATAAATAAAAGATTGTTAAAAGTACCCAACTGTACTTAATGAGTCCTTTTATTGCAAAGGTGTTTGGGGGCTTTAAAGTAACTAGTCTTTTACTCTTCATCTTTCTGCTTGTAGTGAAATCAATAACAAATTAATAATAATTTTTGACATAAAAAGGTATGATGTTGTAAAGCCCAAGCCAATATAATGACATCATTAAAAATTTTAAAAAATTGGAGAAAAAAAGAACATATGTAGTGAGCAAAGCTAACACTAAGGAAATTAGAAAACAATATATTTAGGTCCATGGTATAAATTTTGCTTGAGACACTTTCCCAGTAGTTCACCTGTCAAATAACACTTCATATATGAGTCCTTAAAACATGAATGTTATGTTTATTGAACCATTCTTCAGTGTTGCCACTGCTCACCCCATCCTGCTAAGTCTGACTTATTTTTATTTTCAGCTATTTTTTAAGTTGTCTTCTTTCATTTGTATTCTAGAGGTGGGATTTGATGTACTAGTGTATATTTAGTTGTGTGAGGAACATTTACCACTACTTTGTCTTAGTGCTCTACACGCATGGGACTCGACTGCCAAACTGGCATGTTTTCTGGAATGGAAATGCTTAATATGGACTATGAAAATAAAAACAGCCTTTGGGGGTCTATGTGTGTTGTCATTAATAGTATAGCAGCAAGTAGTGAAACTAGGTATTTTGCATTGCTGCGAGTTGTAAAGAGTAACTAAATTATTGTGTTGTTTCAGTTTTAAGATACTATTTAATGCCCCTTGAAGTTAGAGGAAACTTAAAACTTTTTGCACCTAACATGCATTTATCTTAAAGGTGAAAACTGTGCAGAAGTTTCCATAAAACCCTATTCTGCATCACTTTTATACTCGAGTACTTGCACTGCTGTGGGATTGACCTGTCTTCCAGGAGGGGTATAACCATTATAACTACCTTCTCTCATGTATTTGTTTCTTCATTAGCTATAGTGGCAGAATAATATAAAGTGGATCATGTTCTTTTAGATTAGGATACTTAATTTGGTTTTTTATTATCTTGCTGCTAGAGGATTATTATATGCTTACACAGATTCTTACGTATGTTTGAGTAAGCTAAGTGAAACAAATCAGATCCATTAAAGGAATTTGCAGTTATTTGGGGTGCCTTATTGCTTCAGGTTTTCTTCATCAATATCATATTTAAGTGAAAAAGATTTCTGAATATTTGTATAGAAACATTAAGATGGATTTAAGATTGTTTGACATATTTTGATCAAATAATTTTAACACATAAAAAAGCTTACTGTGAGTTACTAGTTTTATTTGCCTATAAAAATATCATGTTAAATATAGATGAGAATTTTGCTTTTATTGATCCATAAATAATATTTACTAAAGGCTGACAGCAAAGAGATTCAAGTGCTGAAATGGGTAATGTATTTAAAAATATGATACATTAGGGAAACTCCCCAGGAGGTTCCAGGAACATTCTGTCCAGAAGAGATTAATTTAATCTGAGTCATAGGGACACTGAAGATTTAAAACTGAATGTTGAGTTTGGGATGACACTTCTGTGAAAGATGAAGATGCAGAAATTCTGTATTTTCACAGATATGTCAGAGGCTAGAAATAGTCAGGTAGAAAATAGAAGATAGGCTACCAAGAAAGGAAGTAGTGATACATTTGCACAAATACTAAGAAATAAAGTGGGAAACAGAGTGGTCAGCACTGGGTGAAGGCGGCCCTGGGTGATCTGTTAGGCTTGTCACAAATTTGGTGGAAGAGAGATAATCAATGAGGAACTCCAGTACATGGTTACAAAGTGTACAGGGAACATAGACTACACCTTGCTGGCAGTGGAGATATGCTTTATGTTAAGGACAGCATAGAAGAGAGGCAAATTAATCAACCTCAACAAGTACTGAGTCCTGTAGAGGCTGAAATTCCAGTCCAGTGTAGAAAGAATAGAGTATTGAATTTATACCCTAATAATAAGGCCAGGATAGCAACACTGTCTATGTTATGATAGATTAGTGAGGGCAGGAAGGTCCATCACTCTGCCATATCAGGGTGTATGCAGCGATCAGATTTTAGATGCCAGGAATTACTGTCTCATGGTGAGGGTGGTCACCAGAGTCAAACCTTGGCAACATTACCAAATATGTAGAAATAGTATTTGGCTCAGGAAGTCATAGAATCATAAGAATAATTTTGTTTGGAGAAGACCCTTAAGTTCATGGAGTACACCTGTTAACCCAACACTACATTAGATTCCCTAGCAAAGACTATCTCCCTCTTTTCATAGGTATTTGTGTATAGCAGTCTTGGAGAAGATGCCAAGACAGAGCATAGCTCTGGATCTTTGCTCTAGTTTACCTATTCTTCTATTCCAAATAAAAGCCCTTGAGAAGTCTGGATAGAAATTTCAATGAGTATGTTCATCTGGTATGGCTTTGTCAAAGTATCTATTTGTTGTAGCAATTTAAAAAACTTTAAATAGCAAAAAGCCCAGGTGAGGTAATAAAATTAATTGTTGCTTTCAAATCTTTGTTTCTTTAGTGTTTTATTTAGAAAAAAAACTACAAATGAAAATAAGAAGTTTTAAAATAAGGTTTTGCAATGAAGATTCAGCAGAAAACTGACTTTAATGACATCTCCAGGTTGCACTCAGTTATCTTTAAATATATCTGTTCATTTGCTTGAGTGACTAGTTAAAATACTGTATGTAGGGGATCCATAACATTATTCATTAAGTTTTTGATGGGATTTTGCATATATAGGTAGTGAGGATGCATATGGGATTGTCTCTGGTAAAGCCAAACCAGAAAATGAACTTTAGGGATGTACTCAATGTGCTAACAGATCTTCAGTCTCTTGGAACAGAGCAGAACTAGTTTATGTTAACTCATATAATGTCTAGATATAACTCAAGGGAACTTCAGTCTGAGGAGGAAGAAAATCCCCACCAATACTGAAAGAACTCAGGATGCTAATTGAGCCCATCAAAAACTCTATTTCTTATGAAATAGTTCTTTAATAATTTGGCAAATTTTAGATTATGAGTGTTATTTTAACTAATATTTATTTTTATTAGGCCTTGGAAGCATTGGTTGGACTGAATAAAAACTACTCGTTCTGTATATAGGTTATATTCCTTTTGTTAATGGTAAATTACTGAGTGTAACACTTCTCAGGAGAAAAACTGATGGAGAGAAACCTTGATACAGTAAAAGGGCAACCTCATTTTATCTCCTGCAAAAGAAAATAGGTTGAAAAAGCAAGAGAACAGAAAAGGGAAGGAGAAGAAAGACTTGAGAGACAATCAGTGGTTTAGAGCACATGACCAACAAGGAGAGACCTGAAAGCCAGGAGGTGGACATTTTAATTCAGTCAACAATTCAGTAATTGGTTTGGTGCTGCCAAAATTGTGGAGGTGGTTAAAAGGAGTAGAAAGATGATTTTTTATGATTAATTAAATTTTAAAAAAATGAAAACAGAAGGACTTGAAGAATGTAATAGTATAGCAAATACATTTAGCAGGTGGCAGCCAAGTGGTGTTTCAGTACCATCAGAGGATATGGTAGGAGGATTGGCCACACATTGCAGTTTTTGAGGCTCAAGTTGGGCATTAGGGAAAAAAACATGAAAGACAGTAAGAGCACAGTGCAACACTTGAACAAGTTGTGAAATTTCCTTACAGTTTTGATTTGGCTGGACAAAGCCATAGCTAATCTCTTCTAAAGTTTTCAGTGGTTGCACCAAGAGGAGGAAGATGGACAAGATGATCTCCTTGGGTCTTGTAAAACTTGAACTTGTTCAAAATTATTTTATTTTAAATTGAAAGCTAACCAACGTTTCTGTATTACCTTTTGTAATAATGAGTCTTCAGTATAGAATAGAATCCATCTCTAATTTCTTAAGTTAGAACAGTTCTCTTTTGATAACAAGAAATAATAATAAAAATATTTTCTTTATTTTCCTTCCACAAGATAAATGGATACAGAAATTTAGAAAGGATACATTACTTAGATATTTTATAGATATGTCTATAAATCTATACTCTTTCCTGTCTATAATCTTTCCAACACATCCTTGTTTTGACTGTGATAATTTTCTTCCTATGCTTTAGATGTAGTATGAGAATAGGTGATAACACACTGATGTTTTATTTATTGCTAAGTAGTGTTTGTACCAAGTCAAGGATTTTTCATCTGCTTATGCCCTGCCAGCAAGAAGGCTGGAAGGGCACAAGAAGCTGGGAGGGGACACAGACAGGACAGATGACTCAAACTGGCCAGAGGGATATTTCATGCAATATGATGTCATGCTCAGTATATAAACTGAGGGGAAAGCTGGCCTGGTGCATCTGCTCAAGAACTGGCCAGCTATCAGTCAGTGAGTGGTGAGCATTGTGCATCACTTGTTTTGTACACTGTAATTCTTTTTTCATTATTGCTGTTAGTACTGTTATTTTCTTACTTTTTTTGTCCCTTTAAACTGTCTTTATCTCTTTTACTTTTCTGATTCTCTCCTCCATCCCACTGGTGGTGGAGGGATAGAGTAAGTGGCTTCATGGTGCTTAGCTGCTGTCTGGAGTTAAATAACAAAGCAATATTAAATTACACAGGTGTAGATAAGGAGATACTAGAAATCTTTGAAAGTATGTAGTTGTCTTGGATAGCTGTAAAAATTTGAGCTGGAGGAAATAAATTGGACAGTTCTTGGTAGTCTATATGTTAAGGTTACATAAGTGAGAGTGAAAAAGAAGAAAATATGAGAACAAAAGTCATAGTCTTGGGAGATAAAAATTATGAGAGATTAGAAGAATTGATCACTGGGTATGTTGAAGGTAGAAATACAAAGCCAAGCAGATAACTTATTGACCACAGAGGCTCTTTAGCCAAAGGAATAAAATAAATTATTAAATGCATCAAAGAAAGGACAGATCAAGAAAAATGAGGATGTGAAAAGTTAACCAAATGAACTGGTTGGATCAAGAGATGCATATTTGGTTTCAACTCTTCAGATTTTCATCACTGGTATGAATAACTGTAAATCCTAATATGCAAGGAGTAAGCACCTAGAATTTTAAGTTGATTATAAGTGGTGCTATTTGTAGATCATCCCTTTCTGAGATACAGCAGGTTTCCAAGTGCTTGTTTGTAGAAGTAAGTGCAGAAAATAGTATTTCCTCTTATTTTATAACAAAGATCTTCTGATATTGGTAAAAGAAAGCTAATGCAGTTGCAGGCTCTTTATACATGTATTCAAGACTTCCCTCTTCATAAAAGTTTTTCAGCATACTTTCTTACAAAGGAAATTCTTATTCTACATTTAACACCAATAAAAATCAGAAAACTGTATTTGTTGGTATGCCTGATTTAATTCACAGTATTTTCCATCTTCATTTATTCCAACTTTTTCTTATTTCTTCCATACTCCCTTCTTGAGTCATACACAGTAAAGTCTGTTTGACTTTCTTTGTGGTTTAAACATATGCTTCAGTTTTACAGACTGTTGATGTGTCAGTGGATGTTGACACAAATTTGCAAATAGTTGGAAAAGAAAAATCTAAGTTAACTGGAATTTTCAGATTAGGTTGATTGAGAAGAGTCTATAGGTTATGTTGTTCTTTTTTTTTTTTTTTTTTAGATGAATCCTAGACATCTTAACATAAAAATAATTTAAACATCTTAATGATCTTCAGTTTGTTGCTCTAAAACAAACTGTGCTCACTGGAAAGATCTTTATTAAAGCCATGTGTTCTTTTCTTTTGAACTGCAGCTCACCACAGCCACCTTGGATGGCAAACTCCAATTGTTTCTACCCTGATACTTGCCAACCTGTGGAGCTTTGGCCATGGTACTCTGAGAATAACAACTTGCTGAGAGAAAGGAGACTGGTAACTGGCCATAAACAAGTGGCATAATACTCCCTTTTAAACTACAGTTTTCTTCTGACTTTATTTTCTGCAAGTTCCTCAAGCTGTTCGCAAAGTTATTCTGTTGTACAATCTGTTACCCTTATTGCAAAAATACAGGTGAAAGATCAAGAAAAGAAGGAGGATACTCATTCTGACTTCATTCTAGCAGATCACCACAAAAGTGGCTTTGAAAGGACTTATTGAATGCTTATAGTTAAGTGTATTCTGTAGTGCTTTGCTAGGCTGGGACCACTATAGTCCAGACTGAAAACGCAAGCAAAATAGCAAGTGTTCCATTTGTAAAGATAGATCTGTCTGTGACAAAATTTTTAAATGAATCTGAAAGAAAGGAGGATTGTGTATCTTTCCAAAATGTTGTGAGAGTTCTTCTATTATACTTCTTTGGGGTTACTGGAATCAGCATGGATGTTTTTCAAAGGCAGAATTTTGCTGGTTTACTATTTACAGAACATTCTGTAAATTTATTAGGGAATATGTGACAAATATCTTCTCTTTAGAAGAAACTATTTCTGTCTTTTAAATAAATGTTAAGAATTTTCAAATATGTTAAAGTAATATGAAAATAAAATGATGGGGGGAAAAGTGTTAATTTCTTTTATTCTTCCTAGTTGTCTTGATCTTAGAAAATATTTTTTCGGCAACTGAATTTTTTTAAAAAACTAGACATTCTCAATGTTCATTGACTCTAGGTAAGAGTAGAGAGCATGCATGCGGCTGGTGAAAGAAGACAGATGTTTTTTCCTTGCAAAGTGTGCTGCCATTTCAGTTAAATTTGCCAGAAAAAAAATTGTTAATGATATTTCTTTTTGAAAAAAGGAAAAAAATTGGAATTACCACTCCCACTTTAGCATCAATCAGTATGGCTAGATTACTTTCAGTACTATAAAGAATGTTATATTTAATAGACATCCCTAATTTATGCATTTAATATTTAGCATAAGTAGATAAAGTTATTTCCATAAGTTGTCTGGTTTCCATAACAAATGTTCTTTTGTAAAGGCTTTAGCAGTTTTTTGCTGGGCAAAATCAATTACTGTCACTGTATATACAGATATTCTCCAGAACGCAATGGTCTCATCAATAAATAGTGTAGTGAAGCCAGATCATACCGTGCAGGAATCTGAATACCAGAATCAGGTTTGGTATGATCAAAGCAAATGTGGAACAACCCATTTCAATACTTTTTAATACTTATTCAGTTCAGAATCAGGTTAACAAAGGCATCACCTTCAATGCTGCAGCTGCACACTGGTACATTACACTCACAAATTGTTAGGAAGATTTAAATTTTTATTTCCACCACAGGGATTCTCAAGATGGTCTTCTTTGAACTTCATTTAGCTAACTTTCTCATCTGTATGCTGGACTCCACAGCAAGAGTCACTATTCAAATACAGAAGAGCAGCATGGCCCACAGCTGTAATTGCAAGTAAAGTGTTTCTGAGCCATGGGTTACAACTTAGTAGTGATTGGCTCTTCAGAGAGATTGAAACATCTGCTGAGGAGGTGTAAACTGTAATTATTACCTTATTTTTTTTTAAGGGACAACATTTTTTGAACAGAAGAATAACATTCTCAGAATAAAACCAGAGGACATGCTTAGAAAAACTGAATCCTTGCTTCAAGCATGGAGGGTGTCACAATCCCCATGGGACTGAAATAAAAGCAAAAGACTTCCATTTTCTAGATCTCCTGCATTCTAGGACTAACTGCTGTCAGTGCCCCAGTCAGCCAGTGTGTATCCTCAACATCCTTCTTAATCTTGGGCTAGTTTGATCTCTGCAGAAGGAGCTTGTCTTCCAAATCTAATGTATTATCTTTTTTTTTCCTTTAAGTGCGACTCATCTGTATGGCACTTTCTGTTTAGTTTCATCAAGGACTTTTCCTGCATAGAAAAGCCCTTTGGGGCTTTTTGGCCATGACCATGGCATCATCAATTCATGCTGAATAGAGAGGTTCATCTGTTCAGCCCTTGCACATGCGCAGCTTTTCCATAGCCCAAGAATTTGTTAACCTTTTTTTCCCTCAGGGGAGAGAGACAATCTGCCTTACCACACAGGCACTAGAACTTTTCAAATGGAAATTCAGGATAATTTTTTTGTAGCTTAAAAAAAAAAAAAAAGAAAAAGAAAAATTCCCCCCTGGACTTCTCATAAATGCTTGAATACTTGTGGTTTTGAGAATGGAAAACTTTAGCTGACACACTTCAAGTCTGGCAAAAAGAAATGCTTGAAAGCAGGTCCTCGATGTCAAATAGGAGGAAAAAACTGTTGTGGATAGTGTTACCATCTTTTAATATTACATTCGGAATTGTCATCACCACTAGGTTTTCCTTCTGAGATCTCTTTGAAAGAAGGACTCAGGAGGCTCTACTTAATTGCTAGAGTTACACTCATAAAAGATTAGTCTTCAACAGAAGAGTGTATCCACAGAAGCACTATCTATACCTTTGTTTTTTAACAGGCAAACTTGGCAGTTTTTTATGTTCAGTTTCTGGCATAAGTACAAGACTATTAGGAATTAGACAGTTCCAAAAGCAGATAGGAAATGTTCCTGTTAGTTAAGGTGGGTAGCAGATCTCATCAATAGAAAATTGACACAGACAGATGTAATTGTATTTAATTGGTCATTGTGAGGAATTCTGAGTATGCTTTCAGACTGTTTTTTGGAAGAAAAAAAAACCCCTCCCAAATATCTTAAGTAAATTAAAAGTCTTGCTTTGAAGGAATGTGTAGCAATATGTGAGGAAAACAGCTGGCAGAAGAATAGTCTAGTTTCATAAATATTTACTGTGTCATCTGTCCTTGAATGTCCTATATGCTGGAGAAAGGAGTGATGCTTTTGTGACTTTCTATGTGCTGTTATGTGAGGAACTATCCCAGATGAACCTCTTCTACCAAATGCCAGAGAATTCTTAAAATGGATTTACACAACAGTTTTTCTGGTGCTTTAAAGGTCAGAAAGCATAGTGGCGTGGCCATCACTGTTCTGAAGTGGATGCTTTTAAAGACTGTTTGGGATTAAGTGATACTACTCAGTTTTCTATGTAGAATGAAAGATACAAGTTTGGGTTGCACTGTCAGGAGCAGAGGAAGAGCAAGCCCACAAATGAGCTCTTGCTTTCCTTTGGACTTTTCTATTTCCTTAATTCATCGTGAAAGAAGTGTTCCTTGGATGTATCCTTCAAGACTATATTGCTTTCCATTATAAATGATGATTGCATTTAAATATAACTTATATGTTCCTGGAATATCTGGAGGTAGTCAGTGGCACTTTTTTCTTTCTCCCATTTTTTTTTTCAATTATGTGCTCAAAACTCTGTTGTGACTTGTATTTTCCCTTTTAACAATGAATAGATCTATTTTTCTAGTGGTATTTTATTACAGAAAGAGAGAATATCAATAACAATGCATAAAAGTATTTTAAAATATTTTGGAGTATGACTAATAAAGAAAAATTAAGTGGTATGGATTTTCTCTTAAAATATAATTTAGAATGCCTTGCTTCAGTGTATGAGCAGCAGTTCAAAAATATGGAAAAAAGAAATTAAAGAGTAAAATAGTACCTTCTCTGAAATCCTGACAGGTTTGAAAGTGCAATAATTTTTAAGGACAGTAAGGCATTGTTCTGGGAGATACCACTTTTATCTTATTGTCTACACTGATCTTCTACCCACCAGCATTCCCATAAGCCAAATTGTGCTCTTCAGAATTCTGCACTTCAGTAAAGCAGGAGTAATTACACGTTTTTTTGTTAACATGGTATGTCTGGGAGTGGATTGTCTCAGACATTTTAATAACTTTCAAGATAGGACAGTACACTTGTGTTAATAACAAATTTTTGGTGACAAAACAGTGTAAATTGAAAGCTGGATACACCTAAGAAGGCCTGCAGAAGTTACTGATGATAAACAAGTTCTATGGCAACTGGTTTATGTTAAATTTTTATGTGTTTAGTGTGAATACAGTATCTTTAACTGGAAAACAATCTTCATCCTAAAGTTAGTGTTTAGCTGAAGACCTTTCTTGTATATGTTTTCATGAAAACAGAATGTTGCTAAAGGAAGATATTGGACCAAACACAGACTAAATTATGTAGCATGATTGAGAATAATTACAGCTATGATGAATTTAATTTAACAAAGTGATAGGCATTCCAATCCCAGATTAATATCTTTCAGATTAATTTTACATCGTGGCCAAAGTTAAATGAATCACAATGAAACGTTTGCACTTAGTTAATGTAAACAAATGAACTTGTGTCTTCCCTTCTGTCCAGACAAGAGAGAGTTTGTTTTGGGTTTTGTTTTGCTTTATTATTGGATGAAAATTTGTTCTGACAAGGAAAGTATTGCAAGATAATGAACAATGATCTTTATTCTGTCATTCAGTCACAGAAGAAAGACAAACCCTTAGGAAGTCATCTCCAAAGACCAGCCCACCAGCCCCAAGCAGTTACTTCTAAATCATTTGTGACAGATGTTTGTCTAAATGGCCCCTCAAAACCCCTGGTACAGAGATTTTGCAGCCTTCCCAGGTGGGAAATCCCCATGGTGCAATTTAAACTCATTATTCTCTGTCTTAATCCTTTAGGTATAGGGCATAATTCATTACCTTCTTGTTGTAGCAACTCTCTGCATATTTGGCAGTCGTTATCCTGTCTCCCCTCAGACTTTTCTTTCCTACTTTGCACAAAGCCAGGTCTTTCTATCTGTCTTCATAGGTCATGTTTTCTAGACCTCTGTTAATTATTGTTGTTCTCTGAACTTTCTTCATTCCTTTGTTCCTCTTTCTGGAAGTGCAGTGCTCTTGGAAGGGTACACCACTACATGCTGAGCCAGTGCTGTGTAGGCTGAAGTCATGGCTTGGTGCATCTTAAATATGGCACTCGTGATTTGGTACTGAGCTTGTCTACAGACATGTGGCATTACTGATTCAAGTTAATCCCCCAGGTTTGCTGGATCCTGCATTTCAGCTCATTTTTCCCATTGGCCACCATCATATTGAATTTTGATCCTGTGCTCCCAAATGCCTCCAGCCCCTCCATTATTACTATTTTCTGTAAACTGGATACGTGATGATTCTAGAGGCTGGAGGAATGGATTCCCTGATGTCTTGACTACTAGATTATATACTCACTTCCAGAAAAGGTGTTCTTTCTATTGCACTTACTCTAGATGGGGTCAGGGGGAGAAGACTTTCAGTGAGACAATTAGCTGCAATTACTCTTTTCATTGAAGGCAGGACGCTTCAGCTTTTACTGATGCTGTTGAGGTCAACAACATGTAAGCGTCATTGTTACTTTACTATGTTTCAGTGCAGATTTCTTGTTCCTTCACTTGTCAGGACTCTGTGTAGATGTATTAGTCTTCTGCTGTGAAAAACAATAATGCACACACATTTTAGTTTTATCTGAAGGCAAGGGCTTTGAAACACTGTTAATGTGACTATCCTTTAAAGTTCAAAGATGTTCATAGAATCATAGAATAGTTTGGGTTGGAAGGGACCTTTAAAGGTCACCTAGTCCAACCCTCCTACAATAAACAGGAATATCTTCAATTAGATCAGGTTGCTCAGAGCCACACCCAGCCTGACCTTGAATGTTTCCAGGGATGGGACATCCACCACCTCTCTGAGCAACTCATTCCAGTGTTCCTACCATGAGAAAGGCAATTGGCACTTGGACAGCTATGTTGGCTACAATGACTTCATAATTGTTTTACACCTGATATCTGCATTTATTTTCCAGGATTCTCCTCATTTGCATCAATAGAATTAAGAGGCGTTAAATCTCTGATTTAGCTTCCCTCCAAAGTCCTTGTATTGAGGTAACACTAGATGTTGCTGCTTGGCTGTGTTGAATCGGCCTCAGGGAATTTGCATCTGTTGGAAAGGGAAAGGGAAAGAAAAGAAAGGCTACTACTCTCGTCTTCAAGAAAACATTTTCTGATGTTTTACGTAGCTTTCTTATAAAGGCTACATTGCGCCACTGCAGGAATCTAGTGGACCTGCTGGAGGTTCCTGGCTGCTGTTTCTCTCATTAGCCATGTAAAATACAGGGAACTTGGATATTATTGCGTAATAGTTCTCTGAGCAGTTGAATTAACAGAAGAAATAAATTATACAATTTTCTTTAAGCCAGAGGAAAAATTAAAACTATGTGAAGTAAGCAATTTCCCTACTGTTTCAGGTTTTTCATGTGGCAGTTAATAGTAATAAAAGAAAAGGATAAAAGTTAACCTGATTTTGCTATGCCTTGTTTCAATTTTAAAATAGGACAGTATTTCAAAGTTCTGAGCCTTATTAGCCTTAAAGCTCTGTTAATTCAAAATTTTTTAGTCTCAACATGAAAGACTTCTTCTAATCATGTGTAAGCATTGCCCAGCATCTTTCTGCTTGGGGACTAAGATGCGGGAAGTTGGGCTGTACAAGGAGTAAACTTACGCACTGCCATGACACATTCCATTTTTTCAAGCCACAGTGAAACAGTAAATAAAAAAAGGCTACTGTAACTTAAGTACAGACTCCAGGGTTCACTGGAATATTGTTTGAGTATTTCCCATTTGTTTGTGGAGTCTGTAAGGGCAAACCTATCCTAGAGCAGACTTGTAATGTGAGCTGTGAAAAGTAACAGCACGTAATAAAGTAGTTGTGGTTCTGTTTTCATGCTATTGCTCAGAGATCTGCCAAAATGCCTGCATGAACCACTTTTTTCTTTCCCAGGGCAGCACCTGCCCCAGATTTGCCATTTAAGCTCTCATTTTGGAAAAGAGAGATGTCTGTATATAGTTTATTCTCCCACAATGCCCAGAGGTGTCTCATTTTACCAGTTTGTAGACAGGAGTCAGAGGCAGCTGCCAGTCCGGGGGTAGAAAGCATTGCCTCACGTCTGTGCGTGCTGACTAACCAACCTGAAAGCCATGCCTCGGGGAAGGATGCCGGTTTCAGGTGGTAATGATCCCAGAAAGAAGGAGGCCAGAGGCTGAAATTGTTCCTGGCCCAATGCCACGCATTTGGCTAGGGTTACACCAGGGGTGCACTTGACCTAACGAGTATAAAACACACTCTCCACAATCATAGATAAAAAGAGATCTTCAGGAAAGGAAATAGAAGCTGAAAAAAAATGAATGAAATGCCTTCCACTATGTATGATCGTGGGCTGTGAAAAATACAGCTGGAAGGAGCTTTTTTTCCCTTCTCTAGTAGAAGGGAACAGTGGTCTGACAGTTGTGCATTTCATTTTACCCATTCTTCTTCTTTTTCCCACCCATGAAGTCATAACAGTGAATATTCAAGTGAAGCATAATGTGTAGCTGTGGGATTCAATAAATGCAAATTACTAGTTTTGTTCACTCATGCAAAGCCTTTTTCATTCACTGCATTTTTAAAAAAAAAAAAAATGTTTATTTTTATTTTATGATAGTAAGCTATAATGAAAGAAAACAAAGTTGGGTAATAAGATAGTGGTAAAAAATTAATTACAATTTTAGTTTAAGAGACATATTGATGTGCTTTTATTCTTCTTCTTTAGAAATATTCATGCTTTTTGCACGTTCCAAACTGCCAGTTGATACCCTAATACAAATAGTCTTCTTTATCATCTCACTTTTAAACACCTACTAAAATGATTTGCATGCTGAGAAAAGTCAGAATAATCTAATATCCGTGATTTAAATGAAGACTGTAAGGATGATGTAAAAGCAACATAGTTTGGGTGGAGGAGACTGGAGATTTAAGGCATTTTCCTTAAAGTGTGGACATAAACTAAGGATAATGAAGTTGCACACCCATTATATATGTCGTAGTGTACACACACCATCATCATCCTTCATAGTCCTTTGGCAGACAGACTGGAAAAACATTTCAAAGTAATATATGACAGCTGGAACTAACACCTAGCAATATCCCTATGAATTTCATATTTATTGTGTAGTTAATACATTACTTAAGAATACACCTATAAAATATAATTAGGAAGGGAAATAGCTTTCTCCCAAAGGGAAACCTGTAAGAAGGGTGAGGTTTCCTCTTGTAGAGCTTTTTCCAAATTCCTTTCCAGTAGGTTGCCAAACTATGTTCAATTCCCAACCTTCTCTGAGATTTCCTAGGAATATATACTCCCTGTATTTTCTCTAAATGAAGCAGAAGAAATGATATCCAGAAAATGAGCCTGGTTGACTGACTAATTTTATGTATTTTGACCTATGGTGTTACCAAGGCCATATGTGATAGCAAAAGCTACATCTGAAACAGAAAGGATTTTTTTGGTGTTAATACTGACTCCAGGCTCATGGGACCTTCACATCAGGTAACTCACTAAAGAGCCTTCCCCATAAAACTGGCCTTCTGTGTGAAAGAAGAGATATTTCTATTGGAAGGATAGATAAAATGAAATTAGTTGCTACAACCACTTCCTTCTCAATCCTAACCCCTTCACTAATATTCGCATGGAAAAACTTCTTAAAGTAGAAGTCTGGATTAAAAATTAATGTCAGAAAAAGATGTTCTGAGCTTTCCCTGGTCTCTTGACCCCTCCACTAGATGCTTGTGTGTGTCTGCTTTTGCAATTTGCCATTCACTGAGAAAAGGATTCTTCTAGCCTTAATTTTGAGTAAAAGAAGCCTCAAATGAAATGCCTCAGACACCAGAATTCATCCTTGGCATTTTTTCCTTAAGGAATAGAGCTCTGCAGAAATTCAAAGCTCCAGTCTCATTTAATTTCTGCTTCCCTTGCCCTTGCTTTGTGTGCACACTTCAGAGAGAGAGGGAACGTGTCTCTGGCTTCCATCTGAAACTGAATTAACAAATAGCCCCATCCGTGGTGCTGACAAAATGAGAATTTCTTCCTGGGAAATGCTGCTATATTGTTAAAAAGGGCTTTGTTCTAAATGAGTACAAAATGTCAAAGGGCAGACTTTGGGGTTTGTTTCCCAACATGGGGAGATTTCCAGGAAATTCTGCTTAATGAAACAAAAAATTGAGTGCTCTGCTTTCCTTGCTGTCCCTGTGTGATTTGTAGGCACACAGGCTGCCTATCTCCACATTTCTGCTGTTCCATATAGGAGGGATCGTGGGAAGATGGTTAGTTGACAAGCGAGATGCCTGGCAAGGAGAGCCTCAAAGGCCTAGGTGAGGTCTAGGAGACAGGGAATAGCTACTCTTTATCCCAAGCAGAGCAGGAAACAGCAAAGCCTGGAAGCCTGAGAATCAAAATTACTGGATGGGCAGGGAGTTTGGCATGGAGTCCACTACCTGAGTGCCAGGCTAGCCCATATGATAAGGAGAAAAGCTTGGAGAACCGATGAGCTGCTTACTCACCTTGCTGTAGCCTCTGACACTTGGAAAACCAAAGGTCTACAGATCCCTGGCATATACCTGGAAAGCCTGAGCAAAAAAACAGAGAGGTGAAGACCTCAAACAGGTCCTTCACCAGGACGTGCACAGAGAAACCAGGAGTTCAAAGTATTGTTGGGCTGAATTGACAAATAAGCAGCAAGTCTTCTGCCTTTTCTCATGGAAAATTGTCTCCATGGAAAAATTTCCACCAGAGCTAGTTAGTTTTCTTTATCAGCAAACTGCAGAAATATACAGATTTTCAAAGAGCAAAGAACTACAGTGCCCATTTGCTCTAACAGAATGTGCCTGTAAATCCAGCCTAGAAAAAAGTCTTGCTACTCTGCCCTTTCAGAATAATAAATCTGTTGGTCCATATGCTATTTCAAAGAATTAATTTAAAATTAATTCAAAAAATAAGTTGCTTTCCTTTCCAGTAGAGTTCTCTTAGATGTTCTCAAATCCTGAACTTCCAGCCTGGGAATAAACTACACTCATCAACTCATTCTTACTTCCAATGTGTATTTGCAGGGAAACAAAACATTGCATTTTTCACATTTTTTTTTCCAATAAATCATTGTCTGTTAAACCATTTATAATTTTAATGATGTTTCAATCAGAAGATGAGGTTACAACTAGACTGCCTGGCAAAATCCCATTGAAAGTAGTGAGTTGAGGATGCATCCCACTGCACAGCAGCTGCATGGAATCCCAGGCTATCAGAAGTACTTTTCCTCAGTGCAACCCCCTGGGCAGTTGCTAGACCTGGAAGATCACTTTGTGTTCGAGTGTATTGACTTTGTTTTGCTGAACAAAGCAGGAAGTAGGAGAGGCTCTCCTTGAGTACAACTGCAGTTCTAAAATCAATTGCTTGCCATTCAAGACTTGCCACTTATGCTATTCCAGAATCTGCTCCTTGTTTCCACCTGGAGATTGCAGACACAGGGGATACACAGAGCTTGATCAGCCCATTGCACTGCTTCATTCACCAGAGAGCCTGCACGTTTGGGAAAAGTCAGTTGTAGCACTGACACATTGCCCTGATGCTCTGTGCTTGCACAGAGTCTCTGCCTGCAGTACTAGTTGGGATAAAGCTATGACAGATTTGTGGGATGTCTGCTAGATGTCCCAAGTCCTTTGATTCTATCCAGACAATTTCTAGGCATATGGTAGGAGACCAAACCTTGTGGAGATTCTCCTAGACAGAACTCAGGAATCTCTCCTATGCAAAACCAAAGAATGTTCCTCTGGGCTTGAAAACAAAATTTAGGCATTAGGGTCTGAAATTTTTCCTGCTTTACAGATTAAATTAACTCGGTTAAAGCATGGTGCTAATAATGCCAAGGTTGCAGTTTTCTATCCCAATATGGGCTATTTGCTTGAGTTGGACTTGGTGACCCTTGTGGGGGTCCCTTCCAACTCAGAATATTTGGTGAATCTATGAAAAGGCATTTGGAATGCATGGAATTCTGCCTTGAGAGGAGTCAGGAGCCATTCCAGAGCTTATGGGTGATGGTCCTGGGCAATCTGCTTCTGGGAACCTTGCTTGAGCAGAGGGGTGAATGCTGTAGTTCTGTAATGAGCTAGGTAGGCATGAAATATTGCTGCACTGCTATGATTAACTAGTCACAGGGAGGCTGGAAAATGCCCTTAGTGCTAAGATAAGAGAGCTAAACAGCCTTTTGGAAGGAAGACGCATTTCAGACTCTGGCTTGTCTTAGTTACTCCTGCCTAACTGCTACCTAAGAGTTTTGTCAGCTAAGATGAAAAGCTGCATTTAAAATTATTGCTTCTTAATGAGTAGAGTTTTGGCAGTTCTGAAAGACATACAGTATACAGGAAAACATATCATGTTTCCTGCAAATGCAGTAAAGAAGTTCTAGGGCCATTTCTTCTTCTGGATAGCTCAGTGTGTGGCTGAGAGGAATTTGTTTATATCCCAGAAACAAGAAGTAAGTTAGGTTTGAATTCTTTGGGTTTGATTGTTTTTATGTCATATATGTGATTCTCAGACAAAAAAGTCAAATTTGTTGGTAATTGACAATCAAATGCAGAAGTGTTTTATTCATAGCCCTGACCATGTTTTTAAATAGGAAGAAAAAAACATATTTCAACTCCCTCTAGCCTGTGGTCTTACATCACTTCCATTTGGACTCCTGAAAATCCAAATTAAGAGGTAAAAATTTCAATATTACTTTGTTGGGAAAATAAAAGCATTATGTCTCTACTGACATGACTTTCAAACACAATCTGAAATATGAAACAATATTCTTAATAGCATTGTAAGTTTCCTACCACACAGATTTTCTATTTCCAGTATTTTCTATAGGACTCGTACATATAAGTGTGAGGGTTAGGGTTCTCATTTTCAAGTAAGGGACATTCATAGCTCAGAGATATTAATGTGATGTGAATTTTCATTTTAGTACAAATGCAGAGATGAAAAGAGTTAAAATTCTTGGATCTATTGAATTCACTGGCCACAAGGCAGCCAGGCCAGTACTTGTAGGTTCTGTGTATTGTATGTGTTGAACTCAGCGTGCTGGGGCTTGGGTTACTCTCAGGTCTTACTGTCAGTTGTTTGAAATTTCTTTTCTAGAAAGTTTTTACTGCTGTAAATTCCTTTTGTGTGAGCTCCAGATAGCAAAATGACTCAAAGATTTGTTTGAACTTTGGTACTGAAAATCAGTCCAACACCAAGTGGTCAGGCTGGCTGGGTACACTGTGTCTGAACCCAAAGGCATCATCTTGCACAACGCAGTTGGAGCTGATACGTGACATGGAGATTTGCCCCAAAGTACAGGTAAAGCACAATGCATCACTGTTGCTATCTGGACATTCTTGTCTTGCTCCTTGCTGGAATAGTGGGGCTCTGCCCTCTCTGCTTTGAGAGTATCCAATTTCTCGAGATTCTGTCCTCAAAGGCTGATGAAAAAAGATCCTCTTGAATTTTTTTGCTATGATGTTCTTTGTGAAGTTTTAAATATGAAATGCCAAAAAAGCAATGCATGCAAGAAAAGATTGTCACTTCCAGTTCCAAATGTGAAGGGTGATAATGAAGTTCACGTAACATATGGAAAACAGTACTGCTTTGTTTAGCCACTTGGCTTGAAATGTAGACTCCACGGTGCTTGCTATGCAAACAATGCTCAGTTGATCCATCAAAACAAAATCATGGCCATATATAATACTAACGATTAAATGCTTATTCTCCATGATCACATAACATATGGCTTTTTGCTAGAATGTGCACAATCCCAAAGGACATTATGTGAATATAAAAGATTGTTCACTCATGATGCCCCAGTTGTGTTCTCTGGCAACATCTCTTCAGGAAAGAAAGCAAGACACATACACAAATATGAGGACTCTAATGGGATTTTTTTTCCCCTTCAGCTTAATGCATTACTGCCAGCACTGTTTAGGATCTTTATTAGCAAAATTGCACATAAATATATTGGTAACTTTGAAGTCCAGTTTGCATTGATCATCTAAGAAGCTAGATTGAAAGACAGGGTATTGACATATTGCAGCAACTTTGAGAAATGTAATTTTTTTTCATTCTGTTTTGCATGATGCTTTTCTTCATGAGATAATAAATAAAGAATGGGGCAAGAATAGCTTGCCTTGATTTGTACAAATCCTAAGAATTATTGTTGGTATTAGACACAGACTTTTCAAACCTGCATCCTCTTACTGTTCTGGCCTCTTTTTGAGGATTTTTTTTATTTCTCTTTTCTTGGACTCCCCTCTTTTGGTGCTTTGTTTCATATCATACATCTTTTTTTTTTTATCATTCCTGTCAACTCTGATTGTTAACTAGTAAAGTTTTTATTTACTGAGCTAAGAAGGATGGTGATGGTCCCCAAAGTTCTGTGTGCTTCTTTTGCTTAGGCAGCTCTTACTGGAGTCTGAATCCTGGTCCAAATGTGTGGACTCTGCTGATTTCCACCAGAGTGGATGTGCACAGAGGCAGGAGTGATAATGATTGGTACAGGGGTACAGGTAAGTCCTCTGAGGCTTTTGGGGGCAGAGGATGAGCAAATATCCCTCCTGAATGGGAGCTATGGTAACCAAGGTCTGACAAACCTGCTATTAGTAAGTGCACAAAGGTACTGAAACCTCCTACCAAGAGGGAATAGTGTGCCAAGCCTCCTTCTTTGAGACGGGAGTCAATGCCTGGATGGCTATATCAAAATCCTGACTGCAGAGCACTGCTTTGCATCTGCCTGCACCCAAACAAAACCTAGAGTCACCTTTGTCCTTCCTACAGTAGATTTCCACCTCTCCAGGCACTTTTAACACCCGAAGCACAGAGTGGAAGCATTGCTACATATTTTCTAATGAAAGTTGGATTAGCAGGATTTACACAACAATTTGTTCACAAGTCTTGTTCCCGTTTTGTTGATAATTCATTCTTAAGAGTTTTTATCTAAATATAGGCATTACAAAAGTTTCTTTTCTATTTTGCATTGCTTGTGTGTGCAAATAAAGAATATGTCTGAGTATGTGAATGGCACAAGTGACTTATAAACTGAGTCACCTGCATCTATTTAAATCCTTAGATTGGATTAAAAATTAAATTTCAATAAAATTTATATCTTCCAGCACAAACAGTGAATACTTCTTCTGACTTAGAAATCTTCCTGTCTGATTTACAAACAAATTTTAGCAGGAATAAATAAGTGCTAGATGAGGATCTGCTTCTGTGTTAGTCTGTTGCTGTGTGTCCAGGAGGAAACATGGGTGTTACAAAATAAAAACCCCGAAGTTTACAAAAATATTTTTTAACTGCTCAGCAGTTTCTAATTAAGGTATTATCATTTGCAAATCTTGTTCCTATTCTATAAGTATGCTCCTGTTAAACTGCCTGCTCTGATGCTTTCAGTTACCTGCCTTCAGAATACTCTGGAGATAAAGTGCTTTACTTGCCCTTACTGTAGCAGTTTAGTTCCTCCACAGAGATGTAAGTGGAGGTGCAGAGCTGTTTCATTTACACAGCAAGCCTTTCAAAGACATTGGGGAGAATCTCAGATTCATTATTCTCCCTCCAGCCGACTCATGAGCTGCCTCACTTCAGTGCTATCTCAGCTGCAGGCTGTGAGTTGGCCATGTCACTGGGAAAACAACCATGATGCTTTGTCCAGGAATTAAAAATCCCATGCTGCACAGCTGTTGATAGTTTGCTTCCTGACACAGATTTAGGCAACATATCAGTAGTTTATAAAGCAAATCTTTTATCTTTCCTGCCTCCGTTCAGCTAAAGCTGTAAACAGGACATGTGTAATTTTTCTAAGATGAGCTGGGCTGAACGTGGCTGCAGCTGTTAATCAAACTGAGTAATTGTAAACATTTGATTGTCTAAAAAGTACTGAAAGCTCTGCTTCACTCTCAGTTGCAATCAGTCATGCTGACCCACTTGTCATTGTCTTCTGAGCTATCATATGTATTAAAAGCTATCAGATGGACAGAAATCCATCTCTGAGTTTTGGCTCTGACAGTAAAAGAAAGGCTGCAGGTAAGGCAGCAGATCAATTTGCCCAGAACTTTCCAGCTCACTGGGTAAAATCTCAGTGTAAAATGTTCAGCTGCTAAGGCAGAAAGCTGTGTATGAAGTGCAGACATCTAACTGGCAGGCTGCAGTAACGTGCTGGCCAGGTCAGAGATTTATACTAGCCTGCACCATGACTAGGTCACTGGCAACCTGTGGAAACAAAGCAGATTGTACTACAAAGTGAAGAACCTGCTTTCCAGGCCCTGAGGAGAGGGTTTATGTTTGCCAAAACATTCAGAAATCTCATAAATAGCCAAATGAAGACTGACATAAGTTCTTTATCTGAGACGTTTTATCTTGTCTGCCAAGTCCTTAGCTCCTGAAACAAAGAAACTTTGTATTTGCTCATGCAGAGCATGGCATCTACAGCCAAAATCTGGAGGTGACTTTGCCCTGTGTGGCTACCAGGTCCTTCCCAGAACCACACTCCTGGCACAGACTCATAGCCAGGGCAAGCCTAAGCAAAAGGAAGAGACCACTGCCATGCAGTGATAGCAGAAGTGATGGAGGGGGCGAAGATGTTGGCCACACTGGTCTCCATGTGTTGATTTCTTAGAAGAAAGGCCAATTCTGCTTGAGGAATGCAAGAACAGGATTGGGAATTAAGAGCACAAATCCAAGGGGCCCCTGAAGAGGGACAAAATTGCCAAGGGAGACAGAGAAACCTTGGTCTTCTGCAAAGCACAGAGCAGACAACCATGCATGGAAAAGGGCTTGTGAGACCATATGACTTACAAGAGAGCTAAATAAGCTGTGAATCACTGAATCACAGAATATGCTGAGTTGGAAGAGATGCAAAAGGATCATTGGTTATAACCCTTAGCCCTGCAGAGGACCATCCCCAAGAGTCACACAAAACCATGCCTTGGGCTGCATTTGGCCAACATAGTAGACTAAGTGAACCTGTGCCCACTGGTTACTTAATACAGAGGTTAAATTTTGCAGGTCATGGGTCAAGTCCATGTTAGCTGTAAAGACATGCATATGCATTGACGACAACTAGTTTTGAGGCTAGAAGAAGATGGCATCACTTTTCTTCATGGATGAGAGGTCAAATGGAGATACTTAAGGGAAAAGGCATCAGAACCCCTTTAATACATCGTTTACTGTGGTAATCACTCTCACTGTTCTGCATTGCAAATGATATTTTGAAATGCAGCAATTTATAGTGTGAACACTTCCCTCGTCTTTTACCACTTTTTCATCATGATTGTTACTTTGTCTTTGTTGGTTTCCTTTCTGCATATTTTTAAGTGCTTCCAGACAACCTTGTTGCCCAGCTTCCTTGACATACATACTGTTCTATTCCCTTGGAGCAGCTAGCTGTTTCCTTAGAGGGACACTGTTGATGCTGGTTCATAGATTTCTCTATAATGCACATTTGAGATCATTCCCTTCTCTTTGGAAATTTTCTTTCCATTCTGAAGCACCTCCTCTGTTCTTATGTTGACAGTCAGTTAAAAATGCACGTTTACCTTCACAAGGAGGTTGGTTTCATTGTTTTCCTTCTGTGACAGAAGGCATATGCTGATCTCACAAGTTGAGTCCTGTATGGAGTAGCATCCTTTAAGCAGACAAAATACTGATACAGATTGTGATTTTTAGAGAGTATGAATTATGAATCAAATTCTATTTAATGAATGTTCTTGGATGAGCCATACTATTTAAACCAACAGCAAATTAGGCTCAAAATCCAGACAAATGTTACTTAAAATCTTATGTTTCATTTAAAAATAATACAGGAAAACATAAAGAAAATAAGTTGACTGGGACTCTGATTCTCAGAGCCATTATTTTCTGTCAATATTAAACTAAGAATTTCAGAGCTGTAAAGAACTGATCCTCCTTTCTATAAAGTCCTCAACAAATAGGGTTCAAATACAAGAACTGCAATGGGTGCAAGACTCATTTAATACAAACATATCAGGTGGGACATTATGAAAACTTACACTAATAGTTGCATATAAAAAGCTTCAATGTTACCAGAGAAAGTTGTAAAAATGGATTTTTTCCATCCCAAACTTCCTGAACTTTGAACAGGCAAATGTACCCTTAACAACATTAAAACAATGGAACATGCTCTCTAAGATTGTTGTGTCCTGTACACAGCTCTCCTATGGGATGAACTCAGAGTTGTTGAGCAGAAGGGTACTTTAAGAAATAGTTGTTTAGGTTTGTGTTGACTACACAACTTACTTGAGCCATGAAAAAAAGAAGGATGTCTCTGGCCTAAACACATGATACAGTGGCAAAGTCACAGAATGAATTGTAAAGGAAAAATATTGTCAAAAGAAATTTTAAAAGGAGAAAATAGACAGAAATAAATATTTTTTTATTGCATTGTTATATCATCAGACACAGATAACTTTTATCCAGAAATTCTAAAGCTGAGATTATCTTTGGCATTCTGATACTACTTTTAAATAAGTATTTGAAAACTGAGAACATTTCAGAAAATGTTGGAGTATGGTAATGTTTGGCCAATATATAAAAAAGTACTACACTATATTAAGATTAAAAAACAATACTTGATATGAATTAGGTCTTGTATAAAATAATAGTCAAATTGATACATAATGGTTTAAAGCCAAGGCAATAAATTCTGACAGCATAATGCATGAAAAGTTATGGCGAAACAGAAGTTATAACACCTTTGATACAGTTTCTAATGATCAACACAAAAGAGCTGCATAATGGAGTGTATTTAGACTTTGTAAAGCTATTTGTTTAATATGGCATGGTATTTGAAATTAGCACTGCATTTTAAATGGATTAAGGATTTTGTGTGAGATGAATTTCGTAATATAAGTGAAAAATAATGGTCACTGGGGAATTATTATCAAATTAATTACCTCACAGGGCACTCTCCAATGAACCATTGTTGAGCTGACAATCATCAATGTATCCATAAGATGGAGGAGTAAATATAAGATAGATAAAATTTTCCAGTGGATACAAACTGGCACTCCTATACAAAAGTGAGAACATGGTAGTTGGAAAAGGGGTCATAATAGATGTATAGCTAAAGATTAATTTGCAACATGAAACTTGGACACAACTGAGGGGATTTAGGAGAGTAAGAGTGATTTTACTTTGATCTCATCAAACACTGAAGATTAGTGCTGTTGCCAACCACACGACAAATGAAAAAATTAGAGAACGAAAGTAAAAAAGAATACCAGAAACAAGTTAAGAGTTGGAGAAATAATTAGTATTGCAGTATTTAAGATGCTTCAATTGTTTAGTTTATCTGCAAGAAGATGGGTCTTGGTTAGTCTATTTGAATACCTTCATGTCTGGGGCAAAGCAAATACTAAATTTTTATTTAATCCATACAAGAAAACATAACAAGAATCTGTATTTATATGTTTTTAGCAGTGCATGAGGAAAACTATCAAGGGAAGTGGTAGATTCTTCATCTCATGAATTAACCGAATAGTGATGCCTTTGACAGTTCTGAGAATGAGTCAAGTGACAAGAACGGGGGAAATAGACCTTCTCTGCAACAGAGCCTGAATGCCTTTAAATCCAACCTAACCCTATGTTGACAGGAAAGGTGTTTGGCCATATTGCTTCACACAGATCCTTTCTAGGAGGTAGTTAGTGAACTCTGGAAAAACCTGAAACAATAACTGCAAAGTTGTTCTTCATTCCTCTGTAAATTATAGTAGAAGCGGTATATTACTAACAAAATTTCAAGCAAGAAAACTTATGTCTGCTTCCACATCCTTCGCTCCCCAGCTGTTGGTTTTCATTAACAGAATGCAGTTATATTTGAGAAGACAAGGATCTGTATGCTGGTGACATTCATCACCAACATTTAACTCCATGTCTGCAGAATAGTCCAGCACAGTGGGTAAGACAGACAGTGGAGTCATGAGCCACCTGCATCCATTTTAATCTTTTTGTCATCCAGAACAAGTTACAAGGCCACTTGCATCTCCTGCAACTCTTCACAAAACCAGAAAAGTCCCCAGAGGTCCTTCCTTGTCCCCATTAAACCTTCCTGTCTAGGCTGGTGGGTCTGAAAATGTTGATTTAGGTATGGAGGTGGTAATTTCCTAAGTGGCAGGACCATGGGACTCAGTCAGAAGTTCAGAGACATCTGAAAGTTTTGCTTGAATCAAGCAGAGTACTAACTAGTGTTTAAAGCTCAGGAGGTGCCCTTGGGATGGACATTTTCGAAGTCAATTGCCTCGTAACTAGACTCAATTTATTCTTAAAGGTAAATCAAGCAGTAGAGTATTTATTGAGTGCTGGGAAATTGCTGAATTGGTGCTATTAGTTTCTTTTGAACAGAGAACCAGATGCCAAAACTGTGCCTGACAGCTAATTTAGACTTATGAGGAAATTGTAGGTCTGGGGTTTTCACCTGGACAAGAAATGTTAATTGGATTTGGGAGGTGACTGCTAATAGGAGTGTGTTCTAATTCCTGAGGTTGTGGTTACTTGAAAGAGTAAAGTCAGAAGAAAGAGATGTAAAATCTCAGGGGGAGTTAGAAAAGATGCATTTTTGGAATGGCCAGAGTTTCAAGCCCTTCAGAGGAGGCTGTGGACAGATTTGAAGGTAAGTGTGCAGAGAGCCTGGGAAGGTGCAGACTTTCTGTGAAGCCTTGTGTCTGGGTTAGTTTTGCCTTAGTGCAAAGCACCTTTGAATATTCAAGTGCATGTTTTGGTGTTGCTGTAAAATATATTCCTCTGGTGTTGAAGAAATACAAATTTAAATTGGGTATTGCAATCTCTGATGCCATGGGTACAGTATATACAGACATCATATCTACTTTGGGGTCCTTTTCTGTGCGATGTCATTCATACGAGGATGGTAAGCTTTTACTATCCCTCCATTTGGGATTTAATTGGGTTACTGTGGGATACCAGACCTGTGCTCATGGTGTTTCCTCTTTTTTTTCTAGCACAAGTGAGACACTAATGTCATCTGCTTTACTCTTTTCTTATGTTGAGCATCTGAAAAGTAAATTTCATTTTTACAGCTTTCTTGACATAAAGGATCAGAGTTTTTAAAGCCATTTACCACATATTTTCGTGAAGTGCTGTTATTTAAAAAATTTTGCTTAGTGTTAACTGGAACTTCTTCTCCAGTTTTAACAATTTACAGGCACTTCATGGGGTTTGGTCTCTGTGCAGCATGCCCACAGGGATATTTTTGGTCAGAATTGGGAATAAACACTGGGAACCAGACTGAATTTGCAACCTCCTAATGACAGGGTTATTTTAAGGAATTGTTAAATACTAGGTACATGTTGCTGGTTTTAGTTGTTTCTGTGAAAAATGAAACTTGTCCTTGTGGAAAATGTTCTGTTATTCAGAGTCATGCTAGTGAAGACATGATTTACCCTTTTTTTGGCTGAGAATTTAGTTGTTCTCTACAAAATGATCTCTGAGAAGTGGTTCAATAGCCTCAGATCTCAGCAGGACTTCACTTCTATCCTGTGGATGACATATCACAGAGAGCATGCGGGTGGTCTGCCAGAGCCTATGTGCCAACATCAGGGAATGCTGCACATTGTGTAGTTTTCCATGTAAGAAATAAATAGACTTATTTTGACGCATAGATCATTTTGTTGCCAAAAGCATGCATGCACTGTTTTAAGACAGTATGCTTTACCTGCAACTCACAGGGTTGTTCCTAATGAAAGGAACAGTTCAAGACTAACCCTCTATTCCTCACTGCGTGTGAAAAAAATATTAGTAAAAAACTACTGCACTAACTCTGCAACATATTTTGGAGGAAATACTGAATTCTCTTCTCTGTGTCCACCTGAATTTCTTCTCTTCTTTCAACCTTGTGAGAAAGTTGTCCAGGAGTGCTGTGTTAGGCAATACCAGTTTTAGAGTAAAAAATGAGTGAGCACTGGGGCAAAGCCCATACAGCAGCAGAAGAGTTAATTTCTGCTCATAGCAAAGGTACTGAGATTGAAGTACACAAATTCATTTACTTTCTATAATCTCATAACAAAAAATTAAGCCAGAGGTAATGCCATCTAGCCTGTTATTCTCACTGAACTATGGCTCATTAGTTACTTTATGTTGCTTAGCAAGATCTGTTTACATCTACAGAAATTCAGCTAATTCAATGAGTCCCTTCTCTCCTCACAGACATCCCAGTATTCTTGTTTATCTGACCATGCCCTGTGGGTTTGCCATCCATGTGCTGTATACAGAGCTGAGCACATATGCTTATTTTGAGGAGGAAAAAAAAACCTGTTGAGATGTATTCCAGCTACACTGGCATTCATCTGGGCTGTTTCAGGCCAGGCCTGAAAATATTTCACCATGATTCACCCTAACGTTTGCATGTTTTTATGAGATCAGGATCATGTAACTCTGGTCCAGAACTCTTTGAAATGCCACATTTGAAGAATACAGTTGAAATCTCTTTTTACCCAAGCCATGGTTCTTTCAGGTGTTCTATTTTGACACAGATTAAAATGACCTTTCCAAAGGTTCTTCTTACATGAGGTACCTTTCTTTCCTGATAAAGAGCACATATTGCACCCTTGTGTTGGACAACAACTTATGGAGGACAGTGGGAGAGCACTTCATCAGCATGGAGCCTTGGAAGAACTTGCTGCATGCTTTGAAGAGGCAGCAGAAAAGCAAGGAGTGACTGACAATCAGATCAGAGTTGCTCATGAGCAGATTGATATTTCCAGTCTGAAGTGAACCAAGGGGACCTTGGGATCAGGATTGTGCCAAACTGTTTGCTCTTGTGTGTAATGAGCTGATGAGGTCCCAGGGACCATTCTTGAGTTATAAGTTAATTACCGGCACAGAAAAATGTGTGTTACATGTTTGTTTGCTTTTTTCCACATTCAAGTCTTTATTCATGCTGACAGTAGGAACTAGCCATGGTATTTCATAATACATTCTGTGTATCTGCAGGGAAGTGGTGCATTTATGACAACAATATAAGCAAGCAAATACATAGAAACACCCAAAAATGAAGTTTTCCTAGTCCTTTATGACCTTCAGTAAACTTTGGGTTTGATTTAAGGAGACTTACTTATACTCCCCGAATGGTTTTCCACTGTGATTGTTTACAGATGTGATAACTTTCTCTTTATTAAAAGAATGAACCATTGAGACAAAAGCCATCCCAGGATTTAGTTTTTCCCAAAGCAGTGGTTGGTATTATTTCCAGTATAGAGTTCAAAGTACACAAATCACCAGCTTAAAACTGTAGCTTAAAACTCCATTCCAGGCACACTAAATATTATGTTCACTTTACTCAAGATATATTTCCTCAGCAGCACAAGAATATAGTCTTGATTCAGTATCTCATTTCCATGAAATTCTTTATTTAAGTCCTTCTACATTGAACTTTGTAGGCAAAGAGCCAAGTAAGTAAATGAATGAATTGTTGGCAATTTTTTGAGTGCACTGAATGGTAAATGACTTTAGGATCCCAACTTTATTCCTATTTTCATATCTTTACATGATTTTTATGCAAACAGGAAGGATAGTTAAGAATGCCTTATCCTCACCTATACTCTGTAGACATACACATGCACAAACACATTTCCAGAATTTCCAGTCAATATTTCAGCCAATGGAACTCCAGGGAGGAGTTCCACCTTAGGAAAAACACCATGATATGCCATTGGACTAACATTCAATACATGCAATTTCTAATTAGAAAACCACTTTTTTTTTTTTTTTTTTTTTTTTTTTTTTTTTTTTTTTTTTAACCTGAAACATTGAGGATCATCATGCATGGCTTCCTCAGATTTCAAAGATGTTGAAAATGCAATTGCTAAGACACACTAGATTCTGCTCAGCAAAAACTCTTGCTTTCTTGGCACCAAAACACCCATCTCTCCCTCACCTTTCAGGTATTTGAATCACTGTAGATTTGCCTTCTCACCTAGACTAAAATAACAAATTGGAAACCACAGTGGAACAATACATTTTTCCTCTTTCTTCCCCAAAAAGTTTCTGAGTTTCTGCACATATAGGAATGAACAAAAGGGATGAAGCACACGTAAACAATTGGCAAATTATTTCATTTACATCCTGAGATAAACAACAAAGCTTTAAAAAGAAATCAAACCAGCCCATTTAACAGGAATGAATAACATGACTAAACTCAAGTGACACCCCAACAAGAACAGCAGCATCTTTCACAGGTTCTAGGCAAGCAAAGCTCAAGCCAGCAAAATACTTTCCAGTTTATAAAAGTTTTAAAAACTGCCAGAGGATATGTCCTGGCCTTCCCAGCAATGGAGCAAGAATGAGCTCCAGCAAATCATACGGAAAAAGCATAAGGGGAACAGATTTTCCAGGCATTAATTCAGTGCAAAAGGGGGTCTCCCTTCCAATATTACAGAGCTCTGATGTGTTAGTGGTCTCCTTTCTCACATCACTGAACCCTGTTGGATGGGTTACAGGGGGTCTCTTTCCAAATACCATTAAGTCCAAAGAAAAGGAAAGTTCTCTCTTCTCTAGTATCAATCAATTATTAGCAAATGGATATATAGAAGGTCACAGGTTTTGCTGGAGGGTTTTTTGCTGCAGGGGAAGGCAGGAATATTTGCTAAAAGCACTTTGGCACATATTCCTTATGGAAAAAATATGATAGATTTTAATAGAGTGATAGTCTTCCTACAGAATTCAAAAATCAATTTATATAATTGTATAGGAGGGATGTTGGATAAAATTTCTATTGCACTATTTGGTCTTCACTCTTATTACATTGCAAAGGGTTTTTCCATAAGTGAATAAAGCTGAATATAGTGTACTGGATGCTCCTACAGTTTACCTGCAAAAATATAGTTAGTGAAATAATTCTGAATGAGCTTTAAAAATAGAGGGATGGCAGTTATCACAATGTGCCTTCACTATTATATTTCCATTATGTTGATGTGTTACTTCTTGTATCGTTTTCTTATAGTACATTTTCATGACCTTTCAATTTGAAAATGCTAAGTAAATGTGCAAATGAAAGAAAAAAAATAATCTATGCTTTTTCAGGTTTTGTATTGTAAGAGGGAGGTGGTTAATACTTTTAACTCTCTTTTGGAGACAACACAAACAACTTGATCAGTTTGTGTGGATTGCTATGAGATTATTTTGTACAAGACACACTATTTAGGCTTAGAGAAAAAACACTGCAAACATTCATACACAGCCCTGATGATCTGCCATGGTAGTTTTCTTAGGCTTCATGCTCACTCTGTTGCAAGCCTTCTGCAGCCCGGTCAGAGGGATCGTGCTGGGCATCCAGATACGGCCTAGGGAATATTTAACATTCCCATGCCCTCAAATAGATAGTGAGCACCTGATCATACTGATGGCTCTCAAAATCATCTTGTGAGTTTTTCTGGTCAGAGATAGACTGCTAAGACCAGTGAAATGAACTGTTCTGGGAATATGTCTAGCAGTCTCCATTGTCTACAACAGTTGTATACATAACTAAATCACGTAGCTTGGATGTCTATGGTTTTGAGACTCCAAGCCAGGTGGGCTGAACCCAGTCCTAAGCAGAGACAAATGTACTGGACCAGTTCTGGAGGATTCCTTGGGAGGAACTCTCTATTGTAAAGTATTGCTTTTTCTCAGCATTTAAGAAGGCATTTTTCTCATACACATTGTGCTTCTAAAGCTAACTCTTTCACTCACTTTGGATGTGTTTTATAGCAAAGAATAACACAAATGTCTAGTTCAAACTTTCCTATCTGACTTAACAAAGTAAAAAACATTTTTATTGTGTCCCATTGTCCCTGTATTTCCTTCTTGACCTTTCAGATATTCAGACATTTATAGCAAACCCTTCTGTTTACCACTATGTTCTAGATAACATTTCTCTTAACTGTAGGCTTCCAGCTGTGCAGCTCTAATCCATCAACCAGCTGCTGAGCACTACTGTGATCAAATGTGTCTATTTTCCAGGTCATGAATAACCTAGAATATATTTCACTTTCAGAACTTATGGATGTTTAGATCTTAACCCTTCCTGGGTCACAGAGCCTTCCAAACACCTTTGGGTGTTTGGGTTTTTTTTTCTTTTTCTTTTGTCTTTGTTTGTTTGTTTGTTTTGGGTTTTGTTGTTCGGGTTTTTTTTCAACTTTCCCCCAACCTAAAATCTCCTATTCTCAAGGCAGAATGAAATCTGTCAAAACAATGTCAAAAGAGAGATTTTTTTTTTTTTTTAACTATTTGTGAAATATCCTAGCTTTGGCTGATTTCTTTAAATACCTCTGTCTCCCTCATATGCACAAGGAATGTCCAGCTGTAGCTTCTACAAGGATAATCCTGGAGGGATATGTTTGTGCTGTTCCTTGAAGAGTGAGGCATTATGGTTATCGCTGTTGGCTGATCCTTCAAAGCACAACAGCAGGTGTTGGGATGAAGGATACCCTGGACATCTAAAATCAAAAAGACTTCATAATATCAAGACACAAATCAGATGCAGCTAAAGAAAGGTAGGCAGAAACCACAGGTTGTTTTCAGTTCAATGTCGGATACAATTTCTTTTGTTTGTGCATCTTGGGTCAAAGTGCAAGTAGAAGTTTGTGTTTTCCAGGAAAATAGCAAAACTGGAAGTTTCTGCCCCTTGAAACTCTTCTGCCTTGGGCAATGTAGTAGTTGGTACAGACTAGGGAATGTGTCAAAGGCTCAGAGATCTGCATGAGGTTCTTTCTATGCTATGTATTGCTGAACAGGTTGGGACAGTCTGAAGAGGAATGTGTTGTTCATATTTGCCTTCCTAGTTAATTTGGGATAAACATTTTTAATGCATATATGAAGACTGATCTGCAACAGAAGAAAGCATTTGAAGGTCTAGAGGCTGCACAGAAGTTAAGTGTCTTCTGTCAACTGCAGTGATGATACTTGTTTCCTTTTTGCTAATCATCCAAGTGCTCCACATCAAAAAACATGCTTTTTTAATCGTTAGCACTTTACATTTCCAAAATGAGTACAGTGCCCATTTCTTTTGTACTGATTAATTCTATTCTAATAACATACTTGAATCTAGAGTTTACTGAAAAGTGATTTAATTTTTTTTTTTTAGTAAGTTGAAGAAATATTGTCTAACATAAAAAGTAGGAAAGAATTCAAACAAGATGCAAAACCTCCAAGAAAATTAATCCAAAATTTTGTCAGGTTTTATGTGCATGTTGCTTGGAGTTAAAGTTCCTCTTGTGGGGCAAGACTCCTTGGTTTGGAAAGTACAAAGTTGAATGCTCAGCTGATCGTAATTTTGAACCACCCAGACTACTAGAATTTGCACAAATGGGTCAGAAATCCTGTGAGAAGACCTCTTCGGGAGTGATTTTTGATGTTTCATTTTTCTAGTCAAGATGGGGGAAACCCATCTGAAGGTTAGTCAGAACCCCAGGTGAGTGGATTTTGGTCAACCCCAAATAATGAAACCACTGTTTCTCCTGTGCAACAAATACAAGTCCCATGTTTGTATCTGATTTTATTTCATGCAGGAAAAACATATTGCTTGCCAAGTAGAATAGGCCTTGAGGGACTGCTTCTGCAGTTTTGGAACCACATAAAGTGCCAGAGCTGACCTCTGCTCTCATTGCATACATGTGTGCCATGAAGGCTTCTGCTTTTTTTTCTGCTGTGGAGACAGCAAGAAAAATGGAAACTGATCATTTAGCTTTAATGTTTGTCCCTGAAACTCTTGCTAGAAATCAAGAGCTATTTCTCATCCACATTTTGACGCTTTGGGTCTGTCGCTGTAAGAACTATGGACATGTGCTATCCCTATTCTCTCATCTCCTCTGCCTTACAGATCAGCAGCTCTGTATAAGCTGTAATAAAAATAAACCCAATGGGTATGGGGTGATAACTTTCCTCCAAATTTTCCTTTGCCACAAAATGCTCTGTGGAAGTGGAAATAGAGCTGAACTTGGAACAAAGATCCCTCAGTCAGGAGTTGCATCTGAATTTGGGATTTACTTGTACAGGGCAGATGGATGTGTGTGTCCTTATGGTGTGATTTCTGCCTCTGCAGATTTTAAGATTCACCACAGGAAGTGAAAAAGTATGTTGTAAGTGCAGCAGATGTGGCTGCTGCAGCTTATGGAGAGTTGATACAAATGCAGTAGCATAAAGAAATCTTTAAGACAGTGCTGTTGCCTGTTGCCAGGCTGCATTACTTGCTGTATTGAGATACAGTGAAGAATCTCCACTCTCAAGAGTGGCTTAAGAAATGATTCCTTTGAAAAGCAAGAGCCACACACCCTTCAGCCATGCAATATCTGCAATATAGGTGTACAACAGATGCAATTGCCCTTGCAGTTCCAGCCACCTGTCATGAAGGAGCACCAATCCTAAAAGTGGGAGGTGGTATCTATTTTAGAACAGAGAATATACTCGAGCATGTCAGCTCATTCCTTACTTGGGCATCTAGGCTAGAACAGATTGGAGTTGCATTCCCAAGGCTGGACTGAGTTCTCAACCCTGTTCTGATTGGCTTAACAGCAGGATATCTGGGAAACACGTATTTCATTTTCTGCAGCAAACCCACTGTCCAGGTGTGAGTCCCAGCGTGTGAGAAGACAGAAATAACAGAAGGACCTTGCCATGAGCCTTTTGGGAGGCATGGGCACAGCCAGGCATATTGTGCTGCTGATGACACCCTTTGTACCGAAGGAGGCTGTCTGTCCTCTTCAAGAGGGGCTCACAAGTGCAGAATTTTGTTGGCATCATACAGTGGAAGCACTGTAATGTCACTACATTCTGCTTATTTTTTTTCAGAGAAAGCAGCTATATTGACTTCTTTTTAGCCTCTTCCAAATTTTAAGGCACTTCAGACAGGTAGCTCAGACCAAGCTGGGTCAGTGCCTAAGACCAGTAAATAAAGTTTCAATAGGCAAGGTTTTTGATCAGGAAAGACTAATTCTCTCACAAAAATTGCTACGAGATCTTTTTAGTCACTCTAACCTCATATTGTATATTTCTAATTAAAACAAAAACAAACAAACAAACAAACAAAAAACAAAAGCTGATCACTAAGAAAATAATTCATGTGCATGTGAATTTTGTAGTATAAAGTATTTTATAGCCTGAACTGTTGTCAGATCTATTTAAAAACACATGCAGAGTGTGTTCCCATGCTTACATGTGTATGTTTCCAGCCTATATTTTCATGCCTAAATTTTTGAACAGCAGGCAGATTGCAATGTGAATATTTTTAGTCTTTTGTTATTAAAGCCTCAAAGTATAGCTATTATAATCAATATAATGCAGGCATTTAAAAAATAATTTTATTTCTAGTTTCTCTCAGTGAGATCTAGAAATTGGAACTAAAGAGAGACTCAGGTGATCTTTATGACCAACAAATTTCCAGCAAGTTTGTGGTGAAGGCATGTTGATCTGTGAGGTACAGTTTGGTTACTAGATGTTCTCTGTCCCAACCATAAGGATCTGACATGTGCAAAGCCTGACTTCAAGGATGACAGACTTCCAGAACCCAGTCTTGCCTTATCTGATATTCTCTGGGAACCCTAATCAGTCAGCTAAAATATGAGGACAGGAGGTGTTTGCACATTTCATGCTCTCTTGAAGAGGACTTTTTAAAAAAATATTTTGCACAAACAACAAAATATAATATATTTTGTGTTTATTTTTGTGTCTAAGGCCTCTCAATTATATATCCAAATGTCTGGACCAATGCAAGGAGTGATTTAGGTGATTTAAAAAAAAAAAAAAGCCACATAAATAGAAACAGAAGACGGCAGAAGAGCAATGCTGAAAAAATGAACTTGACAGGAAAGAGACAACAACGAGAATTATGGGATGTTGATGTGCTCCCTGTGAACCAGATCCAATTCCTGTTATTTTGTGCCATTTAAGAACATGTACGAGAATTGCTTATGATCAGTGGAATGAAGAAGAAGGGAAGACAGAGATCTCCTTTGGCTGGCCTTTCCCAGCAAGCCTGATACACTTATGACTCAGAGGAGCAAACACATTGAAACGCTCAGCCTAGTCCTTGTTTTGAAGGTTGTGTAATCAACAAGCCACTCCAGTCAATTAGACATGTTTACTTGCTTTATTTGCATATATTTCAGTAATAGCTGAATGATTCTTTGTCATATTTTGGCATTTGTTTGGACCTCTTAGTTTTATTTTCTTATGTATATAGATTTAAATATTAGCATTACTTCAGCTGAGGAAATTCCTGTGAGACTCTACCTGACACTCCACAAAGACTGAAAGAGAGATCAAAGTTCCAAGTCTATAAAGGCCAGTGTGAAAAGCAAATGGGAAAAAAGACATAGCAGCTTTATTTTGTGTAAGCTTGGGGACAGTTTTTTTGTTTCAGGACATGCAGGAGGAAATCACTGTTTGGGATGGGGAAAACAGGCTGTAGAAATCCTGTTAGAGCTTGACATCCAATAGCTCACTTGCTTCATGTGGTTGTGCTATGCCCTTGCCTTTGGGGTGAGTAAAATAAATCCTACCTTAGAAGAATGGGAAGCAGACTCTTAAGCAAATCACTCTGTTGCTAAAAGGTAGAAATGAGTTTCCTTTGCTTCTCCCAACATCTATAAGTACGTTTTGCTGCTTGCCTGAGAGATCCTATTCCTTCAAATGAGGTATGACCAGAAAAGGAGACATTACTTTCTGATGACCAACAGTTTTATTTTCGTTTTTCCTTCACACTTACTGCAGCGACAGATCTGTAGTTTTCTCTAACAAGTAAATGAGGGAATAGTCCTCTAGGAAAGATGATGAGGCTTATAGCAGCAGTAGGAGGCTCCATTATTTTTCCTTTCTTTGTGTTCTGAGGGGTACCAGACTTGCTGGGAGCAGTTTCTACTTCTCTCCCTGGGCCACCTTCCCCTTTGAAGCAGCCTGTCTATGTGCTCTTGGGGACAGAGCTGGGGCTGCTGCCTTGACCCCACTGCCCTATCTGAGCCCGACAGGAGCAGTCCCTTCCAGGGTTTGCATGTCTCCCCCAGAGGCACTCAGTGCCTGGCTGGGCTGGGAAGTGTCCCAAGGTCATGGGCTATCTCTCAGTACGAAGCTCAGCAGAGATCCCATCAAGGTAATGCAGTGAGACAAACAATGAAATTACTCATAGCAAATAGCCACAGCCACAACTTCAATTTGTAAAATGAGTTTACCATTCCCCTCCTTCCTTGCCTTCTCAATGTAATAAATGCATTCATTGTCACTGCCTTTTGGGGTTTTTCAGTGTATTCTGGCAGCAAAGCTCTCTGAGTCATAAGCAGAAACAGATTAATATTAATAGCAAATGTCTATGATTAAGCTATGGACATTACCCATCTCAAGATAAATAGACAGGCTCTCAAGATGTGCAGGAGTTGGAATTAATCCAGAATTGCTACTGATACTCTGGATTTAGCCTGACTCCTATCTCCTTCCAGGGGCACAATAAAACTATAATATCCCCATTTAAAAGCTTGATCTTTAACTGATTTTAAATAATTTCACACTCTGGCAAGAAGGAAATGAAAACAACCCTGAATCTCACAGCAAATGTTCTTTGGCTTAAAGCTTCTTTTTTACTTGAGTGATGAACTATCACTGGGTACATTTAATTAGCAGACATTAATAATAGCCTGTATTCTCTAATGGACCAGTCAGCAGCTGCACATCACAAAAGCTTTATTTAAAACCATTGTGTATTCCTAGAATAAGTATAATTCTTAAAATATTTAAATGCAATGTAAAATGTACTGAAACTGAGAAGGAAGAAAAAAATCTAATGAATGACATTTATGAAAACATTTTCCATAAAGTTAAAATTCTGCCAGAGCTGGTGGTGTGGCAAGACAATCCATGCCTTGCCAGAAATCGCTTTTGGTGGAAGATGCACGTAAAGACATTTCTGAAGCTGGTGGATGGATCCTGTGCTCACAGTGTGGTAAAGACTGGAATTTCCCATCTCACGTGGTGTTATGTGTTAAATTTTCCACTGGTATAAAGACAACATAAGATGATCCCTTGGCTCTACTCCATCACAGAAGGGTCATTTCCACTCTTGTGCCACAGCTTGCCAGCTTGAGCTGTCTTTAGAATGTCCTTCTGATTGTGACCATTGACATACCCCCAACCAAAAAGAAACTTTTGTTTTGGGAGGAGATGCAGAGGGGGAAAACTTGAGTGTTGGTGAGCTGCAGCCTGGGAACAAGTGGGAGTGATGGATGAGGGAGAGTGGAACAGGAATGTAAGCCATTTTTGCCATTGCAGGAAACCTTCCTCGTCTGTCAGCAGTTGAGAGTACTCAGTGTTGCAGAGGAAGCAAAGAAAGATATGATGAACAAAACAGGGCAACAGCATGCTGTGACACCACAGTCACATATCACCCTGGAAACCATTTTTATGGCAGGTATCAGCCCGTTTGCACCCTGAGCCAACACAGCTGGTTGTTCTTTCAGATAGACCAACTTCCCCCCAATCCTTACTGTTCATGGCATTGAGGGAACTGAGATTTGTTTCTCCCACACTGTGTTTTCTCCCTTGCCTTGCCCTCCTTGTCCCTTCTAGGCTCTCAGGGGTCAGGGGAGCCCTAAATGCCTGCAAGGAATCAGCCTATGAGCCATCTGCATGCTCTCCCTCTCAAATTCGTGGTCAGAAGAGACTGAGTTCTGACTGGGGACTGCTGATGTATTACACAGAGCAAGAAGATAGTCCCAAATGTGGGATCCTCCTATTTCAGTCAGAAGCTTTGGCTGCTCAGCTGATTAAATTTTGTAACTGAAAATATTATTAGCAGTAATAAATTTGTCTGCCCTGTTGGAAATCCAGCCAGTGAACCTCTGCTCTCCTTTGTAATGGGATGTAAAAGAACCAAGAAGGGCTAAAGTCCTAAAAAAAATACTGCACCAGAGAGTTGCAGAAAATACAACTCACCAGTCATATGAGAAGAATGTTCACTGTCATCTCGTGCGGGTGTTGCTCAAAACACCAATTGAAAGGATTCAAACAGAAATAAACTCACACAACACACAAAGGCTGTATTGTCGACCTCACAAAAAATTAATACCATCCAATCAGGCAGTGGCTCCTTTATGCGCCACAACTCTGCACAAGTGACAACAAACTTGGTCCTTAGCAGGGAAACTCAGAGGAGTTACTTGGGTCTAAAAGTCAGGCAGACTTGCACAGAATAGCTAGTACGTTGTAGGGGGCAAGTAAGAAAAAGCCCCTGTCATTCCACAGCCTGACTTGTGATGTTTCTTTCACAGGTGACTTTTGCAGAGTGCCCACTGAAGTGTGATTTTTCAGCTAGTAACAGTACAGGACTAAGTATGAGGGACTTGGAGTTGTGTATTCCCTAAGGGTTCTGTTTAGCTGGAGAAAGATAAGTAAGTATGAATGCAAAGTGTTCTGGCTTTGACATTTTTCTCCACGGTGAAGTCCCTCTGACACATTCATCATTTCACATAGGACTGCTTGTGACAATTGATCACACGTGTGAGGAGGAGAAAAGTGAATAAGATCCTCTAGAATGATAGTTTGAATGTGGTAATGGGAAAATATTTAAATACGTAACTAGTATAGAAATTGTAATCATGCCATACAACTTTACAGCCAGGAATAAACCTGAAAACAGAAACAGACCCTCTCTTCATAGCAATGGTGGCATTTGTAAAATAGGAGATGGTTGCTTCTCTGCATGGCAGGAGGACACATGCTTTTCTGCACTCCCCTGGGCATACAAGACCACGAGCTACTTGTGGGAGCTTCCTGCAGGCCCATTGAGCCTGGAGGATTGCAATGCTATCAGACAAATCTCTCTGCCCTGTCAACAAAGGAACAGCCTCCTTCCCTTCTGCACATCTCCTTAGCTCTTCTCTTTGGGAGAGGCACTGGGTCCAAGCCACACTGGCAGCTGGGAGGGAAGAGGCTCACTGATGAGCCCTGCAGATGAGCTGTCAAAGCAGCCATAGCAGCACAGGTTTATGCCTCACTTGGAAAGGGTGATCGTCTCAACTATGGATGTTGCTTTTAGCCATATTTTTTCTTGTTTGGTCTGGTATTCTGTTTTTGCCTTTGTTTTTAATTTTTAATTTTTGTTTAATTATTATTATTTTTAATTTTCCTGAAAGGAGAAAAGAAAGAGAAGTACGAATTTGCAAGACACGTGACATACCTAGCATTTGGAGCATTTGATGACTTCTTTTGTTGGGCAAACTGCAGAACTTGCCATGCTATTGGGCTGATGCAAACTCTAGCTTTCCAGCTTCTTGAGACACTTTCCACAAACATGGAATTTTCTTAAACCAAGAGGATAAAGAATCTAATTTCAGTGTTCTGACAGAAATGAGGGAGGGGAGGAGAGGAAAAAACAAAGAAAGAACTAAAAAAAGGGCCTTCCAGGTAAAACATGCTTGGACAGTTATGCTCATATCTCTTGAAAGAAAACATATTATTCCTAAGAAGCATTAGCTCTTTCTGTTAAATGCAAGAGAAACTTTTTTTGGTAGACTATTGTTTTTAACTGTGCTAATGATCAAACTTCTGTATTGCATGAAGACAGGATAGATTAAAGTTGAAGATCTGCAGTTGTCAGCAGATGCCTTTTGAAACTGGGGCCAGAGCACCAATTACTCTCATAGGCAGAGTCTGTCAGCAAAGGTGGTCTCTAGGGGACAGTTCTGAGTGTCTCTGGTTATTAGATAACTTGTTTCTTCTTTCAATAGCACCTGTGTTGGCGTGGTCTGCTTTCAATACTGGGGAGCAATAAAAATGGGTATAAGAAAATGGAGATTGCATAGCTTTTTCAGAGGTCAGTCTCCCTTCTTTGATTAACAAATGCCAGCACAGCTGAAGGAACTACCAACATTTCTAAATGAAACATGAAAGTTGTTGAACTGAACCACATCCCAAATCCATGTGACCCTGCATATAATTTCAGTCTGCGGCCAGCACCAAATGCTCTATAGAAGGGCTCAAACAGGCTTAAGGAAGGCAGGTGGAGGTTAGTCATCCCCAGCAGTTAAGAGCTGGCTAAGGCCTAAAACACTCATATTTCAACTTTTACCTTTTTTGTAGTAGTAATTTTAATATATTCTTGTAACTCATTTGAATGTCTCATTGGAGATCAGGCTAAATGTGAACCGTGGTAAACTTTTCCATCACCAGAAAGTATGTAGTGGTTCTTGGACAGGAATATAGCATTCCTGCTTCCCAGGATGTTAGGGTGAATCCCCTGCTTACTTCCCAGAGAGTAGGATTATCAGGATTAGTTACTACAGGATATTTTGGATGTTTACAGCTAGAACAGTCCTCAAAACATAATTTTACATGGAAGAAATGTGCCAGTGTTGCTTCTCCAAGTAGAAAGGTTCTAAAAAATGACGCAAGAGCAGGTCAGGCTGTGTGACAGACTGCAAGTCTGTGACTACCTCTGCAGCACCAAGACTGCAGCCTTATTCCAGCCATCCAGCTTGAGACAACCAATATCTTTAAAGAGTTAAAAAAATCCCTTCCGTTTTAATATTTCTTTACTTCTCTTGGATGTTAAAAGTCCTCCACAAATCATATTGAAGACAAAATTAAGTCAAAGGCAAACCTGCTGCATTTCAGATCTGCTCTAGGCAGTGAAATTGCTGGTGCATCTGAAGAAAGATTACAAGCATCTGTGCTCAGTCAAGGATTCATTCCCCATGCACTGAAATAGTCTGTTAGTAAGCTCTGCTGTAGTGACACAACAACATATATGAAACCTGTCAATTTGTTTTGGACAAGCAATACTTTTGCTCCAGGCTGCCATTGCTGTTTTCTTATGAGTCTGAACGTCTTGTTTTCTCCATTGACTTGTTTATTTGGACATCTTATATGGGCTGGGGTCACTTTTAATCTCTAGTTTTTACCCTAACAAAAAATATACTAATAACTGCAATAAAACCGACTGTGAGGCTTCAGTAGGTTGAAAACTTTGCTTTAAAACAAGTTTCCTGCACTGAGGATTCATTCTCATCATGAGGTTAAATGAACATACTGTTGTGCAGACCAAACTTTGAAGCACATGTGCTAAAATCAATTCTCTGAAGTTGTTCTTCTCTGAGGTACAAAGTATCCCCTTCTAGACCTAACAAAGCAAATGATGACCTTTTCTTATGTAAGGATACAAGAAAGCTATTGTCATATCTAAAGCTAGAATAATTAATAACCATTACTTGTTCCAGTAGGAATGTTAAAGAGCTTGCCTGGCTATGTCCATTTGGCATAAAACACCTTTGTTTATGCCAGGCTCAGAGAAATGACTGAACTCATGTCTTTTGATTGAACATTTTGCACATGACAGTTTTCCTAGGACAGCATAAATCATCATCCAGAAGATAGTAACTTGATGCTAAGAGACAACTCATCATGTAATAAAACTACTGTCTGTCTGGAATTTTCAATATAGCAAATGAAATTCTAGTGCTGATAGTGTTTTTGTCTGCTAATGTTGTCCTCTCAGACTTTGACGTTTTTGACCCCTCATGTGACAGGTGATCTTAGCAAAAAATTTTTTACTGATATGAGACTCACTTGTTAAACTCACACCCTGTGGTCAGCTTCAAAAATCTGCATTGCAGAATGTGATGAGGTGCATAATGAGGTTTTGAAGCAGGCTTGTCTCCCCTTTTTCCCTGTCTGCTGGCACAGTCCACGTTCCACCACACAACAAGCCCTTACAGGTGTTTTGCCCTTTTTAAAAATGCTAATTTTTTTCTTAATGCCAAACTGTTTTCAGGAATCTTTGATTCCATGTGGATTCTTGCCCTTGAAGTAGCACAAGCCTCATCAGAAAGACGTCTCTGTAGTGTTCCAAGGATGTTTTCACTGGTGGCATGTCAGGTCCACTTTGACAGTTTTACCTATAGCTTGTTTCAGAGTGGGCACTTGCATCTACATGCTTGTGAAGTTGGGAAACATGCTTGACCCACAAGTACTAGGCCTGCTTTCCTGATGGGGTTAGCAACTGTTAGCCTAGTGCTAATGCCCACTTGGAAGAAACCCTCTAAAAATTTCTGTGGTGTTAAATGACTTATTTTGGGGTGCTCCAACTGAGAGTACAGCCCCTATTAAGGATTGTTGCACCAGTACAGCACAGTTTAAGTTGTGTGACTGGTTACCACTTGCCCTTTAAACAGCTTCACACTTTTGTAAATCCTTGAATCATTTTTTCTGCTTGTGGTTAATCAACCCAGAAGACCATAGCCTGGTAGTAGGCAACGAAGTTACTCTTCAGCTGTAGGTTTTGACACTTGATGGTTTCTAACTTTGTGGGCAGTTCATGATCAATAAAGGTTTGAGTTTCATCCTATTGCAATCCTACTGGCCTCTGAACCTAACTTTGATGCTCTTGGAAGGTAAATTAGTGGCCAGATCACATTTCTTCTTGGTAAACAGGCAAAGCCCTCAAGAAAGACATTACTTGGACATATTACTAGGTGACCTTGCCTCAGTGATGTTTTGGGCTGTTGGCACCATGAACATGAAATTCCCAAACTTGCCTCTGACTAGTTTCATATTTTGCCAGTTATTCTGAGGTAGCTGCCTGCTGCTGGAACAGTTAGAGCTACAGGAAATCTCTTTGCAAGGATGAAACCAGTCCATGTGGGCTTTGAGGTGGAGGAATGAGGGTAAGATTTAAAGAATATGCAAAGAAAGTATCCTTTCCCCTGATGTCATTTTCTCCTAAGTAGAAACAGATGTGTGGGTAAAGACTGTCTATTTTAAATTTTGAGAACATGAATTTTACTCTGATATTCCCAGGAAAAGGCAAAGAGCCACTGATGGTTTTGACACCAAGAAAAAACGGGTTTTTTTGGTTTCAGATCCCCAAAGCCATAACACATCAATTGCTGGGAAGCATTGCTCTTCTGAAGCCTCATACCAGGGCAAGAAGGCCCGTTATTTCAACACAGAAAGAAACAGCTCTAGTATCCATCCCCAGTTTCCTTCCTGCATTGTTCCTCCAAACCAAGGAGGAGCTGACATTCCTTACAGTCTGCCTTGTGCTGCCCATTGCCTCTCCCTGTTTCCTCCCTGTATTCTCCCACTGAAATGATTTTTTTTTCTCCTGAGATTTGTCTCTGATCACTGTTTCCATTTTCTCAGGTTTATGATTACATAAAAAAGGGACTTTTTTAAAAGTAGTTTGCATATGAAACCTGTTGACCTATGTGCTGAGAGTGGTGTGGGGACCAGACCCTTTATAGACAGGCTTAGCTCCTCAGGCTATAGATGTATGTAGATAGGGCACGATGACAATCCCTGTGCTGTGCTGCCATGAAGAGTCAATCTGTACCAGGCACAGGATAAAAGGAAAGTCTTCCAAGCTGGGACTCCTCTCCTCTTGAAAATGGACGTTATACAACTGCATTTTAAAAATATTATTTTATTTGTAAAACAGCTCATTCTGGCAGCTACAACAAAGTAACAGCTTGGTGATGCAATCCAACCTGACCCCTGACTTTCTGGTAAAACTAGTCCACACAACGTCTCTGTTTTTTGTCTGGAAGTACCGTGTGACAGATTAGTGGTAGTTTTTGAGTAGAAACCCTCAACACATTTCTGAGAAAAAAATACATCTTTTCATAGTTTTAGATTTTGGACAAGTTAGTGGGGTATTTGGGAACTGGTAAGGATATCGACTTGCACTGTAGTTAGAAGCACCTGGGAGAGAGGAACATGCAGGCAACAGTGAATCTCCTCTGTTGCACAAACCTCCCTGTCATGCCTGACCTCTTATGTGGGTGGTGAGTTATGTTTTGAAGCTGAGGAGTTAAATGTTATATTGCAATAGCAAAGTCTACTGTCCACTGGTCTCATGCTGTGCTTCAGGCTGTTGGATGCCACGTCAGCTGTAAAGAATTTGCAAACCCTAGGGATCTCACTGACAGGTATTTACTGCTCCATGAGAAGGGTTTCTTAGGAAAATCAAAGGGAAGACTGGTGAGTTCATGCATTGCAAGTGAGCTGTGGTCTTGAGCCCTGAATATTGTAGGCAGGAAGGGGCAACTCTCTTGGTGACAACTACAGCCTACCCAAGCTGGCCTCTTGCCTGTTGGAGACGAATGATTTCATTTCTCCTTTCTAAGTTTTGCTCATTTCCTCAGGCCTCAATTCTTTGTAGCCAGATCTCTGGAATGTTTTACACTATGTTAGGATACTTTTCAAATGTCTATTCCCCCAAACCAAAATTGTCCATTTATCCTAGGAAGAAAGCCTCTGGAAACATGGCCATCAAGCTGAATCTATCATACAGAAGAATACATCTCAAGTATGGTGGATATACATACTCTTGGATAGAACAAACTTCTATATTATTAGCTTGTGTTTCAAATGATGGGGTTAGCATTCATGCCTAGCCACTAAATAATTTGGTTTCCGGAAGCTTCTCTGGATTAGAACACAGTAATTCTAGTAGCTGTATATTATGTAATGTAAATACTGAAAAACCAGCCCCGCAGGATGGAAAATACCCCATGATTTTATTGTGGCTTTTCTCCCTTTCATATTGTTTTTTTCCTTTTTTTTTTATTTAGAAGCACATGAATTTCTTTTCCTTACTGAATTGAAAACAGGGAGTGATTGTGGTATTCTTTCAGGTGCTTGAAGATATAGTTAGAGGTTGTCTTCTTCCTCAGTGCAGCCACCACTTCACATTTCAGGCCAAGCAAAATGGAAAATGCAACATAGACTATTCTGAAATCTGAAAAAGATTTTTTTACCTCCCAATAACTGTAGTTTTATTAAAAGATCAGTTTACATGCTGCTACATTTATTAGTACTTTGACTCCTAGCCCCATAAAACTACATGAAAAATCATGGCAGTCAGACCACAGGGACATCTACCTTCTGAAAACACAGAGCTGTGCTTGAGCGTGTGGAAATTGTTTGGCAACACATAAGAAAGCCAGAAACTGCCATTGTGCAAACTGATGGTTTTCTTGGCATATATGTGCCCTCCAGACAGGATGGTTTTATGGTATAGTCTTGAGCAGTGATTCAGTGTGGGAATTCTTCATGATGTTATTTATAGCTTAATGTCTCTGCCTTTCTGTAAACCACATTCATAGGTCTCCAGTCTGAAACCCCCAAAGCAAAGATCACATATAGAACTTCACTTGGGAAAAGTCTGGCTTTTTAAGCTTTTTAAGTCCAACTCTGTGGCATCATTCATCCGCCTTAGCCAGGAGCTCACTGTCTCCTGTAACCTCCTGTCTATAAAAAGTCAGGCAAAGTTCCCTACAGACAAGTCTCCTACTACACCCTCATGACTTCTCTCAGGGGAGAATACTGATTCTTTTAAAGGCATGTGGTGAGTTAGGAGGTATAGGCAACCCTATCCAACAGTTACTAATTTTAGATGTTTCAGAGCTGGATCCTTAATCTTGCAGTAAGATAGGTTTTAGATTATTTACTAATTTCTATTATATATTAATAAAGTAATGTAAGGTTTGTGCATGCATGCACTTTGTATGTATACATGCAATTTCTTAAATCTTTAAATAACCACACTGAAAACCTGAATATTGTTACATGTGCGTAGTCATCATTTGGTACGTACCTTTGTCTCTTGACACAGGCTTCATCATCAGTAAAACTCCATGAACACATGTCCCAGCTTGATACTAGCTTACTCCCAGCTTCTCAGTGCTGCTGTTCAGGCCTGGTCATTCCTATTTTTGGTCATACCTTCCCACAGCAGATGTGTTTCCATTGCTTTTGTCTCCCATTGCATCACTATATCATCTATCACTACTGTTTCAAGTTTCACCATTCTTCATTCAGCTCTTCTGCTGATTTAATTCCTTTCTTTTCATCCTCCCACTATAAGTAGGCATCCATAACGTGGTCCTCGCACCTTGCTTAGCTGTGTCCCCTTGTCCTGTTCTGCCACATCTGTGGTCCTCTTGATCCTCAGCCACATCCCTCTTTGCAACCTCAGCTTTCCCTTCCCCAGTGTATCCCTCGATTTCATGCCACCTCTCTGCCCAAGTCCCTTACCTACTTGGTCCTTCTCCTCATCACGTGATGTCTTTCTCCTTCCCACCAGCACATCACCCCAGAACAGAAGACTGCATTCGCACATACCCCAATTCAATATTTCCAAGTTTCCTTGAAGGTCAGGAGAAACCACCTAGACCCACTGAATCTGTAGCAAACTGAAAATCTGCCATATATGTTTAGCAGTGTTATTCTAGGTGGGCTGGTAAACTGCTCTGGAGGCAAGACTTTGGTCTCATCTCAGGAGAAAAGAGCTAGTCTGGCTGGACTCTAAGCACCAAAAGAGGCGGGAGAGGGTTTATATGAGAAGGAAAGAAAAGCCTTAGTGAAAAAATAAAAATCGTTGTAGGAATGAATGATGGATGTGCCCTGCCCGGGCTCACTGAGGAGCTCTATGGAACTGTGCCTGCCTCACTAGATGGCACTGCAGAACAGACTGGCAGCGGTTCACGCGGGCTTTGGCAAGGAGAAAGATCAAGGGAGGCTTTGCACGTGATGGGGCAATGACTTGTTTAATCCACAAAAAGTGTCTGTCTAGGTTTTGAGCAGTTTAAACATTTTCTCCACATGGATTGAGATGTGTCTGGGAGCAGGCAGTGGGTTTCTATCATCCCTAAGTGAAATCTGAAAGAAAAATTTCCAAAAGGTTTTCCAGCTTTGAGATCTGGCAGCCCTGAAGGAGGACAAACTGGAGCATCAGAGAGTATTTGCGGCCAAGAAAGAAAGGTACTGAGAATTCTGATAATAATCTCTGCATTCTAGATACAGGAAATACTGCAGTGTGGGCTCTTACAAGCCCTTATTTGATGTCTTGGAACCCAAATTCTCTTCTGATGAGTGGCCAGGGTGCCAAGGACTTCTCCCAGGATTTCACTGTGGAACTGAGAATGAAATCAGCTTGTAAGGGAGAGGCCTAGAGAGATTACATGCGGACTGAAATGGAGACATCACATATGAAAGATCCTTCCCCTGGGACTAAAAGGAAAGACAAAATACTTCCCCCCCTGAACACACACCCGAGGGTGTTGGGTTTGGAGCACCTATTTGAGTTCTTAACATGTGAGAAAACCTGTGAGACTTCACAGGATCTAAACAGGGGACCAGGGGAGACAGTGGAGAAAGGTCACTATTTTTTTCTTTTTCTTATTGATCCATTGTTTCAGACCCAGGAATGAGCATCAGCTCCCTCCTAGGGCTGATTGTCTTGCACATCTGTCAGCGTGCTGCAAAGCTGCTACAAAACCAAATACACAGCACTACATAAAGTGACCTGTATTTAGTGGCATGGATCATGGGCTAACAACAGCTGAAGTGACCTGCATCAGTATGGCCTGTGAGCTGAGCTGGTTTCAGGTGGAGGAGGTGGCTTCACCAGCAGTAGGAACTAGGTTCACCAGCAGTAGGCTTTATAAAATAAACACTCTTTGTGTCCTGGTTTTTGTTTTCTTTTTCTGCTCGTCAGGATTCCTCACATAACAGCTTTACTTAGGGACCCTCTCAGATGCCCTCTCTAGTGGACAGTGTCCTGAAGGGAAGACAGTGAATTAACTTCTATTGCTACAGTAAAAGCTAACAGCAGCTTCTTTTCAGGTAGGAAAGGACAGGCTGTTTCCTTTCACATCTAGTCTCGCTAAAGCACCAGGAACTAGAGACTTCTGGTCTTAATAATGCTGTGAATAAACACAATGTGTTAGTCAAGACTTTCCCCAGGCACAGTGTGCCACATTACTGGGAAGCTTACCCGGCTTGAGGAGTGAGCACTGGTACCCCAAGCCTTGTTCCCATCTTTGTAGGCATTGCAGCTGCCTCCTTCAGGGCAAGGTGGCTGTGGAAAGTAGTTCCTTCTTGCTCCTCTTTCTCTGGTCTAGCAGCTGGAGGCAGAGGAGAGTCCTGCTGTTGGTCTGTTTGTTGGTCCTGACAAGCCCTGTCTGGGCAGTGTGTGGTCAGTGTGCTGCTGTGGAAGCCCCGGGGCAGGAGGGAGCAGCACCTTGTGTGTGATGCTCTGTTGTAGATTATTGCTTTATGACTCCAATCCCAGACATGCACGTGTCCTCCCTTTCCCTGGGTTAAGTTAAACTTCCCCAAAATTACATCACTGTCCTAAAAGACTTGAACTTCAAATAAACTCCTTTGGTTTTGCTATATTGTCTTCTTTTTTTTTTCTTTAGGTATTTAAGTTTTACCTACACCAAATTCTTCAGCTTTTATCTACAGCTACTAGGGTGAGAAGATTTGTGGGAAAAATAAATTCACACCCTCCATCTGTAAGGCTTGAAATATACACCAACATTTGTGACATGCAAGAAAAATTTCTTGATTCCGAATAAAAGGCTAAGATCTAGTAAAGCTGTCTGCTTGTCAGAGCAAAACTACCATGTGGCTTTTTTCATACAGGAATAACAAGGTTGCTCTCTGCTTCCTGGTGCCCTCCAAGCTCAAAGTAGGTCCACACCCAAAGCTGTGTAGATTATCTGATGCTAGGACATGATTCTATGTTATGGATGCATCAGCTAGTTTGTTGTGGGAGCTAAAACATTGCTGACCTATGCTCTTGTGGCCAGTGAGTATATGTCTGAGGCAAGGAACAATTGAAACAGAGTCTCAGAGTGATGCAGATAAGGCTGCTCTGGAGTTGTTCCTTTTTGTTTTGTTGAAACTCATTAACATCACCCAAAATATACATTAGTTTAACTGCTTGACTTTTTATTTCCCCATTGGTTATAAATTTTCTTACATTTAATGCCACATCCATAATAGCACACTCTGGGCTCGGGGGTTTGTAGCCTGATTTCCCCTTGAAGGCTAAACCAGTCTAGCAGCACTTTAACTGGTGTAACTAACATTATTTACATCATGTGGTTTTGATCCTGAAGAGGCCCAATCAAACAGTAAGCAGACAAACTTCCCTAGCACAGGCACTTGAGCCAGAACACTACTGCCTGATTCCCAAAGCATAGCTCTATCTTGTTGAAAGTATTGCTGCTTCATATAGACACATATGGTCACTGGAGAAACAAACTGCACTGCAAAACTAACAGTGCATTTCCTCAAATACTGAACATTAGCTGAGTGCTGAAAACCTATATACGTGTGGAACAACACCCCTGGTGACATCAACAGGATAGTAGGTAATCTCTTCTTTAAACTACTTAACATAAAGCTGGGTTTTTGTCTAACGGCTTTACACTTTTACCTTTAACACGTTTCATTCAGATCAAAGAGTAAGGGACTATTTCATATAAGCACATGCTTGGAGTTCAGGAATTTAGCATGTTACTTAACCTAAACTGTCCTTTCTTTACTCACACATAGCATTAGAAGTTTAAATGGCACTCTTTGGTTGTAAGATACAATTAGATGGTACAGCTGAACCCTGATGGTTGCGTGCCTCCCAAACACTGAAGACATGATTTAGAATTCTATTCAACTCATGTATAGTCAAACAAAGAATGACAAGAGGAAATAGGCTAAGAGGACAAAACTAAGATGACCAGCTCAGTTATGAGCTTCTTTCTAGATTCATTTGTTCAAGTATAAAGACCTGTAATTTAATTAATTAATGTCTTTGAAGAAATTCAAAGTTTCAAGTTGTGTTTTTAAAAGCACAGATTTTGCTCTCTCTCTGATGAAGACAGCAATAGTTTCAGAAGTTTACAGAGGCATTTTACTTGTCTGGTTTTCATATTCTAAAATGGTGGAAGCTACTTTTTACCACGCTAAATATTGTAGTGAAAGGATGAAAGCAAGATTTAATTTTCATCATGTAGTGAGCAAAGAAGGATTGCATACATTTGGATGTATGGTTGTGTTAGATACAGAAGCTACTGAAGGAAAATTCAATGAACATATTCTTGGAGGGTCTGTGAAGTCTTTATATATTTTAAATGAATTTTTCTTCAATGTTTACAGCTGATTTCATGGGGTAATTAATTTGTAACCTAGGCAGACCCTTCATGGAAAACAGTGCACTTGTAGACAACCTACAGAACCAAGTGAGGATCAGTGAAGACATGTCGGTTATCAGATGGAGAAATATTTCCTTTTTTTTTCCTTGTAAGAAAAAAGTGAAGATGACTTATATGATGCTTTGTCTGTAAGTGTACTGCTAAGGTGGGATATGCTTTCTATAGTAACCTGTTTAGAACACCAGGTGTTCACAGCTTCTGAAGGAACGATTTTATTTCCTCCTTTCACAGTGCCAAAATCATGCTAAGCATGTACCACACTGGGTCAAGATTAATGAGGGTCATACCAGATGTGCTTTCTTAGCACAGTAACCTTCAGTTATTTCTCAGTGATGAGATGAATACTTTTGGATAAAAGTCTACTGAAAGGCTGATTCAGTACTGAGAAATCCAGGTGTCCAGGTCAAAATAAAGGTAACTCCACATGAAGAAAACTCTAGGTCATCTGCCCATCATCCATTGTTGACGATTTTAATGGTTTCATGACAAAAATTCACACAGAACAGGGGTGAAGTATTAGCACTAAAAGAGCTTCAGATAAGAGCATCCATATAACTGGCAGAAGCACACTGGTCTTGTTAACAGAAATTCAAATGTAACTGCTTCTGATAGTGCCAAAATAACCAATTATTTAGGGCTCTCTGTATTATTGTAGTAATCATATATAAGCAGTTTGACAAGGTGTGGACTCTACTGTTCCCCGTTTCACTGGTCAGGTTGATACTTACTTTACAGCGAATAAGGGTGTCACAATGCAGGCTGCCACTAGCCCATGCAATTAAGTATCTACAGGGATCATGACTTGCATGTCCACAGGTCAGGAGTGCAGCCCTGGTTCTTCAGCAGTTGTACTACTGAAGTTTTCTAGTGAAAGTAGAGTCCCTGTCTGACAAGTCAGTGTAGTGTAAGTTTGTGATGAATTTCTTAATTGCTTTTCAGATACCCATTGCAAATGGTCCACAGACTTCAGAGCAAAACCTCGTGGCTACAAGTGGTCCAGCAGGGTATATTAGTTATTCTGCATGTACCAGGTGTGCGTCTGAGAACAGCCAGCCCTGAACAACTACAGGTTTAGCAGATATTTACAAAGAAGAAGAAGAAGAAATAAACATGGTGTGATATGGGTTAGAAACAAAGGGAAGCACCCCACCTCCTGGGGGTGACTGACTGTTGCTTTCACAGCTGTGAATTTTTTTTTATCTTTTTTTTTATCCCTGCCTCTTTCATATCCATGAAAGATCCCTCCTGGTTGTGAGGGAAAGGCTCAAGATGAAGCTTGTCCCCACCTGATTGTCTCATCAGCTAAGCCAGCTAGATCCATTCAAATGTGGAGTAGGATGTAAGCCAACACATAGCATGCACAGTTTGACTTAGCAGGGAGTTCAGATTACAGTATAAGCACGAGACCTGTTTTAAGGTGGCAGCACAGAGCACATGCAGTTCTCTCCCAAGTGTGTTGAATATCAAGATGTTTCTGTTCATACTGCTTACGCTGCACGTGTGATCTTTACAGTCAACCTTGGTTGTGTATACTGACACAGATTTAGCGATGGCTTTGTTTCTTGGTGAGTAATACAGATTTTCTCTGTATAAAGGCAATTGTTTGCTGCCTGATTTTTTTTTTTTTTTAATGTACTCAATAATTTCTTCATGTCTAGTTTGTCAGTCTATGGGGACATACTTGACTGAGACCCTGTAATCAGAAAGCATAGCTGGGACGGATAGGCTCATAGGTGACTGCTGGCAATAGCCCCAACTGTACTGGGGTATGCAGGAAGCAGACCCTGTTACTCTAGGACAGCAGGAGAAAGCAGGCAGACAGTATCAGAACCCATGGGTCAAGTATTGCATCCAGTTTGTTATGCTGAGGTCAGGGAGTGATTTGTTTTTGCATATGAGATCATTGTGTCAACAGGACAAGGAGGTAATGAAATGCAAAACCAAATTCCCAGTCCTGGGAATCTTATCTCTTAGCTCACAAGCCAGACCTCGTGGAGTCCCCAGAAGGGGAAGCAGCTATACTGGCAGAAAAGTGCCTGTGTTCTTACATACCATTTTTATTTTCAAACATAAATAGACTGCAGAAGAATGAAAGCAAATCAACTCCACTACTGTGACCAGCTTCCTCGCACGAACTCTCACCCGTGCTGTCTGCATCCAGCAGCCGTCATTCAGCTGCAGTGCTTTAGAGCAGGACTACAGAAATCACCCTTTGTACCCAGGGACCCCAAGTCGGAGCTCCTCCTCCACAGCTCTCTGTGAGAAGCTCTCTCTGCTTTCTGCAGCTGCTGGGTAGCCTGCTCTGAAATGCAGCAATTCACTTTCTTGGCACTTACCTACTGCACAAAAGCAGAGTCCCAGACAGAAATTGTAGTTTTCCCAAGTAGCAAATGCTCTGGAGAAGCTGAGTTGAAAAGGAGTCTCTGCTTTTCACCCAGCCTGTCTCACCCTTATGGAGTCTGTATTTTTCACTAAATACCAGTGGAGCTGAGTCTTCACCCACAGCATTGGAGCGCGGTGTTAATCACTTCACTGGTCTAAATAGAGATGTGCTGGTAAGATGAGTGTGATTCTTCTTTTTTCCTCCAAAACAAGATATCAAAAATATTTACAATAGTATTCACCTCAATTTACACCTCTGTCAGTGCAAGCAGAATTGTGTCTGATAATTGTCAGAGCAACAGGATAAGTTTAACTACGCTAGTGCTTGCTTTTGTGCCCTTCTAAGGAGCAGAGAGCTGCAACTCCATGCCAGGAACACCCTTATTTCCCCACCATTTCACTCCACTTTGTCCCTCACCTCTCCTCCCAGGCAGGCAGGGGAGAGGACCTGGCACGAGATGCAGCACAGGTGACAGCTGCAGGGACACTGCAGCCCTCGTGCTGCTGGGAATACTTCCCAGTCACAGGTTGCACCGGCAGGGTGGAGGAGCAGGGTGAGAGGAAATTCCTTGTCTTGCTTCCAGCACTCACTAATACATATCTCTGCAGGAATGGGGCAGAGTCTAACCCTCAATAAATAGGTTCCTTGGGGATGAAAGGTGCTGTGAAAGCAAGACGACAAGCATGTAATAGTCTGTTGCTCTCTTTTTCCCCTTCCCTTGATCCTTTGTGGATTTGGCTAGTTGGATCTTTGCTGTAACTGTGTCAGGATTCAGAGAGCAAGCAGCAATGAATTTCTCACTGCTACTGCTCCAGTCCTAATAGCAAACAGCTGAGTGAAGAATGAGGTTCCCGGCTGAAAAACAAACAGAACTTCCCCTCCCCTTGCCTCGGCTGTTTCTGGAGCAGCAGCAGCTTCAGTGTTATTGTAAGCCCCTGGTGTTAGATGCCAGTTCTGGAACTGTAAGTGTGGTTATATTTAGCCTGTCGCCACTCTATTGTTGGGGAATGGCCCAGACTATACTGCCTTTTTCTGGATAGGTAGAGTCCAAATTTCAAGCCAGGCATAGTTAAATTAATTTTAAAGGTAGTTTCCTGAATTGCCTTTTAGTGAGCAGAAAAATCACGTGGTGCAGAGAAAACAAAGCAAAGTTTCATTGTAAGTCTTTTTACATTATTTTTTATCTTTTTATTTTTTAATAACTGGTAGCCTTCTGAAGAGGTGAAAGCAACTTTTTTTTTTTTTTTTTTTTAAAGCAGTAAAATGTTTTAGCATGTCTTACCTTATTTGAGCAGAGTGAAATTTGGAAGATTTGCTTTTAACTCTCAGCCTCATCAGCTTCTTGGGCTGCTCTACAGTAGTTGAAGTTATGCCAGCATTTCCATTATAACATTCCCCTCTCTTCTCATTTTCAGGGGTTTCAAACTTGGCTGTAAAAATTTGCTCCAGCATAAAATCTTGGCACCCAAAGTCCCAGCCCAGGTGTGACTTCTTAAAATCACCATAGATCAAACCCTGAAATTAGTTTTTACTTAGTCTTTAGTCACTGGCATACAGTTGTATGTTCACTTCAAGAGAGCTCAACATGCTAAATTGTAGGGTACAGACTAAGGAGGATTGCTTTTCCTTAAGGGAAAACTAGCTAGAATAAATATACAAATACTTGTGAGATATACAGCTGTTGAACTCAGGCTGTACGATTACACAGATTTTCTAAATGGCTCATGGAGATGCCATTTGCTTACTTCCCAAAGACCTCATGGCCACGTTGTGTAGCTCTGCACAGTGAATGGCCTGCCGTGTGTTTTCCATAGCTCTTGACAAAATGCAGGAGGGAAGGCTACCCAGGGACTGGGTTTCTGCAGTCCTCCATGCTGTTTCCCCAAGGCCAGTCTAGGCTGCAACCTGTATTTCACAGCCCACCTAGTGGTGCATGCCTGTCCAGAGGCTTGCACAGAGCAGTGTGTTCCTGGTCTCCTTACATTAACTCCTGGCACTTAAACAACAGGCCCCTCTTTCAGAGAGAGGTCACAAGTCTGGGGTGACCCCAGTAGAACTCAGCTGCACCCATGGGGAATAATGTCACTCCATTTCAAGGCTCTTGTGGATATCTGTGGAGAGGAACCATAGCATAAGTACTGAGGGGTAAATCTGTAAGGGAAATTAATCATATAAGTTGTGTAACAGCCTGCAATGCACAACTCCAGTCCCAGCAGGAGTCAGACTTTCACTGTTGCTCAAAACAGAAAAATAGTAATTTGTGTTCTTTACCTACTTATGAAAAGAATGGGTCCTCATATCTAACCCAGAGAGCAGCGCTCTGTGTCTATGGTGCCTTGTAAAGCATCCAGGGTCATAGTGAAAGGAACCTGTTTTGATCCACTTACACAGTTCTGAAACTGGGTACTCTGAGACTGGGAGTTAGGTTTAGTCTGTCCCAACACTTGGAAAGACTTAGCAAAAGACACAAAACATCAAGAAAACCCATGCTGACACTTCCACAGAAGATCTCTAAATTTCCTATGTCTCCATGCTTGTAACATTTGATTCCAATTCGAAAGAAAACGCCCAGACAAGTCTGCCCTGCAAGGCTGCCTTGCAAAATAAGACTGAGGTCTGCTTGCCAAGACACATGGAGAAGTGGTAAGGAGAGAATAACACAGGCAGCCTATCCCTCCAAAGGCAAAGAAAGACAGAGAATATCCACCAGCTCTCTCATCCCAAACATCCACCCTTCTTTAAATTTTTTTCCAAATTTGAGCTGTTAGTCCTTGTTAGGACAGCAGTCCCAGTGGTCTATTCCTATGTTGGTCTGCACAGATCTTTCCTGAACCTGAGTCTATGGTAAGTGATGTAAGACCATAGGGACAAATGTGCAGTGAAGAGTATAAAAAATAGATCTTGTAATACTTTCCCTAAATTTTCCCAAAATCCATCTTCCAGGCCCCAACAGCCTGTGGCTTGCAAACCTCTTCCTTGTACATGGAGTCCTTGTATTTGATAATCCTTGACATCCTTTTCTTTCATTAGTTTGGTCAGCTTTGAACTCATCTAAACTTTGCAACAACCAACAGTTCCCCAGTATAATTAAACACTGCGTGAAAAAAAAACAAACAACATGCTTTCTTTGGTTTTACTGGACCCATCACTTAGAGTTTCTTGCAGTGGGAGAAAGAGTGAGTAGTTGCTCCCTGCTCACCACTCCATGCCATGGCTTTATGGACTTCTGTGGCACGTGTTCCTACACCTGACTGGGGTGCAGCTGTGTGGCTGTCCAGGTACTGTATGGTCTCAGCCTGCATTGCTGGAGCTGTGTACTTGAGTATGTGGACATAAGTGTTTGGAAGGCACCATCACCTGTTTCTGCTTAGATTAGTAAAATTCCATTTATAATTTTCAGGAAGCTTCTGAAGAAAAGTTATATAGGATCAACTAACTTGAGGACAGCATGTGTTGTGGTACAGTACTCAAAAATACTTCAAAATAACTAAGTGGCACTTCCAAAAATATTCCTGCCTTGAGAAGAGAAATGAAAAAGCCAGAGCTATAATTACAAGGGAGTGATGGACAGCTAAGCCGTTGCTACTTTTATTCTCTTATTCCCCATGGTGGCTTTGGAATATATCAGAAGGGCAAGTGTTGGTTGTCATAGCCCAAAAAAATGTTTGCCAAGCATCCTTCCCTGGGGATTATAATTTCCAAGAAAACAGATATTTTGCTTTGCTAGTCACTGTTGTGGTTATCAAACCCTTGTTCTTTAAAGACAGGACAACTGCAATCATTCCGAGAAAATTTGGATCTGTGTTCTCTAACCTATGTAAACCATTGAAATATTTTATATCACCTGCTAACACTTTTCCATAACCTCATACTTTCTACAGTTGCGCCTTTCTTGTGAGGGAAAAGAAATCTCTTCCTCCACCCACACTACAACCACATATACCAGACGACATCAGACAGCAGATGTTTCTAGTTTTAGTGAAAAATACAATAAAAAACAAAATGTCTAATGTGGTATGCCAAAAAAAAGTGTTGTTCCAAATTACCCAGAGGTATGTGTATTGTTAGAAAGAAAATGTCCTTTTCCAATCAGTTTTCCACGAATTATTCATACACCATCACTTTCTATTTATGACCATTTCTATTTACGGTGCTAGTCACTTATCTGGTTGAGCTGAGGAAAAAGCTGCCACAGAAGAAAATGATTCATGCCTGTTATTTTTCTATATGGCACCTCAAAATTTTACAGAAAGCATGAAAATGTAATGCTGACAGGCATATGTTCAACCTGAGAGATTGCACTGTAGATAGAGAATTAAAAAAAATGTTATGAATAAGTGGATGAAAATCCAAGCTAACAATATTCACTTCAGAATTTCTTTTATTCTTTTTCTTTTTGCCAAAGTTTTAAGTCTACAATTTTTTTCTCCAGCAACAGAGCAATTATGGAAAGGTTCCTCTGCTGACAACCTTTTTCATGCATACGGTTTTCTGTTCCTCTGAGATTTGCATATTCTTTGTGGAAACATAAAGTCAGGAATTAATTATTTCTAGTGTTCAATTGGTATCTTCAGAGAATAACTGTCATAATTTCTTTTTTTTTTTTTTTTTGCTGTTGTTGCATAGAAAAGAGTATTGGTGGAGGTCAGGGTATTCCAGTTCCTTCACTTTGTTCACATCCCCTCTTACATGGAGCCAGGATCGCCTTGTAAGAGTCTTTAGATTCTTTGGACAACCCTAAGTCAAACTTTTCAATCATTTGCAATGACTTACAAATTGGCTGAAGGATTCCATCTTTGCCATGGTATTCATCAGCCTGACCTTTGGTATTAATGACATATCAAGATCCCTTAATTGCACAAATTTCTTTTGTTCTTTCAAGCATGAAATTAAATATATTTAAAATTAAATGGAAAATGTATACAGTTGCTCAAATTTCAAAGTCAGAAGAGCACAATAAGAAGAAAGATTTATGTGGCTATGGCCAGACTTGCAGCCCCACCTTCAGTTTTATCTATATCTAATATAAACTGAGAATCAAGGGACTTGTGAATGAGCCAGATGAGGGTGGAGTAGGTTGTACGCTAATCTTTAATGTATACACAGATGAAAATTGAGTTTGTACTCTTTTTTTTGGTACGTGGTTTTGTACAAAGAAACCTTGAAACCTTTTGTTTAAAGATTCATTGGAAAAAATTGTAATTACTTAAACTGTTGGATGTTTATGTGGAAGAACAGAACAGCTTAAGTCTCATGGCTCAGTTTCTCCAGAGTAATGGCAATGGCTTATATCTTAATGAAAGAATAATGTAGTTTCTAGTGACTATATTTTACAATTTTTTGAATGACTGAATAAAAAGTTACACTTTCCTACCTGTGTTTTATCCCATGAATGAAGACTTTTGTTCTAGGAAAATAACTTTAGGATTTTTGTGTGCATACTAGACATAAGAAAACTGCATCTGCCTTTTTAAGATGAATAGATGAAACATTACAGGAAATTCAAAGAATTCAAAATAACCTTATCCAGAAATGAATAAATATGGTGCATATTTGAACATGTAGATCATTCATTAAATGCTAATGATAATAATAATGCCTGAAAGATTACTTGAAAAGGAACAGAAAATCTCTTATGAAAGACAGTTCTTACAGCAAAGGAAACATTCCTTTGGTGGTCACATCAGTCTGGTCCTTTGCAAATGCATATAATACATCATGGTTGGCTGTTTCCTCAGGAACGCCTCGGGAACAGGTTCAGAGGGCTGTTGTAGAGGTCAGGAGAGAGGTGTTAGGTTTCTGCTACATGCAGAGAAATTTTGCATAATTCTTGCCAGATTAAGAGCACTGCTGTCTTAAACAGGCTGTTTCATCACATCAGGACCACCTCTAAATCCCTATTGTAAAAAATAAGTGAAAACCTTTCTCCATGCCTTAGGCAAAGAATTTCACTAGCAGTGTTTGAAGAAATGAGTGGCTTTTAAGCTCAACCAGCCCTGAAATCTGCAGAAGGCAATACTCAAGGCTTTCCTAAAGGATTTGACGAATTATTTTCTCCTTTTTTTTCCTTTTTTTTTTTTTTTTTTAAGTAAGCAGCTCTATAAACTGTTGTTACCAGTGGTTATGACCATTTGTATACTTTAACTCTGAGTTTCAAGAGAAAAAAGGTTTGTTCTGTGCAACTAAATAGAAAGAGGAGAGAATCTAGGTACTACAGCTCTGAAATTCTCTGGCTGAAGTTTCTATTACCTGTGAAATTGCCTTTTATTGCAATGTCTAGTCTGGTAAAATTCTGGAGCATCTTATATTATGCTTTTTACAGTTCTTTGAACAGAAGCAACTGGATCAAGCACCACAATTGAAGACAGCTTCAAAACACTCTCTCCCCCTCACTCATGCTTTTGAAAACTGGCTACTATTGGCAAGAGAATGTCAATTATTTCCTCTCTGAGATGAGGCTCAGGGTAGGAGACTGTGTATGTACTAACAAAAAAAGAATCTGAAAAATTCAAACCTAGTGAACATCTTGCTGGGGGCATGTCTGTGGCACCTGGCTGTAACTACATCAATGATCAGAGTTGCTCCTGGTTCTGGAGCCTCAAGGCCAGCATAGGTATCAGTGTCAACGTGGAGAAAAATGTCTCTCATGTATTATAACTGTAGGTCAGTAAGGAGTTAGCATATCTTGTTATAGAATCATAGAATGTAAAAGGGTTGGAATGGACCTTAAAGATCTCTAGTCCCAATCTCCCCTGCCATGGGCAGGGACACCCCCCACTAGACCAGGTTGCTCAAGGCTTTGTCTAACCTGGCCTTGAACATATCCAGGGTTGGGACATCCACAACGTCCCTGTTCCAGTGCCTCACCACCCTCACAGTAAATAATTTCTTGCTCATATCTATGCTAAATTTCCTCTCTTTCAGTTTTTAACCATTGCTTCTTGTCCTATCACTACAGTTGCTGATGAAGAGTCCCTCTCCATCTTCACTTTAAGCCCGCTTCAGATACTGGAAGGTTGCTATGAGGTCTCCACACAACCTTCTTTTCTCAAGACTGAACAGCCCAAATTTTTGCAGTCTATCTTCATAAAGGAGGTGTTCCATTCCTCTTATCAGCTCCATGACCCTCATCTGGACTTGCTCCAACAATTCTATGTTCTTCCTTATGCAGGGGACTCCAGAACTATCCAGCCGTTAGCATTACAGTGCTTGAACTTTTAAGTGACCAAAAGTTACATTAGTTTCACTTCTTTCCCCAAAGACACACTTCCCTGACTACTCTCACCTGCCTGCACCTCCAGCTTTAACCTCTTCTATTTCCATGTAGGTGCCTTAATGTGCTCATACGAATGATGGGAGCAGGGTAGGACAAGGGAGTTGAAAGTTTGTAAAGAGGGTTAGTAGCAATCAAGAACATTATTAAGACACTACTGAGTGAGACTTGGGAGCTGCAATAAATTTTACTGTGCCCACTGGCCTCCCATTCCTTTCAGCAGTTTAATAGTACAGAGTAGCAACACTGGTTTTGGACTGTAGCATATGAGGTGGAAGCGGTGGTGGTGCTTGAAACTGAGCAAATCAAAAAGCTGATGTATTAGCTTCTCCCTCCACTCCTCCCCCTCTTCATCCACCTGCAGAATATTTCACTACTGTGATGCGGAAGTTTATCTCCAAGTGCTCTCAAAGTGGATCCTCACCCTAGAGAGGTTTCAGCAACTGTTTCTGGTCCTCGCTGTCATACCTCTACTCATCTGAGGTAGTATATGATTGCAACTCTGTCTTTATCCATCAGCCTTCCATATTGTTTGAATGTTTTTAATTAGGTGTTGTGTTTCTGTAATCCATACAACATCCACATAAAATTAAAGCAGGGGGCACAAAGAGCAATAGATGACTGCCCTTAAATCCAGTAGACAGCTTTTTGTCAATATGACTCAGTTGTGAAAGAAATCTTCAGGTAACATAAATAGCTGAATAGAAAGCTAAAATCTAAATAAATCTAATGCAATGAGTACGTAGTAGGTACAACACGTCATGTGGTACATGGCCAGTATCTAAGTTTGATCCTGTGCTCAGGAAAGTTAGTAGGAATCTTTCCACTGTTTTTAGTTTAATGCCTAACTATCTGTTTAGAGGGCATATTTGTATTTAAAAAGTTGTTTAAAGAGAGAATTATATATCTTCTGATCAGGGTAGATCTATGTTATATAAAACTTATAATTTCTGCTGTATTTTGCATGGTTTTTCATATGCATTTCCTCACAAAATGCTGCACATGACAAGTAGTAAGGAAATCTTTTCCAGCAAAAGCTGTGAGGGTAAAGGTCAAGACTATGTTTACTCACACTTGGAATTTGGCAGGATAATTGGAATAACGTCAGATAAAACATAGATCAAAGTTTTATTTTATAAAATTCCAGTCTTAGGGATCGCACATCCCAGGAGAGCACGGTGTGTAGTAGAAGTTGTTTCAACACCAGAAAGGATTACCAGCAGTATTGTCTATGGCATCTGGTTTCCTTTGGAGGCACTCAATCTAAATGCTATCTGTTCCTTTTATTATGTTAGAGAGCCACAGAACTTAATGGAAGTTGAGCAGTTAGATTTTAAGCATAAGATTATGATATATCAAATTTCATCATATCACTTTCTGCTGGCCTTGAGCTCAGTCTAATGTTTGGTGAAAGCAGCTTTTATAAAGATGGAAAGTTTGAAGCTGGAGGCACGAAGAGTTTTGAATTCCTTGGTTCTTTGTTCCAGTTGTTAAAACCAGAGCAGTTACAGCTTCTTTTTCAATTGCACTTGGCTGACCTCAGTCATCAGACATTGTTTTCCTGTCATTGCTCTCTTTCCTATCTTATATTCTTCTACTTCATATATTTTCCTCGTATAATTTATACCTAGTACAAACAAGGAAACTGTCAAGTTTGTTTTTGCAAAACAAATTTATTAAATCCTTCTTATACCCCGCAATCAGGTTTTTTTATCCCTTAACCTTTTTCTGTGACTTTTAACTCAACAGCCTCTCTTGGTTCTGACCACAGTATTGATTCATTTCCTGTCCTTTAGCTCTTTTTGGATTGTGCTGCCACCAAATACTTTTTTAAAACTGCTCACCTGAGTTTCCAGCCTTAAACTTGGGGAAAATATCTGCAGAAACCCAGATCTTTGCACACGCTTTTGTTGTACTAAGCTTTGTGCATGAAAGTGGGTACTATAATTGTGGCCTTGTTGCCAAATTTTTCACCTTGCCTGAAGGCCGAGAAATAGACCACCTGAGGTCCTCTTCATATGTTTTGTAAGATTCTTCCTTTTTTTGCATCTGTGGTTGTTGTTACACTAGCTGATCATTTTTTTGCCTCTTTGGCAGTACTGGCCCAGTGTTAGCACTCTTTCAGTCTGCTGTATTTTCCGAGGAATAAAAGATTGGCCTCATGCACTGAATGGAGTGAAAGGAAGGGAGGAGGGTTATAAATTTTCAAATTGAGACTTCTATGGCTAAAGAAAATATAAGCAAAATTCTTCTTGAATCAGAACAGTTATTGTAGTGGAATTATCTGTCTTTTCATTATTTATCTAGATTTCAGCAGTTTCTTGACTATAACCAGTTAAGACTAACATTGGGATAAATATATCTTCTTGAGACATTTTAATTGCATTTTTTTAACATATATTTATTAAAATGGTAGAAAATGAGAACATTTGCTGCTCTCGGTTACTTACTCCATTTTTTTTTACAACATAGAGGGCTGCTTAAGAGACAATTGCAGAAACTGAGCCTTGTGCTAGAAAATTAAAACTGGGACTAACAACGCTTTACTTTGATATGATTGCTCTTTTTAATTTTTTCCTTCTTTTTATTTTTCCTTTTTTTTTTTTCCCCCATGCCAGGCAGTACAGCCATATTCTTTTCTTCTGCCATGAGTTCGTAGATGAAGTCTTATAATCAAAACTGGCCAGCTTTCCGCGCACCCTAGTCCAAAGAGAAATGTCAGATTGATGCAGAGACTGCTGACTACTACTTTAGATACTCTTTGCACCCTAAGTACCCACTTCAGCAAGTAACTATACTGGTGTGAAGACGAAATAACTTAATTTCAGCAAACAGAAATTCTTCTGACTTGCATCACTGTAACTGAGAACATAATCCAGCTCATCATCGATTTGTCTTTAAGTGTTGCCTTTTACATGTGACAAATGTTCCAAATTATTCTTCTATAAATGAAGACTGCACTTCTACTGCCAGCAAGCTATTTTCTTTCTGCCACTTCCACTTTGCCAAAGGAACAGTGGGAGAGAGACATTCTCATGGCAGCAAATATTTTGTGTAGTCTACAGGAAAGGAAAAAGAAAATGTCTATAACCATACTCTAAGTATTGTGTCAGCAGACTCCATCAGTGGCTAACAGATTAGGCATATGTTATTTTGGTATCACAGGGTTGCTCTTATATTGAAAAAGTTTACTGGATGAAAACTGCTTATTTAAAACAATAACCTTTTTTTATTAAGTTGTTTTTGTATCCAGCTTTTATTCTGTTTTGCTTTTAGACTCAAGACATTTTTAGGAAAATTTTTCTTCTGAGAAATTTTAGGTAGATGCATAATATATACTGGCAAATCTGTATGTGTTGACACAATATGTAATTATATTCAGTGTGTGTGAGAGAAATTAAAGCTTTATAGAGGTTGCAAAGCTAGCACAGCATGTACAATTAAAAATTAATTTTGCTGGGAAGCACTTGGAGAAATATGCAGTCACTTGCTTATATTCACATTAGTATTTACACATATTTGCAAAGGAGTTGTTCATAGACATGAAGGTGCACAGTTTTGTCTATACCAGCCTATCCATTAATACATCTAGAGCAAGTCTGCACGCAATCATTTCTGCATATGATGCAATTTAGATTTTTTCAAATTTGATTCTTACAATAAGATTAAAAGGAAAATATTAAATCAAGGAAATTTTTTTAAATCTTGATCACTTTTTTTGTTTGTTAGTTATTATAATAAAAAATTATTTTAGATATTATGGAAGTTTGGTTTTAAAAAATGCCAAGTACACACCCTTTTAATGTAAAACAGTTGTATGATTAGAAATATATAGCCTGTTTTTCTTACTATCCCTAACACTAAAGGATGTCAATGCCTGTACCTCCATAGAACTTCCTTTATAAAAGGAATGTAAGACAAAGAAAATAAGTGAGAGCTAAAAAGAAATTGGGCTTGCAATGCAGTCCAACACTGAAAGCTGTTGATGCATTTCATGAAGCTACTGAGAGTCCCCCAGAAGGCTTTTTGGAAGTAGCCAGAGATCACTTCTGTTAGGCATTAAGTGGAAAGTGCCTCAGTTTCCTGCCAAATTTTGTTGCATTTCTCTCTGAAGTGTTGGGCCATGAGGCTGCTGCTATCTTTGTTTTCATCTTACACTGTTTCAAAGAACTATTCATTTTCTGCAGCATGATAAAGCTCGTTTTCATTTTTTCTGCTTTTGTAGGTAAGCAGGCCCAAAAATACTGTGAAGTCACTCCCTTTCCCATATGATTCTTCGGACTTTGATTTTATAAGCTCTATGATTTTATTTTAATTTTCTACATTATTTTTTTATAATGTTCTCCCACAAAAAATCAGTACAGGGTGCATTTTGTCCCAAAAAATGTCTGTTGAAATAGTAGTTCATATGAGTGACTAAGAAGATATGCCACCTCTGGAAAAATTAAATCAGCAGTCTTAGCTTGCAGCTGGAGGAAAACAGTGTTTGGAGGGAAACTGCCTTTCTGAGACAAAATCAAAGACACTGTTGAGGCAGCCAAATTGGAATAGTACAGGGAGCCTTATCCTAGTAACAGCAAGTCCTGCATACTGAGAACTTTTGGTACTTGAACCAGGTCCTCTACTGAACTTTGGATTCTTCTTGTTGGCTCATAACTTCCAAGGCACTCTAATTTTCTGTGATAACAGTTCTTACCTGTTCCTGCACTAGGCTCTCATTTATTTTTTGGCTTTACTAGCTTCTTCTGTTTTACACATGCTTAGGTAGGAAGACCTGGGAACACTCTTTCTTCATTATAAGGCTGAGTGACTGTTTGAAAGACACTTGCTTTTGAGGTTACTGCACGGACCCAGTGTGCTCTCTGTGCTTACGTTAGGACAGCCCAGGACCCTGGATTGTGCACAGATCTTCTGGCCTTGCTCTCTGCCGGGAATATTTTCTGCAAGGAATGACACTTGGAGTAAATTACAAACTAATTTTCTCAAAAAAACTCACTTTTTTGGGGATTTACCTGCAAGTTCAACAGGACTGTTTACAGGTGTCTTGGTTTGGCATGGGTTAAGTCTTTATGTTATGTGCCACATTCTGGTGTGAGTTACCTTAATAAAAATCCAAAATTACATAATTGCTCTGAATATCAGGATGATTCACAAAGTTTGAAGAAGGTTCTGTTCCACAAATTAAAAAACAGATTTAAAGAAGAACAGATTTAAAAGGTTAAGACTTTGTTGATGCTGTTAGCAGCAATACTAGTAAAAACACTTCACAGCAAAAATAAGAAAGCTAATGATAATTGTTTTAGAACACAATACCATGCTTTTCCAAATGCCTTTTTTGACCTTTAGCACTGAATTTTTTCCTTGCTCGACAGTCAGCATTCTTAAATGACTAAGAAGCAGAGATCCTGCAGAATTAAGGATTCATTCACAGCAGCAATACTATTTTCTGCTAATACATCTAGAAAGGCTAGAGTAAAGACCTGAATAAAGACTCAGGGCAGGATGTACTTGGGAGCGCTGCTCAGGACAGGCTGCCACAGTATTTTCCCACCAAGTGACACAATCATCTGCTTCATAAACTGAAGCCATTGGCTTTAAATGTTTGTAACAGCCTTCTTTAGCATTCAAGTAAACCCATCTCTAGTCATTCAGTCTTTTTCAGTCTAAGAGGCTCAAAACCATGGTGAAACAGTTTCTTATGTATTGTTCTGCATAGAATCATAGAATCATTGAGGTTGGAAAAGACCTCCAAGATCATTGAGTCCAAGCTTTGACCAATCACTACCTTGTCAACTAGATCATGGCACTGAGTGCCATGTCCTGTCACTTCCTGAACATTTCCACTGTTGGTGACTCCACTACCCCCCTAGGCAGTCCATTTCATCTATTCCAATACTTGGAATGGACTTCGCCCTCTCCAAGAAGAAATTCTCCCTGATGTTCAACTTGAATCTCCCCTGGTGCAACTTGAGAATATGTTCTCTTGTTCTATCTCTAGTTTCCTGGAAGAAGAGGCCAAGCTACCCCTACCTTTCAGGTATCTGAAGAGAGGTAAAAGTCTCCTCTCAGCTTTCTTTTCTCCAGACTAAACAATGCCAGTTCCCTCAGTCATTCCTCATATGACTTACTCTTTAGATTCTTCACCAGCTTCGTTGTCCTTCTCTGGACATGCTCCAGTACCTCAATGCCCTTTCTGAAGTGAGGGGCCCAGGATCAGACACAACACTCCAGGGTCAGCCTCACCGGTGCTGAGTACAGAAGGAAAATTACTTCCCTGGTCCTGCTGGCCATGTTATTTTTGATACAAACCAGAAGGCCATTGGCCTTCTTGGCCACCTGGGCACACTGCTGGCTCACTCCAGCTGGCTGCCAAACACTCCCAGGTGCTTTTCTGCCAGACAGCTTTCCAGCCACTCTGTCTCCAGCCTGTAGTGCTGCACAGGATTGTGGTGTAGGACTCAACACTTGGCCTTACTAAACTGTTGAGTTTAGCCTTACTGTTGGCTTTCACCCATCAACCTAGTCTGTCCAGATCCATCTGCACAGCCTTCCTACCCTTCAGCAGATCAACACTCCTGCCCACCTTAGCATCGTCTGCAAACCTACTGAGAGTGCACTAGCAGTCTTCATCCAGGTCATTAATAAATGTACTGAACAGGACTGAGTCAAAAAGCATACATACTCGATACTGAGCCTTGGGAAACCCCACGGGTGACTGGCTGACTGGATGTGACAGCATTCACCACCACTCTCTGTGCCTGGCTATTCAACCAGATTTTGACCCAGCTAAGAGTGCACATGTCAATTATAGATTTATGTCAACTATTATTTAATATTGTGTTAAAATTAGTTGCACTAATTTCCCACAGTCCAGGGTGTGTGCATGACTAGTCCTAGAAAACCTTTTATGTCATATGCCTCTGCCATAGTATCTATAAACACTCACAGTTTCATGTCTACAAATAGCATATTTTCTAAAGCAGAGGCATCATCTTTTTATTTTATAAGGAAAATGTTCAACAGTTTCATCTTCTCTAAAGAAAAAGGTCTTCCAGTAAAATTCTGGTTAATTTTTAGTCAATCGCCTTGCTAGCTGTATGATATTTCCTTCATTTCTGCATCCAATTCAAGTAGTTGATGTTGGCTTATAGAACCTATTTCTTGATGAATGTGCATCTCTTTCTTACTGCATTACTATGTTTGAGTCTTCTCAAGGAAAATCAGAGGCAGAGCAGTCTCAGAAAAGATCCTCGGCTGTGGAATTTTTTTACCCTTTGTTTTGACAGACCATGAATCAGGGAACCTTAAAGGAAAGGTATGTCATTTGTTGCAGTCTTCTCTGAACAGGAGAGTGGGTGGAACAGCATTTTTGGAAAACCAGAGTCTGTATGATTTATTAAGTATTGAAAAGTGTGCATCTGTTCAAGGTCCACACATCAAACACATTTTTTAATATTAAAATGTCTTCTCAAGTAAAAACCTTCTGTTTTTTACCAGTATACTGGTTCAGTATACTGTGTGCCCTGACTTACATGTGTTTCTAGGACTTTGAATCTCCAGCTCACCTATAAATGCCCCAAAATTCACATTCTATTTGGAGTTAAACATATTGAGATCAGAAAAAATGCTAGAATTATTTACTTGACATAAATTCAAATACACAAAAATGCAATCTGAAGACTGTTTCTTAACTTCCTCTGAGGATCTAGGAAAGGCTTCTCTGTTACTGCTTTAAGCCACTTTACAGTTTCCTCCACCATTTATGCAAATTAAGGAAAAAATTTGACTTCACCGGAGTAATACTGTAAAGGAAAAATTATTAATTGCCCTGTCAAAGGTAATATATATTCAAGACTTAGGGGATATATTTAACTGATGACTTTTATTGATCTCAGCTTTATTAGAAATTCATGGGCAATTTTAAATTCAATCTATTGTGAAAACTTAGATTGTACAGAGGTTTTTTTTTTTGCCCACACAACTTAGTCAAGTGTCATTAAAAGCCAATTTTTAAAAAAGAAGAAAATAAAGGATATTAAGAAAGAGGAGAATAAGAAAACAGAGAACATCAGGAAAACTTTTTCACTTTCAGTGTGACTGAGTGCTGGCAAAGGCTGCCCAGAGAGGTTGTGGAGTCTTCATCCTTGGTCCTAGACAATTGGTTGTAGGAAGCCCTTCTTAGTAGGGAGGATTGGACAAGATGATCCCCAGATGTCCCTTCCAAAATCTTTTTATGACTGTATTAAAATACGCATAGATTTTATATCCTTTCTTTTGAAAAGCTTCTAAATTAAAAGCTGAATGAATTAATTTGTGCAACCATTTCACTGTCATTCCACCAAAATGAAAGCCCATTTTATGGGACAATAGAACTAGCTGTACCTACCAGCACTTTCAACCAAGAGTCAAAAAAAACTGCTGGTGGAGGCCACACAGGTTTATATTTGTATTTTGTTTTGGTATTGAAGAAGTAACATATCCCAGGCAGCCCAGGAAACATTATGTAGAATACATGGGGAGAAGGGAGTAGCCAGTCTTCTGAGATCAATCTTCATGAAATTACATGTCTTGGAAGAATACCAGGGAATGCTGCAAATAAAGCACAGCATATGTATAAAGATACTGTTGTCTAGACCACTAAGGATTAGGTGTTCCTTCTTTTTTCAAAGCAATGCTGTCTTCTTTGAAAGATGAAGCTCAATCCCCAATATGCAGTTAGTGACTGTAGAGAAAACAACTTCCCATGGCATTTATTAGTTGAGCTCTGTTTTTAAAACCAAAACAGACTGAGCATTCCAGATCTTAGTACTATGAGAGCTCATGCTCATTTCTGTGTGCTTGACTTCTGCTGGGCCTCATGTTCATATAGCCTGACACCACTGGTTTGCAGCACGTGTACACTCTTCATTCTTATAGCTTGCTGAAGGAATGTTTTTCATTTCAGGTCAGGTTTTTCATTTTCAGGTCAAAATAAAAATAATCTAGAGGAAGCTGGTTTACTTTGGAATGATGTAGGAAACTTGCATATTCTTTATCTGTCTTATGAGTAGATCCATCCAATCCAGTCACTGAGGCTCAGAGAGAGGATGAAGGTATCATTCTCAAAAGAACAGTCCATAGATAATAGTAGCTGGGTGGGGTTTTCTACTTTTTTTTCACATGTCAGGTTAAGAGTATTATTAGTTCACAGAATCACAGAATATACCAAGCTGGAAGGGACCCACAAGGATCATTGAGTCCTGCATCTAGCTTTGAATCTTTTGAATCTATTCTCTACTCACCCCTCACCTTTTCTTTCCCCCCCTGGAAGAGTGTAGATCTTTATTTTCTTTTTCCTTGCACAAATCTAAGTACTGCCTCCGAGGAAGATGACTACAGTGCCGTTGCTTTGAATGGATATGTCTCATGTTAGTCACTGTAACTTTCTTCCTTTTTTCCTGATGTTAACACAGAAATGAGGACCTTTGAATTCTACCACTGCTTTGCTAAAACAGCAGTTTGCTGAAGCAGTTATTATAGCAGAAAATTACTAGTGAATTAAATAAATCCCTTAACAAATGTCCACAGTGGGGTTTGCGAGATATGTTCTGTTTGGTTGGTGAAGCATCTAAATGCATTCTAATTAAAAAGTACTGTTGTCCAAAGACTGGGTCTGACAGATTCATCTTGTGTGTGTAATGTGAGCAAAATGATTGTTAAGGGCTAGAACAAGCTTAATGACTCAAGACTTAGATCAAATTCAGAACTACTCACTATTTTCCTACTAGGCATACACAGATGAGTGGACACACAATGGTATAAGATTCATCATTTTAAGCAACAGAATAATGAAGAAAAGATGATTATAGAACATATTGCAGTTATAGAGAGCTGTGGTTGCAAAAGAGATGATTCAGTCCGTGGAATAGCACTAAAATACTTGAATGGGGAATTTTCCTTTTTTCTCAGTTTGTGATAGCTGCTACTTAGTTAGAAATTGAGACCTAGAGAAATTATCACATCATACATCTACATAACATGCTGATACTATTAATTGTAAATTTTTGTGAAATAAGTGGAAGCAAGCTGGTTGAAACTTTTAGTAGCTGAATGACACTTTCAGCTTACATGGATACTTAACAACCTGATCTCTACTCTGACTTGGAACATGAAACTGGAATTATTAATTTTGTTTTATAGTACTTGAAAGTTACTTACTCAATTAACTAGTAGACTTAACATTTAAAAAATGGAAAATACTCAGCTCATTCTTAGAGAATGCAGAATAGCAAATTGGCCAGATGCTTGAAGACCCTGGCTTCTACAATTTTCCTATGCCATAATTTTTCCTCCCTCATGCTAGACATACCACATCATTACATTTATTTTTTTTTTTAGTGTCCTTTCAGAGCCCATGTACATCTTTGGCAGTGGGTCCACACTTAACATGGCAGAAATAGACAGTTTCTAAATAAGAGATTGCTGTGAATTTTTCATTAGTTGTACACTGCCTCCGATTTATTCACAGCTAAGTACGTGTTCCTAGTTGAGAAATTTTCTTGGTTTGTTGTTCTTTTTTTTCCACCTGATACTTTCAAAAAGCATTGTGACTGTGTTCTCTTAGAAATTGACAGGGAAGCACAGAGAGCAATTCAGCATGCTACAAGAGATCTTTCAACGATATAGGATAAATCACTTCCTGAGGTGCTAATCTCTCTCCTGACTACAATGGTGATGCTTGAGAACTGCCTCTGACAAGTCATCACAACTTTGGGCAGACACTGCTGTTTAGATCAACCCCACATGTTAGGTATCAGGTCAGAACTCACACCCTGCAGCTGTGACATATTTCCTTCTCAAGAATATGGTTTTGGGGTTATGACAGATGTTCCCATTGACATACCAAATCAGCACTCTGTAGTAGCAGAAACAAAGTATCAGGTCTTGTGAGCACTCAGCAGTAGAAAAGAGAAAAAAGTAAAGAATGTCATCATGCCACTCTGCAAATTTACAGTTCATTTGCATCCCGAACTCGGTGTGAGGTTTCAGTGCCCTCATCAAAGTGGGTAGGTTAAAATAGGGAATGTTGTTAGGGGGTCACAAGGAAGCTGTGGAAGTTCCACTCCTGGAGGTACTCAAGTGTCAGCTTGAATCTAACACTGAAGGTGACCCTGTCTTTAGTAGGATTTTGGACACATATAAAGGTTGTGTGCAACTTTAATTATTTTATGATGAAAAGTAAGGATTAGCATCTGCATGAGGACGAAAAAGGTGAATTTAGTCTCTTCCGCTTAGAAACCAATTTGGGAGACACTGTAAGTGTAAAAGCTATGAATAACTTATAGAGGGTGGATGGGGGGGTCAACAGTTTCACTGTCTTTTTCACTCTAAAAGGGAGGGATCTGACACTAAGTGCATGCTGCAATCTTTAAAATGAACAGAAGGAGACAGGTTTTCATGGAACAAACAGGCCTGTGGAACTCTGTTAAATCAGGCAGTGAATGTGAAAAACTTAGCTTACAGAGACACAGAATACACATTTGAGAAGTATATTCAGACACAGTTACTAAACATGCCTAATTATATTTGATTAAAGATGCCAATGATTTGACCCACAGTGGAAGCCTGGAAAGTATTAGATAAAACTGGGATATATGCTTGGCTTGCTCCTACTCTTGCCTGCTTGCTGATGGCCACTGTTGGAGATAAAATTGTGGGCTGAACTATCTTTAGTTTAAAGCAAAACTGTCATTATTGCATTTGTTTAGACCAACAGTAAGAAATCTCTGATTTTTAGGCCTCCCTGGCAAAATTACTTTATTTATAATGATTTGCACCAGCACTCAGACATGTGTTAGTCTTTAAATTAACTACCCCTTGGCTAATTCAAAATGTGAATACATACTAGACTTTTATATTTAGGGGTATATAAACCCCAAAAATTCTGTAGCATATAATACATTTAAATAAAAAAATGTATAATACATATAGAACTCAGACTAACTCCATCACTTATTTTTTGTCCTTGGCTTTACAATCTGTCACTCAGTATCACTCTTAAAGAGTACAAACACATGAAGTTTTGCTAAATTCCTTCTAAAGTAATAATAGTGTCAGAACAGTTTGTTCACACAGAAATTTGCAATTCAATGTAAGAAACAGCAGTGGATTTAAGCTTTAAGCTCTCCAAGGGCAATCCTCATAATCTACATTTGCAGTTTGGCTGGACATAAAAGACACATTAATGCCTTTGAATATTCAATGCATGGATTAGAGGGTTTCCCTGACATGTAATTTTTTATTTTTTTTTTTTAGCATGAGAAATGTGGCAGGTAATATATAAAGCAGTTAGTCTGAGCATTGCAAAGCATATATTTTTCGTCCTGGCATAAGTTTGGTTCAGGCTTAGCCTAATTCAGGAGGTCAATATTTCTTCTTCATGGGCAACATTTAGGGCTAGGATAAAGCTTCAAGATTGTAGCTATCTGGCACTCTGAAGCAGTTTTGGGGGAAATAATACATTTTCGTTGACAAATAAATCCATTATGCTTTGGAGAGGTGGAGATCTTGGACGGAAATCTCCTTCCTCCAATTTAATACTCCTGGTTCTCTTCAATATGGAGAGAGAGAGAAAGATCAAATATGCCCAGATGAAAGTGGAAAAAACTGACTCTTTACCAAGAAGAATGCTAAACAACAATACTGATAAAACTGAGTTAAGCTAGCCAGAAAATTCCCATATTCCCACCCACCAGACCAAAGTGAGACGGCGGCCGGTCTCCCCCACCTGTTAAAATGTGGCAGGAATGGTTTGTAGGGTCAGTGCTAGAGGCTGTAGTGCTGGCACAGGCAGTGGGGGCAGGGCTGCAGACCCCTGGGCAACTGGAAGAACCCACAAAACACCTGCCAGATCCAGTGATGAGACCTGGCCACTGCAGCTCCAGTGACGGTTGTAGTCCTGTATCACGTGCCAACGGGGAGGGAAGGACATGGTCCACAGCCGGTGAGGGGAGAAAAGGGCTGGAACACTTTATTATGGGCGCATGGGACTGATATAGGGTCGTGGGGGAGGCTTGGAAACTGGGAGGAGTTAGGGCGGCACGCAACAGGTAAGGGAAAGGAGAGGGGAAACTGGGAGTGGCCAGCCTTACATCACGGGCTAGCCAAGGGAGGAGCAGGGAACCAGGTAACCAGGTAACCACAGCCAGGGGGAATTAACATACAAATACAAATAATATAACTATCTATCTAATACATATAATCCTATCTATGCTAAGAAAACTTCTTCAACACATTAACTTCTGCAACTTGAGGTAGCTTGTGAATCTCTGGCATTAACCATTTGGTTGTCAGCTCTATCCACTCCTGGAAGGATGTGTCCTGGTTGTTCTGGTAGTCCTTCAGGCAGGGTTCCCCCACATTCATTCACTTTGATATCAAAGTAAAATTTTGGTTTGCAACAACATATTTGTAAATCAATTTATCTACTTACAGAAGAAAAAAATTCTATACAAGGAAATAGTCTAGTATGCCTATGTGTATGAGATAAAAGCTATTTGTGAGTCCTGGGTGAAAAATTAAAGGAGATAATAGCTTTAGGCAGGTCCACATGTAAGAAAAAAGCTTCAAAATTAAGTTCAGTTTTTATTGTGTCAAGCAATTATTTATTAAAATTTAGCTGTGATTTCTCCTCCAAAATGTTGTGTTTATAACAGGGTGGAGAGCATATCACTTGGTCAGGCTCCATCAATGTAGTGAAATCAATATCATTAAGCCTAAAAGCTCCAATAAAAGCCTGTACATCATAGGAGTGGGAAAAGAACAGAGCTCCTAAAGAAAATCACTTTAACAAAGGAATTTCTCCAGAGATTGATGAAGTAATAATCTCAAATACACATACTTTTTTAGAGGGATAGCATATTCCTCCTCCTCTTTTTCTTTATTTAAGTGTGAAGATGACTTAGAAAAAGAAAAGGATAAATCTTTTTAAAGGAGTACTTTAGAGAAATGCCTGTTATTTTTCTTCATGTTGATTGTGTTTTTTTCTCTCAGTCAAACATTTCTACTACTTTCAGTTGTCATAAACCTCAAAATAGTTCAATGATAATAATGATTCAATAAATCTCCTACTTTTTTCATAAACCAATTCATAAACAAGTCTACAGTTACAACTCGAATTTATTTGGAACTTTTCCTTAACAGAATCAATATTTACCAGGTTTCTAAAATTCTTCCAAGCTTATTTATTCAAGAAAATACTTTTCTACTGCTGCAGTTAAATTCAAATAAAGAACGAAAATCCACAGGCTTGGATTTTATTTCTTTTTATTAAAAAGATATAGAATGAGTATGCTAAAAAATTTAATGCTTTTCTGATACAGAATTCCTGAGTAGTAAACACTCCACCAAATACCTCAAAGTACAATATTTCTCCTGAAATTAGACTATGCTCAATCTTCTGTCAAGTATCAGACATCAAGAATGCTTATCAGACTTAGAGAAGTAAACAGTTTTCAGAATGAGTGAATTAGATTAATATAATCTAGTTTTCTGAAATAAAAATGTGATGATTTTTACAATAATGTGATTTCACAGAATTGAATATATGAGACTTTTTTTCTTTGTGTAGGATATATGTTTAGAGTGACACATGATCTGACAATTTGTATACTTTTTTATACTTGATGATCAAATGTATATATTTTTTATAAATACTAGTACCTGTAACTTCAGATGGCCCTTAATTTAAGACCTTTAAAAATTCCATGAAAAGGGATGTAATGTTCCTCAGAGGAAAAATATAATTCATATTTTCAAGAAAAAAGACTTTGAGATACAATTTTAGGAATTATTAGAAAACTAGGGGGAAAAAAAAAAAAGCAAAAAAATTAAACCTCTATATAAATCCATGATGCCCTATATCTTGAATATTGCTTTGTTTGCAAAAAGGCATAGTAGAGCTAGGGGAGGGCAGAAAAACAGAAATAGGTATGTCTAAAGGTATTTTGTGTAAGAAGCCACTAAATTTATTAAGACTAAAACCAGAACACTTCAGGCTGGGAAGAGCAACTGAAGGGAATGCAGCAGAGGTTGACAAAATCATTAAAGACATTGAGTAGGTGAGTAGGGACTCACTCACTCTCTCTTCCAATACACGAATTCATTGTCATCAAATAAACCAGCAAGAGGCAACTTCAAAGCGAAGTAAGGATGTATTTTCTCATACAGCATGATGGCTGGCTATGAAACCTCCCTGGCACATTTTCTATAGTAAATGTGCACAGGCTCAAAAATAACAGAGCACATTCAGAAAAGAAAAGTCCACTGAGGACTGTTAAGTATAAAATTACTATGTCTCACTCAAGAAGTCGCCGATCCATAAATCAAAATGGGCTGTGGACATACACTGTGCCTTCGCCATGTGCTTTTATTTTTCCCTTTGGATTCCTGACAGGAATTTTCTCACCTGTTCTGACTGTTGTATACAGAAGTACTGCAAAGTGACTCAGTGGCTCTTTGTGATATCACTGCAGACATTTGCCTTATATTCAAGACTGAAAAATTAAATATCTTCAGTAATTTTAAAATTCTCTAGGAAGCCATCCCAATGGTCTTTGTGGAGGCTTCACAAGATCTCTTAAAAGATGCCTGGCATGGTTACTGGCAACATGGCCCAAATCAGTTTCCCTTCAGTGGGGTACATATTTGGGTCTTTGTCACCTGTCCATAAATTTCTATCCTACTTGTTAAGAGATTTACCTAAAAACTGCACCTTCAGTGGATTTGTATCTGCATATGATGGACACAAGGCAAATGCAAACACTAATCTGGGCATAAATTCAAAATGCAACATATGATCCCATGTTTAGCTACTTGTATATATAGCAACACAATAATAATAAGGTTTCTTAGTATTCTTCAGGCTGGAGATTGAAATGCCAGCAAACGTTATAGGAAAATGAAGATCACATAAGTGTGAGTGAGGTGAGAAAGAGGCCTCTAATCGTCAAACATAACTTGAAAGAAAACACATGCAAAGAACAAAAAAGAAAATGGCATTATTTTCTACTTTTCTCATTTGAAGAAATTGGAGTGTAAAGGACAGAAATGCAAGGTGAGATGAAAGAGTCAGTGTGAGGTGCAGAGTCAAAGAGCTGTTGTGCAAAGAAGCTAAAGCAGTACTCAACAGAGCCAGCAAGTCATTTGGTGAGTGATGAAGGGCTGGATATAGGTAAGGTAAGAAGGGCTGGAACAAGGCAAGGGATATGGCTTGCAGTTCTGTATTCTGAAAAAACTGAAGAGCAGCTGAGCAAATGATATGCACTCTTTCAGAATTGAAAGAGATTTTGCTGTTGAACTCCAAATAAAAGAAATTCAAAAAGGAAACCAGAGGCAGAGAATAATCAGAAGTAGCTACTACCTAAGCCTCTTGCAGCATTGAATAAAAAGATGGTATTTTCTGATAGATTTAATATATAAGGGATCCTTTTGGGAGGTTCAGTGGTTATCTAATTTACTTATATATTTGTGTGTTTGTTTTTAGTATTGTCAGTGGTTATGTTGTTTAATATTCCGCAGCACTTCCTTTTTTATAGCATGCTTGTAACCTCAGAGGTGTGATATTACAGCATAATGATTCTTTGCATAGTAATCCAGAGCAGAGGTAAAAACATACCTCTCTCCAGTTTAAAATGTCAAAACAACCTTTACAGTAACATCTTGCATGCCTTGTAAAATAATAATCCTGGTTCTTTAATCCTGAAGAGAGCAGGTTTATATTAGATAAAATACACAGAATGAAACTAACAATGAGAAATAATTACAAATACTGTTCTAGATCTCTCTCAGCATTGAAGACTAATAACATCTAAAGGAAAAACATTGTAAAAAAAGAAACACTTTAAGGAAATACAATGTATAAAGTATTTGGTATTGTCTTTAGAGCTGCATTTTTTGCTTACTAACAACGTATAAAAAATTAAATTTATTAGCTCTCAGAAATTTACAGACAGAGACTGCAGACTATGCATATAGAATTTAGATTTAAATTTGACTCCAGTGTTAGTTTTTAGAAATATACAAAGATATGTTTGACATTGAAATAACAGTGGGTTTTATAAAAGAATGGGTTTTTTTCTGCAAGGAATGCAACTCTGTGTTAGCTTGATTTTCATAAAATATCTCTTACATTGTTGTGAAAATGCATAATCTTAAAAAAAAAAAAAAGTTCTATCCAAAGATGGCTGTATGCAGCCTCTAAATTGTTTCTTTACTTCACTCTTATCCAGAATAAAACTGTTTTGGAAATCCCTGGAGCAAGGAAAATGGGATTCTTATTTTTCTGCACTGCGTAGTCTAGATATTAACTGAGATTGTTTCCCTAAAGTGTAGAAAATTTTAGAAAGGAATTATCCTATCAGATAAATGAATGTAAGAGAGTGTTTAAGACATGGAAGAAAGAGTCACTGACAGTAGGTTCTAGACCTGGAAATGTAGTGAGGAAAAGGGAACAGCACAGAGTTGGATGTTGAACAAGGACAGGCACCCCAAAAAGGGTCACATGTTGGCCTTCAGATAGAATCTGCAATAGATACACTGGTTAAATTGCTCTAAATTGCTCAAAAGTGAAACAGAGCTGCACTTGGATTAAATCAGAGAGAAGCAGAGACAAAAAGAACAGCTAAAAGTATGAGATGCTGTTGAAAAGCTGGAGTTAGGGGAGAGCCAATTTACATTATTGCAACAATTCCTGGCATTAGGAAAAAAATCAGTCTGATGTTGAGGAATTGGGTCTTCTTATTCTGACCAGAAAGTCTTTATCCAATCAAAAAAAAAAAAAAAAAATCTTTGTAATTGCATCTTGTCTAGACTGGTACATTTCAGTTCTTGCTTTCTTGTGGATCTTTTGCTATTATGGTAACATTCTCTATAGACTCTGGTGAGAGCTGAGGTCAGAACTGGGTAAGTTCTGTGATTAGCAGCACTGGTCTCCTACAGAGGAATGCATGTTCTTAGAGTTAGCCCTGGGCTCAGAATTGGAGTGGGAGAATAGGGAAGATGAGAAGAAAAGTCCAAGTGGACTGATGTAGCCCACTGAAAACAGTGGATGGTTTCTGTTGTAGCTGTGTGGGAGGAACTAGTTTCTTACAAATTATTTCTCTATCAAGGAAACATGCTGCAACATGTTTCTCCTCTCACATGTGTGAAGAGCCTGTACCAAATCTAATGATGCCAACAGGACAGGCCCCTCAAGGTACAATAATGGACACTCTGTTGTAAAAGCTGTATTAAAGGAGCAGTAAAATGTCCTCCTAAAGTCACAAGATGAATTCTTTAGGTTACTTCTCACTCATCCTTCTTATACAGTGGATAAGAGATTGTGTTGATATCAAAATATCAAATGGGAAACTAAGAAATGACAAAGGGGTAAAATATCTCAAAGTATTTGCTGACTTCCTCAGACATTAGTTTTGATGTGCCTAATGGCTTTATCTATGAAATTATGTGGGATAGCAGATGATTCTCATTATCATTATATATCTCAGAATTCATTTAAGAGAAATAGAAAGTAATTTAGACAATTAACTATGAAACTAATATAGAACCTATTCCTAATAAACTACTTATCATTATTATGAAAAAGAATAGCAGAGAAATAATGAAAATGTGTTATTTTTCAGGACCAATGCATGTTTTTCAACAAAGCTTGTGGAATACAATTATTCTCATTTTCCAGTTTGCAAAGTACCATTAAGAACAGGCACTATGAAGTGGTATGGTCCTGACACTAATGACCGAATTGTCTAATAAATAGGGATTTCAGCTTTGTTAAATTGTATGAGATGAAGGACAGAGGAAGAGATCTTTATATTTTATGAAAGAAAAGAACAATAAACATTTAAAGGCACTAGCAAAACTTTGAAGGGGCTACTGCTAGCTGTTGCAAACTATCTGTATAAATGTCAGACACAGGGACATGTGAGTATGAATAGAATGAAAAGAAGCTCTGAGATCTACAGAGTATTAAACCAAGAATAAATAAAGATACCAACAAGATTTAAATTTATATTCCAGACTTTTTTTTAAAAAAAAAGTAAGATTTAAATCTTAGATGTTAAAGTTTCAGTTTTATTCCCATCCTTGAAATACTCTGTATTTCTGTTCTTTCTTATTTCATAGTAAATTAGATGCATTGCCACTCCAAAGATACCTTTATAGACTGGAAAAAGAAAGAAACAAACCAGAAGATTACTAGGTTATTAGAGCTATGGCACAGAATATTTTCAAAGAGAAGGAGCAAGGCGGCTCTAGTGCACCACTTATTTTGATATAGTTATTTCAACATTGTAGCAACATGGATGTCGAATCACTCATCCAGCACCTTAGGAAGTGAGTCTTCCTGCCGCACCAAATTGTAAGAGACAGGGACTTTAACAACTCTGCTTAGTAGATTTAAGAGGCAGAGAAAGTATGATGAAGAATGGCAATTCAACTATAGAGCTAAACCTTCAGTGTTGTTTAATAGATCCCTCTCAGAACAAGACCTGAGTTCTTAGGCTTGAATTCTGGTTATGGTTCAGAACAAAGTTTTAGAGGTACCTTGAAGAGGTAGGTGCCCATTCCTCATCTGAGTATAGGGGGAAAGCATGCAGACATGCAGAGGCAGGATGCTCTTATTTCAGTGCCTCTCTCCTGTAGTTCAACACCTTAGGTGCAAGTAGATCCTTCAGCCCTTCCTGGTTTCTCTGGTTTTACAACAGAATCCTCACAATGTGCACACAGTTTATAAAAAGCCAGGCTATATCCATTACTGTGGATATAAAAGTAAAAGAAAATTTAAAAAACAGACAAACAAACAAATAAAAATGAACAAATGAGATGAGGAAAAAAAAGTCCCCAGTGTTCAAGAATGACCAGAGGTGCTTTTTTTATGCTTTATTTCTTGGGAAAAAAAGCACTATCATTGCAGAATTAAGAATGAACATGAAAAGCTTTAGTCTTATTAGAAACCTTTTGATCATGGGTAAATATTTAAAGCAGAATCTCCTTGTATCAATTATAAGAGAACTAATCTGTATGTAGAAAATGTAATTCATTGCAGTATAGCAACTGTGTTATAGTTATTTTTTTTTACACTGAAATAAATAAATATTTCTTGAGCAGATGAGTTTATACTTTTGATAATAAATGCTTTCACATTCACTATCCTTGAAATCTCTATGGAGTCTAAGTCTAATTGAGCTCCTCCCATGACACTTATTTAAAATACAAAATGTATCAAACATAAATAGCAAGTAGTTTTCAATAAAGCATCCCACTGGTGTCAAAGAACTGGACTTGTCATAAACTTTGTTGCATGCATATTAAGAACGCTCATACCGACAATAATTCACCTTTTCTCGTCTTGAAATCGTTTCCCTGTAAAAAGCAATAAAGTTTCTTTGCTGCACATGTAGAAGAGGAAGATCCTTCAAGGATTGGAAAAGCTATGTTTTTTTGCAGCTTTCCTATATTTTCAAATATACCTCATTTGTCAAGCTGATTATGATAAAGCTGTCTTTCAGAGGCTCACAAGCACAGCAGGGGACTGCACATTCCTTGATGAATCAGATGGTTTTTTTCAACTTGATACATACCAACTAGGTCTACTAATGACCAAAAGGAAGCAGGCTGGGCAGAAGCACAAAGGTTTCATTATTTGCTCTCCTTGCTGCTGCTGTCTGGGAAGCTCAACACTTCTGCAGCTTTCCTGCTGTCAGAAGGGTTCCTGCCCTTGTGTGAGTGTGGATGTGGTTTCTGCAGTCACCATCCCTAGGGACTACTCTTTCAGTTATCTCTGCAGATCTCTTGGCCCTTCTCAGGAACATGCGTGGTATTTTTGCTTTCTCCTTCTTCTCTTTCCCCAGAAAGGAATTGCACAGGGAAAATAGTTTGAATATGGTAAACTAACTACAGGAGAATAATGGTATTCTGACACAGACCTGTATGGGAAAACGGGAAGGACCACTCCACATGAAACGCGGGATAAGGTGAAATGGCCGTTTATTAAACAGGGTAAAAGGGTTTTATAGGGGCTAGCTAGAAGGAGCTAGAAAC
>JAWWEE010000105.1:41212734-41342599 GCA_035221455.1 Xenops minutus | reverse complement strand
ACTTCTGCAACTTGAGGTAGCTTGTGAATCTCTGGCATTAATCATTTGGTTGTCAGCTCTATCCATTCCTGGAAGGACGCGTCCTGGTTGTTCTGGCAGTCCTTCAGGCAGGGTTGCCCCACAGTCCTGATCCACGGAGGTGGTGGTAGAAGCCCTGGGTGGTAGAAATCCTGTGGAGTGAGGGAAGGAGACCCTCGATGTGCTGAGAGGAGTCCGAGTGTGGTCTTTTATTGGGCTCAGAGTAGGTGGGAATGCCTCTGGTACATCACCTGGCATGGGGAGTTATTCACTGCAGGATTAACACTGGATTCTGGGGAATTTCAAGAGTCTTTGACGCCTTCTAAGATTGTATGGCTGTCTGTTACTGCAGCACAGGTGGATCCATTATGGCCATCAGCAGAGACAATATCTTCAGGCCATGTATGTGAATTGTCCTGATGCCTCCTGGAGGACTTGTCACAGATGAGTCATTCACGTAAGGACAAAAAAATAACACCCAGCTCCTAGCCTGAGGTGGCAGGTGTGCACGCCCTCAACACCTGGATTGTCTGAGTCATCAGCATTCCAGTCTTTTCACACTTCTGGATACATTCTTCTCCTAGAATAATAAAGTACCACCTTATCTTAAGTTTCTCCCCCTAGTCTAAATTAGTAGGTATATTTAAGGAAAAGAGAAAAGAAAAGGTGGATACCAGAGTCTTTGTGGAGGACTCTACTAAAAGAGGAAAGCAAAAATGTGAAATGCTTTCCTTGCACTGATTTAGAATTGAGGTAAAATACTGGAATTAATCTCAAAAGACTTTAGAGGAGTTTGGAGATGTAGGTTTATAATTAGGCTTAACACATGTTCTGAAATGTCTTGTAGCACAAGACAAAGTTTAAGGTTTCAATGTAGCATTTTATGGTTATGATCCAAACATTGGCAACTGGCTTTTTTACTGTGTTAAAAATCCTCTACAGGAAAGCAGGTGAGATCAGGCACAAAAAAATTTTCAGGCAGGCCATGTCTGGAGGAGGTGACTCTGGGAGACGAGATGATAAGAACACTGACAAACAAATGACATTGTCACCTGCGTTATGAGAACAACTTTTTGGAATATTGTGGGATTTCTGTCCTTTGAGACAAAATGTCCAGCACACAGCTGGATAAACACATCATGCGGTGGGCGAAAAACTGGCTCACAGGTCAAACACAAAGGCTAATAGTGATTGAGGTGACATCACACTGGTGACCTGTCACTAGTGGGGTTCCACAGGGTTCCATCTTGGGGCCTGTGCTCTTTAACATCTTCCTGAATGACTTGGGTGCAGGACTGGAAAGGATGCTGGGCAAGTTTGCAGATGACAAAACTGGGAGGACCTGTTGACTCCATCAAAGGCATGGAGGCCCTGCAGAGAGACTTTGACAAATTAGAAGACTGGGGGTCCTGGTTGATGGCCAGTCAAATATGAGTCAGCAGTGCCCTGGCAGCCAGGAGCGCCAACCATGTCCTGGGGGGCATCAGGCAAAGCATTGCCAGCTGGTTGAGGGAGGGAATTGTCCCTCTTTGCTCTGCACTGGGGCAGCCTCACCTGGAATATTGTGTGCAGTTTTAGGCACAGCAGAATAAGAAAGATATTAAGCTCTTAGAGAGTGTCCAAAGGAGGGCAGTGAAGATGGTGAAGGGTCTAGAGGGGAAGGGGCTGAGGTCACTTGGTGTGTTCAGCCTAGAGAAGAGGAAACTGAGGGGAGACCTCATTGCAGTTCCAACCTCCTTGTGAGGGGAAGAGGAGGGGCAGGCACCAATTTCTTCTCTGTGGTGACCAGTGACAGGACCCAAGGGAATGGCCTGAAGTTGTGTCAGGGGGGGTTTAGGTTGGATATTAGAAAAAAGTTCTTCACCCAAGGGGTCATTGGGCACTTGGAATCCAGGGAAGTGTACACAGCACCAAGCCTGACAGAATTCAAGAAGCATTTGGATGATACTTCAGGCACATGGTGTGACTCTTGGGGATGGTCTTGTGCAGGGCTAAGAGTTGGACTCAATGATCCTTGTGGGTCCCTTCCAACTCAGAATATTCTGTGATTCTGGACATGATTAGTAGACGTCTATCAGAACATTTTGTTCAAATTACTTCTTTGAGACAGTAATAGTATTTAACAGCAGAACAAGAGATTAATGGGTTTGGAATGATCAGACTATAAAACCAAAATTATGTAACTTTTTATTTTGATAAATATTGTCATAAAATATCTCCTTGCCATTTATTGGTTTAGTATAAAAAGTTATCCAAGACAATATATCTTCTAACTTTCATTAAGCATATACTTTCAGGTTTTCAGAAAATAGAAATAAAACCATTTAACTGGAATACTTCTTATAAAAGCTATACCTTTCTTGCTGTCTCTCAAACATCAAATTTGATTGTTATTCAGGCTCTTTCTTGGTTTTTTGTATTCAGATTACATCTAAACCTTGTAGTTTCTTTCTGCTTATCTTTTCTAAGATATGGGTCTTTTATAAGCTTTCTTTTCCTCAAAGTAAAAATTGATTTTTGACCTAAATTAATATAATGTGGGGGGTTTTTTATCCCCATCTAGACAGATGAAATTTGCAAATTCCCATTTTCTTACACCGTTGTAAGTTTTCTCTCTTTTGGAACTCCTTTACTGCCTTCTGTTTCTGTATCCTAGCAGATGTAGCTTATGTATCTTTCTTTTTCGGGCCCTTCATGGCTAATCTTCATTCCTCTTGTCATTTTTGATTAATTGCTGGAAAGTTCTATTTCTGCTTCTAATGTGCCCTGGCCTCATCACCTGTTAGGTTTATTTCCAACAGTATATTAATTCTTCCTGTTTTTTCATGTTAGTGCTTTTCTTTGGAAGGACCTTCCTGAACACCAAACCATTGCTTTCCTTTAAGTGCCTCCTTGGGACTTTATGTTAATATCTGCAGAAAATCTGACACCTCTTTAACCAATAGGGTGATTAATGTAATCTTGTTCTCTTAAGCTCTCCTATATCTAACTTATCTTTCATTGCAATGTTAAATATTATGTCTCTTTCTTTGGCATAGGATTTTTCTTGTTCTGTTTCTGTTTAACTGGCTATGATCAAGATTATAATTTCAAAACCAGACAAAAATAAGCAAGAAAATTTAAAAAAGAAATTAATGATATACTGAAACACACACATTCTCTTTTTCATGTAGGACTTTATCAGCATTTCTACAAACCTTGGAAGTCTGTTTTTTAGTAGAACCTGAGCAATTTCAATGCAGAGAGCATGTTCAGAAATATCAGCTTTGCAGACTTTAAAAGGAAGGTTTGTGACACTATGATTTAAATCATTTGCATTTGCAAGTGTAGAGAGTGGCAGATCTTACAGGATGGAAGCAGGAGAAATGCAAACAACTAATAATCAAAACAGAAGAATAGTTCTATACAGGTATGAGTAAGCCCTCATTTTAATAATTTGGTTTTCTTTTTTTTCATTTTCTTTATCACTAAAGGAGCCAGATAAATCACCATTATTTTTATTTACTGCTGGCACTTCAGTCATATCTCATAACTATTCCCCAAAGAGCAGTTGTGTGTGTGGGCAGAACAAATACTAAGCCAATGAACCTGAGTGCCCTAACATTCAACTTTGTAAGTGTAATATAGTCCAAGTTCTACCATGATGTAATTGACAGTATCATTAGAGAGACAAAGAAAATAAATTATATATCAGCTGATACTCTTAGGCCAAAATGTATTCAGGAGAAATTCTTCAAAACCAGGTCAGTATTGCAAAATGCACTCATTATTTGTAACATCAACTAAGTATTTGCTCTGAGTCACTGCACACATTAAATATAGATCCAAACACTATCAACTTCCTCCCATTTTTCACTGGCCATCATGAGATGTTACTTTACAATTACATTAATTTTGCTCTGCTCTTCCTTTTTCAAAATGTGCCTGCGCTAAGGGTAGCAGAAAAAAAAAAATCTTAGACATGCCAGTAACAGTGTCTTTCCAACAATTAAGTTAAAGGTAGACTTTTGTCAGTCATCCCTATCCTCTCTTTCAAAACACATCCTTCCACCCCAGTGTCTCAATCCCACTTGGGTACTCCAGCCATGCTAGGCTTTGGGGCAGGGTTCTCTCCTGATTGCTCTCCTTATCGTGTAACTCTTGTGGTCACAGTTTGAACAAAAGCTCTGGGAACAGTAGCATCTCAAACATCAAAAGGACTGTGTGCCCAGCTAGTCAGAGCACTTCCCTAAGCAATAGGAGATCTTAATCGGTTTCCCTGGGCATGGAACATAGACCAGGCCTTCCCAGACCCTGGGATGTATCCTAACCATGCGGATATTCACCGTCTCCCCTTCCAGCCACGTTTTATAGTCAAAATGTCCATGACTGCACCCCTTTCCTTGCAATCTCCCAAGTATTTCTGTAGATTTCTTTGAGTCATTGTGTATTGGAAGAAGTAGGACGCTTTGCCAGTGGTCCACAGTCCCTACAGCAGGAGACCTACCTCCATGCTCAGCCCAGGCAAAGAGGGCGTCCTTTCTGCACAGGGAAAGCAGAGTGAGTTGAGGTACTTAAGAAAGATCTCTAAAAAAAATGTAGGCATCTGTGGCCTCTAGGCACAGGAAGCTAGAGAGGGTATTTGTTTCTTTATCTTGGAGCTAAGAACATCAATGATAATTTGTATGCTTGCATACTTTATTTTTGGATCTTATCCTTGAACACGTTACAAAGGCCCAAGATTTGTTTAATTATCTTTTATTCTCTAGTTTCATAATATTTCCAAACAATTTTCCGTTACTCTGTTCTGCAAAGCTCATCCCAAAAATATTTATCTTGGCTGACAGCAAAATTAAGCAGTGTAGCTGACATCTGTCACAGATTAGTGGATTGAAAAATTACAAGAAACAAATTTGGTTATTTGTGACTAGTACCATTTGAAATGTCTTTTCACTTTGTTGTGTCACTACCTCACTTGTGCCTCTGGTTTTCCAGCTATGCAGCTACTACCAAGAGCCTTTGTATGTCTATAATGTTTTCCAAAATAACCACAAGTCAAATATGCAAATCAAATCTATCAACCAGTTATTGTGGAACAAAATTTTTTTCTCTTATAAACAAAAAATATTTGTGAATGATACATTCCTTATCTCATCTCATGGCAATCCCTGAAGAGGTCAGAGCAACTTGTGCTGAGCATCAATAAACACAGAAAAAAAGCATCCACTCCACACTATGTATTTAAATGCAGGAACGTGAGTAGTTTTATTGACCTCAAGGAGGATTTGTAAAGACATGAAAACTTGCACTGAGTTCTGAATAAGAGAAAATATATGTACAGTATTGAAGAACCCTAGTTTGCTCCTTCTCCTGTGCTACTCTTAAAAGAAAAACACATTTCAAATTGCTACTTTACAGCTTTTTATTCCTGTTGCGCTTATCTTCATTCCTATTCCCTAGTTTCTAGGAAAAAAAAAAAAAGAAAAGAAATCTTAAAAGAACTCCTTTCATGCTACCTTTTATAGAAACTCCATGGAAAATTGGTTCTCTACTCTTATAGGCATATAAAATATTGCAGTAATCTTTCCCAGAGTGGTAAAACATGTATTTTTTTCAGTAAAGTAAGCAAATATAATATGGAACACACATAGGGATCAGAGCTGTTGAGTAAGAAGCTACTGAACTGACTTTAAATATTATTTAAAATACTTGAAGAATGGAAAAGCTGGAGGGGCAGGGGGCCAAATTTCAACTATGATTCAAGAAAAGACATAACAGAATCGAGCATATGAAATGAAGGTACTCATATAGGGTAGAATAAGTTAAGAGCAAAAAAGTTCCAAGGGAAAAAAAAAAATTCAGGACACTTAAAAACTTGAGGCGACAGTTGACTGAAATTGTTTATAAATCAACAAAGACCTCTCCTGAGTTTTGTTCTTTGACTTTGTCAGGGTAGCAAAGGCAAGAAAAGAGGTGTGACTTGAAGTGCTTAAATTACTTTGAGTAGTATTTCACTTTAGTTTTGATAAAGAAAAACATGTGTGAGCTAGATATGTTGAAACATTGTATAGATGTTGTTTTTACAGATGCACTAGTGTGACCCTAATTTGATGCCAAAGACTTTCTGGATGGGAATAGTTGAATACAACTTCAGCCAATTGAAAATAAATATCTGGCCCAAACTACTTGTATGGGATCTCCATACTGCCAGCGCAACAGACAAATATCTCCAGACTATGATTCAACCTGTCCTGGGTTTGATGTCTAAGACAAGTGAGATCAATTATTCTTTGGAGGTGTCACTCCTTATCTCCTGCATATAGGTAGTGCAAGCATCCACTTTTAGACAGTTAAGTCAATAGATAAATTTCACACTCTCAGTCTACATTAACAAACCTTGTAACATTCATATCTTTCCCTAAGTGAAAGATTTGTGGGGTTGTCAGTAAGGATTTGTTACAATCACAGAGAAAATAAAATGTGTTTTAACTTTTATTTTGTGGATAGTTCAGTAAGAGCAATAAAAAGCAATGCTGGGAAATTACTCAGAAAGAACTTGCACAGTATCTTCAGACAAGTTGAACAAGCAGGATAAGAATTCAATTTTATAGGTTTTTTTTCTTCAAATACATTCTATGCAAGAATCTTCTTCTAAGGAAGTAATTATCCTTTACTCTTGAACACTAAAATATGATTCTCTTAGGTGCTGCATGGCACGCTACACCTGTCATGTTGGCATGCTCTGTGAGAAAGGACACAAGGTTCTCTTGCTTATTTCACTCCACGTTCTGCTATTTTGTTTTATTTTCAAATGTTTATTAGTGGATTGTTATTTATTTTTCACACTAGAAAATAATGATACCAAACATTGCTTATGAATTTGATATATAAACTGCAGTAAGAGCATGGACATCAGCCTTATTGTTCCATTTATCATTTATAATTGCTTCATTAATGCTAGTTGTTCAGTCTGAGGAATCTTAATAGTTTGAGCAATGAAAATAAATGAAATAGGCTCACTTTTCATTACCCAATATCATCTGGAGAACAAGTCAGTGTGGTATCCTTTTAGCTCCTATTCTGCCAATGCTATTGTACTGAAAGAAGGTTCAGTTTCTGGGCATTTGTTAAATTTATAGAAACTTGGTGTTCCTTTGCCTGGAACAGGTTGTGTTCATTATTTTCAGGGATACAAATAGTTTTTTAAACCCTTATTGAAAAAACCAAGATACCTCGTTCCCAAATCAGAGGGAATATTTGTTAAAGTATTTATGTAATGTGGGAACACACATTTTGTCTCCTTATGCAGTTTAAGTATCCTGATGTCTGTGCCTTAATGTCTTCTGTGTTTTTTAGCATAGATTGACAGGTTAGTAACATGGCAGCCCATTTATTAATCTATTTGGCCATTTTTTGTATGCATCCATGTATGCTATGATTTTATGCTGCGACTCAAAGACCTGATGCTCAGAAGAATCAAGAGCTAACATCTTTTGACTCCATGTCCATGAACAATGGCAGCTCTAGCTTAATAGGCAGATCTCTAAGCAACTTTAAAGGGGGACTCTTACCTCAGAGTTGAGTGACAAAACAACACATTGTCCCATAGCATGACAGTTCCACAGCCTCCTTTTATAGCCTGAAGTGCTTTATCCCCCTGTGCTGAGAGACATTTATTTGCTCATACCATCCAAGAATTATCTTCTCAAATACCTAATGAAAATTTTTGACAATTAGAACCAGGCTACAGGTTTTGTTTCATTGATGAGTTCCTCATTCACTGGGGTGCAGAACTGTGTCCCCTTTGTATGCTTTGTTTTTGGCATGAGGATGCAGATTGTTGGGAGAACAGATTCTGAAGGAAAGAAAGGGAAGGTGATTTGCAGTAGAGGGTTCTTCTCCCCTCTGCAGCCACCACATTCCACTCCTGGCACACCTACTGTCCTACATCAGTGGTTAGGATCCCTGCTGTAGGATTTCCATCTTTATGTGTACTGGAAGAGAGTAAAATCACACCTTCTACATACTGTGCTTTGGCTTTCAGGGGTGGGTTTTTAAGTTGTTTTTTTGTTTGTTTATTTGGAGTTTGTTTGCTTTTTTCTTTATTAATACCCATACCATTATATAAAAGAGTCTGGTTTATAAAAAATAGTAGTAGCCACTGTATTTTAAGGAACTTCCAGGTATTTGTGATGTGTGCGCTGAAAAACTACAAGAGTTGAGCCCTTAGGGTTCTTAAGGTTTTTAGACAAAGAAACATCTATTACTTTAATTCTGATCACAGTGAGCCAGGCACTGAGGTACCTTGACACACTTCCACATTTTCTCAGGAAAATATGAGATACCTAGAGTTTTAGAGTCAGCTTCTGTAGTTTGACTGGCTACAAGTTTAGGTAGAAGCTGGAGCAAAGATTTTCAGGGTTCCAGTTTTGGTTTTATATCCTGTGTTAGGCCTGCAATGTTCTTGAACAACAGTAGCACTCAGGATACTGATGGTATTTAATGAGACCTGGTACATCAGTTCTGCTTTCTTAAGTCCTTCTTTGCTCCTGTTACAGGATTTCAAGATAGTTGACCTGAATCTGTAACTGCCTCTTTATCTAGCAATAAATTATAAACACAAGCATTGCCTGGAATGTTTTGGAAGAATTATGGGAAGACCACAAGTTGCTCAAAAGCCTGCAATTCAAGTAATCTGAGGATGCTGAAGAAAGTTTCCAGATATGTGTGGTTAATATTCATCATTATGTGCATTTTTTCCAGCATGACTAAAAAGCTTTTAAATCAGTCTTGCATTCTTGCTCACTTAATTCAAATGATGACACAGTGCAATTGGTCACAGTGAACGAAGTGTGCTTTGTAAGCAGTAAACACTTTTCTTTTTCTGAGCCCAGTCAAGATCCACTTGTCATTTATTTCCTGAGAAACATGGCACTCCCATTCCTGATTTCTGCTGTCTATCTCTGCTTTGCAAACCACATTTTGAAAGTGCTCTCTGTTACACACAGTATTATACGTGGCACTGCCAATGTAATCTGTGATTGGTTTTGGTTTTTTGTTTCTTTCCTGAAAGGCGTGTCTATATAAAGATGAATACTGTTGTTCTCTTTAGGACAATAGGACAAGTATGTGCTATTTAATACTACGTGGCAGAACGAGAATGGGCACCAGTGAAAAATGGTCTGAAATTGCCAGTAAGGTACTAGGCAACATCTAGAGTGAAAGCAGAAGTGCAGCTGAGTGAGAGAGGACAGTCGGGGCCAGGGGCTTTCTTGGGGCTGTTGGGGCTCCCCATGGGGGCCCACTGAGGCAGAGCTCAGCAGCCAGAGCCTATCTTACCCCCAACCAGGAGCTGGGCAGCTGGGGACACTGGGGCCACCCCACCCCTGGAGCATTTGTGCCTCTCAGGGCATGGTGATGGGCTGAGGATGGGCCAGGACATGGGCCTGTGGGTGGGGATTGAGATTTGGGTTCTGTGAAGGGAACCAGGGTCAGATATGGCTGCAGAAGGACCGAGGAAGGCTGAGGATAGGAGCCTCACCTGAGGCAGCCCCAAGGAAAGAGGGTTCAGCAGTGGTTGGTGTTTTTCAGCTCTTCCTTTGCAGAACAGCTCCTGCCATGGGCAAGCCAGCCCTGTCTGCTGCCAGCTGAACCCATGGCAGGGGTGTGCTCAGGACAAGTCCCAATAAGGGCTCTGTCAACAGCTAATAGCAGTGTCTCTAGCAAGACGAACATGTAATATTACTGCTTCTGAAATGGCTTAGGTATGTGAGGCTTTTTATTGGCAAAGAATGAGACAATTCTTGTGCTGTGGATAAGGCTCGTCAAACAATAGTCTGTGGTCAAGCTCCATCTGCAAGGCCCAGCCAAGTAGCACCATGCCACAGTAGACGCCAAATTGCCTCAGAAAGGAAAAAGTGACTGGCCACTTGAGGTCAACTCTCCTGAAATTTCTGTGCTATTGTCTCATGTGAATCTGATACTGATTTGCTGACTTATTCTGTCTTCCTACTGCTAAAATGTCATCTGGAGCCAGGCTATGTGGACATTCAGGAAAATCTTGCATCATATCATTCTGATGAACAGAGAAAGCTGGAGATAGCATCCCTCACATGCCTTTCAGTTTTCTTCCTAAATGCTGACCAAAGCTTCTGGCATCTATGTAATGCAGGACCTGCTTGGTCCTCAGCTTCCTCCTCCATCCATTGCCAACTGCCTTGCAGCATCAGCAACCCATTGGGACAGGATTTTGGCAATTAAGGGGAAGATGACAACATAGATGAAGTAGAAACAAGAGGGACAGCTCGTGAATGAAATCCTCTGCCTTGCTTGAATATTATGGTTCCACTAATGGTAGTGTTGTGTCCAATGTATAATATGTAAAAGGAAAAAATGAAGGTGTGCTTCTGAGCTCCCTAGGAACTGCACTCAGAATTCACAGCTCCTGCTCCTATCAAATATCTCTGAAAGTGGGACATGCTACCACGCAAGAAGACAAAATCTGAGTTCCTCCAATGGTACCTAGTACTAGATTATGGGACTCTGATTTGGTCAGAAATCAGAAACAGCGATCCAGCTAATAGGGAAAAGACATTTTCCCAATGGGTAGCAGCGACTACCAGTTTCAGTTACATTCACACCCAAAGACAACTCTCAATCAAGAGCTCTTGCCTACCATCAAAGCCTATTTTGCAACTGAAAAGAGCAGTAATTGATAGACTGAAAATGCCCTTCTACCTGAAATCAGAGAAGCTACTGCAAGCCAGGTGTCACTATAATTTTCACATTATCCAACTGAAAGAAAAATATCTCTTCCTTCCGCTAAAAAACACAATTAGGAAAAATGAGAAAGTTTGTCACTTTAACATCCTGTGTTCTTGAATTAATTACAGTAGATTGACTCAGTTGTATGTTTGGAAATTTAACATTTTGGTCCACACAGAAATATTTACTGTATAAAACAAAGTAAAAAATATTTTTTAGTCAAATGGAAACACTGTGCATTAGTGACCAGATAAACATGTATGAAGAGAAATGGCTTCCAAGCAACTGTTTTGGACCTCTGGCTTGGGAACTTGCACCTTTTGGAGAAGAAGCAGTTTTCAGAACATCTTTTCCCTTTTCTTCTCCTGATAAATATGTATATTTACTATATTTACTTTTCACCATATAGCTTGTTAGTTTGTTTTTTAAGTTCTGCAGAACTTAAACCAAAGCACTTGAGGCTCTAGAGTAAATTGTTTCTCTCATGTAAACACAAATATCTGTTAAAAACAAAGTAGAAACCAATTCTTTTTGTGATATTTCACTATGATACTTAAAATTTATGGTATTATATCCTTGATGCTCTTTGGACAACATCCTAATGCACCATTTAAAAGAGAAATTACATTAATAGAAGCACAAATGGTAGATCAGTGTTGGAATCTGTATTGCAGTGTCCATCCTGAACTACAGTGGAAATTAGTGAGAGCCTAATTTCTTATGAGTTTCCAAAAAGCTTTCCTGAGTTTTACCTTCGAGGTGGTAAGCAAATATGGCTCCAGAACTCAGCTGCTCCACTCCTTGCTCCCTTTAGAATCCTTAAGCTTTCTGGCCAGTGATAACCTGCCTCTGGGGTTTCTAATTAATAAGTGCTGAGACCACAGGATGCAATTTAATAAACTGGTATGTGTTCATTTTTCTAATTCAAATTAATCAAAAATCTTTCAGACTGTTAACTTCGTCCTTCCACGTTTAACATTAAATCAACTGTTGCCTGCCTAAATCATTCACGTTTTATGCCAAAACAAATATCATCTGTCTCCCATAGCTGGCACACTGTTGGCTTAAAAGCATAAAGCTAGCATGCAATCTATATCCTGTGTCCTGAATACTTGAGCTGAAATTGTGTACCAAGGATCGATTTTCATCAAGTATATATGTCTCAATGATCTGGCAGTACACAGATCTGATGAGAGTGACTTGAAAGCCACAGATACTTCTGATCTCTGACTAGCTTTAAGTTCTGTCACTTTACATTCAAAAGATAAGCTGTAGTTTAATTTATGGAGCTGGATTAACTGTATAGGAAGTTTCACATTGACTTCATGGGTTCACTTTCTCCTACACAAACAAGGCCAGTGATTAGTGATAGCTCTGTGATTCTGCTTGAACTCTTAGAAACATCTGGTCTTTTGTAGTTTCCTGACAGAAGGCAGGCATTTTTGCCTTGGTGTACAGTAATATAATGTGTTATTGTAATGACTTAATTATGCACAAAGCAAAGTGATGGACTGACACAATCCCCATAAAACATTTGGAGCCCATTTGGGTAAAAACACATCTTGGGAAAAGATCAAATAGGAGCTTGTTTTCCCTTTCTTTCTTTTCTTGAAAATCTCATGATAAATAAGATTGAGAAGACCTTACAGAATGAGAAATCTTAATCTGCTATTTCAATTACTAGGTATATAAAGAGAGTATCAAAGGAGATTATTATGTAACCAACTAAAACAGAAGAATATAGCAGAACGTTTTTTGCAATCTGTACATAAAAACACAAGCAAATGTGTAATGACATCATCGCTGTTAGCTTGCAGAATATGAGAACTAAAGTTCAGGCAGTATAAAACGCAATGCACTGTACGTGTAAATGAACACACTTGACCTTGAGGCTTGGTAAAGTATACACATTAATGAAAGCAAATGATAAGAGTTCAGTCAGATGCCTTTAACCATTTTTTGGTTTTAGGAATTGCCTTTTTTAACATGACTGATTAAAAGCAGCACAGAACACGATATGGCTTATGTCTTTTAACTTGAAACATTAGAATAACACTATCCACTTCGGAAGTTATTTTGCATTCACATTATAAGCATTGCTTGCATTCCTAGCTGTACCAAAATGCACGGCAATTTAGGAGTTCTCTCACTAATTTGAGCTGGGCCAGTTTCTCCCTTCTTTATACACATATGGAAACTTGAGCACAAACACACTGAGTAATGCCACAAAGAAAAAGACACACAGGACAAGGGATTTTCTTGGAACTTTACCTTTTTTTTTTTTAAGTAAAGAGTAGTGACCTACAGGAGTGTAAGCTTCTTTACTGCTCATAGGTATCAGTCACTATACACTTTTCCATCAGTTGGCATTGGGGTACTGTATCTGACTCAGCAGGTGTACATCTGACAGGATAACATATTGTAATACTACAAAGCAATGGACAAAGCTGGATGGATGAATGTGCTGAGCTGTCAGGGCTCTGCCTACCTTGTAGAGCAGCAATTTGAGAAGCTGAAGGTGAAGAAACACCCACTTAAAAGAATTTTCTCCGGGTAAACTCTGTTTTTTGTTGGTGGGCAGACGTGAATGTGCTTAGAAATTACACAGACATTTTTCCTTTCCTTTAGGAAATGCTAACTCTCAAGTAAAAGAATCACAGTAAAAACTACACATTTCTAAGTGGAACACAGAGTTTTGACAATAATTATGATTTTGCTGTTAAAGCTGCTTAGCTAAGTGCTTGGGCATATGTTAAATTTCGTGCACATGTGTAGCCGTGTGGAAAACAATAAATCTAGTCAGTTTGTTATTTATTGGCTTATGTGCTTTCCTGAAATGGAATATAAGGTGGGAGAAAAAAAGGGCTAAAAAATGGAGATGTAGTATAATTAAACTAACAGAAACTCATCACTCAAAGTTACTGTAGTCTATCGTGTCACTTAAATACTAATTTCATAGGCAAGAGCATGAAATGCTGTTCATATTGTGGCATCTGCACTCCATGTATTGTTCGCATGCAACTCTGGAACTCTGGGGTGGAGCATTGCATTCATATTGAAGAGTGGCTTAGGAAGTGGAGAGAGAAAAAAATAAACGTCCATTACAAAGCTGAAGGAGGGAGGATGAAGACAGTTGTGCTCCAGAGCTCTGCTCTTGCTTTGAATAATGGAAGTGTGTGTACACAAGGACATACAGTACAGCTGGTGTTTCTCCTTTCTGTAATTAAATACTAAAAAAATTAAAAGTACTAGAGAAATTTATGAGCAAATCTTCATGAACAGCAAGAAAGAAATGAGCAAACTACTTGCCAGGCTCTGTGTTTGTTGCCCTAGCTTTCTCTTTGGAAGACAGATCAACTGGAAAGGTGTGAGGTCTGAGACGTGTATGTAGGGTGCAGAAGATGAGAAAAATTGTGATGTTCATGCACCACAGATATTCTGGAAGAGTTACACACACACACACATGCAAAAAACCAGCATCTTAACCTGTATGTGGACAGATTCTATACTCAGCATAGAGCTATAGGAATAACAAGATTCATCAAACTCCCATCTGGTCTTATAGGTAGGACAAACATGTTATTGATGATGGCAGCATACTCCTATTTTGCACTTTATTTAAAAGCAAACTCACAGTAAGGGGGTGAGGAGTTTCCTCAATGCGACTCAAGAGTGAAAAACCCAGACAAAACAAGCACAACACCCAACTTGGATTCTAAAACAATTCCAATACTTAGACCTATGAGATTTAGGAAATTGGTTTGCCCTCTGAAGATTCTCAGAGATTAGGTTTCTCTTCCAAACTGAGTGCTGACTGCAGGGCAGTTTGCGGAGAAGACACATTCCATCTGTAGGAAAACTCAGGAGATTTAATATGCAGCCAGAGCCGGACAAAGCAAAAGCAGGTGCTCTGTGCTAGAGGAACGAAGTGGGGGAGATGATGATTTATGTTTAGAAAGGCTAAATGTTTTTTTTTTCCAGACTTAGGAATGCTCTTTTTTTATGATTATTATTATTACTTTTAGTAAAAGGATTCTGAGAGGAAAAAAACTGTGGTTTTGAGAAGATTTTTTCCCCAAGACATATTGCAGTTGTGCAAGAAATCTTTATTTTTTTCTCTCCAAAATTTAGTTCTCATAACTGAAAGTACTAATTTGCTATTTCTGCACTTTACACACTTTATGACACCATTCGTGTTCCTACTACTTCTTGTTAGATACATGAGGAAAGCCACAAGCACTCTACTGCTGACTTGACCACTTTAACAATGTGTAGTAACCCTGATCTATGTGGGTATTTGAGCTCTGTGGCTATTGCTGCAAAAAGATGCATTTAATTACTTTTTCCCTCAAGCATATGGACTTTTATATTCTAAAGAAGAAATTCCACAAGTAGGCCTCAATTAATATGTATTTATTTTATCTCTTATTCTATATACATGCATATATGCACAAAAACTCTATCCCTCTCACTCTGCCTCATTTTCAGGGTAGGCTAACATTTTTAAGGAAAATATTTGATAAAAGACTAAGTCCTTTATGAAAACATGCACTTACCCTCTGCATAATTGCCATTCAGTATAATCTAGCATAGTTGAGGGGGAGAGTCCTGCATCCCTTTGAAACATTTTTATTTATTCTGTTGAGCAGTTTCATTTATTGATCCATGTAAAATACAGAAATTCTCTCAGAAAGAGGTACTACCCCTTTCTTCCCATTGAAGTTGTTATTTTCTATTCCCTCACAAGCCACTGAAGAACAGCAAGAAAAGAAGAAACAAGAATCTCCCTCCATTCTTCCCCAAAGCCTCAGAAACTGAATCTCTTAATAAAACCTAGAAAAACACCAATCTAGTAAGTTACTTTGATCTGTGGAGAAATTTAAGTTGGCATATAATGACCATTCCATTTGCTTGAAAAACTCTTGTTCTAGGGGGTTTCCTATTAAAACAGTAAAGACTGTGTCTGTCTGTCTTACCTAGAACTGGAGGACCTCTCTAAGCCCACCTTTCTAGATCTAAGTGGAAAGACTGATCTGTGTTTTGCCTCTGTCTTTCCACTGAAATTTACAGAAAGTGCTGCTACCATGTAATTACTAAAATACCAGGCTAGGTTCTTTAACTGGTAGAGGGTATCTTTTGTAGTATAGTAATGTCACTAGCACAGTGCTGAGAAACTTTGCTGATAGTTCCTCCAAATAGGATACAATTACTTATTTCACTGTCTTCCACTGAATCTTTTCCTCTATTTTATCACTTTGGAGTTTGTGGCTTATTTGGATTATACTGTCAGACAGTATGGCAAATGGGCTATGAGGAGATTGGTTTCTGTTGAGAGTCAGGTCTGTGAAATAACATGATTTCAGCTGAATGTTTATCTGGCTGAGATGGTAAGATACAGGGAGGATTATTCCATTCAGCAAAAAATGAGTGGAAAGACTGGTTTTTAAGATTTCCTTTCCATGGCTACATAAATGAAATCTTCACTTTCTTACATGACATTTCTCAAAATATGGGATTATACTACATATCAGGTTGACTCAGGTAGAACGTCACTCCCATCCAAAAATGACATTGCTTTTCCAGTAGGCCAGATAAATATTTCTTGAGTAACACATAGCAAAAGAAATCTCTTTATAGCACTTATTTTATTAATGCGGGGTTTTTTTCCACTTCTAGTGGCTTACTTCCTTTCTCCTCTGCATTTTTCTATCTCCATCCCCTCAACCTTTCCTTTTCTGCCTATTTTTTTTTCATTTCTGTTGTAAATCATCACTTCAAGGAAACATCACATGCTGTTTGTGCTGAATTCAATCTGAACAGATGACCTCATAGCTTTTGTGCTGTAAATCTTAGAATTATATAAGGATAGAAGTTTCTGTAACTCACCTTCCTTTTCAGTCACTATCTTCACTATGGAAGAATGCCAGTCGCAGTCTTTCTAATTGTCTGGGAAGGAAACTACTAGTTCACAACCAGCTGAATCACAGGACGGCAGCGACCAGAACAGCCTCTTCAGGAAAGTAGCAAGGAAATTTCTTCTCCTAGTGAATAATGACTTAGACTCTGTTCCTTTCTCACAAGTATGGTTTCCCTATAATCTGGATCCTTCCTTCTCTTCTGTATATTCCTCTCCCTTTGCAAGCTTCTGAAAACTGATACAATTCTCAGCATGTTTCTTTAATTCCTCCTCAAATAACAGCTCTAACCCTTTGTTTTGTTTTTCTTTATTACGTTTGAAGAAGATAGGATTTAGGTGTAAATCACGTGTAAGGCAATGCGGTAACTACAGACAGAACAATTAAGACCAAATGAAGGAAGAAAAAGAGAGGAAAGTATTGCAATGGTCTTTTCACTGTTGCATAGTCAGGGAAGGTACTTAAGGAGATGCTACATTCTTAATGTACTTTCCACAGCTCTATATAGCCTTTAAAAATATTCTATGCACAAAACTTGGACAAAGAGCTGGAAATACCGAGGTAACTGTATCCAGTATCACAGAAAACACTGCAGTTACCCTAGGCCCTGCACCTACAGCATGCTGGTTCATATATCAATAACTGCTGGTTCCTGTTCATGTCCCAGAGGGGGCTCAATATTCACCGCGCAAGTGCATGCCAGCATCATGGATTAGATCTCATTTCAGTGTCTGACCCAAAAAGAAAGTAAAATGCATTTTGGACATGTGTAAACCCTCAGTCTTTCAAAAGCCATGAAACCTTTTGTTAAGTGACCAAACTACTCCTTAATCTGGGCACAGAATGGAGAAAATCTGCCCTCTAAAGACAATGTTTGTGGGCTAACCCTCAAAATGGGCTCAGTTGGACGTGTTGTATAAATATTTAGATCATACTAAGTAGAATATGGAGATAGTAATGGTGTCTTAATTGAAATTGTGTACTGCTTTGCAAGAAAGAAATGTGCACTTTTTCTATAACGCACATCAGGTTCGTTCCTCAGTTGCAGTAAATCAGCATAGCCTTGGCACAGTCACTAGAGAAAAGCCAAATTAACTTGTACTGCAGGTTTTAAATGAGAAGATTCGCCTTCTCCTAGCTGTTTTTAAATTTAGTGACTAGAACAAAAAATGCCTGCATGTATTAAAACAGGGTTTTTTCAGCAAAATATAGCATTTCAATGTGCATATGTCCCATTTGACATGTAAGTTAGTGGAGACAGTCTTACCTGAGCTCATCCAGAGCACAAATTGTGCTTTTTCTCTACAGCCTTCAGATCATCTAGTAGATGGGAGTCTCATATCTTGGACTGGCTGTATCAAAGAGCACTTTTTCTTTTGCTAGATTCAGGGAGCACAGGTGGTTGGGGTTTTTTGTTTGGTTGGTTGTTGTTTTGGTTTGGTTTGGTTTTTCCATTTTGTTTGTTTGTTTGTTTGTTTTCCTAAAGAACTATTTTGTTTTTTTCTTGGAAAAGGTTTCCAGGGTTTAAATATAATCAGTCTCTCCTCAATTGATTTCAAATGTTGAGATTCAATGTAATATGAATTGAACCACTGAACTATACTTCACCCACTACAGATTTTCTTTGTAGTCCCATATTTTGTCATCCCCTAAGGCTATGGGATAGAGAACTGATGCAATACTGCACTCCTGGCATAGTAGTGTGCACTGAAGTGAAACACGTTTTGTGGGTCATGTAAAGAGGAAGTTCTTATTTCCTTTGGAGACAATGACATCTGGAAACCCTGCTCCTCATGTTACTGTGAGAAGGATCTCATCTGGGGAGAGCTAAGAAGCTGCTAGTGTCATTTCTGTATATTGTCATTTTTCCAGCAGGGAATTCCTCTCTCAGTGTCGAACAATTCTCTTTTCAGACCCTGACGTGTTTAATGAGAAGTAAAATAAATGCTGTGTTCCAACTATGCAGGTCCAAAAGCATTATTTTATTTCACGGCAGGCACACCTCTCTCATTTCAAAAAATTAATTAAATCTACCACCATGACATGCAGAGCTGAGAGAAGAAAAGGAATCAGGAGCAATCAAAAAAATATAACAAATAAGAGCAGGCAAGGAAATAATACACAACATATGAGGACCCTGTGCTGTTCTGAAAACTATTGAAGCAGCTTCAGATGATTTCTTTTGCTAGGCTGGAGTGCTAGAGAGAAGATTTTCTTATGACAAATCAGGTGCAAAGCAACTTGGCAACTGCAAGGAGCAATTCAAGGAGGGAACAAAAGAACAGAGTCATTACAGTCATCACTCATGTAGAGAGAGAAGAGAAAGTGAAGGGAGTTTTATTGTCGTCATGTACAGCATCAATCACTGCATGTCAGTAAAGACTTCTTTGTGCCAAATCCAAAAAACTAGTCAATGAAAAAATTTGCTTGTACTATGCACTTTCTGCTTCATCTGCCAAAGAACTCCTATATACTATGGAGAATGCTTCACATCTTTAATTCTTTCCCCAGTCAATTTTTTTTTTCAGATATGCATTTCTTTTTCAGTAAAGTTGTCAAGATTTTGTCCAAGATATCTGGCACAAGCCAACAAACATTTGACTAGAAGAGTTTACTCCCTGCTCAACTTATTCTCCACCACTTTCTTGGACCGGGGAAGTAGTCCTAATGGAATATGCAAAAAAGTAGTTTCATATTTCTTGTCTAAAATATTCCAGAAGGCTTTTTGCAAACCATGACAGACAAGGGAAAGAGCTGATGGATATTTTTCACAGTCGGCTAACCACAATATATAAACATACAGTTATGATAAATATAAATGCCATTTTTTCTCAATTAAAATGTGCATTGCATAACCAGGGAACTGATGTATTCACACTATTTGCAGACTTTTAACTTTCGATGGTTTGTAATTTTTAAATTACATAGACTTGAAAGAGCCATGGGAGATCTTCAGTGGCTGTCTGACTGGTTAGAAATCAGAAACAAATAATACATTTTCTTGAAATGTCTTAGAATAACAAATTTCCTTCAAGACACTAACAAAAAAGCTTAGATTTAAAATTTTATGATCTCAACTATATTTTAATGAAAATTCTCTGAAGTTTGTTATTGCAAAGTTTAAAACACAAAAGCTACTACTCAATGTAATACAAACTTCACCCTCTGAAACCAAGGAAATGCAACTAATGTACCTATTCTTTTCTCTTCTGTCTCTAGAGCACCCTCTTGCACTGTACATCTAAGAAAACATCTAAACAGCATCTGGAAGAGTTATGAAGAGTTTATTCTACAGGATCTGTATAATGTTTCCCTTGCTCACAGAAGCTAGTGACTTGTTCTGCCTTTTTTATTTGTCAGGAAGCACATTGTCCTAGCTAGTACAAAAGCATTAAGTTCCTTGGAAACCATTTATAAAATAAATCTGAAATCTGTATATAGATCTTCAAACACCTTGAAAAAGTCTTTTGCATCCAAACCCATTTTTTTTATTTTATTTATTGGGTTATAGCTACACTATGGCATCTTTGTACATTCCAAGATTTCAGCTCTGCGTGCACATACCAACTGTATGAATTTTAACAAGTGCTGGATTATGCACATGGAATGGGGCAGCCCTGGATGCACATACAGACTGGGGAATGAGATGCTGGAAAGCAGTGCCACAGAAAGGGAGCTGGGGGTCCTGTTTGATGGCCAGTTGAATACGAGTCAGCAGTGCCCTGGCAGCCAGGAGAGCCAACCATGTCCTGGGGGGCATCAGGCAAAGCATGGCCAGCCAGTCGAGGAAAGAGATTGTCCTGCTCTGCTCTGCTCTGGGGCGGCCTCGCCTTGGATATTGTGTGCAGTTTTGGGCACCACAATACAAGAAAGATAATGAGCTGTTAGAGAGTGTCCAAAGGAGGGCAGTGAAGATGGTGAAGGGCCTTGGGGTGAAGCCATATGGGAAGCATTGAGGTCACTTGGTGTGTTCAGCCTGAAGAAGAGGAGATTGAGAGGAGACCTCATTGCAGTTACAACTTCCTTGTGAGGGGAAGAGGAGGGACAGGCACTGATCTCTTCTCTGTGGTGACCAGTGATAGGACCTGAAGGAATGGCCTGAAGTTGTGTCAGGGGCAGGTTAGATTAGAAATCAGAAAAAGGTTCTTCATCCACAGGGTGGCTGGGCACTGGAACAGGCTCCCAGGGGAAGTGGTCACATCACCAATCCTGCCAGGACAATGCTCTCAAGCACATGGTATGACTCTTGGGGATGGTCCTCCAGGGCCAGGAGTTGTACTCCAGGGATCCTAGGGCCTTCCTTATGACCACTTTTATTCTCATTTTCTTGGAAGAGAAATCCAGCTTGCAGGTACAAAACAAGAAGAACACATTTCTGTCATTGCCCAGACTACACAACCCTTGGCTCAGGACACAGACATACACATGTTCTGTACCATCATACATGCCCACATGAAACTTTCCAGAAAACACACATTAGGCAGGTGGCAGAAATACTGCAGGTACTGCAGAGGTGGTAAATATGATGTTTAGTTTCCCACCACTGTGAGAAGCATGTCTCTGAGGCTCCCAGCCTCTGACTCAGTGCATGCGTGGAGCTCCTTTGCTCCTCAACAGATACTAAGCCTCAACATTTATACGTTGCTTCTTTCGGCTCATTTTCCTGCATTACTTTTAGTTTCTAACTTAAACCTTCAGAAAGTTTTTATGCAAACCCCTTCCCACTGTCAGTTTTCTGAAAAGGTCATGACTGTAATATGCTCGAGCCACATCCCCAAGGTCATGGTTAATTTTGAGAAAGATTGAGCCAAGTTTTGAGCCTTAGTTCTACACAGAAAAAGAAAGATCAAGTGGCTTTGTGTGCTGTTCCATGGGTACAGGAGGGGGACACTTTGTAATTAATTGCTTAAATAATCTTGAGCCTGGGACGCTAATGTTGCTTTGCAGCCTCAGGAGATCAACGATTTTCCAAAAAGTCAGGGTTATGTGAATTTTGGAGTACTTGGAATACTCATCTTTGAAACAGTAAACTATTGTCAATCCCAGCTATAATTCAGTCTTTACTCTGGCACTGTTCCTGTTTCATTCTCTGACATTTTTGAGTAAAGAATGATTAAAAACTGAGTAGGGACATCAGAATTTGTTCCATATACTATAATGCTGAGACCCTGCACGCTGCTATGTCAACTCCAGAAATGCATGTTTTCCTGGCATGACTTCCCAGTTTGATGTATAGTTTAGTGACCTCTTCACACTCCTTGCCAAATGCAGCTATAATGAGGAGTTACTTACAGCCATCCATTGAAGTTGAGTCCTTTTCATGCCTGTCTCTAGGATACAATTTAGTAGTTGCCACTTGAGATTTCCCAAGTCTCATGAGTGAAGGAACCAACAAAAAACCCTTATATATTTGTGGTGAAAGAACCATCAGACCTTTCCCCTATAGATTTTACTCTTAGCTGAGCATTTTTATGCAAAATGAATACACAGAATTGGCATGAACATATGTAAGGTATGCAAAATTTTCATGAAAAATATCAGGTACATTTTGTGAACAGTTTTTTATGACTTTGTGAGAAGAATATGCCACTTTTCTGAGAGGTCTAAGTTTTCCCACAAGACTCCTTTCTACTTTCAGAGGTTTATGCATTAAGGATCACTTTTCATGTTGACTGCTTGAAACATGAACTGTGTATTTATTGAGGATTTTTTTCATGTTTTAAGCTTTAGAAAACTATATTGATGCCAGTTCAGTTGGTGTCTGTCCATAAAGTAAGTCCAAATTAATTTTTAAATCAGTACAGGATTGAAGGGATTATTTTCTTAGGTTGGTTGTGTTTTGTTTTGTTTTGTTTTGTTTTGTTTTTTTGTTTGTTTGGTTTTTTTTGTTTGTTTGTTTTTTGTTTTTTGTTTTTTTTTTTAAAAAACCATGCTTCAACATTTTGGACTAGGCAGAGATTTAGAGATAAATTTCTTATTAGAATAATCACTCAACGGTCTGACTAGGAAAAATTTCTTGATCCTCCCTTCCTAGGAACATTCCTACGTATGGTCAACTTCTATTTCCTACTGATGTAAATCTCTTCTGTTTGCTGAATATTTGGTAGTGTAGATTATATGATACTTCTGGATTATCCCAAGGTATCCAGTAACAACTGGATGTGATATGTGATAAAAATGTCTCAGAGCAGATAACATTTCTGCATTCTGGGTATCTGATTCTTTTTTTTATTAACTTTTAAGTTTTTCCCATGCTAATACTCTGAACTAAAATTTTCTGGGTTTCAGGATGTCACAGAGATAATTTTTTAGGAATTTTCAGAAAAAAAAAATATTTGCTAAGGTTTTTTCTACGGTTGGAATAAGCACATCTTATATCTGATACCCTCAACTCATACCAAAAAAAAAAAAAAAAAAAAAAAGTAATATAAAACCAGCTTGGTGTCCTCATTTTTGGAAGAAAATTTCAGAATTCAATTAAGAGAGAAGTAGTCTGACTTGAAAATGTCAAGAAAATAGTTTGAGAGCGACTTTGAAGAGCATGTCAGGGGAGTCAGGAGTGGGGGAAAGTAGTTATGGTCAGGAGATAGCAGAAGGACATTAGATTTTGGAACTAGACAAGAAAGATGAAAGCTGGAAGGACATTGCATGATTGGTGTCACACACAGGAGACAGATAATGGCACTTCCTTAAGAGAAAGACATTGAACTATAGCAGCAACAGAATAAGAAATATGTCCTAGAGAGGTACTGACTAGGTAGAGAATTATAGATAGTTTTAGCACTCTTACTGCAGAATTGAACTTTTAAATGCCTGATTTAATGGCTCCCAAGAGGAATGTGTGAAACCTGCAGGAAAAAGTAGGACCATTCTTGTCCAAAGGATGCATCATTACTCAGCCACTGCTTTTCCCACTCTTTAGTATCTGCAATTTTTTTTCAGAAGTCCATACTGATGATCCAACCTGTGGGCAAATATGGTTTGACATGAAGGAATTCCTGGGTGTTTTCATAGAGTCTTGCATCTCTTTTTGAACCTCTAAATAATGAGGTGTGGTACAAGAGCTGGAGTAATTTGTACTTTTTACCTGCCAGCCTGACTGACTCATGGATTTATTTTGCTTTTGCAGAGCTTAGGTCAATGGGAAATTAACTCCCTTTCAGAATCTGAATCCAGCATTGACTTAAACATCCAGATCTATACCTGAACTTAGCACATTCTACCTTCCCCTGCTTCTGTGTGACAGGTTCAGTGCTCTCATTCATTCTCTCTGGTGTTGTAAGTACTCATTCTTCGTCTTCTCTGTTAATTTTCAGTGTCTGCATTTTTCAAATTTCTTTTTTTTTTTAGCTACATGTTGAATTGTAAGGGCAGGTAACAACTTGCCAGCAAAAGAACAAATTATTAACTCATAGAGACTAAGCAGGAAAGACCCAAGGGACCTTCAAAAGGTTAAATAGATGGCAACACATAAGAGAAAAAATATGTTCAGGACTATCAGAACAATGTGTGAACTTTGACAACTCAGCCATTTGTTGTTACTGTAACTTTTAGAGTCATATTTTGTTCATTTTCATCTTTGGTAAGCACTTTGGATCTTGTTCATTTCAGACTTGCTTTTAAGAGGGGAGGACTCATCCTCTGGAAATGCCTGTGTCTGTCTCTGTTAACCACAGAAAGACTAGCTGAGGGTTGTATAACCACCTTCTGAGTTAAGTGGAAAACAAAACAAAACAAAGCAAAAAACAAACAAACAAAACCCCAAAACAACAAAACCCAACAAATTTATAGTTAAGGCAGCTCTCAAACAGTCAAAATTGAAATTTTCCTAAATCAATTTCCTACTTGAGGTGTTTTTTTTTCTTAGCAAGTAAAATCCCTTTTTTTTTTTTTTTTTTTTTTTTTTTTAAGAAAAATTCTCATTCTGGACTTTCTCCTTTTCCTCATGGAAATAAGAGAAAAAAGAAAAAAAATCATTATCATCATCAATCATCATCCTATTATTATTATTATTATCATCATAATCATTATCGTCATTATAATTATTATTTACCGGGATAAGGATGCTCTTTGACATCTTTCTAAGTTGTCATGAAGCTGCAGAATGGATCACAATCTCAAGAGAGAATATTCATGAGATGACACTGTTTCATGATCCTGTGCCATGACCTGCTTACCGCTTTTACAATGTGCAGACGTACACCAAATCTGCTTTCTATCATGAAGACAGATGACTAAATGCAGTTGTGAAATAGGTTGCCTATAAAGCAATCCAGTAAAGATCAAAGAAAATCTTGAGCTGGCCTTTTGTTATGAAAGTTCTAAAACACATTTCCTTTTGGCAGTGTGTTCAACCTAACACTGACTTAATGATGCAGAAGTCTGATGATGTTTTAATTATATCTGGGACTCAATTTCTAAGAAAATCAGCATTCTAACCAGGCCAAGTCTCAGAAAAGACCTTTCATTGTCTTTTTTCCAACAATAATTTAGAAAATCTTCTTTTGTGTTCTTCCATAGATCTGGCTTTTGGAAGCCATATGTGTAAGGAAGTTGGAAGCTACTGATTTTCCTGGCAGAACTAAATCACTACAGATTTATAGGATAAAGTCGTACTGTGTTGTACCAAGAGCAGAAGTCACTATTGTGTGTTTTCAACATGACAGATACCCCCTTAACAGAGATAGCAGCAATGGTCAATGAGCAACTTGTATATCTATGACTACACACATAATTTGTCAGGTATCTCTCAAGATTGTTTGAACTACAGCTCGGTAAGTCTGTTACTGTTTCTCTGTGACATGTTAAAGCTGTCAGTCTACTGACCACCTCACAGAAGTCTTTTAAGAGACAACAGCAGACACACACACATAACTCAGATTTATATCCTGTTCACAGTGGAGTGATATACACCTCTGCGGAGAAATCAGGGTGGAAAGAAAAGTTTACACTTCAGCATGAAAAACCAACTCTGTAACAGCCAGTTAGGACATGTGGTGTAAATAACTTTATCCTCTGGTTAGGTGTCAACTGTCAGCTCCCTTCAGAAGGTGGTTTAAGACACTAGGAGCACTATTTGGCTGAATATATCCTATTCCATAATCCATATACTCCTAAAAGGAATCTCAGGCTGGCTAAAGAGATCACACCAGTCCCATTTACAGAGTAAAAGGCACTCTTTTAGAGGAAGTGTCGAGCTTTACTTTTCAACCCAAGAGGTTGAAATAGTAATTCTAAGCAAAGGTTGGGCAGTTAGGTTTTCATTAATTACTAAAAACTTGATTTCCAACAAAGAATCTCAATCTAATGTTGGCACACAGGCACACAAAGTGTAGACACAATTATTCATGCTTCAATTATTCCACTACTTTACTTATACTAGAAATGAATCTGAGAAAATCATAACAGGAGAGCACTGACAAATTAATAAAGGATACAAATCAGGACTTTGCTAACCATCTGTGATGTTGTGAAAAATAACCAACTTTTAATTATCTAATAACCTTTCACTGAATTTGAAAACACGAAGTTCATTATTTTGAAAATGGCTTCTCATTAGATGTAAGAATGTGGTCTCAAGGGTACTCACATGGGTATAACTTAATGAAACTTGTAGCTACAGTTCTTAGTCAAAGAGGTCGATGCAGGGAATATGCCTTACTGCATACTTTATGTCTGAAGAGAAATGCATTACAGTTGTTCGCAATGTTTCTTCAAGATCAAATCTGAGCAGGACTATAGACTATCTATTAACATCTTCTTAACACATAGTAATATAATGCAAACCGTACAGAAACCAGAAATTTTAAACTGCATATAAAAGGTCTTTAAGAGGAAGTACTTCAAACAGCCACACTATTTTTCACCTAGTATCCAAAATTCAGTGGCAGGAATATCACTTTCCCTATAAAGTTCTATGAAAAATTGAAAAACAACCCTGAATAGAAGCCTACATTCAACAGTTGCATGTACCTGAAACAAAATACCAAAACTGCTGAGGTCTTCAGATTACATAAAAATTGGAGGTAGTCTCCCTTAAGAACATATACTTTAATTGAATGAAATATGAGAACATAGGAAGCAGTGATTCTCATCAAGATTTGTAAGGGGTCATAATGTAATAATTAATTGAACAATTCATCCAGCACTATGATAGGATTATGAAAAAGCATATAAATCTTGAACATACATACATGTACCAATTAGAATAGAGAAAATATTTTTATCACTTCTTTGACTAGAAAACTCCATTCATTTCTGGTGTTCATATTTCAAGAATAATACATTAACTTTGAATACAAGAAAAATAAAAGAAAAAAGGGAAGGAAAAAATTAAAAAAAAATAAAGAAGGAATAAAGAGTACTGAAAAAGAATGCAATATCTGAAATTGAAGAAAAGCCCAGACTCCCAGACTCGTACATGCTCAAAATTTACATCGACAAATAATTTCTGCACCAGGACTCTGAAGGAACTGGCACAGGAGGTTCCAAATCCAGAAGGAAGTCATTTGAGTGAATCTGTCTCAGCTGGGACAGTCTCATGGGAAATGGGTAAAATTAATACATACTTCATAAAGAATAACAGAGACCAAATCAGATCTCAGTGAAGCACAATGAACTTAAATACTGGAACAAAGAGTAAATGCAGATAGGGAGAAAAACCTGGATAAAAGCAAGATGTATTTATCAAAGGAAGGTCATGGTACCTTTTGTGCCAACACAGACCTCATAGAGAAAGAAAATGCAAAATATCTAATTCTATAGTTGTTAGCAAAACAGTGCTAAATAGAAAATAATTTCAGGAAATGAAGACTGCTACAAGAGCTAGACATTTAAATGAAGAGTCATCCAGGCTGGCAGGTAAGTAGCTAGCAAACTGCCTTGGCCATGACTTTTTCTGATGCTTGTTATTGAGCTGGTTTCTAGGTGGCTTTTGAATGGAGTTTTATAAACATACAAGTGGTCAGACCTGTAAGTGGAGGAAGAAAAATGAGGAGTAAGAGTAAGTACTATTCAAATCAGCTTAATAATTGGTTTGTTTGCTATTTCATTTTTGAGAAAAAAATCCAAATGAAAGGCAAATGAAAGGCTTTTTGTTTTATTTGAACAAGGGCTACATATTTTTACTCAAGCTGGGTCTGAACTTCAGCGACTTCAGTGTAGCATAACACAGGTAGCTTCCAGGGATAATGCAACAAAGATTGCATCTTCGACAGTCATACACTTGTGCTTACACAAATGCATTAACAGAACACCATGCAAATCTCACCAACATGTAGGATTCCACCACCAGTGACATGCACACAGGCTTATTCCCACCTTTCCAAAAACATTAATGGAGTTGCAAAAATCCCAAAATCATCAGCTTTTTTCCTTAATGTTCTGAACCATGCAAATTGCCATGCAAATTTAAGATGCAGCACGTGGTTAGCTGAGAGAAAAATTAGAAGCTTTATGCTCAGCAGAGCTTTTCTTGAAGTAGAACCATCTTTGTTCTGTGGTTTCATAGAAGTGAACGTTATCACAACATAAATTAACTAAATAAACACAAGATGCTAATGAATACTAATGTCTCTTTTCATTTGACTGAGTATCAGTCTGTTCCTGTGCTGTTTCCAACACATCATGTAAACATTCATGGAAAGGAAAGTGATGCCATGTTAAGAAACTAATGCAGGAGAAATGCAGGTAATTGTTGTAAGATAAGTAAACAAGGAAAAATATTAATATCAGTAAATCATGCATAGGTTGAGTTATATTGCTGCTGTTTAGCTTATATTTTTTTTATTACCAGAGGATTTAATGTTTTGTAGGAAGGTGTTCTCTTTATAGCAGCCGGGACCAGTTTATCACTATGTGGGTGTGACCAAAACTGTGTATTCTTCACCCTCTGTGTCATTTCTGATAAACTGTTAATAATGGATCATTTGCAGCAGCTGCCCAGAGCACACGTGAAACCTCAGGCTACAAGCTGGGTGTCAAAGAACCCTGTGAGGCATGGGAATGTTTCTGTCTTCACACCAGTAAGTCATCTCTGATAACTCCCCTCTGGGGAGGCATCAGCACCTTCACACCCAGCCTGAGGCGTCATGTCTGCTAATGGGCCATTAGGGACTGGCACAAGAGGCAGTTGCAATGGCCTAGATCATCAAAGATTTCAAAAATATCCCATGGCTGACAGAGTTAAATCACCCATTGTGAAACTCCCTGCCCTAGGGGAGGTACTGGACATTCCCACCTGAACCTGAGCATATAAAATCTTCAGGTTTTGGGACTTCTGGTACCACTCGTCAGATCCAGAGGAGGACCAGAACCTCAACAGGACTCTGACTGCCACTCTCAACAAGACTGCAATCATCACTTTGACAGAACGGTGACCATCATCCTCGCCAACAGGTTTTCCTTTCCTTTTACTTTGTACTCAGGGGCACCACGTGGTGCTCAGCACAGGGGCTAACAAATTCCATTCCGTTTGTGTCCCAGGGTGCTGGGTTATACATCTGGGTTTTGTGGGTTAAACCCAATTTTTCTCTGTATCATTGTATTTATTGTAACCTTCTTAGTAAATTGTAACTCTGACTTGTAATCTCTTTGGGTTGGATTCATTCCTCCCGCCAGTTTATCTTTAAACCAGCACAGAAGGAGAACAAATTGCAGTTTCCATATAGTCTAATCACTTATGTGAAGCCAATTACTTCTTGAATAGAGCAAAACGTTGAACTAAGCACAAATAAATAATTAATTCAAGGCAAGAAGTGGCAAGTCTGTGTGCCAAGACACATGGCTTTGTTTCTGATGTATGCTGAAAGAAATATTTTCCCAGAATTTCATTATATGACTATATCAAATTGAGTAGTCTACGGTTATCAGCAGAGCAAATTTCACCCTGTTCACTTTCCATGAGTACCAGACAAAATCAGAGCAGAACACAGAACGTAACAGCAAAAAATGATTTTCTTCACCTTTGAACCATTTCAGAGGAAGGGTTCAAATTATTATTTAATTCTATGTATACGATGTCTTTCAGAGACATTTCAGAGCAAAATGGATGCTTATAAGCACAAGTACCACAAAAGACCCCACTTTTAACATGTATGGGCATGTATTTGTTTGGGAAGTGATGGTGTGCTAACTGTGGAGCTAAAATGCTGCCATTTGACTGACCATTCACAGCTAACCAAGATGACTCGGATTTTAAATATTCATCAGCAATGCAAGTAATAGATATACGAGCACACCTAAATAATTAATGTGCTAAGGGAAGCTGTGGTCTGAGTGTGAATGTTCATATGAGGGGGAAAAAGAGGCAAAACACTTATTAGAGTAAAAAAAAAAAAAAAAAGGGAATTATTTGTTCAGCTTTAATCTTCATAATCATTATCAGGCCACAGCTCAAGGCCACTCTTTCTCCCAGTGAAAAACACATAGCCAGCTGTAGTAGTTTCATGAACTGCCTTCTTTCATCTTTTCACTTTATCCTGTGGGACTCATGACTCCATCTGTGGGAGTTTTGAACATATGGAGAGATATCAAACCATCAGACTATTATTTGTGTCCTTTCAAATTTTTTTGCAGTCCATTTCAATTCTTTTGAGTGTGTTTTTTTCTTGGTCTGTTAGAGTTTTCATTGGTTCAGTTCCTCTGTCCAGTTGTGCCTCCTGATCTCTTGAATTTCCATGAATCCAGTGTTTCAGGGACACACTGTACCTTGTGAGATCATACTTTGCTCTCAGCCAGTCACCCATCTGTAACTATAGAAAAATGGGGGTCAAGGGGAAGGGTTCAGATGCCCAGGCCCTTGCTGGGAGCAGGGAAAAAGTATAGCAGGGACAGCACTGTCAGGCATGTGGCCGCACGTCTGCCCAAGGAAAGGGACTCCTGTCCTGTGTTTGTACCTCAAGTTGCCTCAGGATGAGCCCCCTCAGCACTCAACACCTGCAATAGTGGGAATAACCCACATTTCACATGGCAGTTGTGCAGGTAAGGCAAGGACCCACCATGATTCCGATGAAACAAAAGTGATGGTCTCATTGCAATAAAAAATTCTTTTTAGACAGATCACTCAAACATTTTCCATAACTTGTTAAACTCTCAGCAAGCATTTGGTATTTTATTTCATCTAATTAAAAGAAAACAAATTAGGCCTAAACCTTAAAAATTCAGCTCTATCTCCTCTTGAAAGGAATAACATCTGATGCCCTGAACAACTTTTAAAATCCAGGTGGATCACTGAAGTTATAATTTTAGTTGTATTCAGTTGCCTCTCAGCTAAAACTACTATCATCTTCAGTATATTTCTAAATAGGGATTGAACCTCTATCATCAAAAAGCTTTGATATTTGGGTTGCCTTTGAACATATGTAAATACAACAGACCAAACTCCATTTGACAGACAAAAAACACAGTACCGCAAATAAAATAAAAATTATAATATTACAGCCTGGATAATCAGGATAGTCTTTGTTGTTTAAAAGTCATCCCTGTAGTGACATATTCTTTTATAAGGGAAATTATCAATACTTTTGTAATATAATGTGAAACTATGTAAAAAAGTTGCAATAAAACCAGATCTTTGAGTAATAAATCTGTTCTGAATCTGGTAAAAGGGTTTTCCTGGAATCCAAAGCAACAACGTGGGATTTACTGAGCATTTTCTGTGCTCATTTGCATTGCATTTGGTAGGGGAATGTTCCTTTTTAGAGGCTGAAAATACTTGGCAGTCCTAATATGTTCAGCAGCTCACGTGTAGGGAAAGGATACAAAAATTCTGTAAAATGGTTAAGGACACAGTTAACTGTTTGTAGATGGATATTTGCTTTGTCATATGTATTGTAAGAACAGGGAAAAATGTTTCCAGATTAAAGTTTCCAGCCATGAGTTAGAAGTTCTTGGGTTCCACTTCTGGCTCTTTCCATAAGTTACTATGGGACACCAGTTAAATCATGTAGAAACCAATTCAGCAAAACACTTTAACATGAACCTAGCTTTAAACTCAAAGTCGTCCTGTGGAAATCACTGGACAAGCTTTTGTGCATGGCACTTTGTTGAGTAAAGATGAAGTTTTTAAGTGAGTGGTAGCAAGATTTCCCTCTTTGACAAGTTTATTATAAAAATACACCAGCTGGTGTACTGTCAGAACGTGTTAGAATTTTGTATCTGGATATATTTTATACCTGGAAATTACTTTAGGAAGGTTTAAAAGAAAGCCCCACTTCTCCCTTTGAATCAAAGAGCAGAAAACTAGGTACCTGATTATGATGCCCATTTTTTTCTGGCACCAGAATTCCAACTAAAGCATACATAAAGCTCTGTCAAAACTTTTTCCCTCATTATTGATGCATTCACTCTCCCTTGTATATTCTATTTTAGGACTTAAAATCTGAATTTAGCTGGAGTACTTACAATATGTTGTTTGAGGAAACACGCAGGTCTCTCCCCTTGTGCCTACAAGCTCATTCAAAAAACCAAATCACTGGGTCACGTGCTTATCTGATGGCATCTCGCTCAGTTTCAGATCCTCGCTATAGTGAATTATGAAAATCAAACTTCACCACAGGAAGAAGAAAATGAAAAAATCTTAATGGCTGTGGGACAACATTTCAGAAAGAATCAGAATCAGCATCAGGTGAAAATCCAGGACTGAAGGATAAAACCTGAAGGACTCCTCATTATGCTTGCACAATTTGATCCATTTCAATTAGTAGGAATGCTTCTGTGGGAAAAGGAAAAAACAAATTGATAAGAATTTCACTCACCAAAAGCCACAGAATTTGTCTTTCAGATCATGCCAAAAGGATGAAGTTTCATTTTATCAGGAAAGCGGAAAAATAAAATATTTCGCATGTATAGCATATTCCACTTTAATGGGATTTCTTCTAATGTAGGAGAGTCCAAGCCTTGCCTGAAATCAAGCTAAGTCAGAATGTCAGTGATAAACTCTTAGGTAAAACCACAGAATATTTGGTGTAGATCCATCAAACCACAGTTCTTTCTGAGATAGTGCCATACCAGAGTTCTGATATTCCCCAGTGATTTTCAGTACTGCACCTTACTATGCATGATGCATAGTAAGGTCCTTTATCCAAAGGGTAAAGGGTCCATTATCCAAAATGGAAGGACCCTAGGGCTGGCACAGAAGGAAAACAGTAGAATAAAAAAGGATCTCTGCTCGTGCCTGTTGTGCCAGTCTGAAGCAAAATACAATGAAAAAGGTAAAACACTACTGAAAACCACTAGTATGAGATCTACTGTTACCTCATCGGTGTTCCTACATGTTTGTAAATCTGACTTTATAAAAATCTCTCTAATTATCATCGTTCACTTTCACCTTGCACTGAAAAAGCAGGTAAATTGAGAAACGTGAACATAATTCCGATGTTTGCATGTGTACATCGGCTAGCTGGGGAAAGCAGAGTGCATATTTGTTTCTTTGAGACTTTCCATCAGGAATCTTGGAAAGAAGATGCTTACCTCTTCCAAGGTGGCCAGAGGAAAGTGAACAGTGAGCATTTTCACAGTCAAGGAAAGAACACAACCAAATCTGCCTTCTCAAAGTTCACTGTCTGATATATAAACCACTCAGATTGAAACATTATGGTATCGGTCCTTCATTCCTGTAACACCCCCAGAGATGGAAACGAGTTTTGTTAGGAGGTAGCTGGTTAAAAGCAATCACAATAAAATGTCTCTTTATTATCACTTTACTGACTTAAAATTTCTATCGTAAAAAGGTTTTGCATATGAGTTTACAAATAATATACCACACTACCTCAAAGATACCTTCTCAGACTCTTAAACACTTTGCTGCACTCTCTCCAAGTGTAATTCCAGAGCAGCTTCCTGCTGAGAGTTGTACCAGTGCTGCTCAAAGTCTTGTGGAAAACACAACATACAGCTACATATATAGATACAAGGATTAAGTCTTAATATAGCAGGGGGAATGAGTAAACTCAGTAGAATTTGAGGTTTTGTGAACATCATTAGCTATTTTTTAAAATTCTTGAGGTTTTGCAAAACTGAAAACCAAATGTCTTAGGAAGACAAAAAAGCCCTCTCCCTCCTAGCTTGGCTCAATCTCCTGGACCCTGTGAGAAAGGGGAAGGTTCCTTGGCTCCTGCTACCCTGCAAGGCCAAGGCAAGCCAAGTTGGAAGGAGCTTCCATGGCAAAAGGAAAGGGAGCAAAGCTTGTGTTGGCGTTTTCTGCTCCAGTGACAGATTAAAACTTTTGAAGTCTTCTGAGTTCTGAAACATCAACTTTTTCTACTGGCATTTCAAATTGTGATGAGCACAGTTGATGACTTCCTATGTACTTTTTTCTTTTTTTTTTAATGGTAATATTTGTGAAGTTTGTCCACCTATACATTTGACAGGTTTGACAGGTTTCCATTTCTTGGAATCTGAGGGCAAATGAGCCAAATCCCTGCCTCTTTCTATCAGCTGCAAGATCTTTCCATAGATATTCTGCAATCCCATTTCAGGACTTAACAGCTGGGATCCTGGTCTTCTCCTTTGACTTCTGAAATGTTTCCACATGTCAGGGCAGGTTCTGTGGACCCACCACAGGGATCCATTCTCCTGCTCCTTGTGGAGCATAGTCCTGGCAGTTGTGCTGGCTGCTCTTCAGCACAGTGACCGTTTAATTCAAGGATTGTGACTGGAGTCCCTGCTTTTGGAGATACTTGGCAGTCCTCCCGATGTGAGTGCGATCAGCCTAACAGTGAAGTTTCTTGAGTGCTGCTTTTTTGAGCCTGAAGCAAGGCTTCCTCCATGAGGAGCACACCTCAGTAAGCCCAGGACACCTTTCTTGGGATCAAAGGGGATGGCGCTTCTTGTGGTCAGGAGCGGGATAGAGGTGCTGGGCTCACTTGAGAAGCTGCTGACTGACCTCAACTGAGCACTTAACCAGCGGAGCGGAGGAAGTGACTGGGGCAAGTCTCGTCTTTGGGTTGCTGTGCAATTTAAAAACAGAAAGGATAAAAAGTGATAGGGAGCTGAGCCCTCGGGTTTTGCCGCAGTGGCGGCAGGCGCATCGAGCTCGCAGCCGACCTGGTGCCGCTGGGCGCCCGGGGGAGCCAGGCGAGGCCGGAGGGACGCCCCGACGGCGGGTCCCAGCCCGCTCCCGTCCCCGCTGCCCGCGCCTGGCGCCGCCTCCCGGGGTCTCCGCCGCACTCCGGTCCCGCCGCCCCGACGGCGCGCCCGGCCGCGCTGCCCGCCCCTCCGCGCCCCTCCGCGCCGCTCCGCTCCCCGGGGGGACGCGCGGCCGCCCTGCCCGCCTCCCGCACCGCCCCTGCACCGCCCGCCGAGGGCGGGCCCGCGCCCGCGATGGCCCCGCAGGTAGCCGAGGTGGGGAGGGGGCGGCGGGGGCTTGTGTCACCGCCGCGGAGGGGCGAGCCGGGGGCGCGCCCCGGCGCCGCTGATTGACAGCGGGGCCCGGCCCGCAGCCCATAAAGGCGGCGGCGCGGGGCGCGGGGCCGCGGAGGGACTTGCGACGGCGGCAGGGGTAACACAGTGCATCGCATCGCATCGCATCGCGCTCAGTGCCCACCGGCCTCGCCCCGGCAGAGCCCCAGCGCACCGTCGGCTCCCCCATGCCAGGTGAGGCGCAAGGCGGGGAGGCGCCGTGCCCCGCCGCGGAGCCCCCTCGGGGGGGCGGCTGCCGCCCGGCGACGCCAAAGGAGTTGGCGGGGGCTGCTCCGCCCGCCGCCCGGTCCGAGCTCGCCGTGGGAAGCCGCAAGCGCTGCCGCCTCCCGCGGGTATCCGGGTGCGAGCATCGGAGGGAGCGGCCGCGGGGCGGGCGGGCCGGAGGAGGAGAGCGGCACCTGCCCCCGATTCCTCGGGCACTGCCCGCAGCAGCCCTGCCCGCCGCGCCCCCCGTCCGGGCAGGGACCCCCGGGGAACTGCTGGGTGCGAGCGGGGAGAAAGGCGTCCGTCCTGGCGGCTGGCGGTGGCTGGCTGTAGCCGTGGGACCCTGCGGGTGACAGGTAGTAAGAGTTCCCCGTAGGACAAAGAAAATGCAGACTGTAAGAGGTGGCGGCATTCCTGAGTCCTTACAAAAATGTGTGGAGCTGGCAGTGCTGAAGTGATTTGGCTGTACCCAGAGAACTGAATGTCTACACATTCCGGGGAATGCTTCTGTTCCATTCATTGTGAGTGCAGACACATATGGAAATGCAATTATGTGGCTTATAACTGCATAGTGCTAGACGGCAAAAACGGCATCACGTTAAAATTCACTTTATCCAGCTGTGGTTGGGTATGGAGAATTGTGTGAATGGGTAAATTCTCTCTCTCTCTCTATTTATATATACACACACTACACACAAACAAGAAAGAGAGAGGAGTTTTTTTCCGGTACTGAAAAGTACCTCTATTACTCAGAACCTACATCTAGTGAGATATCATTATTCTACAAGGATTTTTAGCCGAATATTGTACTCCAAAGTAAAGATATAGCTAGCAATATACTGTATCTCCTGTAGTATCATATGATCTCTATGCTAGCTACTGTAATTTCATGGAGAAAATAATAGTGTATATTATTTGTATGTCTTTCCTTTTCTATTACTAAGGCCATTTAGATAAAATGGAGCTTTATAATCCATAATCTTTTTTCCCTTCACTTGATGTCATGTTTCACTTCTGACATCAAGAATAGTCCCAAAATAAGTATCTCAAGAATCAGACAAGATAAAAATTCTGATTTTATGTGTATAGTTCATGTTTATGGCATTTCACAAGGTAAATGAAAATATTTGCATTTGATAAATATTATTTCACTAATACTTACTACTTTTTGGTTTATTCATAGGAGTAATGCAGAGGAGAGAGCTATTTTGGCTTGCTGTCTTGATAACCCTGTGGGCTTCCTCAAATGCTCAGGGTAAGTTCTGACACTTCTTAACTATATATAAAGTAACTCTCAAAGCTAAAAGTTGGTGTAAAATATTGGCTTACCTGAGCTACAGTTGGCAAAGTAATCATAAAGAATTTTTTTACAAGTGCCTGGGTTATTTTTCGTAGATGTATCTTACCAATGCTAAATGAAGACTCCTCAAAAAATATCCCAAACTTGCTATTTTAGAAATTATTGATCAAAACTTATCTCATAAATAATTGCTATTATACTTCCTTGTGTAGTGGAAATGTATGGTGAAAGCAACATAAACAGAATCGTCAAGTGAGGTGAACATTTTAAAAAGACAGAGGTAGAGAAATAGACATCCAGAGACCAAATATAAGTAGAATGCAAATTGGCATAGTGCCAGACCCACATTTACATATGACTTCTTGGCTGGAATCTTTAGAAAGCAAATCCCTTGCTTCCTGTTGTCATGTAGCCACATGGATTCTCATAATTTGATTTTTATTAGCTGATAGTCAAAATATAGAAATTGCCTCAACTTCCTTATCTATTCATATCTATTAAAAAACATTTAATGAATAAATTACTGCCTGCATCCATGTGTAGGCATACGCATGGCATACAGCATGTATATATACATGTCTACAAATATGTACTATATAGTTCTATAAAATATAAAGGTACATATTTGATTATATAATCATAAGTATTTGTATCAATACATGTAGAAGGGGAAAATTGTCATACAGGTGAAACTGACAGGTAGAAAATAAAATTCACTTGCATGCTAGTAGGAAAAGTTCTGCTTGTGGAAGTAGGAAAGTACTGGATTTACTTTGCTGGTCCTTTCATTTGTCATGTAATTGAAATTACTAAGTGTAATGTGCAGAGTTGTTTCTTGTATGACTTTTTGTAGACGCATTGTCACGTGCTGTTAACTTTTTTCAGATGGTGACAAGGAGGAGGAGACTACCTTTGATTTACTTCAAGTCAGTAACATAAACCGAAAGACAATTGGAGCAAAAGTGTTTCGGGGTCCAGACCCCACTGTTCCAGCATATCGTTTCATTCGGTTTGACCATATACCTCCGTGTAAACCAGAGAAATTAAAAAAGATTGTCAAACTAATACGGCAGAATGAGGGCTTTATCCTTTCAGCCACCTTGAGACAGGACAGGCAATCTAGAGGCACTATCCTTGCTTTAGAGGGTCCCGGCATCAGTGAGAGGCAGTTTGAGATCATTTCCAATGGCCGGGCCAACACCCTGGACCTTATCTATTGGGTGGATGGCTTCCAGAATGTGATTTCCCTGGAAGACGTGGACCTTGCTGACTCACAGTGGAAGAACCTCACCATGCAAATAACAGGGGAGAACTACAACCTCTATGTTGGCTGCGACCTTATTGACAGCTTCATCCTGGAGGAGCCTTTCTATGAGCAGCTGAAAGCAGAGAACAGCAGACTGTATGTGGCAAAAGGATCCATTCGGGAGAATCATTTCAGGGTAGGTGACCTGCAGAAGCTTAGGTATCTGCTGAGGTAAGAAAGTAGTTTGAGAAGATGCAATAGGCACAGTTTTGTTCTCCTAATGCCTCTTGGATTTGATGGGTTCACAGGTGTTCCCACGCAGACTTTCTTCAGAGTGTGTTTTTATTAATTGCTGGGTCTGTGTTTTGTCAGTTTGGGGTTCCTGAAAGCAAAGGACTAGTAAAACAAAGTCCAAGTCCAGGAAAAGTGTAAAAAATCAATTTTTGGGCTTTCCTATGCAACCATCCTTTTTCTTTTCCAGAAGTAAGGCTCCTACACATATTGCATTTTTGTGGTGATTTGTAGAATTCTTTGGAAATTTCCTGAAGAACTCTTTTTCCATTGAAATATATCTATTAAGATCATAAGAGCACATCAATATTTTTAATTTGTATTTGAAAGAAGAAAAGACAAATTAATTTTTAAAGGAGCTGAAGGATGTGCTGTTGGCCCATACCCTAACAGAACATCCTAGTTTGCCATTTTGAATGTTTCATTTCAATTTAATTTGTTTTTTAAAAAAGAGAAAAAAATGAAAAAAATAAATAGAATAAAATGTTTTAATCAGTCTTGTAAATGAGATTTGTTTTTTTTCTTTTTGAGGAAAGCATTTAAAATTAAGCAATTGTAAACTTTTTGGTTTTCCTATCAAATCAGTTATCTACTGACTCATGTAATGATGTGATCTGGCCCAAGTGCTTTGAGGATGACATCTTTTCACTCACAGCTGAAATCAAGTTTGAATTCATGGTTTCAAAAATTTCCGAAAGCACTTTCTTTCTCATCATGTTGTGCCATCTAGTTTTCAACCAGAGCATGACATGCTGGAGTGGTTCCATGGGGTGACCGGTTTTGGCAAGAACATGAGAAGTTCTTGCCCACAGCCTCTCCGTTGCTGCCTCCATGACTAATTTCTCCATCAGTTGTGCTCCTGGAATTGGTTCCGAAGCTGTACTGTTACATGGCTTGCTGAAACAATGTGGGGTTTTTAATTAGTTTTTTGAGTTTTATTTTTAAAAGTGAAGTAGATACCAGGTTTTATGGTGTTGTCTCACGGTAGGGTGAGCACAACTGGAGAAGCAGTGAACTATGGTGCATGAAAATACCTGGCTAAGGATGGAAGTGTGATGGTGAAGGAAAGTTGGCTCTGACTTCATGATGAATGTCTTGCAGAATTACAATCTAAAATTCACTATGAAAATGGAGATTTGAGCTCATAGCTGATTAATAACTTTTATTATTCAGAACATACCTGGTTTTGTTGCTTATGGTACTGAAATTGTATATAACAAAACTATAAACACCATTTTTTGGTTATGTTTAATGCCCTGTAGGTTCTTCTTAATATATTTACTTATGGCTGGATCCAGTCAGTAGCATGGAATTGAGCATGGAATTGAATCAGTTATCATTTACTCCCAAATTGATCATACTGTTTTTAATTGTTTTTTTAAATTATTATTACAGGGTCTTTTGCAAAATATTCAGTTAATCTTTGATACTTCAATAGAGGATGTTCTGCGTAAAAAAGGATGCCAGAGAAGCCAGTCAAGTAAGGCTTTGTTTATCTTATTATATTGTTCAGTTGACTCTGAAAATTAGAAATGTCAATGGAGACGTATTATCCTAAAACAGATCCTTTTGAAATGAAAAAGAGAATGAGTTGGCAATAGGTACATATTTTTAGCTATCTTGAGATATCATTTCTGCTCTCTAGCCTACTATTTTAGTTCATGTTGCTTAGGTTTACAACTCTGACTGTCTGTTTTTAAGTTTAGAGAAAAGCTGTTGAGCAAGAAATTAATAGAAGTAGAAGCAAAAGGGCATATGTGTGAAAGTATCTGCATTATTCCATGAGTTTTCTGTGATTCATTGAGCACAAGACAGGTAATGTTGCTTCTGAATTCTGCTGCTGACTGTCAGTGGGCCCATGAACTAGTCTGCTACTCTTAGAGACACTGAATTCCTTGGCAATAACTTTGTTGACTCAAAGAGGCTTTGGATTTGAATCCTAAAGTATTGTTGATCAAAACAACCTCAGGAAAGTAGGAAATAAAATGAAAAGATATGGAAGGTATGTATGTGACTGGCTGATGTGTTCTTGTTAGTCCAATTCATGCTGACCTCACCAGGAGGGGAGCACTCTGTGTGTAGGAGTGTATTGGATTCCTCATGAAAGAATTACGATTATTCGTCAAGCATGCGCTAAGGTTTTTTATTAGAGCTGGTGGGAGGTTCTGTCTATTTTACTTCCCAGCATCTGTAACTGACAAGATCTCAGTCAAGAATCAGAGCTAGCTGTATCTGTCAGAGGAATGCGGTGGGTGCACAAGGCAGTTAGGACTTCAAGGTGGTCTTTAAAACTCCTGCCATCTGAAATGCCATTATTTCTGTCACTTTGCTAAGACATGAGATATAGAACAAATCAGTTAAGCAGACAGCTCAGTTTTTTTCCTTGTTTATACAAAACCCAGAAATGAATCCATAGAGGGCCTTGACTCCTTCAAAGGGGGACAGGAGATTGAGATTTTGTAATAAAAGACTCTAGAAGGTATATAAATTACATATGTATATGCATATATATATCTGTAGGGGTGTATATGGCTAGACAAATTAGCTGAGCTCTCTAGTCTATTTTTAAATGTTGATAAAGAGTCTTGATTATTTCATACGTTCTGGAGGAGTGCCCTGGTGCAGGACCTCAGTCACAAGTGTGATGATATTAAAATGAGTCAAGTGGGCTAGAATGGAAGTGGCCTTAGATAGAACAGGTGAGAAGACATGCCCTCATTTGGTGACTCTCATCTTTCCCAGTCAAGCTGGTTTCAGTACTCAGAAGTTACTCAGAACTACTGATTACTAGTTTTAAACTTTGTTAGTTAAAGAAAATGCTTGAGGATCAGACTTGCTGTGGGAAAATTTAGGTCTAATTGTAATTTGAATAAAAGGATGGTTTCATGAAGGATACAGTTTGACATTTATCAGTGGAAACTGATGAACATTTGTCAAATCCTTTGATATTTATCAGTGGAAACAAAAATCCCAGAAGTCAAAGTAAAACTTTGAGGGCACATTCAGCAGTCAGAGGCAGAGCAGTCTCAGTCAAGTGGATGGGATCCCTAGGTATAGATGGATTGCACCAAAAAAAGCAATGAAAGTCAGCATCTACAAATCTTTTATATTATTACTAATTGATTACCACAAAGGGAAATAGTGTGACCAAATGCTTTGAAATATCACCGCATAGAAATGGGATGTTACTATACTACTACTATGAAGAGGAAGCCTAAAGGAATAATTTGAGTTCTGCATGCTGATACATACCATAGGAGGAATTCTTATAACGTTCAGCTGTTGTAGCTATAACCAACAGAGAATATTTTCTTAACGTATTTCTTATCACATTTGTCAACTACCGAATTTTCAGGTCCTATAAATTATATAGATTTGGGTTTTTTGTTTTATCCTTTCTGGGAAGTGTCAAACAAAGAGTTCAGTTCACAGTATTTTTACTTTGCAACACCAAGAGAACACTACAAGATGGAAATTTCTTGTGCAGCAACAAAAGAGAGCTAAGAGCAGACTGGCTGGAGCTATCAAAATTACTTGAGAGCATTATTACATGCATGTCTGACATTCCCTATCCAGCTTAATTACAGAATCAAGAATGGGTAAGGTTGGAAGGCACCACAGTGGGTCTTCTGGTCCAACCTCCTTGCTCCATCAAGGACATGGAGCACATGGAATATCTCCAGTGAGGGATACTCCACAATCTCTCTTTGCAATGTTTCATTGTGCATTCACCCACACAGTAAAGAAGTTCTTCCTCATATCCTGGTGGAACTTCCTGAGTATCAGTTTCTGCCTGTTGCCTCTTGTCCTATTGCTTGGCACCACCAAGAAGAGCCTGGCTCCATCCTCTTGGCACCTTCCCTTTAGATATTTATATACATCGGTAAGGTCTCTCTCAGCCATCTCTTCACAACACACAACTCTCTCAACCTATCCTTGTAAAACAGATGCTCCAGTTCTTTAATTATCTTTGTAGCCCGTTTCTGGAACTGCTCCAGCAGCTTCATGTCTGTCTTGTTCTGAGGAGCCCAGAACTGGACAAAGCACTCCAGGTGTGGCCTCAAGAGGGCTGAGTAAATGGATAGGATGGTTCTTCTCTGTCCATCTCTCCAGCCTGTTGAGGTTCCTCTGAAGTGCTGCATAGCACTCTGGGGTATCAGCCATTTCTCTCAACTTTCCGTCATCAGCAGACTTGGTGAGGAGGCATCTGCCTCTTCGTCCATGTTACAGATGAATGAGTTAAACAATACTGGACCCAGTAATGAACCTTGGGGGACACTGCTTGTGACAATTGCCACAGTTGAAAAGCCATGGGTGATGTGTTACTGACCATAAGGTATGCGTTTTCCCATTTTGATGGCCCACTTGTTGAGCCAAGGTACAGGCTCTAAGATGCCATATTTGTGTGAATGTCCTATAACTGCAAGGCAGATGTTAGCAATGAAGTGCCCTCAGCTTTGAGGACACAAAAAGGGACAGGACTGTGTTTTCCCAGTGTATCTTTAGCCTAATGTGAGAATGTGAGGTATGGTGAAATGGTAGCTTGGGGTTGTTGTTGGGTTGAGGGTAGGAAAGTATGTCTGTATTGTGGTGGCTGCAAATCCTTTAGGCAGGACTTATATATGGCACTGGATAAGAGAGATGACAAAAACATGCCTAAGAACATTAATAAAATCCCTTTGTGAGTTATATCAACAGAATGACATTTGCATATGTGAAAGGATGCACATTTTGCTCTTCTGGTTTCTCATTTTAAAGATAATCATGTGGTCCTTAGGAAATTAGCAGGAAGCCAGCAGCAGAGAACTGATTTCCCAGTGATCCCCAGGCATCTTATTTCAGTCACTGCCAAGTACCAGTAGGAAGTGTGGATTTAGTTCTTCTAACATAGTTTTGGTTTATGTTTCCTGCTGAGATTGCAGCTTTATTAATGTCCTCAGAATGTTCCGGTCAAGGCACACTCCATGTTGGCTTGAAAAATATGAAACTAATGACCTGAGAAGTGCTATGGGAGGATCTGTGAAATCTAGTGTTTCAATGTGGTAGGAAAATTGCATTCTTTCCAGGGAATCAAAAAGCAGCTGAAGTAAACTGTTATGACACAGAGTTCTGGTCTGCTATGTGGTTTTCTCCCATCCTGTAAATGAAGCTGGACAATTACTTCAAATTTGGAAAACTGCAAATACTATTTTGTAGACCTTGGCTAATGGTAGATGCTTCGTAGCTAATTTAAAAGCACATCAAGCCAATAATTTCAACTGTGGTTGAGAAGCAATCATTTAATGTCATATTATGGATTGGTCCTTTGTTCTTTTGAAGAATACTTTGCCCCTATTTTGATTTCCTTTTGTATTTAAATATACACTTTACATTGCATGGTGAAGCATCAAAATAAGCCCTTAAAATTTTTGAAGCATTGCTGCCTTCTGTGTCTTGTCAACACTGAATAGTATGGAGGTGTTTTGAATCATATGTTTTATGGCACACATTCCTGTGTTGTTTTTCTCTTTTGAAGTTGCTATATCCTATGCTTATCTTCTCTGTTTGTTAACACTGAGCCTTTCCAACATTACTAAATCTGGTAGATAAGTCTTTACTGAGAGACAGGGCAGTATGGATTTCTGTATAGTTGATAGCAAATTCGAGCGTATTTGGTGGAGATTTAAATGCTTAACGGAATACAGATTGTTTTATTTAGTTATGTGTGTGCTTTTTTATTAATTAAAAATTAGGCTGTGATATTAGTTTTCAGAAATATATTGTTGGCAGGGATGTCTTTTAAAATTATATTAGAATGTGTCCAGTTCTCCCTGTATAATGCATGCAAAGTCTTGTTTTAATTACAATCTGCCTGTTGGAGGAGTGTTTGGAGTAACAAATCAAATATTCTGTCTGATCTTAGCTTCCATTTCACTTCAGAATTAAACTTGAAAATTATTAAACTTAAACATTTTTATAACAGCTCCTCTGAGCTTAACACAAGTTAGCGCAATATAGAGCAGCCCAAAGTCTGCTATAAATTGCATAATGGCCCAAATTTGATCCAAATCACCATGGTATTTATGGACAGAACAAGGACAATGACTTTCTGCAAGAAAGCTTTCTCCTGCCTTTTTCTCTGTGTCATGAAAATGAGATAGGTGATGAAAAAATCTGAAATCTCTGATGTCCTTTGAGTAGATAAAATGGGCTTGCTTTTTTGATACTGTTTTCTTTTGTTAGCATTCTTCATAAATAAATGTGTTGCAATGCCAACAGTTTTAAAGTGCGGGCCATGTGAGACACAGCTTGGCTCTTAATTTTGAAAAGGGAAAGCCTATAATTGGAACCAGCTGACATCTAACCCCCTCCCTTGTATTTATGGGTATAATAAGCATGAAGCTGTGCCAAAATAGATGTGTTTAAACCCTACCCATGGGTGCCAATCTGTGATTTCAGCAGGAATCTATAATCTGTGGAAGAACTTTGTATATGCTGCTCTTCCCTTTCCTTCTCTTACTACCAGCTGAAGTGAACACCATCAACGAAAGTACTGAAATCCTTCACTTGAGCCCTGCGGTCACAACTGAGTACGTGGGTGAGAAGCCAGGAAAGGCTGAGTTCTGTGACCGCTCCTGTGAGGAGCTGGGATCAATGTTCACGGAGCTCACCGGCCTGCGCATTGTGGTGAACAACTTAGCTGATAACCTCCAAAAAGTGGTAGGTACCTGTAAGTCTGAAGAACTGAAAGAGGTCTGCTATGCAGTGCTCTTTCCTTGTTTTACACTGGAGGCAGTTAATAGAGATTTCTGTATTGCATATGCATACCTGTTGGTATACCTACATGATGTAGAGAAGTCCTGTTTTCATTGTCACTAGTTAGGTAGTTCTTGGGTATAATGCTTTAATGAAGGCTTGGTTTTCACAGACTGGATTTAAAAGAGCACACACCAATGCACTGATACATAGGGGAAATCAATCCTCTTGGGGGTTACTGCAGATTTGGAAATCAAAAAGCTAGCAATCCCAACCTTTCCTGTGTACTGCTAAAGCATTGTTACCATGCTTATAGCATTTATGAATACATCAGTAAGTGGCTACACAGGGTACCTAAACTGTAAGTAGATGTATGGTATTTTCATAGTTGAAGTATGATGGTGACATTTACCTGAAGTCAGCTCCTCTTCCTATTCTGAATCAGTTAATTATTTCTGAAGGAATTTTATTACAATGCCATATATCTCAGGACTAAAATCTTCTCACCTAAGCCTAAGATATATTAGAAGAAAACAAAACCACTAAGAACAGATTTCCTTTAATATTGTGTGACTATGTTTGTACCATTACTAGAAGAATTGCTGTGCAGTATTTTTTCACGATACTTGAGATCATCTTCTTTATGTACATAAATATGTGAAAAGTATAGATTTTTTTAATGGAAGAATTAAATCCAGTAATGTTTATGTTTGGTTTAGTTAAAGCAGTTTGCTTACAAAGTACACAATTTGTTTTCATTTACTTCATCTTCTAGTCTGAAGAGAACCAAATTATGTGGGAACTGATTGGGCCTAACAAAACACTGAAGAACCAGTCAGTTTGCTGGCAAGATGGTCGTGTCTTTGCAGATAATGAAAGCTGGATTGTGGATAGCTGTACCAAGTGCACCTGCCAGGTAAGGTTTTAGAAACATCCTTCTTGTCTGTAGAAATGAACAGTGGCCTTAATCCAGCTCAAATGCCCAGGTCAAGTCATATTTATTTAGATCTTGTCCTGGACTTACTAATATTTATAAAAAGTAGTCTGCATGTCAATGACAGAACAAATCAAAGAATTTCCACATATGAAGCTTCCCCAGATGTGCACCTTCACTTACTTCTGTATGTGAGCATAAGTCAGTAAATTGATTTCTTTGCCTGTAGGATTCTAAAATTGTGTGCCATCAAATCACCTGCCCAGCAGTCTCCTGTGCTGATCCATCTTTTGTTGAAGGTGAATGCTGTCCAGTCTGCTCTCACTGTGAGTATTTAGCCAAAGATAGTATTAGGCAGTATTTAAAATCACTACTAGTGTTTTGGAAAAGTCAAAGCAAGTAAGAGGTGAAGGCAGAAAAGACCAAATATAAAACTTACCTGTAAACAAAGATCAGATGAAGTAACTTGGCTTTTTGAAGTTACCTTCTGGAAGAATTGCTCTCTCTTTGGTGATTATATTGCTTGGTTGCAATTAAGATAATAACATGCTTAGCTATGTTGGACACGAAATTTTAAAAGCATGCTTCTCCCCAGTCGTTTTCCAAGGCTGGACGTTCTGAGTTTTGTTGATTTGCAATAGCACTGTGCCTACTGTTTCTTTTCCATACTGTCTGACTGAAACAGACTAACATAAGTTAGGATGTCTTCTTATCTCCTTGAGGATGATATTTAAGTTTCAAATCAAAAGTTTTATGCAGTTTGATGTAATATTTATTTAGAGTGCAAGTTATTTTTCCTCTCTGTTACTGTCATTCTGTTATTCTATTTCTTCTCTGTCATATATTCTCTTTTTGGTGTAATGCTTTACTTCTAAACCTGGACAATGTTCCACATTGTTGGCGGCATTGCAGACCATGAACTAGACTTCGGAGTGACAATAGTTTTAAGAACTTCGCTGATTAATTGACATCAGTGTTGGTTCATTTCATTTTGTGCTGAACAGGTCTGTTACAGAAGAAAATCCTTGCTTAGACGTTCTAAATAAAAGTGCATTAGAATATACTTGGAAGGTTTTTTGCCCATTCAGAGCATAGGGCATATTCTTACAATGTGCTCTTGATCATGTTCACTGTTATGTGGTGTTCAACGCAGGGTTCACATCTCATCAATACTGACCTGTATTCTGAAGTCAAAGGCTGCTGGGACTCGAATTTTTGGCTCAGTCTATTTGAGAGATAAGGTGTTCTTCCTTCAAAGATCAGTGCCTCATGCAAACACACTGTGCACAAGTTCATGAAGATCCAGGATTCTTGTCTGGACTAATCTCTCATTATATTAGATCATAATTCCCTGACTTCAGTGGCAGCTTGAGAAAGTAAAAGTAGAAAAGGACTGATCTAAATGTCCTTTTATCTAAATGTAGAATATCTAAATGTAGATATTCTACAGAAAAAGAGAAGTGAAAATCTTCTGAATAGGATAATGGAGCAACTTTCAAAACTAAGCACTTTTTCTTACCTTTTGCTTTGCAGCTGATGACAGTGAGGAAGGCTGGTCACCATGGTCAGACTGGACAAAGTGCTCAGTTACCTGTGGCTCTGGGACTCAGATGCGAGGAAGGTCATGTGATGTCACCAGGAGTGCTTGTACAGGCCCACACATCCAGACAAGGATGTGCAGCTTTAAGAAATGTGACCATCGCAGTGAGTAATACAATTTCTCCGTTTTTAAAAGCTTCTTTGGACATCTGCAAGCAAAACCAAGCTTAGTCAGGACAGTATGTATTGGAACACTCATATAGGCAGAGTTAAAGTAGCTATCATTACATTCTTTGTTATCTTCCTACTTCCAAATACTCCTCCTTTTCCTGACAATTTAATAGGTACATTCATTCTAGGCCCAGCTCTGTTAAACAAAAAGATAGTGAGTGATCCTTTCTTTAACATTATGAACTGAAGCCTCTTGTTTGAATTCAGTTTGGAGACAACACTTCATTCATAATTACTAATGAAGGGCTGCATTTAGATCTGCCATTTATTCATGGTTATTGGCCCATTCAGTTAGCTTAGTTGTGTTTACGAATGCAGTAATCATGGAAGACTTTTGCAAAATATCAAACTGCTTTTATATTTAAGGCACTTAGAAAGATCATACTCCAGAAATGTAGTTAATACTATTGCAGGTACCTGCTATATCTGGGCTAATATAGTACCTATGGCAGTATCTAGCAGCTGAAGCTGCTAGATGTCAAACGTGCATTTTAAACAAGTGTTTGTTTCATTGGAATGAGTTTATTTTTTAGGTAAAATATCTAACATCAGTTTTAGTCATATGTTGGTCACTGAAGTTGCTAAGAAAGCATTACTTGAATGCCTGAGCTGGCCTGCTCGGCTTTGTAAGTGACAGTGGTGGGAAAGAGATTGGACATACATCAGGTGTAATGAGAGGCTCATTAGAAGGTTAATTTCACAAGTGAGTTTATATTAGTACTGCAGGTGGGCTGTTTTGTTGAGGTTTGCTCTTTTCTCTGACAGTACGTCAAGATGGTGGCTGGAGTCACTGGTCTCCCTGGTCTTCCTGTTCAGTTACCTGTGGAATAGGGAATATCACCCGCATCCGCCTCTGCAATTCTCCTATTCCCCAGATGGGTGGGAAAAACTGTGTAGGAAATGGGCGTGAAACAGAGAAGTGTGAGAAGGTTCCATGTCCAGGTATGTCTGTGGTCTTAAATCAAAAATGACACAATAATACTGCAGCTGAATTTTTTTATTCAGATTTAAATGACAGTGAATTTCTATGATGGGAAATGTAACTCTAGCATATGACTGAAGTAACACAAAAGGATGCTTTAAAAATGAAGACAACAATGCAGTCATAGGTTCTGCAAACCTTCCAAGTTATAATTTACTTTTAAATAGTAAGAGTTTGATACATTTTCAGTTTAGAGATTTACCTCTGCATATGAAAAAATAAACTTTAAAAGGAAGATGTCACTGTACTTGTTAAGAATAGACATAAAGTCCCCCAAGAGTCAGATTTCTTTGAAAGTATGCATGCATATTTTACATATACTCAACACATTAAATTGTTATTATAATTTTTTCTTACTCATCTACACTTTCAAAACTTTTAGGAAACCATTGATTGGAATCACTTTCACTTTTCTTTCCTATAATTTTTCCTCACTTGTTTCTCTTTGTATATGTCTTCATTCCCTCTTCTGTTCAGCCTTTCATTTCTACTTTCAGGATATGAGCTTGAAACTGATGTCAGGTTTCTAACCCAGTAGTACTTAAATAGCTAAAACCACTTCATCTATTTTTTGATCTATCTATGCAGTGAAATTAGTGAAAGTTTATTTAAGGTTTGTTATTATTAAAAGACACACACCATTGTCTTTATCTTTGGGTTTGTTTTATTTCAGTACCAAGCAGAAACACAATTTAGTTCAAAGATGTTTGTATTTCGAGAAAATTCAGAACTGATGACAACAGGATAAGTAGAATTTTACCCACACAAAACATGCAGAAAAATCATTGGAATAAATTACACTGAGTCAAGCAGTACTACTGAAGACACACTGAATGTATTTCAAAACAAGAATAATAGTTCCAACCTTACTGAGCCTAAACCTTAATGTTACCATAAAAAAATCACATAGAGCTCGTGTTTGGCTTGGCAGAAGTTTGTATCCTGTGGTTACACCTTGCTTTCTGTACAAAGTGAAAACTTAGTAGGGCGTTTTGAAGGCACTGTGCTGGTTCTGATCAACTTAAATAGAAATACACTGTGCCAGTGAGCATGGTATGCTGTCTTGAATTATTGGCCAAAAAACACCTATAAAGCAGTTGGGTATTTTTCACTTGTTTGTTTGTTTCTGAAATATTGTTATCTCAATGCAGAGCTCTGCCAGCATCTTTCTATGTATGTAGTGAGAAAGTGCCTCCAGTCAGGGATCTGAAGAAAGGGTTGTTGTCATTGGCACCAGATGTGGTCCCCAGTATATTGCCTGTGATGCTTTTATTTCTGAATCTCTTAGTAAATGGCCAGTGGGGTCCTTGGTCTCCATGGTCTGCCTGCACTGTTACCTGTGGAGGAGGAATTCGTGAGAGGTCTCGCCTCTGTAACAGTCCAGAGCCACAGTATGGAGGAAAGCCATGTGTGGGAGACACCAAGCAACATGATATGTGCAATAAGAAGGATTGCCCAATTGGTTGGTATTTAGTAATTCTTTTTTCAGTCTGAGTAGTTATTAATGCTGTTACTTCTTTAGCAGCTAATTATGAATTGACACTACAGAAATCTCTTAATTATACCTTTGTTTCAGTAAAGGACATTTAACTATTTCGGCTGCTGTTTAGTGCGATTTTATATATATTGTTGATACTGACTTCTCCTGAACAAGTATGCATTTCTGAAATAGGGATTTAGTATGCTGTAATGTATTCAGCTGGATGTAGCAATCTGTAGTGTTTTCACATTAAATCCATAGTTTATTAAATGCACTTATAGCCCTAATTCAAAGGGCTTTTGTAAGCGTCTGTTGCATCAGATGTGATTTAAGCTAGTGAACAGGGAGTACCTGTTCCCTAAATGAAGTTTTACATGCCTTTTATGCTCCTTACCTAATTTACACTTTTGTGTATCTTTGCCAGATGGGTGTTTGTCAAATCCTTGCTTTCCTGGAGCAGAATGCAACAGTTACCCAGATGGGTCTTGGTCATGTGGGCCATGCCCAGCAGGTTACCTTGGCAATGGCACCGTGTGTGAGGATCTTGATGAGGTATGGACTTTGTTTCCATTAGCATCAGGAAATCACCATGAAATTTTTGTTATTTGGGAATTGGACAGCCATCTCTTTCTTTCCTTACTTGCAGTGTATAGCTGTGTCTGATGTTTGCTTTAAAGTGAATCAAGTCCATCGCTGTGTGAACACAAATCCGGGTTTCCACTGTTTGCCATGTCCTCCACGCTATAAAGGAAGTCAGCCCTATGGAGTAGGGCTGGAAGTTGCCAAGACAGAGAAGCAAGTAAGTGATGCTGAATAGAATTTGGTGGCTTTGAAACTGAGTAATTTTAATCTGAAAATATCTGTGAAGGACGGAATATGATAAACTTGGGTACCAGACAAAAATAACCTGAAATAGATAAATGCTGTTCCAGAGTATTTTTGATTTGAGTAACAAAACACTGAATTTGGGGTTGTCTTTTTTAAGGGTTTTATTTTCTCTAGGCATCTGCATAGTTGCACCAAATGAACTTAAAATACCAGGAGCAAACATTTCCCTGCTTTGCACTCCTTTCTCTGAGGTGTATATATCTATTCCGGAAATTGAAAAATGAAGGATTAGGATTGTCTTCATAAATATAACACTGTTAGTGTCATCAGATAGATGTCTCAAGTTCTCACTCCCTAAACTCTGTTGGGCCAAAATCTGTCAGTGGTGAAAGATAGCAGGAAGTGGAAGTGACACTGAAGTTTACAGCTAGAGAGGCAAAACACAAACATTAAAACTGATGTGATGGGATGCTTTCTCTCTGATGCTGTTGAATCAGTCTGTGGTTAGCTCAATGTGTGAAGTCTACATGTGAAACATCTGTGTAAGATTCTCAGATGCTGTCAAGGAAAATAAGAAAGTGATAAGAAAGAGGTAATAAAAACTTGAAGTGAACACGAGAATTCCTTAGGGTCTCTGTGATTTAAGAAAATTAGAGTCTTTGCGTACTGTCAGGCAGAACACTTAGGAAAGAGCTGAGTACAGTCTGCTTGCTGTCACAGTTAATTTCTGGGGATTAATGACATCTGTAAGAAGAAGAAGATAGAGCTCTGAAAGTGTTAATCACTTTAATTGCTTTTTGAATAATGTCCAATTTTTCCTTTTTTTTTTTTTTTTTTTTTTTTTTTTTTTAATTATTTTCATTGTACACATTTGCTGGAGTTATGGGCTGACAGAGAAATATGACTTACTAACCACAATTAACACAAAGCTTCTGTCTTCTGGTCTCTGAATAACTGGCCTGATTTTGACAAAGCTGAGGCATGCACAGCTGGCTGTGAATATCAGGCTTCAGTGAACATGCTCTATCTTTTATAGGTCTGTGAACCTGAGAATCCATGCAAGGACAAGACACACAGCTGCCATAAGTCTGCAGAGTGCATCTATCTGGGCCATTTCAGTGATCCAATGTACAAATGTGAATGTAGGACAGGTTATGCTGGTGATGGACGCATCTGTGGTGAGGATTCAGATTTGGATGGCTGGCCTAATAATAACTTGGTCTGTGCTGCTAATGCAACATACCATTGTGTGAAGGTGAGTAAAAAAGGTTGATAAAAATGATATGTGATAATTAAATTTTCTCTCTTTTTCCTAAAAAGTTGTGAGTAATGCTTTTAATTCATGAAGCTGCTGGTTGCTTTAATTGAGTTTTGACTGTTACAACATGCTTATTTTCTAGGAGATGCTGTGAAATGTGTATTCACTTAATCCAGTAAGATCCAATAAGAGATTCTCAAAATTAAATACAGGGTCCTCTGCTTTAGATTTCTTCCTACTCAAAACAAATGAAAGACTGGGATGCTTGTGAGCAGAGTTAGCGCACTGAGCAGGAGCTGCCTAAAGCATGGGTGTGGAGACAGCTAGTGAGAATGAAACAGGAATCTCTGGGCCTAGGTTCGTGCGAAATCCCACCTACAAAGCTTGTAACAAGATACTGACAGCCCAAGACACAGTAAAGGCTATGCTTCTAAATCCTTTCTTGAATTACCCATTCCATTTAAAAGAGTTAAGCAGACCACACTCTGTGAAAATTGGATTCAGAGCTTAAGATAATTTTTAACAATAAGACCCTAAGAGAGTAATGAATATGAATAATTAGACTGAGGAGTTCTCCTTCTTGCAAAAGCTCAGGTGGAGAGGATGGGAGATTCAGCCTCTTTCACCCTTCAGAGATGTGAAGTCCCAACTCTCCCGGTCCTCTAGGGAATGACCTGCCTGCCATCACTGGCTCTAGACCTGGCAGGAGACTTGTCTAGTCTTGCTGTGCAGCTGTACCGTTGTAGTGAAAAATGGAACATTCCTACACTAAGGAGAAAATAAGCATCAAGGAACCTAAAACTTGGTGACATGTAGGTTTAGCAGTGTGTTCCCACCATGGTTCCCTGGTTACTCCCTCTCCATGCTAAAGTGATCTACTTCTAAATCCTCATGAAGTTCTAGCACAAGAACTTTTGCTTTAAAAATGAGGAAATGAATGCAAAAATGACTGAGACCTAGACCACTACAGTGGTTAAAACAAATACAGATCAAGACACTAGCAAATTTGAAATCAGGCTGTTTGAGAAAGTAAGTCACTTGTGTAATCCGCTTGAAGCTGTGAATCTGGGCTCTATCAACTGAAGGTTTCAGATATTAATGGAAATTTGAGTCCCAAATGTTGATCTTCCTCACTGCAGCTGATGTCTGTTCATTGTGGATTCAGCCAATTCAGCTATTGCAGTTCATATATCCTTTTCTCGGTTCCTGTCATCAGAACCTGCAATATGTTGACCTATGATGTAACACAGAGGATTAATTTTTACTAAACCCAACATGCTGAACCTATTAAAACAAAACAGAACTGTTTCCAAAGGTTGATTCAGGTTTTCTGTATTGTATGTGTTGATCTCATAGACACAAGTACTTCATTTAAGGGCACCCCTCCACCCCCCAAAAAAAACCCCTGAAAAATACCACATATTTTCAGATCCTTATATATCCTTATATTTAAAGATATATAAATATCCAAGTTGAGTATTTTGACTTTAAAATAGCTTCTTTCCTTGAGCTGATAATGGTTGAAAATTAACTTACTGTCTTGATTAATTTCTTTGATTGTTTCAAAAAAATTTTGAACACTGGTAGCCAGTGTTGAGCTGGACAGTCAAGACTATTTACAGGTATTTGGTAAAAATGTTTGGTTTTTGATATTTGTCACAAATTTTCCAGTTCTTCTTTTTCTTAAATTATCTGCTAGAATGACTGAGACCAAAAACAGGGCTAGGAATCTTACTATAATATTTGGGTTTTAGTGTATGTATTACATAAAAGATGTCTGCAATTTACTGATGGATTCAGTTTTGGGCTGAGGTAGCTCTGGAATGTGAATATGAATGAGATTAAAAATGTGTTTTGGTAGATGCATTTATTCATAGCAAGTAGTAGAATTGCAATCCATTTTAACTGATTTTATTATTTTAAAAAGAAGTGCATATTAAAGGTTGGGCAAGCCATTTTCTTAGTTTTTTCAGTGTAACCTAAGATTTGCTTTGTTAAATAGTCAATCTTTACAAAGCTGATACAAAATAAAGAGATACATTTGCCTTTCAGTATCAAAGCCATGGGAGTGCAAAGTTACTGTTTCACAGAAGAGTATAAAGACACTTTTTTTCAAAACGTTTTCTTACAGTGTTCTGCTTCATTACTACTTCATTCCAGTAACTTTCCATATGAACTAGTTCTGACGACCTTCTCCTGGCTTTATTTTTCTGGCAACACAACATGCACGTTTTTTATGTAATCTTCAAACATGCTTCATGAATTGTCTATAAAAAGTTGATGTAAGAGTGCATGACTGTGTGTGTGGTGTGTTTGTTCTTTGCTAGTTTCATCTAAAATGTACTGGAAACATCATTTTAAGAGGATCTGAGAAATAGAATGATTTACAGATGCATTTCACTTACTTTACAGTATGAGAACAGCAAATGAACTACTATCTTTGGCAGCAAAAAAACAGGCACTTAAAAAAATATTTGTGACTAATTGCTCTTGTTTTATAGTCTCTGGTGTACCAGATCTACTCTTCTGCCCAGGCAAGTTATTCTGACATAATGTAAATACAGTGTATTGATTATTTATTTTGCCCAGGATAACTGTCCCCTTCTGCCTAACTCTGGCCAAGAAGACTTTGATAAAGATGGTAAAGGAGATGCCTGTGATGAGGATGATGACAATGATGGTGTTGAAGATGACAAAGTAAGATATGTGTCTGTCTACAGTATTTTTGGCCTAATCATCTGGTTTTAAGGAAAACCATTGCAATAGATGTGAACTGTCTTGTTCAGAGCTTCAGATAAATTATTCTGCACTACTTTCCCTGGATGATACGTAGAGCAGAGTAAAGCTGTGTTCGGTCAGGGGAGAGGAGTACTGTGCAGAGCAAAGCAGCCTGGGGAACCTGGGACTGAGTTGTGTTCTCTGTATCAGTTTTGAGTTCTGCTATGTACATGAAAACAGTTTAATGAAAAGTGGTATTGGATTTTTTTCTGTTGAAATGGGAGAATGATAGGTCTATTGTATTTAAAAAACTGGCAAATATTATATATGAGATGTGTAGAAAAAAGTTATGATGAATAAAAATAATTATAAACACAACCACCATGAAGGGGAAATGACAGGAAGAAAATATCTAGCCTCTTTCATACTTTCCTTCATATCTTCCCAAAAGATTACAATTCAATTACCTGCAGAGCCCAAAAGGTAGCCAGTTAGTCTAAAACTGTAGTCCCTGTGTATCCATCCAAAAAACAGAGGCAATTCCAGAGCAGGTTTCACTCTGACTTTTCTGAAGACAGTTAGAATGAATGAATTGGTTCTAGGACTTTACTGTTCCTTTTAGTTCCCTTCAGAGGGAGTCTAGATGCTCTAGAGCTTCAGGTGGTTAAAGCTGGGTTAGTGCTGTGCTTATGCGGTTTCTATTTGAAATATTAAAAAAAAAACAACAAACAACCAAACAAAAAAAAAACCAACAAAGAATCATTTAATAAAGTAATATGATTTAGTATGTATGTTTTTAAAATTGTAGCCAGAACTTGTTTTGTGAGTAGTATAAAATTTTGACTTGACTCTATATCTTGTCTTTTATTATATAAAATGTATTTCTGGGGCATTTAAAATATTGTGCTAAAAAATTGTTTCTTAGTAAGTGTTTTTTTTGTGCTAGTAGAGAAGAAGTAGTTTAAAGACTTACTCTTTATGACCTCCCACAGATTTCATGATGCTGAGCCCTCATTCCCACTGGTCTGGTTTGATTTTGTTCTTTTTTGCATTTCACACTGAGTACTTGCTTGTGCCTGAGCAAAAGTCCATATGTAATTTGGGGATGTGTGAAACATAAGCATTCTTTTTCTGGCAGACTTTGAAATTAGAGGCTAAACTTATAGGAAATTCTCAAAAGTTCATTAAAAGAAATGGTCTCAGGGAAAAAAAAATTGGTAAATGTGTTTAATTTTAATTTTTTTAAATACTTTTAAAAATTTATTATCATACAATCAAACACAATGAATGAAAAGTCAATCCTTGTTTAAATGGGAAAATCAAAATATGCAATATGAAATTGAAAATACTGACACTAGTTTATTCCAAAAGAAGTCAGAATAGCAGTTCTACTTGTTTTTTTTGTTTTCCAAAAATTATAAAATGCAGCTGAAGTTGGCCTGATCTTGCAACAAGTTCTGATTTTTTTTTTTAAAAAATATGTGTACCAGTGATGTACCTTTTTTAAATATCTGATTACAAACCAGTTTAAAATGCTTTTTGCTCTCCTTGTGAGATATGCTTTGTGCAATTCACATGCTTTTTAAAAGTCACAAAACCAGACAGTAAGCCAGACTGCCCAGATGCCATCCTGTTATGACCAAGATCTTCAGTGTAGGTACAGCTTGTCCATTGGAAAAATAATGGATTAATATTTTGATTTTTGACCTCTGTCCCAAGATGGACAGAAGGAGTTACTACTTCATAGTGTGCTGTCATGAGTTATGGTTTATATTGTGAAATCTTCTTTCTTCTTACTAGGACAATTGCCCTCTTCTGTTCAACCCTCGTCAGTTTGATTATGACAAGGATGAAGTTGGTGATCGCTGTGATAATTGCCCCTATGTGCACAACCCTGCCCAGATTGACACGGACAATAATGGGGAGGGTGACTCCTGTGCTGTGGATATTGACGGAGATGGTATGCTTTCAGTTTTGGGAAATAAGTGCTGTTCCGGAAGTGCGCTTTGCTTATGTCCAGTAAGATGGGCTACCTACTTTTATGCATGGAACAAAATTGGGTTTAGCAGCTCAAAAACGCAGAAGAAGAAAGAGAAGACTGAGGTTTATCTGTCCTGTGCAGTATATTTGCCCATATAGTCCCTGAATGACTACAATGAATATTATTGAGGAATAAATCACATCAAGTGTTTTATCAGTGTAATCTTTAAAAAAATAATAATAATAATAATTAAAAAATCTTTCCTTCATCTGTGTTCCAAAGTAATCAGGGTCTAATATAACACTTCTGTTGACTTTTTGTTTTCCTTTGAGGGAGGCAAAAGAACATCAGAGCATTCATGCAGTTAAGACAATATCCATAGGAAAGTAATCTGGTTTCTTCTGAATGTATGCAAAGCTCACAGTAATAAAAATACACATTTTTGTGTGTCTCAAAATATTATTAAAGGTGTTTATTTCACCTACTAGTACATACCTATATGGCCCTGATTTGATCAGAATTAAGAAGAGGGAAAAACATTTAATGTCTCTCAAAAATCATATCCCTGCAGCATTTCAAGTGTGTCAGAATACAGAAACACTAAAAGTTGAAGAAATCTAGTTTTGTGTTTTCTTCAGTAATGTTTTAAGCTTTTGGATGCCTCTCTGAGTTCAGCTTCTGAGCAGTTTAATGTCCTCCCATCCTTCTTCGGATCATCAGGTTCATAATAATACTCATGGTAGCTCTGCATTTGAAGAAAAATCTTTTTGACTGAAAGGTTACACAAATATCCAGGGACCAGATAAAATAGGAAAGGGTCCTTTTGTCTTTTCCAGACAGATACACCAACATGTGTTTGTTTCTTTCAATCTTATTATAATTTTGTTGGTTTTATAATAAAGTTTTCTGAGAAGGAACAGTTTCTTTCAAAAATTTGTCATGTTATACAATAAATGATGCACATGTTCTGGTAAAATTAAATTATTTACCGCTGAGGCAGCTGAACATTAATACAGTTCTTTCTATACAAAGCTTTAGAAATTCAAACCTGATATAGCTGTGCATTTTATGCCATTTCTTAGATTGTGAGAAGAAAATCCAAAGCCATTTATTTAAAAAAAAAAATACCCCGCCCCTTTATCTGTCAATCTATGAAAAAGTAAATTCTTAAGACACAGTCAGTCTTTCCTCTAACAATATGCATTGGTAAAATACGTACAGAAGACTTTACCATAGCAACAAAAATGGAATCGATGTAGTTTTTCTTTCTAATACCAATCTTAACTATTTCATGTTGTAGTAATGATGTTGTAGCAATTAGAAAGGCTATGAACTACTTAAAAGCCTTGCTTCTTTACTGGTGAGTCCTACAGTCTATGGCTGTCTGTTTTGGATGCTACATCATTCTGACTTTTTAATTTTTTGTTGTTTTTTTGCCTCGTAGACATTTTTAATGAACGAGATAATTGTCCTTATGTCTATAACACAGACCAGAGTGATACAGATGGTGATGGAGTTGGTGATCAGTGTGATAATTGTCCATTGATGCATAATCCAGACCAGGTAAATGGTGAAAACAGTTTCCTTAATGGTAGTATCAGAACAAGGGCAGAGTAAAGAGCACAGGAGTTGCTATCAGTCCCTCTTACTGGACATCTGAAGAGGTGGATTTATATTGCATTTGTTATGCCTGAGTGTTTTGGTCCATGTGCAGATAAGTAACATCACATACTCAGGAGCAATCAGAAAATGTGCTGCCCATACTGACAATCCATGTCATCACTAGAATGACAGCAATGAAAACTATAACAGAAGCCCTGTCCTGGAAATATCCTGGGAACCAGATCTTGTCTACTGATATAAGTAGCCCCATTACTTTGAAGTTATGTTCTTGCTTAGAGCACAGTTGTCATTGTAGTATCACTTGTCTTTACAGAAGTCCTTGAAGAGAAGTGTTGAGCAGTTAAGTACCAGGCTGTACTTTTGTGTTTAGTAAAAATAATAAAACTACTCTTTAAATTTTTTTTTTGGGGGTAGACTGATGCAGACAATGACCTTGTTGGTGACCAGTGTGACAATAATGAGGACATAGATGAAGATGGCCACCAGAACAATCAGGATAACTGCCCTTACATCCCCAATGCTAACCAGGCTGACCATGATCAAGATGGTAAAGGAGATGCCTGTGATCCTGATGATGACAATGATGGTGTCCCAGATGACAGGGACAATTGTCGCCTCAGATACAACCCTGAGCAGGAGGACTCAGATGGTAAGAACAAGGTCATATGAATTTCCTTTAGTTCTTGGTATCCAATTTTGATCTTGGAATATTAATAACTGCTGAAGATAAAGACTTCAGATCAAACTGAACTGCTATTGCTATTTGAGATACCATGGACTTTGATGGAACTGAACTGGCCCGTTTGGTCCGGGGTTAGAGCATTGGGAAGTATCTTTGACAGGAAATCAAATATGCACAAATTACAGAAGAACACTCTTAACAAAGTTGTGTTAATTTTTGACTATTTTTGTAAAAAAATACTCCCAAGGAACTTTTCGTGTATTTTCTTCTTAGGTTGCTTTAAGTATGGCTTGATGGATGTACATGCCACAGTTAAAAAAATGCATATGTAATTGTTCTTTTTTCCTGTTCTGTGGTAAAATGTTGCTGGTCACTCTCAAACAGTCCTTCTCTATACTTTGCATTATTTAAATAATGAAATAGTGACAGTTTAACTATCATAAGTTTAATTTAGAAAATGTTTATTATCCTTTGAGAACTACCAAATGTTTACAAGTAATGGCTGTTGAAATAAATATAGGTGAGCAATTTCTGTTCCAAGTTACACAACTTGCTGGAGTCAATCCATGGTTATGCTGTTGAAATTGAAAGCAGAATTTAGTGCCTACACAATATGGTTTTATGTACATTTATAAAGATAAAATGCTTGAGTCCTGACTGATTTGCTTGTAAGACAACTGCTGGCAGTAGAAAGTTTCTCCTTGGTAGTCAGAAGTAGTTCTTAAATTATTTAACCTTTCAGTCCTGTATTATGTATCTGGACTATATTTGTACTCACCAGTCTATGGAATAGCCCCTTAAATAGTAAATTCAGAATAAGGGTGACTCCAAGCTGAGATAGTTTGTTATAGTCATCTGGCTACATTTATGTATCAATTAATGATTCACAAAAAGCAAATATTTAATCAGTTTAACCAGCTCATCACTGTCATTAGGGGCAGGTCCAACAAATCTTGAAAAAGGGTAAATAAAGCCAGAAATTGCTCCCATGCTCTTGAAGATGTGAGCATATCAAGATGAGGCCATGGAGAGAGCTGTTGGATGTGACTGTGTAAACAAACACTTTATAACTTTCCTTGACAGGGAATCAGTATTGTCAGCAGCAGCTCACTACCAAATGAACATCAGCTGGACTTCCAGTGAATAATTAGATTCTTCTGTGAATTACCTCTTTGATTTGGCAAGGGAAACAAAATAGGAAATTTGTTCCCTTTTCTTCAATAAGTGCTAAGACAAACAGGTGGAGGAGCACACAGCTGGTCAGGACTTGAAGTTCTCCATGGCAGATATCCAGAGTGGAAAATGGGACCATTTTATCACGTATCTGAATTGCAGAAAGTCTTTTAGACATTAGATGCTTCAACTTTCTCTAACCGCTCTTTTCTTTTTGGCTCTTGCCTAAAACTCATTTTGCTTTCTCTCTGAAAGCTCCATGCTGGGGTAATGCTGCGTTAGTCACAGTAACATAGATTCTCATTTTTCTCTGAAACATCTAGTAGTAGGTCAGTATGGAATGAACTGGATCATTGCTATTTCCCATTGTGTTAATTCCCTTGTTCTTAGAGCAGTCATAAATGCTTAGCTACATGAGGATAGAAACAAAACTAGCTAACAGTACTGATTTTGCATTACAACTCAGTGTTTTATCCAGTGGTTTCTGTTCTAAAAGTTGGAGTCATTTGTGAACTTTTTTCTATGCTTTTCTAGCCAAGCTTTTGTACCTTATTTACAAGTCTTCGTACTATTGTATGCCATAAAATAACAGTGCCGTTGGCAGTGAGATTTTTTAATAGATGCCTATTTTCGCTGCCTGCTATTTGAGGCAAGTCACATCTCCTGGTTTCCGTCAATAGTATGGGTAAATTAAGACACAAAATAATTTTTAGTTTTCTAAAAATACTGAGTGTAGTAAAAATGTTGAGCAGAAGCACAACTGTAGATGAACTGTGTGGATGTATTTTGGTTCTCTAAAAAACTAGCAATTCATGTAACAAAACTTTGTTTTTTCATTCCTCCATGGTTAGTACTGTTGGATAGAGTGCTGCATTGTTTTTTCATACATTTTTTCTGAAGCACTACATTTTTTATCTCAAATTTTTCTACCTACAAGTGAAAGAGCAACTAAGCGCAAATGCATATTTTACTGCAACACTATCCGCACTTTTTTTGTGACATAGAGATGACGCTGCTGCAATCTGAAGCATCTTGGATTGTTGCAGAAAGAATCTTGAGGCAGTGATAAAAGAGTCTGAAAAAAATTAATATGATCAACAATATATAATGATTTAATAATGTGTAGGAAGGTAAAGATTTTAATGCTATTGTTTGAATTAATTTGCACAGCTCATAGTAAAATGTGGTGTTGTATCCACATCTGGGACAAATCAAACTGAAAATGTAATGCAAGCAGTAGTGAATTATATCAACATAGCAAACTTCCAACTTTTCCCACCCTAATTCCAAAGTGATGTATAGACTGGGGCTGGATAAATCTCTAACAATTGTATTTGCTTATTCACATTGCTTATAGGTGATGGCAGAGGTGATATTTGCAAAGATGACTTTGACAATGACAATGTCCCAGATATTTATGATGTGTGCCCTGAAAACAATGCCATCAGTGAAACTGATTTCAGAAAGTTCCAGATGGTCCCCCTGGACCCCAAGGGAACTGCTCAGATTGATCCTAACTGGGTTATTCGCCACCAAGGCAAGGAACTGGTGCAGACTGCCAACTCTGATCCTGGAATAGCTGTAGGTGAGTATCAGATGTCAGTCATCATCTTTGGAAAAGTAACCAATGATTCTGTGATGAGGAAAGGGAAAAAAACGTAGATCAATGCACTTTTTTGGTGCTGCAAATTTTGGACTAACATGAGGGCAGCATATATGCCCAAAGTAAAAACAGCTCAATGCTGTTTATGTTTGTTGTCCATTCCTCTCATTGCTGACTATAACATTCATAAAATACACAGTTGAAAAAACATACATAAGTATGGTGCCTGCTGTCTTCACTGCCCCTTGTAACCAACTTATTTATCTTCAGAAATCTCCCTGTGATAGGTAGATAAGTGTACTTGCCACCTCCTCTACAGGTAAGGAAACTGAGAAAGACTGTGTATGACTCCTGCCAAAATTCAGGACTTGGACTCTTGGGTGTGGATGACTGGACCCAACATTGCAAATCAATGGTTTGTCTCTTTTGTACTCTCCCAGGGTATGACGAGTTCAGCTCCGTTGACTTCAGTGGGACATTCTATGTTAACACAGACCGTGATGATGACTATGCTGGCTTTGTGTTTGGTTACCAGTCCAGCAGTCGCTTTTATGTTCTGATGTGGAAACAGGTCACTCAGACCTACTGGGAGGACAAACCCACTAGGGCTTATGGCTATTCTGGTGTGTCACTCAAAGTAGTGAATTCAACAACTGGTACTGGTGAACACTTACGAAATGCTCTCTGGCACACAGGAAACACCCCTGGACAGGTGAGAGATTTAAAACCTGAGGCCAACAATGCATGACTAATACTTTAAAAATAAGGGAGATGTCTCAAAAAAGAATTTCACACCTCATTTTTTTGCACATATTTATCAGCTTTTCTTCATTTCCCATAGTGTCAATAATAACATTTGCTTTGTGTTTCAAAGAAAACTACATATATAAAAGGGAAGATGAGGTGATCAAAAGGAAAGGAGTGAGAGGTCTCAGTTATCCACAAATCCTTTGTTACTGCTGTATTGGCACTTGCTTCTTTGGTGTTCCAGCTTGTTTGAATTATAGGTGATTTACAGTACAGTAACCAATGACAGAAAAAGAGAAGAAATTAAAACAAAGAGAGAAAAGCTGCTGCTGTTCCAAATAGTGTCCAACCATGGAAAGAACTTGTACCTTTTGGAAATTCATTAGTGGGGATTCACATATGAATAGGAATTGATTGTGGGCCATGACTGAGTGTGAATCACAGGCAGTAACATCTGCTCAGGCTGCAGTCCCTCTTCCTCACTGAAGCCACTGGTACAGATAGAAAAAACAGCATCAAGTCTGTCAGCATGGGTGTGTATATGTGCAAACCTGTAGGACTTCATAAAGGAAGTCAGGTTTGATGCTGTAGTGGTCTTCTGTGACTCTTAGCTATGAAACTGCAGATGAGTAACTGACCAACAGTCCAAGACAGAAATTTCCATTACTCTCATTCTATAAAAAAAGTTTTCTGATTATACCATCAAATGTTAAACTCTATTTTGAGTTTCATGCTCTGCAGAAAACAAGCTTTGGCTGCATGTGCATTTACTGTAGTGGATGTGCAGTTACTAGTGCACAGGCTGTTTCTAATTAGGCATTTTTATTCCTACTGTAGGTGCGTACTTTGTGGCATGATCCCAAGAACATTGGCTGGAAAGATTATACTGCTTACAGGTGGCATTTGATTCACAGGCCTAAAACAGGATTAATAAAGTAAGAAATATTTCTGCACCTCGATATTTTCTAGTAGCAAAACTTTTGTCTTTTGATAGAAAAGCTATGTTATCAGTTTCTTTGTTAGTTTTGATAATTATGATACTTGTGACAGCTCTTTCCAGTATTTTAGGGACATTTTGTTATCTTCAGAATTATTTTCCTTTTCAGATGTATTTAATTTAGTCTGGATTGTTCAATATTTACATCAGCTAAATACTCTTAAAAAAAAAAAATGCTTTCTCAATAGCTTTTCTGTAAAGAAACCAAAAATTCCTGAGCAAAACTCAAAGCAAGATTAGAATTTGAGATTGCTCTCCAGCCTCTGGAATTTCAGTGAATGAAATTAATGAGAAACATCAGCATTGCCACAGGGAACTAGGCCAACAGCCTGTCTACTTCAGCATCCTGTCTCCCGTAGTGTCTTATACAAGACACTGCAGAAGTGGTCATGAGCACATCTGCAATGCACACAATAAGGAGCTATGGCATATGACTTTCCTTAGAGCCCAGCTGTTTATCTGATGTTGCAAAGATTGAGCATTAACTGTCCATGTCAGTTTTGTCTTTTACTGACTACTGGAACTGTAAAGAACATTTTTCATGGACCAGAGTCAGACCTTTCTTCTAAAGGTGTTCTTTTGTGCTTATGAGCAGGGGATTTTCTGTGAAAGACAAATAGACAAATTTGGATAGACTGTTACCCATTTATTGGAAAGAGAGGAGTTTCTTTTGGCATCAAAGTATTGCAGTGCAAAGCATTGACTATCTCAAGGTCTCCCATGAGAAGTGGAGAATCCAAGTTCAAAGAAATGCAGTCTCTCTTATATAGAAGAGAAGTGATGTCTTTAGAGGTCTTTTTTTCTCCAGGGTGATTGCTAGAAATGCTAAAAACCCCACAAAACAAAACCAAAAAGAATCCCCCCAAAACCCAAATTCTCCTTATTTTCCAATTTATCAGTCTAACTATTTGTGTCCAAATCTTTCCAACTTTATTAAGCTCTTAAAATGTCTGAAATTGAGATTCAGCATGCCTCCAGTTAATGTTTTGTTTGACTCTAAAGGGATGGTTCTTCCATTTTCTGATGTTGGCTCTTGCAGCTAAAGATAAATAACTCAGCCGTTCACACAGCTGTAAAGACATCTTTGCTCAGTGATGTGACACGCTCGTGTGCTAACCTCTGAGTTCACAGGCACAGGGGCTTATCAGTGAATGTTAGTACATGACATAGTTCATTCCAGGAGACACGACTGTTCTAAATAAAGAACTGGGAAATCTTTTGCAGATGGTGTGCATAAAATTACTTGTGGAACAGCCCCACTGTTTCTGATAAATGTGTTATGGCTGCCAGCCAGGTGGGTGTGAGACAGAGATGAGAAGTGATCCCTACAAAGAAGCTGGGTTTTCTGGTACCTTGTTAAAATTAATTTGGTTTCAGCTCTTAGGACTCTTACCAGCTCTTACACTGGACACTGCATTATCCTCCTTGTCTAATTTAAATTGTGCTCTTCTTTACAGAGTTTTAGTTTATGAAGGGAAACAAGTCATGGTGGATTCTGGACCAATCTATGATACAACCTTCGCTGGTGGACGATTAGGTCTTTTTGTCTTCTCTCAAGAGATGGTCTATTTCTCTGACCTCAAATATGAATGCAGAGGTTAGTTACAGAAAATGTCTGGAAAATGCTGAAGCCTTTAATAACTTGTGGAGCAAACACAAAAAGTAGAAATAAAAGTATCCTTTAGTTACTGAAAGTAATCTGTAATACCATAGCATAGCATAAGCCTTGATTTTTTAAAATGACATGAGTGTCCTTTGCTCCTATAATAATCTCAATTTGAATAATAAACCCCAGATGTTTAATACTATCCACCTGGAAAAAATGAAGTAGGAATCTCTGAGAGAGAGAGGTGCTTAGAATTCTCTCTGTGTATCCACTGTCCTCTGTAGGCTATTGCAGTGTGTCCTGCAGGCAGAGAGCTACTTCTGGATTACCCTTCTTTTAACAGGCAAAATTGAGAGAGCAGATATCTTTAATAAGCATGTCTGTCTATAGTGCTTTGTCTTAAATGTTTTGAAATAGAGAAAATACTTTTCCAGGTTTTCTTATATATGATTTGTTAATGTACATTTAGATACATAGCTGTACATACATGTGTATGTCTCCCTCTGTATATATATAGGCATATATGTATTTTTATATGAACATCTTCCCATATGTAGGAAAATGCAGAACAGAAAGCATTGTGCTGCATCTCTATAGCGTACCATGGTGGAGGTCTGGTCTTGTGTGATTGGTTTCCTAACCAAAATTAATATCTTTTTTCACCATTTTTTTCAGATGCTTGAGCAATGGTTGCTGCATTACCAGCAAAGTACTGTAGATGCTATGCAACCTAGACACCTCAGTACATCCTCGTACTCCCAGTTTCTCTTTGTGTACCTTCTGCCCTCTGTCCTTGTGCTCCACTCAACAGATACCTCCCTGCTGCCAGGAGTGCTTTAGCCATCCCCCCACCCAAGTGCCTTCTCACAGTCAGGACTAATGAAACCTAAACATGAACGTCCGACCCACCACTGAAGCAAAAGCAGATTGATACATAAGAACACTTTTGTAGAGTGAAAACTTATCAAAACTTGTTTGTTTCTTTATGTGTCTTTTTTAAAGAATGACGTTTACATATAAAAATGTAATTACTTAATGTATTTATATATATATGGAGAAGAAGAGGGGGGGGTGATGATTATCAGTCATCGCGTTTAAGTGAGGAACAATGTGTTTGAATTTTTTGGGTGTATGGGTTGGCACTTCCTTGCTCTTGCCAGGACTGGACTTTAGTAACAGAAAGCCTCTGGGTCTAATTTTAGCAAAGTAATGGAGGGCCGCACCAACAATGAAAATTACTTTGCATATTAAAGATCAATTACAAACATTTCTTCATTCAAAAAGGTGTTTAGCTGATGAAGGTGCTTTTAGTAACACCCATTAAAATTACAGTTGGTAGAATTGTCAAATTTGTAACCTCAAGCATTCTCTAGTAGAGGCTTAATTGAGGCCAAATGGAATTCAATTAAGTACTCTCATGTGAAAACGAAGAGTGATTTATTCAAACAACCAAAGCTGTAACTATTGTTTGACTTTCAAAAAATTATTTTTGGTTGCTTTGTTTTCATCATATTCCGCATTGCCTTGTAATAAAGAACATACCATGACCATGTGGAGCAAAATTAACCTGAACCACTTTTCAACCTCAGCTGCAAAAAAGCACTTTGACATCCTGATGTGTGTTTTTGAAAAGGTGGCAATGCCACTATTACTTAATTTGGTAACATGAATTTAAGGTTCCATTTATAAATATTTTGTTAGTATTTATTATGATTATCACACTGAGCTACCTTCTCTGGTAATTTATTTTAGAGCATGTCTTATAATGCATCAGTAATACATTCACAAATAATGATATTTTAAAGCTATTTTTGAAAGCATATCACAATATGTAGATATTGTCAAAGCATGGCCTACACTTAAGTATAGTTTCATGGGTTATAGTCATGTATACTCTAAAGTTAAATGAATAATAAGGAATTTACAAATGGAACCTTAATATATATGCAGTTACCCTAATTTTAATATTTTTTTAGTGTTACCTATGTCTGCTGTATATAGAACTTCTTTAATAATGCTGAAGGGTTTCCAGTGTTTATTCTAAACAGATACAACAGTTACTCAGATATACAATAGTATAGACATGTTTAACATTTTTGTTTGGTTTTGTTTAAGTTGTATGAGCTTTGTTCACAAAAAGAACACGCGCTGGTGTAATTTTATTCATAGATGGATTGACTAATGGAAGAATACAGTACCTCTGCCACCTTCTAGGGCACCATGAGCTTAATGTTGAATCAACTTTTTCTCCCTTGGAATAGTTTTTATTGTTACATTAATTAGAAAGGAATCAACAGTTGCCAGCTTTATTGCACATTTTATAGTATTCATATTATCAAATCTTTTTTTTTTTATTTTAGTTTTAGTTTTGGGTTGGAGTTTTTTGGTTGTTGTTTTTTTTTTTTTTTCCCCTAAATCCTCTTCATGAAGCTTTAAAATATTTCAGTTTCTTTTGGTGTTTCAAGTGACATCCCCAAGTTCCGAGCAGAAGGTAGTGTGACTTCATTAAATGTAATGAGTAATGGCTGTGTAGGGTTTTTTGTTTTGTCAGAGAGACATCAGTGTGGGGATGAAGATGTTAATATTTGGACTGTATCATAATTTTCCTATTCTATGTAAATTATTTATGAATTTTTTTAAATTCCTTTTCCTTTTTTTTTTCTTGCAAGTATGTGTGAGAGAGTGAGAGTAATGAAATTTCCTTTTGTTTTGCCAAAGATTGTAAATAACTATTTATTTGTTCACATGGACGGAATTTTATCATTTAACGTCCTGATTCATTTAGTCAGATCATCATTTATATATATATATTAAGAAATTAATAATAGGAAATAAACTGTAAAAAGGTTTTATAAACCAAAATCTCTTTACCTTTTTTATAGTTAAAAGGTTTCTTTAAAGAAAATATCCAATTCTCCAAAGCCCTCAGTTAAACCTCTTGCCTTGCTGTAAACCAGTTTATTTCAAGCAAACCAGCAAATCGGTTGCTTTGTTACAAATCACCGACTGTCTTCTAAGGTTATGAACAACAGGTTTCTAAGTATCTCTGATAAGACATCATCCCCCATGAAGTCTTTATCTGGCAAACTATCACAGATTTTATTTTTAGTATTGTTGCTGAAAAATTTTGATCCTGCTACTCTGTATTGTGTCTTGGTCAATGTGTTTGAACAGATATATCTTGTTTTGTAATTGCTGCATCTGAAAGTCCCATCGGAGTCACTGGGATTCACTGGTGTGAGTGGGGATTTCCTTCCTGCTGAAGATTTTCAGGAACCAGTGAATCATTATGAACCAAACAGAATAAAATATAAGAAAAACTTCTTAGCATGAGAGATCTTTCCTATGAGTATAAACTGCTTGCAGGGAGGGGAATTTGAATGCGATTAGGAAAAGTAAGAATGCTCAGCATGTCAAAATGCATATTTGGAGGTATGGACACAAGTTCTAAATTTTCTTGGCCTTACAAATATCCCACCTATTTGGCTTCCTTGGCTTTTGGTTCCCATGTGAGTACTGGTAATATTACACAAGAAAGACATTCAGTACAATTTTTTATGAGTCCTTTAAGCCAATACTTGTAGCTCATTCTTGTAGAGAGCTGCAAGGTCATCAGTGATTGACATTATTCAGGTAATAGAGTGATCAAGAATTTGTTATCCACTTTCTTAACATTTTTTTTTTTTTAAACTGGTATGGGTCTGCAAGAGAGTTTTGAGCATGAGCACTTAATTATGCTTTTAAAGGAACAAAAATCTCTCGCTGGCAACCAAAAAACCCTGCAAAACTAAACACAGAGGAATAAAATGACTGGAAATATGTGTAAATATAAAAGCAGCACTTCAGGGGGTACTGGGTCTCTCATAAAAACAGGGAGGAAAGGACCAAAAAAGCAAATATGCTGTGAATGAGCAGGTTCACTATAGCAGTAGCATCCTCTCACCTATGTTCATTTTTTAAAGCTTTTGAAGATACTTGGGAGAATTTGTGTAATCTGGTAAAAATACATATTTAAAAGCTTTTCAGCATCTGCACTTTTGGTTCCCAGAGAAATATGGCTATGGAAGAAGGTCTGATGTCCATGAGGAGAGGCTGTATTTTCTCACAAGGGGAAATTGAGTAGGGCAGGTGTGGGTTCTGCCACTGTCTCATGAGTGGTACTAGGCAGAATTTTTTTTATTTTTTTTTTCATTTCCCTGTGCATCAGGCTCCCATCTACTAAAGGTCATTGATAAATTTCCTCCCCTTTAAAATACTTATGATATATTTTAGGTATCTTACTGTTTCTGGGCCAGCCAAAATAATAGGAAATCCTGAAATTAAGTTCTGATGAAACTTCTTGACCACTTTTAAAACATGGGTGTTTTAGATAAATTTTAGGTAAATCACTGACTTATGAAAAGTTAAGCTGAACTCACAGCATTTAAGGATTTGTCCATTATAAGAGTAATGCATTTGCCATGGTTTCTTCCAGAAAGCAAGGAAAAAAATCCGCCTAGGGATTATACCTGTGATTTTGCACATCAGGCAGCCCGAATGATAGCATCATGAATGCTAACATCTATGTCTACTCCTTGCTAGCTACACGGTGGGGGCAGGAGTTGAACAGTCTATCACAGTCAGTGGGCCAAACCCTCATCTTGGTCAGCTCAGTGGGAGTTTTGCTATGGAGCTGAGTGATAGCTGGATAAAATTCAGGATTCGGCTTGTGCTGCAGACTTCCATAGACGAAAGGCTCTAAAGATTGCCTGGGAACATCTGCTCTCTAAAGCCATTTGAAGAAAATATGCAACTACGTAATAGCTTGGCACAGCATTGTTTCCATTGTGGAGAAGACCACCCTTGTAGATCAGGAAGGGGAACTTTGAAGGAAAAGAAACCCGGGGTTGATTAAAACAAAGGTTCTTCTAATCCATTATCCATGTTCTTGAAAGCTGCCAGTACCAAATTCACAAGAAGAAGGTGTCAAATATTTGTCATTAAAAATCATACATTAGCACTCCCAGAAGGGAAACATCATTCTTAGCCCCAGGCGGTTGGTTAATGGGTGTGTTCTGCCTTTGTGCCTACGTGGCCTTTTTGCACTATTACAACTGCAAATATTCTTGTTATTCATATAAATATCTCAGATATTTAATCCCACTTCTCCACCTCCTAAGAGCTCTGGAGATTGATTATACACTATACACGGTATAAGTTTCCTTTTATCAATTTTAGATCTGTTACTGTTTAATTTCACTGACAGGCTTTATTTCTACCAGACTTTGGGAAGGAAAGAATAGTATATATTTCATCATAAAACTGCGTGTTAGAAAAGCAATATTCTGCTTTGCTTTTACTATTTGTGTGCATGTGTCTAATGGTTTCATGCAGTACACCAAAGGTAGAAGAATTTCCTCTGCTTGCTGAAAAGGTCAGCTACTATGTTGTTGCAAGTCTCTTCTGTTACAGGCAGTGTTAATGGTCCTCTCCAAGTCACTTCTGTCTAGCTCTTGCACAGATGTGTCATATATGCACATACAGAGAAAAATCTACATATTTTGCAAAGGTTAAGTGTCATTCTGCACTTGGCCTGTTCTTAATGCCTTCCCTATCCAGCTGCTACTGTCCACTGTTGGAATCAGGCAAATTAGTTGGACAGGTCTTTTACAACCTTTTCTTCTGTCTGCTGTTGATCATTACCTGTTCTTTATATTTTTAGAGCTAAATGTGAGTATGTTTGGTGTTGCTCCTTTAGAAGCAAGTGAATCATTGCAGTTCATGACTTCCTTGTGAGGGGAAGAGGAAGGGCAGGCTCTGATCTCTTCTCTGTGACAGGACCCAGGGAACGGCTGAAGTTGCATCAGGGGACGTTTAGGTTAGATATTAGAAAAAGGTTCTTCAGCCAGAGAGTGGTTGGGTGCTGGAACAGGCTCCCCAGGGAAGTGATCATAGCACCAAGCCTGGCAGACTTCAAGAGGTTTTTGGATGATACTCTCAGGCACATGGTGTGACTCTTGGGGATGGTCCTGTGCAGGACCATGAGTTGGACTTGATAATCCTTGTTGGTCCCTTCTATGTATTCTGTGATTCTGTGAATTTTCTTTCAGACACCTGCTGACATTCCTGGACTCTTTTCAGCACTGCTAAATGCAGAGTTTCTGGAAGCTGGAGGGCTGCATAGCAAATCACACTTCAAATCTTAGGAACAGCTGTAATAAGGTAACTTATAACTTACAAATTGATTTTACTCACTGAGATTGCATAGTCATTTAGTAACTTCTGGCAGATATAGTTTGACTATTTGTAAGCTGATTTTCTCTCTTTAAATCATGTTGACAGAAAAGAAAAAAAAAAAAGGAGAGGATGGCAAGCTGCAGGCACTGTCAGCAGCAACCACAATGGATAATTTTTGACCAATGCTTTTTTATACATGTGAAGAAAATGAAACCAAATGTTTGGAGTTTCATGCAAGCCAGGTTTATCTCAGGTACATTTCTGATTGATCATTCAATTTACTTTTCTTTGTTGAGTTGCTGTGCTGCCTTGCAAGTAGCAACAACCTCCAGTAGAAAGACATTGTTAAGACACTCCTTGCTGGTGAGAGTGGAGTACTTCAGTGTTGGAGTGTGGAGCCCAAGCAAATTAGTCTGTCCTGATCTATGAAGATTCAGCTGCAGTGCCTAGAATTTTGCAGTCAGAAATAAAGGACCACCCAGCTGGTTGTGGATGTAGTCCAGTGGGTTTTACTATATGCAGTAGCTCATCCTTGATGCTGAAGAAATCAGGACAGTGTCTCAAGCTGAAACCAGTGACACTTGGAAGATCACTTGCCTTCTCAAGAGAGATTAAGTTTCAAAGATATTGGTAATCACTGTTTTAAAGAACAGCAGTTCTCCTTTTAAAGAGGAAAGTTCTAATGTTTGTAAAGGAGCAGAAAGAAAACCAGAACATTGTTAAATGCTCAGGTTAAGATTTGCACAATTTTCAGAGAAATGGAGTATACACAAACAGTAAAATGACAAGAGACCACATTCTTTTTTGGTTTGGTTTTGTGGGGTTTTTGTTTGTTAGTTTTGTTTTTGTTTTTGTTTTTTCTTCTTGGAAATTCTTTTTAAGTCATTAAAAGAAAGACAGAGATAAAGAGTCACTTTTCTTTCCGAATTTTCATTAATATATCAACATAATACTCCCACTTACTTGAGAAGGAAGCACACTTAGTTGTACACAGAGGGGACTGAAATGATTATTATTTATATAGTTCCAAATCCATCCATAGGATTTAATTCTTGGCTTTCAGTTGAAGACTTTATAGCTTTCTTGGTTTATTCAGCAATATTAAAATGGTCAACAATGATAAATCACTTAATTGGGTCAGCTTGCTTGATGTCTCCACCAAAGACTGGTGTCTGAGCTTGAAATAGACCTGAAATCAGTATTATTCAAAAAATGGAAAGAAATTAAGCCATTCATGGTTATAGATAGGAAGATTGCCCAACCTTGCATAGAAGAGGTATTGTCCATCACTGGACAATCAAGAAACCTATTGTTCTTCATGTCTAGCATCAGCAATCCCTGTGGCGTGAGAAGATTATATCCTCCCACTCTTAAACATGAGGAAAGAGGAAGCTGTGGCTGAGCAGAAATGAAGCAGAGGGCTTCTGAGCACTTGATCAATGTCTTTATCACAAGACTACCCTTTTTAAAAGAAACCGGCACAAGTCATTATGACAGCAATAGGAAAAAGAATCAGCTCCTGATATTTCCTGTTTGGAATATCCTCTAACAAGAATTTAATCTCCCTTTAAGAGTAATGAAGACAGACAATCTCATTTGAATGCCTCCATATTCTCTTGTTTACCTCTGAAAATTCTAATTATTCATCCATCCATGTTCCATTATGCTGGAGAATAGATCAAAAGAACACTCTTCTGCTAACTTGTTATATTTGGCAGGTTGAGACCTATGCAGTGGAAGGCCCAGACTTTCAAACACATCTGAGTACAGAAAAATGTTTCAGAACTAATGCCTACTTTAACAAATGACTCCAGTATTTAATATATTATCTGAATTTATTAACAAGAAAAATAAAACTTATGGAATACTATCAAAAGGAGGGAAATATTTGCCATGCTACATTTGAAAATGTGTGCATAATATCCACTTTTTTGCAGTGATTGAAGGGTCTTTCTTGTGAAATCTCTTGTTTTTAGGGTGTTTTTTTTTCTTTCCTATTTCTATCTATAGTAAATTTTTGTGAATAAAAATGAGAAGCTGGTATTTGTTCTTAGCCATCACTCTTAACTGAAAGGAAGACCTGAAGTCTAGTTAAGTTTTTACTGAAATCACATGGCCTGGGAAAAAAGGTTCTACCTAGAACCATTTCACTCTTCTGCAGAGGGGAAGAACTGTTCTCTTCCAGTTCTCTTCCAGAAGGCATTGTCTGCCTTCTGATGAGAGAGATAGTACAACTGAGTTACTGAAACCAGAACCTGGCACCTGTGGCATGAATCCAGTCGACCTATTGTGACAGCCAAAGAAATAGCCAAGGTAAGAAATCCTGCATGCAGCTATTCTGGGTGCATTAATCTGCAGAGGAGAGGGGGAATATGTGCTTTGCCCATGAGCACTGAGGTTTGCAGATCAGCTCCATGTCTGCTGTGTTGCCTGTACTAAAAATATCCCCCCTATTCTTATGCCAATGCATCTGTGTACAATCTAGTTCCAGATTTAACACCTGAATAATCCACTTGAGATTTTTTTTTTTTCTTAATGATGCATATTGACTAAAATTAAACAGTCTTACTCATGTATTTCTGGATTATTCATGCCAGTGTTGCTTTTTTTTTTTTTTTTCTTCTACCAACTGGAGTATAATAACACTCCTCCTGTATGTCCCAGAGCATGAAATAATGATTAGAAAGAGTTCATAAAAGAAGTCTGATTCAAAACATTGGAGTGTTGTAACATTGGAAGGATCCTTGTTTTTGCATTTTCATTCCTGCCCGGAATGAATTCATAATGTTATGGCTGCTATTTTTCAAAAAGTGTGCATTGTTTAGCTCCGTAATTACATACATACTTTCTTCCCTGTATTGTTTCTCCCAAGAGAACATGAAATACTGTGATTTAACACTGAAGTAGGTAAATCACAACGCATTTCATATCAGCTATTACTTCATATTGACTTCTTAGGTCATGCTCAATTCCCAAAACAGAGTGGAGCCACTGTAGCTTTTATAGTACTTTCAGAAATAAAAGATTACTTGAAAAACTATTCCAGTAATTTCTATAGTTTCAAAAGAAATGAATGCTGTGTTTTCACATTCTTGAAAAGTTTTAACACTGAAAAGTGGCTTGGAAAACCTTTGGGCTGTGGTGTCAAAACAATTCAACATACAGAACTGGTATTTCTCAAGAAGAAAGTTTAATTTTTACAAGGAACTGTCAGCATTTCACTGTGATTCATAAGTAAAGTAAGAAATAGAAGTATCTGAGACAACTTTACCTTTTCTGCTCCTCATTCAATATTCTGCATAGATATGTCCACATAGGATAAGCCTTGTTGTCAATCTGCCTTATTAGGACTACCAGTTTTTCATACCTAAGTTCATAATTTTGAAGTACCTAAATCATCTTTTAGCAAAAAGTCTGACATTTCTTATATTGCAAGTATTTTGCATTTGAAATATAAAATAAAACTGAAGCTGTGGAAAGTGTTATTAATTCAAAAGGAAACAATCTCAGAGCATTTCAATTTCTTGCTATAACCCTATTTTTCTATCTCATTACCTGGAGCTTTTACACATTTGTGCCCTACACTGCGATGTCCCTCTCGCAGAAGGGGATTTCTCCCAGGGATAACCTATAGGAAAGGTAGAAAATTCTGTGCTTTTTACCTTCCCCAGGACTCAAAAGTGCATAGCAATGCCAAGGTTGCAGGAGTCATTCTCCCACCATCACAGAGCAGCAGGTACTGAGAAGGAAACCAGAGTAAAAGGAAGACAAAAATGCTAATGAAAGGAATCTGTACAGCTATTTGCCAGGTCCAACAACATCAAGTTGCAGTTCCTGATGGGGGCTTTTGGGAATTTCTAAATTTTCTTCTGGTTAAATATTAATTTCCTGAAGAATATTAAGCCAACGGGATTTTTTTTAAAACTTGCCTAGTATGTAACTATGAATGCCAAATGTATCTGTCACCTGATCTATCTAAAGTTTGTTTTCATTCTCTTCCATTGATGATACTTTACTTCAGGGAGCACATTGGAAAAAAATAATCCTCCTTATTTCATGCTAAATGAAACACATTTTTCATACTGTAAAGAGAACTATTTAATTGTCGATGAGAGCTCTTTTGATTATTCAGAAAGTGTTAGGGAGCCTTATGATTGCCAGAGATGCTGTCATGGGAGAAAGGGAAAAAGTTGACCTTTGCGATGAGACAGAGATACTGTATGGTGAAGAGGAGAGGGGAGTGCATCTGAATTTGTGTGGGTCAACTGTGAGGCACAAAACCTTTGGAAAATATATTAATAATATATTAATAAAGTATATTAATATAGGCTTTCTGTTGGTCAAGGATATTAATTTTTTTCACCCTGGGTCAGTCACAAAACACCTGTACCTGTATCACTTTTTAAATACACTTTCATGTAGACAAACCTGTATATAGACATATGCAAAGTAAGAGCTCATGAGCACAGGGCTTTGCATGCAAATCACAATGAAAAATTCATTTTTTTCATAATTCCTGTTGACGAAATCATAGCTGCTAACTCAAAATAGTCATAGACAAAAACATCAGTACCAAACTTAAAGGCTCAATGATAGAGGAGACATATTTTGAAGATTTCTCTTGCAAAGGGGCCTCCACTTTTTTTACAGTATCTATGCCAATATCACTTTACTGAAACTATTGAAAAGCCAGCAGCAATCTGTCAGATGGAGACACGTAACATTCCAGATGTGGCTTAGAGGAATGAGTGCAGGGAAAGCAGCAGCAATAAAATAACACAAAATTTTATAGGGACTGACAAAGCACACAAAAGAGGAGGGCAGGAGAACAAAAATACTCTGCTCAAGTCATAATCAGTACTTGCAGAAATGTAGGGTCTAGTCTGCAGAGACCATCAGCCACTATCTGAACCACCTAAGATGCCTGGCAAGGTACCCTGGGGAACTACTGCTCTGTGTGCATCAGAAACCAGCTGCTAGGCTTTCTTAATTGCTGTGTATTTTTTATTAAATAATTATAAAACCAGAGATCCAAATTCGTGCTTTAGTTGTGCAAAAGCAGGTTGAAAAGTTTGATGTATGCATAAAATACAGAAGTTATCTCCCTCAGACTGAGTTTACAGGGATGGCATTTTTTACTTACAGTCCTTTTACTTGGGAGATTCTTCTCTTTTTCTGTTTTCTTAATATTTTCAGAAGAGATTGAAGGCCACTGATCTATGTTTATACCTAAGAAATACCAAAGGTTCTTAAAGATGAAAAGAGAAATAATTTGAGATTGTTAATGGTGAGCTGAGCTCAACTGTGAAATTACATTTCCCAAAGGAATTCTGTTCATAAAAGATTGGCCATTCCATTTGGTTTAGGTATCACAATATCCCTTTTGCAGATACAGCTATAAGAAAAAGTCTATTTCCAAATATGTGAAACAGAGGATATTATGGTAAATAAATGGGGAAAAAATAAAAAAGGCAAAAAAACCAACCACCAAACCCAAACAAAAATTGTATTTATCTGAGTAGATATCTCCTCCTGAAATAACTTTTTATACTTCTTTTTCAGTTACTGAAGAAAAACAGGCTTTCTTAGAACAAAATTTTTATTTTAAATTAGGTGTAAAGAATAGGAGAAGTAAAGCCAAAAAGCTCAAGTCTAAGACAAAAGAGCTACGCATTTATAAAACTGTTCTTCAGGACGCAGAAGTAAATCATCACTCCTGTTGTGATCTACTCATAAGTGAATATGACACTATGGGTATTCTATATTTTTTTGGTATGGCCTTTAAGTGAGAACACTTCTTTTACGTACTCTTAGTGGGGTATAACAAAAACCATTCCATGGTTTTTCAAGGTGCACTTAATCTTATCTAGGTTAATGGAAGCAAGTGTTTGACTATGCTGATTCAGAAAGAGTCATTACTTGTATTCACTGGGCTGACTTCATCCAAGGTGACCTTTGCTTTACTCACATCCCTGCACTGGGCATTTGAATAGAATGAGTCACTAATGACTTATTTCTGAGCTTAAACAAAAAGACTAACCAGACAGAAGGACCCAAATGATTGTGATTCTGGACCATAGCCGCTACATTGACTTGACACTGCTAATTTTAGAGATATTAACAATATTGGAATAGATACAAGTCATCTCCTAAAAATTAAGTAATGTTGCTGTGATATATAGGTCATTGCTTGGATATGAGAAACCTCATCACTAAACTAACAATCAGTTTTGAGCAACTGTTCCAGCTGGCTCTGCTTGAAGCAGGGGGGTTGGGCTAGACATTTTCCAGCAGTCCCTTCCCGCCTCAGCCACTGCATGATTTTATAGAAAATGATGGAAAATAAAGGAGTTTTACACAGACTGCTAGAAGCACTGGATTCAGGTGCTTCATTGTTAATGGCAAAGCTTCAACAGCAAATTAGACTGAGGAAGAAAATCTGTAAGTATGCTGGGATTTCAGTGTTGAACTTACATCTGACTGTATAACAGGGATATGCGTCCGGCTGTACTGTTATCTTATATTTAACCTGTATTTAGTACCACATGCAGACTATCAAATGACATAAATCCTGAAGGAAGTCAAGGTCCTGATTGTTCTATTACAACAGACACAGGAAGACAGCATAACTCTATTTAGACCAGTAGATGTCTAGAGCTGGCACTGGGTTTAGCCATTACCAGAACTACCCAATTGGTCCCAAGATATGTACTCTCCATGAGGAAATCAGACAATTGAAGAGTACCATGATTATGCTTCTTCTCAAGGACTTGCACCTCTTTGTTCCTCTGACTGAAAATAATTTCCCTTGACTGTAGTTTAAATAAGAAAAGTATAAAAGAATAAACCCAAACAGACAAAAAAAGTAAAGCATTGAGGATACAGATGATGATTTTTATCAATTTTGCAGTGAAAAATTGACTAGTAACTGAAGTAGAGTTTTTATTAATCCTGGTTTCTCAAAGAAATGAAGCTGACACGACCATGCTGTCCAGCTATCATCTACTAGTAAATGACTAACAGAAGTTTTAAGCTCATTGGCCAGTTTTAATTGATTTGACAGAGCTGAATTTGTCAGATATTTCAAAATACATTAAGTACATACAATTTTTTACACCAATGAGATTGATTAAGATTTCTTGTCCATGTGGATTTTATTTTTACTGGTAAGTAACAAAAAGACTGAAATATTTTCTCATAATCTCTTTCTCTTTCATATCTTAGGAGTGTAAAACTCATGAGATAAAATTCACCTAAAAGACACAAATGAATTGGAAACATGTCACTAATTCCAGTGCCCATGGAATTGCTTGTGTCCCTGGCAGTACTTGGAGAACCCTCATGAGTGGCCTGTTTATATGAATCTAAAACAAACAAACAAAAAATAGTTGTCATTGTAATTTCTTTTTTCTGTATCAGTACTGAAAGTTCTAGTCAAGTTTCATGGATAACTTGCTAGGTACTGCACAGGCACAGTTTAAGATGTGTTTTGTTGTCCTGGAAAATCTGTTAAATTGGCCTAGACTAAAGTTACACATGTGCAAGCCTGTGTGGAAGCCATTAGTGGAGGGAAGGACAGATGGAGAATAGCGTAATAGACAGGCAAGGGGGTTTCCCCAGATTTCCTCAGAAGGAAACGGTGAACAAAATGCAGTTTTCAAAAATGCCAGTTTTTGTTCTTTCTTGTTACCATCTAATATGAAGTCTTAGTCGGGATTTGAAAAGGCAAGAGGAATGAGTTTAGTTAGTTTTCTAGCAGGTAAAATCTTTTAGACTAATTGTCTTCCTCCATGTTGTTGGACAGAGGCATTGCTGTCTATGGTAAAATGATTAAAAGCAACAGGTATGCATCTAGGAAAGATTTAGGGGGAAAAAATCATACCATTCAAGAACCTCCTACTTATATTTCAACAAAAAAAAAATATTTTTGTATCAGTAAAACAGTCTGATAGTTTCCTGGCAGACTGTGTAAGGTCTTTCATGTCACTTTTGCTCTTTATAGCCTCTTAGATGAACACTGTATTTTTATCTTCCTTCTTGACATACTGAAGAAAGCATGTCCACCTCACTCCAACCAATTAAACAACTAACCAAAAATACACAGAATTGCATAATTATTAGCTCATTTTTGTATCCCCAGAACCTTCAGATGCTTTGATCAACTCAACTTTGGTTCCTTGCTTGACAAAGCATTTTAATCCATAACTAAGGAAACTAATCCTGTCTAACTCTGTGTCTATTCCAGTATTAACATACATTTAAACTTAGATAATGTAACTGGATTAGAGACTTTTATGTCCTAGATTTGTACTTATTTTGCCTGAATACCCTAGCTGAATTTTTCCACTTCTGACTGGTGCATGAATTACCAAAGCACACAGTGGCTCTTCATTCATCTCATTCTACAAAAGGAAATAAGCACAATGGAGGTGAGCATATTTCCTAGTTTCTCATTTTATATATCTCTGTTAATATACCCCTGAATGATCTTTTATTGTAATTATAGTTGGCAGTGAAATAATGCCCTGGAATTGTGACTCCTAATATACAGTCTCTGATTTTTCCTACTGTATGGAAAAGCAACTTAAAATTATGGTTTATGAAAGCTAACCACTGATGGGATAGTGAAATAAGGGCTCTTTTTGCAAAATAGTTTTAATATTGGAGAAGACGGGAACATGGTGGAGAGTTTTGAAGATGAGATCTCAGATGCTGAGGAACACACAGAAAACAGAAAAGTCAAGCAGGCAAAAGATCATGCAGGTGGCAATGTGGTAAGCAAACCACAAGAGAAAAAGTGTCTCTGAGCAATGTGGAGGGTAAGGGGAATTAGACAGAATAGGCTCATACAGTGAGGACAAAAATCTTGAATTACAAATTGTTTAGAAATCAAAGAATTATTGGTTTAAATTAAAATTTATAATACTAATATAAAAACTGAAGATAAAGCAATGGATGGTGGGGATTTTAAACAAATTTGGGGTTGTGGTTTCTTTGCTGTGAAAAGCTCTCTAAGACTTGGATCTCAGCCATTTTTATATTATATCAAATCATTACTGTAGAATAGGAAAGATCTCTGGTTCAGATCCATGCTTGCTCCTCAAGGCAGGACAACCTCTACCTCACTCATTCCTGACAGATGGGGGTTTTTTTGTCTGTTCTTCAGAGCAGGATTTTCACAACTGCTGTAAATATTCTACTTTACCACAGCTATAGACAGAAGAATTTCCCTAATTCATAAACTATTTCTAACCGCTCTTTGAACATATTAATTCTTGTCTTATGCACAGTGAACACAGACAACACTTCACTGCCAGATTCTGTGGCAATCTTTTACATATTTGAAGACTTTTTTTTTTTCTAAATCCCTTTCTCCCAAGCAATGCACTATAAATCTATTCTCATATGTAACACATTATAGGGTGCAAAATACTTTTCTCGTGTTTCAGTGGACTGTTTTCAGGTGTCCTGTATTTTTAACATGCATGGGACCCAAATATGATTCCAAGCAGAACAGAAAGATTGCATTGTGTGTCTTGCAAAACCATGCTCCAGTTTATAAATACCCAGTATGAAGCTTTCATTTTTTCAAAAGTTTGGTTTCTGATCACCTCTCATGTAAGGTGCTTTCTCTTTGGAACAGTTGGTTGCTTTTCCACTTGTCTGTATCTGGTTGTTCCCTGTTACAGGTCTACTGGAGGAATGGTCAACCCACTTGAAAGCAAGAGTGATTTGTTCTTTCAAAATCTGATTGTCCTTTTCCACTGTGATCCTACGCAGTGCTGTGAGTTCCAATCTGGACCGGCACAGATATGGGTTAAAGAAGCAAAAGGATATAGTGTTGATTGCCTTTCTATTAACGAACTCAACAAAGCCACTGATCTCTCTAAGCAATGCTAACAGTTACTCCAGTCTTCACATGGATAATCAGGTAAGGGCATGGCTACAGATGCTGACTAGGTCTCTCGTTTCCTGAAGTCCGTACTTCTGTGTGCAGAGGCCCTTTGGTATACTATTGAATAAACCAATTAGATTTCTTCAACAAAAATTGATTGAAGAGACTTCTTTCATCTAGATTGCATGTTCAGTTACCATTGTCCCAAAAACACACCCTTTGAAAGTGATATTTCCTTCACAATAAAAATTGTGAGGGTGAGAAGAAATTCCTGAACCAGGATGAGTGAGTATGGATCCTGAGAACACAGAATTGTGGAGGAATTGCTGTTCTAAACTGTGGGATTGCAGATGGGTTTAGTTGGATTGAACAGGGAAGGGTGTGGAAAAATTTAAAAAAAAAAATAATTTAAAAAAGAAAAAAAGCATCTTTAAATGTTTGTTGCAGTTTCTGAGGTCCTTCATGGTGAAAAAGTGCTTTCTTTAAGCAAGAAGTAATTCTGTCTTAAAAGAAAAATTCTGTCTTAAAAGATGGGCATTGTTTCAATCCAGCAATCCCAGTGTGGAACAGCTTATCCCAAAGAAGGAATCACATTTGATTTCTGATTACAAACTAAATCTGATTAAAGAACTTTCAGGAACAGCTACCTAATTAGCACTATTAAGCTATCACTGCTGCATCAACTGACTATAGTGCCCATGATTATCCTGGGAGAACATGAATGCTGAGAAGAAACTGCTATTATACCTGAACTTCCCTTTACACTTTCGGCATCAGAGGAGGTGGAGAGATGAGAAGGAGGAATGTCCCCAGCACATCCTGGGCCACAGATTTCAAATTGCAACCCCATACTGTGTGCTCATACCAATAGCGGAGTACACATATGGACAAATACTCAAAGTGGAAATAAATATTTCAGCAGCCACACTTCATAACAGTAGTGAGAATCAGAACCTCATGTTTGCAACTCTTCATCACTTCTGTGTAGGAATATCTGAATGCCTTAGTTGTCCATGGACCTAATCATGAGGTGATGATCACTGCCAACAAAGTGCTGAGAGCTCTCAGCTCCCACTGCAGTCAGAGTGGGGAGATGAGGACACTCAGTACTTCATAACAGCAACAGCATCTTCCTGCCTCTCCAAACACATGCTGTTTTCTGAAGATCCTAACTGAGAACAATTGTTGTTACTAAATGAACAACAGCAGCTCAACTGGATTCCCAGCTGTAGTCAGGGCGACAGCCTCAGCTCCCTAGCCCCACTTTGAAGAGATCTCTTTCTGACTCCGGAGAAGAAACAAGACATTTGATCAGTGACTCAAGAAAGACCATCCCTTCCCCCATTCTCCTGTGTCTTTCACATCTCCTTGAATTGCATCTCCTACAGACAGTGTGCGAAGGAAGCCAATTCCAGTGATGTCAACAGGGCCTCCTCCAAGCAGCCTACGTGTCATCAAAGAGCTGCTCCTCGGAGGAAACCTGGAGCAGTGCCTAGAGTGAGCACAGGCTGCCAGCCTCAGAGAAACATTTCTGTTCTTGAGCCAGGTCAAGGGGCACTGGCAGCCCAGTGATTCATCAAATCAATCAGGCACTAAGGACCAATTCCAGCAAAAGTGTCCAAAGTAAACACTTATGATTCTGAGAAGAATAAATGACACATGAAGCCAAAGGAGTTCTTGAAGAAATGATGTGGTAATATTTCATTAGACCACCTATTGCCACAGTTAAACAGTTCCATTATGTACAAGAGCAAGGTGATGAGGTCTTGAAAAATAGGGAAGCCCTGCAGGAAGGATGGGATGGGTTCTCACTTAAAAAGCAGACTAAAAAAGAGCTTCAGAAATCCTACTCCTGAAGCTTGTAAAGTAAATAATCAGGCAGATTTACCTACAAGAATGCTTTAAGGTTTTGTTCTTTCTGAGTATTAGAGGTTCTGGATTCTTTCTAATAATACAACAAAGGTTTATGGAGGCCAGGACTAAGATAATGGTATTACATTCAGTGTTTTAAATCCTACAGCCAATGACAGTGTGTACAGTTTTACTGGTAGCTGAGGTTTGTGTAACTTGATGAACGGGGGTTTTAATGCTACTCTCCTCAAAATCTCTTAGGGTAGATTTATTCAGAAAAGTGAGACTCTTTGAAAACTAAGTCCCATATTAAAAGATTCATGGTTTGTCTTGCAGTCCTAATGTTTATGGTCCAAATCTTTGTGAGGAGCAGGAGGCTGGATCCTGTGCTTAGGGCCAGGGCTCACAGCCTTGGGAATGAGTGTAGGGCTGGGAGTTGGACTTGACAATCCTTGTCAGTCCCTTCCAACTAGGTTATTCAGTGATTCTGTGATCCCTGGGGGGGTGGGGCTGACCAAGGAGGACCATCCAAGGGGGACCACTGGAGTATGTATGACTCAGGAACCAGGCAGGGTCCATCCTATTCCCTCAGCGAGGGGCAGGGCAGCTGGAAGCACTGGAGCAGCTCCAGTCCCAGGCATCAGGCACCTCTCTGGAAAGGATGATGGGAATGGGCCAGGACCTGGCCAGCAGGTGTGGGTTGGGATTTGGGCCTGGTGCGGGGAGCCAGGGTCAGATATGACTGCAGGAAAACGTGGTGAGACTGAGGGTAGGAGCCTCATCTGAGACAGCCCCTGGCTAAACCCCTAGGAGAGAGAGAGGGAGAGAGAGAGGAAGGGGGTGTGGGAAGGAGACAGACCACACAGGGCCCTGACAAATTGGTATTCAGATGCACATAAATGCTATTCTGAACTTCTCTGGTCTGAAAGTCTTGGCAGGGCTGACTCTTTCATAAAATTTGAGATAGTTTGTGGGTCATACCAGGTTTGGTGGTCTGTTAGTGAAGCACAAAAACAGTCCTGCCTGCCAGACCAGGTGGTTCAGAGCTGCAGACTGTGTGAAAGGTTTCTGCAAGCCATACAGATCAGTTACAGTTGCATTCAGGCTCTCTTTGTCAGAAACCAGAATATAAAATGCTTAACCCCACATGGGAATTAGGGCCAGAATGTGTTCTGTTCCCTAGAGTTATTTCTCCACACTCTCCCTCCCGCCCCCAGCCCCCAAAGATTGCTTTTTCAATACCAAGCTTTGCCTTCCAGCAGGATGGCAGTCATCCCACTGCATGAATTTCTACTGCTTCTTCACTAGAAAATTAACTGGGATACTGTGTTGAAATGGACCTACAGCTTTCCTGGCATCCCACTGGAAATTACCTTTGGCCTTTTCAGACAAGTTATGATATTGATGCAGGCTGTGCTGGTGGAAGGGGCTTTATTCTTTTCTTTCAAGAAATTCTGTAATGGAGAAACATCAGTGCTTTGTTTAAAGTCATAAAAATTGTTTCCCTATATTCATGACACTCACCTCTACTCCTACCTGTTGGTGTACACCCAGAAATGAAACCTCAGCCCCGCAGTACTGTTTGGACTGATGGAAGAACTGCTCTGTACCCCTGCACAGCTCTTTGAAAGGGTTGTGCATGAACCGAGGACTCCATACCAATCAGAGGCAGCTGCATATCAGTGGTCTCACTGTGTTCTTGAGTGCAAAAAGTCTTTGTAATAGCCTCTTCCCACTGCAAAATATGGTTAATTTTGTAGCTGTATATATTGACATTGTTAAATCAATAGGTATTAAATATATGAGTCTTTGAATTTGCGGCCTAGGACAGTTTGCCATGACTAATTTCTATGAGATAACTCCTGCCTATCAATGGTACTTACGGTTCAACAAGGTGTTCCAACATCATTTATAGTTTGATTTGATATAGCAAAAGAAGTGGTTAATATGAGCCCTGGCACATAAATAGCCTGGCTTCAGATTATGATCCTGTAACCAAAGAACTCTGCAGGAGGGGTTGGGATTGGGATTGTAGGGAATTGACTGAAGAATTGGGTAATAGAAAAACCTGTTAGGAAAAAGTGTCATTGGATTCGTGTTGTTTGATATTATTTAGAAATAAGTGGATAATAGTAATCAGGAAGCATTTTACGTCTTTTATTAGATGCCCAAGACCAGACAATACACTAATTTTTATTTTTTTCAGATAGAACTAGTTTAAATGATTATGTGGAGTATGCACTCCTGCTCATTAACCTCCCAAGTTGTTTCATAAGCACACAAACACATCATATTGTGGGGGGATTGCAGAACACTAGCTATGAATTCATGTTAAATCTATAGTCTCAATCTTCATAATCTTTGGAAATCTGCCTGAGGGATATAACCCTCGTAAGACCTCAGAACTCCTTTCTCATGAGTAGTGAAGATTAGATAAACCATAGAGGGGTTCTGTTATGTATCTATCTTATATTTGTTTCATTCACTAATTTTTTTATTCACTCGCTTTGAGCCTTTCAGAATGAAACAGTATTGCTTAAGTAGAGGAAAAAGAAATACAAGCCAAGGTTAAAGAAAGAAACAAGAATATTTATAGTTCAGACAATTCTGTAATTGTTTTGTCTGGGTCAAAATGATCTACCAAAGCTTCCTTGGCAATGAAAACTTGAAAGAAAAATTTTGATCATATCTGATTAATTTATGCAATAGTGATTGAAGAACTAAATAATTCTGTCTGAGGCATTCTTCTCTTTTGTGCATTATTGCTTTGCTTATTATTTGCAATGTAGTAGTTCCCGGAGGTTCCAGGGATCATTAGGACACATTATGTAAATAGAGGGCAAGAGACAGTCTTGAAAGGTCCTGCAGTGGAAACAAGCAGGCTCAGGAAAGGGTAGAAATGCATAAGACAAATGATGATTTGCGAATCTGTTTTTTCAAAATTATTTTTTTAGTTATTTGAGTCTTTACCCACTGGTGTATTGGCTACAGTTTTATTTATTGTATCTTAGTTTACCAAATGTGAGCTAGAGCAATAGTGGGTATGAAAGGTAAAAAAAAGATAATAAATAAAGCAAAGGCAGAATCAGATGAAAGGCGGAGGGATGATGGTGAACTGAATGAACTGTCTCTGGCCATACAGGTAAGCTTGCTGAGGAACTGAAGGAAAAAGTTAACTAGATAGAGAGCATATTTTCACAACCATATGAATTACTGAAGATCCCTGAGAAAATATTTAGTGCTGGAACCAATCCTCAGTCCAGTTATAACATAGATTTTTCTCTTTACTGTACAACTCCTTGAGAGGGTATAAAGTAAGACACACACGGGTATCCCCAAAAATACCAAGGCAGTGGAAAGAATCCAAGTATATTTATTTCAAAGACAAGAACGCTTAAAAAAAAGTGAAAAAAGAAAGCTAGCCGTGCTGCACAGCACTGGGCCTGAGAAAGACACACCCCCTGTTCTTCTTGGGCTTTATCATCTCTGCCCCCACCCAGCTCTCCCCCTTGTCTGCAGAGGCCCCTAGCATGTCTGTGAGAGTTCTCTCTCTCCTCACATATCAGAGATCCAGCTTATGGAATATGATGGGGGAGAGAACAGCACTGTTTTGAAAAAATGGCATGGAAGCATTTTTTCAGTGAGAATAACTGACTCCTTGATAGCAAAATCTGAAAAAGAGGTATTTACTGCCACAGAGGGGAAGAGTAGAATAATGCTTAGTTCTATTGCTTACCTTTTCTGTACAGCTTCAGTGAGTGAAGGAGTGAGGGACTATCATCTTAGATCACTTTATTCTCTCATGACTGTATCTGTGGAATTTTCCAAGGTTTAAGTGAAAACCCTAGGAAATGAATTCAGATGGATTTTAGTGTCTTAGGTGAGATCAGATGCCTGAACTTTTGATGGGAATCTCCTGATAGCTCTTGCTATTCACATCGTGGTTCTTGCTGCAGAGTCATCCTGGAGTGTGTGCATCTGATGCTTTTTGAGTTAAATGAAACCAGCAGATGCACTCCAGGAGCAAGTCCCATGACTTGCTGCTGCCAATGAAAATGCCAGACCACAGGACAGCTGAAAACCAGAGTATCCTATCTGCCATCCTTGAAGCCAATGGAACAATGGATCTCTCTCTGAAGTGGCAGATCTGTCTGCCTTTTTTCTGCCTTTTTTGTCTGCCTTTAACCTTCCAGACAGAGGTGTTGCTTCTCTGAAGGCCCACTGGGGCTGAACTCAAATCTTGCTTTAGTTTCATGATGTGCGCTGACTTCTGGACACCTGAAGTTTTGAGTCAGGTACTCAGAAGTGCCCAGATGACAGTCCATTTTTACTCCTGATTACTAGTGGCTAAGATATTTGTGTTCCTTACACCAAGCCAGTATAATTATTTAATACTTACAGGGACTGAAAGTAAAAACATGGAAGAATGCTCTCATTCTTCTGGTTTAGCTGTAACATGAAGCTGAAAAGTATCATCCCAGTTTCCAAGTCCATCCTTCAAAACAAACAAACAAACAAACAAGCAAGCAAACAAACAACAAACACAAAAGCTTAAAGAAACTCCAGTGAGTGAGTAAGTTATCACTGGAAGACAATTCAAAATTCTAGCTGGCATGAAATTTACTTAAAAAAAAAAAAAATTATTCTCCCCTGAGAAGTTCCTCGATAGAGTTTGAGCTGTATTGAGGCAAGATTTTTCATATTTTTTCTCCTCTTCTATCTTGGTGCTGAAGTGACACTGTCTTTCTTTTTTGCAGTAGAACTAACTAATGACTTCAAAAAAATCGAAGCTTAGTTATACAAAGCAGGATCAAAACAATCTAGGCAAGTTTTGAAAAACATGCGAAAAACAAACAAGCAAAAATTGTATCAATCATCATCTCTGCTTCTCTGTAAGTCTATGTGTCAATCTGTTTCACTAGAAATTTAGTAAAAGAATCACACAATTCTTTTATGTGTGTAAGGAGAAGACCCCAAACTACTACAAACAAAACAGTAGTAACTGCAAAATGGATTTTAGCTTTAGCCTATTGTTCCAAAAGCATTTGGCCTTGACTCTAGGAGCAGGGCTCAGCTGGTAAGTATTCAACAAATTCAGTTTTTTCTGGACTTTCTTTCCTTAGTGTGTATATTTATGCTGTGGTTTTCCACCGAACCTTATCTCTATGACAATATTTTTGGTGTACTCCTTAAAGTTTGTCAGAAAGATTTCTGTTTATGCTTAGGTCAAGCCTCTGGAAACATTAGGTTATTTTCACTTTTTAAAAACCGATCAAAATAAGACAACTTATGTCTTCACTGGACCACACAAAGATTAATTTGTGAAGTGGGCAACCCAGTGGAAATTTGCTAGTGATAAAATGTACCTTGGTTATATGGTCTGTGTTGCTATGCTACGGGTTCAAATCAGATCAGCTGTCAGAAAACTTCAATTCTATTAATTTCATTGTAGGCTTCCAGCTTTCAAAGTTGATATTAGCCAAATTAACTTTATTAGCCATGACTCTCCTACTGCTTTTCAGGTTTCAGCCTATTTCATATTCATTAGAAAAAAAATTACTGTAATTTAAGTTCTGACAAAAGTTCTGCATGGGCATTAAAGATGAACGACCAAAAGTGTTCTTTCAGAAAGCTTAATAATTTTATGACAGCAAGACTTTAGAATAGTTTGAATATTTGATCTGAGACTGTCTTTAATTTATGGGTGTATATATTACCTTTCAGGAGTTCCAGATAAAATCTGCTCAGGCTACAACTGGAAGATTGCCTCTTAACTGGCCAAGAACCTTGAAAAATTCATCACAAAATCTACAAGTCTATCTGAGTTCTTTCAGGCTTCAGGATTAGCAATAAAGATTCTGAAATCATGATTTCTGTAAAATCATACTGAGAGATTGTACAGTGTGATCTGTGATAGAGAAGAGAAAATGTGTTTTTAAGCACTGAATTTAGAAGATAAGGTGCCAATAAAGAGAAAGAGCAGGTATCTTAAGTAGAACAGTGTCAATTTTGCATAGCTGAACTTCTGAGTAAAACCTGAGCTGAGAGAAAAAATTAAAATATTTTCTCAGCCAAGTCTGCATAAACAGAAAGCATGTTACAGTGCCCAGCAATACACTCGCTTATGTGCTATGTTAAATTATACAGGGCACAATTGTGCCTATGTGTTCCCTGGTCTCTTATGTCACCTTTTGTATTATGGGGGAAAAAAAATTCTGTCTTTAAGGAATAGATTATGCTTACTCTTGTGAAGTACAAATGTATCTCTTGTTTCAAAATATCTGCATCAGCCCTTAAAACAATTAAATAAACTCCAGTCCCAACTCTGTAAAAAATCTTCTGTACTGATGTGTGTGAAATGTTCAGAGCTAAAAACTTCATGGTATCACTCACAGAGAAATATTTCATGATTGGTCATGAAAATAATTTCATGATTTTCAGCCATGTGAAAGAATTAAGGAAGTCTATGTCTGAACCTAAGCCCCTTCTGATTCACAACAGCATTTTCCATATTCAGAGTTGCACCACATTTTGCTGGGTAGTTCCTTTTGCTGTTTTCAATTTCTATTCAAGAGGCATTCAAGGACACATCATGTGGTTTTTAAGTTGTTTCGTTTTGTTAGTTAAAAAAGTGCTATTTGTGATAGAAGTTCTGTCCTCTCAACAATGTGGAAATTCTGTCATGTCCATGAAACTTTTTCTCTGAGCTTCCTATTTTTCTTGGATTGCAATATGTATTAAAGTCACTGACAATGGTTAAAGCCATTAGTGATTTTAAATGTATTGTGTACGTTTATCTTGCAAGTAGCTGACAAAAAACACATGTAAATACATATTTTCTCTAGTGAAATATTCAATTTCTAAAAAAGAGTTCTTTGGAAAATAGTGTTTATAACCAAGCATTTGTATAGTAAGGGTATATATTACCCTGAAACATATTCTGCTTTAGGTAACTGTGCATCTCACAAGTTTTAAGTCAGAACCTTTGGACGAATTAACTGTGGGTTCTGTTCTGTATGGAGGATGTTATGAAGAAGATGATGGCCACAGATCCAGCATTCAGAACTGCTCTCACCACAAGCTTCAGGTCACTGATTGTCTACCTGCTCACCTATGTTTATCAGCACCTCTCAAAGAACTAAAGTGAAGTACCTTAGGCTACTTTGTGCATACATGTCACTTTGGGGGATTTAGAAACAGTTATTTCATCCAAGGGAAACAAAGCCTGAAATCTAAACAAAACGAGACTGCTGCACACCTCTGCCAATAGAATCATCTGCCTTAATGCTTCTCTGTAAAGCTATGCATTTGATTCCCAACTGTTTGCATTATCAATGTCTATGCTAGGGAGATTTTTAGACAGTGGTGCAGAAATTGCCTGTGGCAAGGGAGTGTAAGACTCTCTAAACCAGGTGTGTGATCCACAGCTAAGGAAAGCATAGTCTGGAAGAATGTGGACTGTAGTCATGGACCAGGAACACCAGAAGCTGGAAGGTTAGTTTTGCATAGCCATGAAGTAAAAATGTGTATAATTGAAGTTTCTTTGTTTTGAGAAATCCTTCTGAGAAAGATTTTCATAGGGTACTGTTGCCCAGAATATGTGAATCCCTAAAGAAAGGCTAACGTGTTTGGCTGTCTGTTACACAGAAACAAAGCAAAACAAAACAAAACAAAGAAGGAAAAAACAAAGCCTTTTTGGCAGAGGGGTAAATGAGTCATTGGGTAAAAATCCTGCAGCTGGATAGCACTGTAGCTGAGACTGTTAATTACATACAAGGAAATGTCAGGATATAGCTCAGACAGCAAGAGGGCATGGAGCAGAGGTTTGGTCATGGCAGTCAGTGTTCTCTCAGCTGGGAAGTGCTGAGCTTGCACGTACAGCCTGGACACATGTCCTGGGCAAAGGAATCCAGCCTGTGGCATGTGGACACGGAGGCTGATACCCATCTGTGGACATATGCTCAAAGCAGATGTGGTTATTTAGAGTTCTGAACTTTCCCAAATGAAAGAGGTCGAATATGGCATTTGGAATTAAAGCTAGCTCTGCTTTTAGACATTCTAAGGTGAAAACAAATACTTAGGTACTCAATACCTAAGTGATCAAAAGCACAGAGACCCAAAAAACTGAGATTTTGCCTCTATTTTTTAAGTAGGACAGAGGGTCCATGTCTCCATTGTAATACAACAGGGTTAAAATCAAGAAAGGTCTGAATAAACCATTCCAGACTATGCTCATTGAGGGTGGCATACAGCTCCAGCTTTATTCAGGCTTCTGTACATGAACTAAAGTCTAATCACTCACTTGCAATCCAGTCAATAAAATCGATGGAATTCATATGGAATAATTAACCTGATCCTATAGCAGATACTAGACAACACTTAGCTGAATAATTTTCCAGACTTCATCAACATCCATACATCTGCTTGTTCATGAGCATTTAATGCCCCAAGGCATCCCATCTGACCCCCAGCAAGGCACTGATCTCCTGCAGGTCCTGCCAGCCCCATGTGTATCCCTTGGACATCCCAGCACATCTCCAAGAAGCCTGTGTGGGGGCAGCAGAAAAAAGCCTTCTTGATTGTATAGACTAAACCACTGTTGACCATAATACTTAAGCACCAGCAAGGAGCAGTAGGTGCCTTTAAGTAGGTGTAGCAGATGCTAGACAGCTGTTGACCAAAATGTTCTGGTACTGTGTCTTTGGATGCCAAATGGTTAGGTTAGTCTCTACCTCAGTTCAGAGAGCATTGCACTGAATGGCATGTGTTAAGGAAGTGCTTACGAAAGGGCTAAATGTTAAATACTATGATTCACTTGTACTCCTGAGGCCAAGTAGGTCCTTTCCTGAGTAACTTAGTTTCTATAATGAAAGACATTCTTTTTTTTTTTTTTTTTAAATTTCACTGCATTTTCTACTTCCTTGAGGAAATAAGAAATTTGTTTCTTAAGAGGAACATTAGAACACTGTCTCCTCCCCTCTCTTAAATTCACTTTTGAACTTCAAGACAGATAAAAGTATTATTTAGCACAAAAAGCTACAGCAACAAATATATTACAAACATATAACAAAGCATTTTAACCTTAGCTAAACACTGTAAATTGGTGATGAGGCAAGGAAAAAATTTTTGTCTTTGCTTCTGCATGTTGTTCTTATGGCATTTGGTAGACAGAACAGGATAGGGCACAGAATCAGCAGGAATGAACTGTGAACTCCCTGTCCGATCATGTCAGCCACTGAGGCTTGGACCTCATTTACTTTTCCACAGCCCTGAATTTGAGGTCCATAGCCAAAAGTCCATGATGGAACTGCAATGCTTGCCAGAGGTTAAATGACTACTCCAGTCCAATACCTAATGATTTTATTTCATTTTACATGTGTATTTTTGTACTTCTTAATTATAAATACTCTTCTTCTCATACACTTTATTGCCATACATACTTTCTTGCCCAGCTTGGATACCACTACCCTTGGCTTTGTCCAGTTCATATTTGCATTTTAAATTATATTTAAAATACATGTCTGAGGGAAACCTAAAACATGTAAAGCAACAGGACATGAAGAGACTCCTAAATTAATAGCAAACTCAGCTAAGATTTCCAGATGAAAAATAATAGCATGGTCCCAATTTACCAGTTTGTGATTGGCTGCTAATGGAAGTTTTACTAGAAAAATCAAAGTTATTTTGATTTAAGTTCTTCAATTATGTTTGCAATGCTCTTAGTCCATTTACCCCCAAAACTTTTAAATTTGACAATAAGGACACAGAGTTAAGTGTTCTTCTGAGGTGGTTCTGGGAACAGTTCTCCCTTCTGTCTGGAACTGGGACTCTGAATGCTTATGTGGTACCATCAATCTGACAAACCCTTATGTGTGGTCCTGGTTTAGGCTATGGAATGGATAAGGGGAAGAGACATGCCAGACAGAGGAGAAAGTGGGCCAGGTGCCACATCTGATAGCTTCTTTTTCATGGAAAGCTGCATACATAACTGCCCTGAATAACCAGGTCATACTTTTATTTCCCTTTCTTTTCTAGTGTTTAACACTCATTGCTACCTTGTTTCTTAGGTGGAAAACCTCCACATCAAACTTTGATGATACTATGGACCTTTCTTCTGCCATGCACTGTGAAGGACTTGGCAAGCAAGTTCAAATCTCCTGTCTACTGGCTCATATCCCACAGCTGCAGGAAGTCTCAAATTTTTTACACAGAAAGAATTTCTAACTCCAAAATTGTTTCCAGGAGCTCTCCAGTATGGGAACTGTCTAAAGGACAGAAAACATAGCAGGAACAGTCAAAAGAGCTGCACTGCATATGGTCACAATCTATGTTCTAAGCCAAAAAATAATTAATTCTTTACAGTACTAGATATAGTAATTCTGAGGGGAGAAATTTTAACCTTAATGCACATATTCTACCAGCCCTACCTCTGGTAAGAAAAATATTTGAAAGGCTCAGCTATATCATGTATATGAACAAAGCAGAGAGCTGCTCATGGTGTCACTTTCCTGGGGATTTGAAACAGAAAAGTGATTTAAAAGAGAGTGACGTGTTCAGAGAATATTAGCTGCTCATACTTACAAGCCGATTTTTGTTTTGCAGCAAAGAACGATCTTTTTGCATATGCATCATGATGAACCTGAGTTCAAAGTTTAGCAACTAATGTGCAGCTGTCACTCCTATTTCGTAGTACTCACTCACTGCTCCATTTGTGCCCCTCATAGGGATGGTTTTGTGATTATGACTCTGAAACATTACTGATGAGCATCAAGGGCACAGCAGGAACTTCCAGGGAAAATAGTTTTTCAAATCTTTTTTTCCTACTCATCAGTCATTTTTGTATGAGTTGTTTTTTTTTTTTTTTCCAAGTTCAACATATCCTCTATTTTCTTCTTATTCGTGCGCTTTCAATCCAAAGACTGAGCAGTCATATCTGAGAGACATTGTTCTGCAGTCACAGGAGATTTTTTTATCTTTCATGCTCAGCACTGAATTTTTAATGCTGGTGTGTCACAAAACCTTAGGAGGAAAAAAAAGGGATGGATTTAAGGGAGAAAGAAGAGCTCTCAGAGTGAAAATAAAAAAAATAGCATTTTCCCTCCTAATTTTCCTTTCACGATGTTTTATCTCTAAAGGCCAAATAATGTGGTAGGAAGAAAAAACATAAAACAAAATCCAAATGCTATCTGTCCCAATCAAAAAAGTTCCCAAACAAATAAAAATTAATTCCATGATATTCCGTAGTATGCACTCTCCAATATCCAAAAATAATATTTTGCCTCATTTTTCCATTACAGAACAGTGTTTGGCAACACACCTCCTTCTATTGTTCCTGTCATAACATTAATCAAATTATAGTCTGCACTGCAGTCACTCTTGTGTTTGAGCCTCCTGTAGTCAAACTTCTCTAAGGTTTCAACAGGCTGATGGGTAGTGTTAGCAAGAGAGCTGTGATACCACAGAAGCCAACCTGAGAATTCCTACCAAGTGTCTGAGATTTCCTGGTGTCAGAAACTGAAATAGTTAATGGCTTAAACATTGTAAAATCACCAAAACACCACAGCAAACTGACAAGAAACAGTTGCTCACCCGGCAAAGCCTGCCTCCCCTGAATATGCCTACTATGAAAGGACCTTCAGGTCAGATAAGTGGGTGCCACTGTCTAACTATCCCAGGTGCAGAAGAGTATGCACACCTGAAGCTACAAACTGGATTTCCAGATAAAGGAAGAGGCAAAATCCTGTGAGGTGGGATAATCCTTCTTATCATGCCAATGTCCTCCCTTACATGCTGACTCTGCTATAAAAATCCCTTGAGGAAACATCAAAGACATTTTGCATCTAGCCCAGGCTGTTCATCTCAAATGTGATAGACCATGACCACGGTGTCAGAGACCCATGACATGTTTCATGACACTATCCATTGTAAAACTTCCCTCCTCAGGAGAGGTACAAGGTGTCCCCACTTGTGTTTGAAGTGTATAATAACTCATGAAGTCTTTGAGTTTTGTGGGGATCTTCCTCCAGCCTCAAGAGATCAAGACCATCACTTCAACAGGACTGCAACCACCAGTTCAACCAACAGACTGCTGTGTGCCTTGGTTGGAAGCACTGCTCCTTCACACTGTAGTGGATTACCATATGCATCCAGCCCAGCCCTGTGAAACTACACAGATTCTAGAAAATGTTGTCTGAACTCCTTGAAACTTCCTTTCCCATGTGGGCTGCACATGGAGCAGAAGTTAAATGCCTCCTGCACACATCAGATTTATTACTCATGCTCAGAAAAAACTGCATGGCAGGTCTGATTCTCATAGATGGGCTGTATCGTATGTTCACTCACATCTTACTGCTTACAGGATATTATACTTTACTAAAATGACATGGCCCTGAATTAACATAAAAGACTATGCTTATGACAAATATTCAGGCATAATTCACTGAGCAAAGAGGGCAATTGCCTCTTTTCTGACAGCAAACACAGACCTGAGGGAGGACACTGGAACTCCAAACTGCCAGAGCCTACCACAGTGAGCCTGCCAGAGCCCACTTGGGGCAACTGCATGCCAGTGTGCATCAGGGAGCCCACCCAGAGCCTCAGAGAAGCTTCTGCAAAAGCTGTGGCTATGGAAGAAGCTATGGAAAGTGCCTGGACTGAAGAGTAAAGCTGGATCAAAGGATTCATGTTGAAAAAATATTCTGGGTTAGTGGTGGGCTTTGTTTTCAAATACTTGATTTTAATCTGGTTTAATCTGGTGGCTTTGGTACATGAACCTTACAAGAAAGGTGGGACAGTGCTCCCTGTACTTGTGGCCTCAGACTCCTGTGCAAGAAACACAGATCATGTATCAAGGCACATATGTATTACTGTGCATATTTCTGTATGGGCTATCCAAAGATAGGGATCCAAAACCTGCCTGTGTAGTGAAGATACAGATACCTAACAGATTGCCCACGCCAATGTAGGCTTGTCCTCTGGCTTCACTACTGTCAGCACCTGAAGTACTTTCTAAATTCTTTCTTCAGTCAGTGAGAGGAGAGAGACTAACAGCCCTTGTTAGATGACATCAGCCCTTGGAATGGTTGTCTGGCATAATAAGGGAACACTGCCCTTACCTGTACCTCTCAATAGATTATAGAGGGAGCTGAGAAGAAATGCTTCAGTTAGCTTTGCTATCTGAACCATGGCTGTTGGCAGCTAAAGTCAGATGGCAAGAACATCTTAAGGATCTGCTATAGATTAACTCCAGTAGGCAGCTAAGCACCATTCAACCACTTACTCTATCTCTCCTTCCCCAGTGGGACTGGAGAAATTATAGAAAGAGTAAAACTAAGAAAAGTCATGGATTGATATAAAGACAGATAGTTAAGCAAGCAAAGAAAAGAGGAAGAAAGAAAACAAAACAAGTAAGTCAAATGCAAATCATTCATCACCTCCTGCAAGTAGATTGATGCCCAGCCAGTCTCCAACTAATGGCTACCATCCCAAGATTCCCCCATTTTATTTTATTTCTGAGCAACTACTGAGCATGACGTTGTATGGGATGGAATATATCTTTTGTTAGTTAGGTCATGGTTGCATCACATCTCAACTTCTTGTGCATCCCAAGCCTAATCACTGCGGTGATGAGTTAGAAAAAGTCATGACGTTGTGCAAGACCTACTCAGCAATAGTCAAAATGCTATTGTGTCATCAATGTTGTTTTACTCACATATTCAAAACACAGCATCATACAGGCTGCTATGAAGAAAATTATCTCCATCCCAGAAAGGATTAAATTGAGAGACACTCTGTCTGTGGTGAACTCTGCTTATGATGCAGTCAAAATGAAATGTAAAAATGTGTTTCAGATTTAAATGGGTGATCTTATAGGGTCTGAAATTCCTACTTTGACAATTACAACACAGAGAGAATTAGATGGGGAGTTCATTTTCAAAAATGATACTAAATGTTTTTAACTGTAATTGGACTATAAATACATTCCACTGCTCCAGAAAAAACATGTTTACTGTTCGTAATGACTGGGAAATTTACTGTAGTACCTATATTACTTCTGACAATGCTGAACGACTTAGGTAAGAACACCCAGTTCCTCCATAAATTACTCCTTTCCTAGTGCTTTGGCATGGTATCAGTGTCAAAGCAGTGACAGCTGATAAATAGATCAGAGAAAATTCCTTTAGTCCTGATTATATTGTAGATTTACAGGGATTATATTAAAGTGAACAAAGGAAGAAGGGTAGACATGTTTGAACAGGTTTATCTTTGTACAGAAACTGAGCTAGGCCCCTCTTCTCCATTTACTCTGTAGTAACATCATTTAGGAAATGGAAGAATGGCCAGAGTGGTAATAAGAGAATGGATTAAGGATTAAAGGGAATTTCTTTTCCAAAAAGGCTGTACATATTGTTGTGGTCCCCAGCAGTGCCAGGGACAATGCACTTTAGGGTACTGTGTGCTCAGCTGAAATCAGCTGGATATATGAAGGAATGAAGGAATGAAGCAAAAAAATGGGAGGAGGATTTTATTATTTAGAAACAAATACCATTCTAGAATATAGAATCAATATTCTTGAATTCTAGAATATAGATTTCTATAAATCTGAAGTATAGCATATAGATTTCTATAAATCTGAAATATAGAATCAAGTTGCTTTAATTATTTCTTTTTTTTTATTATTGTACAGGTAGGATACCATTGCTATTTAAATAGTATGCAATGCGAAACAGAAAACAAGCCTAAAGAAGGACATGTTCACTTACTAATTTTGAAAATTGCTTAGATAAATATTAAATTTTCTGCAATAGTATCAGTGGTGCACAATTTTATCATCTGTTCTATTTTCCAAAATCCATAGTTGACTCCATGGTTCAAAAAATGTAATAATCACCACAAAGTTTGTACTCTGTGGTGTTTTGAAGTATTTTAGCCCATTCTTATTCCTTTGTCTCATAGCCGTCCATTTTTCAGACAGTTACATTCAAGTGTCTCATGTGTCTCTTTAAACTCATTATACAAGAGCTTCTTTGATACTTTTCTGATACTCTGATATTACTATTACCTTCATTTTAAAACAGGTGATTCAGTTATTTAATGAAACTAATTTTCACCTCATCCCAGTAAAACAGGTTAATGAGAAGTTATGGTTTCTGATCCCTTAGAAAATGTAACAGAAAACTTCCTCATGGTAATTTACAGTGTTGAAAAACGGAAAAGCTTAAATTGATACCCAGATTTGGAAACCTAATAATTATGGGAATTCAAACACAGAGTAAATCTGAGTTTCAGTGGCTCTTTACAATGAGATAAACCAGGACTGGATCATTGTACTTTCCTGTTTTATGGTATGAGATCTTATGATTTCTAATTGTAATGTAAGGTTTCGATAATCAGTAATTCTAGTCTTAAAAATAACATCAATTAGTGGATGTGATTCACATTTTTACTCAGTTTTAGCCCTATAAAATAAAATAATGCTTTCTTAGGAAATTAACAACCATAAATTTAAGTCTCATATACTGTGTGATGTGCAAATGTGGAAAACCATTTCACATTTAACAGAAAATTTTAGGAATGACACACAGATTACATCTATCCCACTGCCTTCAGTTTTTGTTGGCAGGACACTTTCAAGAGACACTTCACTCGCCCTTGTAAGCTGTAGACATGCGACTAATAGCAAGTGAGCAAAATGTCTCATTCTATACGCTTTTCTTTTAGAAGGACATACGGTGTGTAATAAAGTGAAATAAAACTGTAGAAAATTGACTAGAAACAAAAAGAAAGGAGAGCAACCTATTGCAATAGAACTTAACATTTTAGTGTGGCTGCTTACAAAACCGCTTCTTACTGTTTAGAGAACACTGGACGATATTGGAAGCAGTGATTATAGATAAAACATCACTGCTAGCTTTTGAAATGATCTGTAGGAGTCACGAATTGCTACAGTCGTGGCTTACACAGGCAGACTCAGTTCAGCTATTCTTGGCTAGGAAATCCTCTGCTGAAACAAGGGTGTCTTTTCTGTCCTAAGAAAGAATTGCTTCACCTTACAATTGTGTTTCTCCAGAACACATGCAGAACAGGTATATTCTTTCATTAGATGAAGTTACAACCTCCTCCCTGTTTCACAAATTGTATCTTTCCAGGAAGTCTTCTTCAGTTAAATCTAAAAGGTTTTTTTAAATTTTTGTTCCCAAATCTTCAGATATTTTTGCTCTGTGATATCCTATAAAGCACTTGGTTTATCTCACTGTATTTTACTCTGTTGTTTTTTTTTTTTTTTCCTGAGTTATACCTTGAACAAATAAGATTTGAAGATTTGAAACTGCTTCATTATCCAGTTAATAATTTGGAATTTGAAACTGTTTAGAAGCACTTGAACCCTTGACATTTCATATGGGGAAAAAGCCCATTAAGAAACCCTGGGCAAATCCTGCAAAGGCTCTGTAGTGATGAGAAAAGATGATTTTACATGTTTGGGATAATGTGGGAATTCTTTCTAGATATGTAACCCATTTCTTGAAGGTGAACTAAATGAAGACAGTTTTGTTGCATTGGTTTTGCTCCATTTTGCTCTTTTCTTGGCAACTGCTCTGTACTTATTTTTATCAGATAAAACAGTGTATTGTAAACCAAATCATATGTTCTCTGGCATAAATTTTTTTAATGCTCAAGTTTTTTCAGGGCCTAAGTGATAACTCAGGATGTTGACTCATTTGATGAATGGTGTCTCATGATCATGACTGCAGCCTCAAAAACGCCCAGATAAAGTTATGTTCCATCCTGTTAGGTTCTGCTCTGTTCTTCATAGGAGAAAACTGAAAACTGCTTGGGAAAGGCTCAGTCTCCTGATATACATACTAGGACAACTGTTCTCCCCTGCCAGGCCCTGACACTGCTCCAAGCAAAAGTCAGGGTGTAGCCTTCGCTGTCACAGCAGTTGTGCCTAAGTGCTGTTTCTTGCCTGACTGAGTCAGATCACAGACATTTCTGTCACGATACAACCCAGACACCAACACAGAGGCTGCCTCAGGCCACAGGCTTGTTGTGCTCCATGAACTTCCAGCAAAATATTTGGTACTTCTCTGACCTTGTGCTCATGAAGAAGTCTAATTAGATACAGTGTAACAGTAATGAAACTCATAACTCATCTTGTAGATGAGATTTCCTAAAATACTGAAAGGAACCATGTCTCCAATTCTCATTGAAATCCAGTGGGAAAGGACAAGCATCTAACTTACTTCAAGTGATAGATCAAGGCAGAATGGCTTTAGACTGAAAAACAGCAGGTTTAGATTAGATATTAGGAAAAAATTCTGTACTGTGAGGTTGGTGAGGCACTGGAACAAGTTGCCCAGACAAGCTGTGACTGCCACATCCCTGGAAGTGTTCCAGGCCACGATGGATGGGGCTTTAAGTAACTTGGTATAGCAGATGTCCCTGCCCATGGCAGAGAGATTGGAACTAGATGATCTTTAAGGTCCCTTCTAACTCAAACCATTCTATGATTCTACTGTTCTATGAAAAACTCCTGAAAATGCTGTCTTTGCAACTTTTTATAGCCTTCTATACATTTTGTATCTGCAAACACTGCATAAGTATGAGTAGACACCGTCAAAACTAGCCAGTATTGTATTTCTGAGCTGTTTTTTGTTTCCTTTGTCACAAATATTAACGGGAAACACAAGATACAACAGACACAATGTAATAGTAAGGATACTGGAAAAAATTATCACAACAATATCCACTGCCAAATGCTTTCACTGAAAATGATCTGTTGAGAAGTTAATGAGTTTTATTTCACTTAAAATTAATTAAAAGACTTTACAATCTTTCTTCCAGATAGTTTTATATAAAAATGTGGATACTAATTTCTGTAAGAATAAAACTAGAAAGGTAGCCCTGATACATATTTTTAAAGCAGCAACCCTGTAATTGTTGTAAATAGCATGCCCAGTAAAAGTGCAATTACAAGCTCTTGGCCTCATTACTAGATAATTTAATTACATTAATGTTACATTAGAACTTTTCTCTGTCTGTCTTCCTAAGCTTTTTATGCATCCATCTGTCCAATCGCATCCTAAGGGACCCAAAGATTGTGAGAGAATGAGAGACTGTTTTGTCTTTGTGTAAGCATTTGTTCCACATCTACCCTTCTCTGCATCACACTGTAACTAAAAACCTATTAATTTAAGTCTTGCAATATATATTTCAAACTCCATTCATTAGAAATGAATCTCCTTTCCCTTTCTCAACCACATTCTTACAGGACTATTGAAGCTTGAGCACTGAGTTCAGTCTTGGCAGGTTCTACACCCTCCCTCCCCCACCGTGAGGTCCAGGCTCAAGCTCTATTTGGGTTCTTTTGTGCTGGTGCCTTAAATTTCAGCAAGGAAGTTCAAGAGAGGATAGATGAGCCCTAGTACTGCTTAAGCCAGTCTCCATTTCAGAGCTGGAAGGTGACAAAAAGTGCAAAAGTGAAGTTGGTCCAGGAAGGTTTTGAACAGACAGCCATAAATTATCTTTTCCTTTTTTCCATTCTTTCTCCCTTCTCGAGAGGAGGCATTTCCAGTAAAAGCTAAATTTGTCTCAAGAATTGGCTCTGTTCTTTTCAACACTGATGAATGCTTCACTGCCAAGAGGGACCCCTAGTGTTTCTGTCAGGTTTCATCTCTTTCAGACATGCATTTTTGTGTATAATGTACATATAAATGCAAAAGCAATAACAAAATTACAAACACCTTATATACACATGCATATAGACAGGGCATGATCAATTTTGTTTTTTTTTTAATGGACTCAAAACATGCACCTAGTCTATGTCTGGGTCTGAGGGCTGGCTGTTTTCAAAGATGTATTACCTCCTGGGGAAAGCCATTTTTATAATTTTGTGGTGACTGTGCGCACACTGCTCAGGTATACTTGGTTTTACCACATCACCAACAGCAAAAGGCATTACATTTTTGCTACTATTCTGTGGCATCCTTTTTAAGAGGCTAAGAAGACAGGTAAGACAAATCAACAAACAACTGTGAAATATGCCCATTTGGTGACAAAAAAGTCCAGTGATCCAGTCATGAGCTGGCTGGCGATTCACCCAGGCCCACACAGCATGGGGGTCTGGGACTGATTCCTCCCCACCCAGGAAGAGGTGTACACCTGGTGGGGGCTGCACCCCACCTGGCAACTTCTGGGCCTGGCACATGTGTCTTTCCTAGGTTTTCCTGGAATGGCTACAGCTCAACCACACCAGGATAAAGGCAATGCAGACCCACAGTGGGGGAAGGAACAAGATCTGCAAGCAGCAGGGTGCCATCATGCAGCCAAGCCATGGCATGCCTGGGGGGTCCTGTCACCTTCCCCGGAGAGTGTCCTCTGAGAAAGTGACTGAAGGACTGGTGGCTATGCCATCCATACAGATCCTTTTGCTACATGGTCAAGACATTTGGCTGCATCAGATTTGGATGTAGTTTTTCTCTGTTTTTTCACTACAGGAATGTCACCAGGTGGGGAAAATTGCTCATAGTCAGAGTTCTTAGATTTGCCTTACATATTTTGATGAAATACTTTTTTGACTGGAGAAAGTACCAAGTAGTCGATATAGAAATATGCAAAAAATGCTAATTTTGACTCTCCATGTATATTTCAAGTTGCCAAAATACTTTGACCCTTTGTAAGCAAAATGTTCTAATTGTCCACCTCAAAATGTTTAAAAAAACAATATGCACCAAAAACATTTACAAAGGGTGGAATTCAGATAGAAATATCTCAAAACCAGCCAAAAATAATAGAATAACTGATGTAATTAATTCAGATATTTGCTTCATATAAATTTTCAATATTTAGTTTTCTGCCTGTGTACTCCTCCCAGTATGTCCCCATGTCCTCTTGCTTTGCTCTCTGAGAGGCTGTGGTTACTGGCTTTCATCCATATGAGATTTTGATATGTGGCTCCTCCTAACTAAATAGGAACTTCTTCTTCAGTGTCTTAATGAGACTTTTGTCAGATACATCAGTAGTTTTCTTAAGATGAAGCCTGTTTTCTAATCATGAGCAATACTTTCTTCTGAAATTTAACCTTAACTGAGTGAAAACACTATTTTAAAATAAATTTTTCAATATGTAAAGTTTTACCTCATGGATGAGAAAAGTGATAACTTTTTAATTAACTTGACTACAAAATTTACCTCCTTTATCATATCATCACTAAAAAGGAAATAAACATAAGAAGCTTCTGAAATTTCCATGTAAAACTTTCTGCAAGAAAAAAATCTTATTATCTACATTTTAGAAATCATTTGCTAATTTATATCTCCTGCAGGCAATAAGACTTTTGACGTAATTTCTAATGACATCTTAGTAAATGTCTCCTCCTCAGATGACAGTTTCTTCCAGTGAAAAAAATGTCATTGTTAATTGTCTGTTGACACTAATGAAATAATTGGCATACAAAGAAATAATTACCTGACACCCAGTATAGAAGCACTTAATTGCCTGGCACAAAGCTTTCCTTCCCTGTTATCCTGATAGACAACAAACTCCTGCATATTAAAGGAAATATTAAGAGACTTTATGCTGTTTAAACTAATTTATATTCTGTAAGCAGAACACTGCTGGAAAAATAAGCATGTAATAAAAACCACAAACAACATTAAAACAGGATAGTGACAGTGCATAGTGATAGTGCATCAACTTTTTCTGCATATATTGTAGCTCTTTCTGCATGAAAGATGTCTTATCGGTGTCACAAATAATAACTAGTTTTCTTTTTCTTCCTTAAGTCCTCCACTCTTCTAATCTCTCTCAGCCCTGGGATCATATAAATATCCCTTTTATCCAAAAGCTTGTTTTTTTCCTGACCGTGGGAGTTGCACGTTGTTATGTATGGCAGGACATGAGAAACAAATGAAAACTAAAAATCTTGTGGCTGGTTAGAAAATTAACAAGAACAAAACACACATATCTAAGTTTGCCATATTTATTAAATATTTCAAAGTCATGTCAACAGAAGATAGTTAGATCATCTGTAGCTCTCTGCTAATTAACTCACTTATCATTTTTTGAGAACAGCCTGAGTAAATGGAGGCCCTGAGATGTTGGTGTTTGCCACTGAATTTACTAGTGTTTGTCACATAGTGTATTGAGAGGAGGTACAGCTAAATAATCTATGCACCTGCAATCTACTCCTTAAAATAAAAAGACTGAGCATGATGGCTGTGTACAGGTTTAATCTGAAATCATGAAATTTAAGAATATGCTTAAAGCTAAGCATGATTCTCAGACTGATTGAATAAGCCATCACGTACCTTTGATTCCTGTGGCAGTTTAGTACTACGATCTCTTTGAAATTCTTGTACAAATGCATCACTAGGGCCCTTATACTTAGTTGAAAACTTTGTCTTGGTGGATAAATCCTTGTTAGTAAACTGAGCAGTACCTGGAAATGTTTCTTCTCTAACCTTGAGGACAAGGGCCATAATGTGGGCACATCCTTAAGTTAATCTCTGCAGATCCAGAACTGGGTAGCTGAGTCCAAATGGGGTCATAGGTCCCTGCTGATGGTAATCCCCACACCATGCCTATGGATTTGTGAGAAAAACAGGTAAAAACCATGCTGGGGTCCGTTCCAACATCAGTGGTTGAGAGAATTGTGTTTCACTTTCTGGTAATACTAACTCTGCTTAATTTATTAATATAGACACAGCCCTCATGTCCTGAATGTTCTGTAAGATTTCTCATAAGATTCAGTGTTGGCTACCCAAAGGGAAAAGGTTACTCTTCTGAGCAAAATCAAGCATCAGATGCCAGCTGCCAGATTGTCAGCTTTTGCTTATCAGACGAATAGCTGACAATGGGCTAGGAATTTCTAACAGGGCAGGGTATTTGAGGACCAGTGATATTAGAGCAGTGCACATCTAATGAGAAAGAACTATTCATTCTTTGCTGCAATAACTATGTAATAATTTTGCTCAGTTATTAAAATTTCAGCACATCAGTGGAAAAGAGGCTTTAGAGTCCTAAAATGTGTAAGCATGTGTGAAAAATAGAGGAATACACCATGTCAGCCTGAAGGCAAGAGGTGCGTAATGAGATTTTTTCACTTCCCCTAAACAGCATAATTTGCTAATGCCAGAGACCTGGTTCCAGACATAATGTGAGCATAATTTGATTTACTTTAATAAATTTTATGTCCTTAAGTAAATTTCTTGAGGGTTTTATCTGTGCTGTTGTGTTGTTCCACTTTAATCTTTCTCTCACTTTTAATTCCCTTCCTTTATTCTGTGAGAAGTAGATTGATCAAACAACCAATCTATTTTCACAGAAACATGTTTTATATAAAGCTTGGCTACTCATTTTTCTGTTGAGGAGGTTACTTACAACTGAACTTAAGGGAGCTAGTGCTGCAGCTTCGTTAGCAATAGCTCCAGTGTGCTGATGGCTTTTAAGATACATTCAGAGAGTGGAAAGTGTGCCATGATTTACAGCAAAGCTTTCAGCTGACAAACCCTGAAGAAAAGAAAGTGTTTCATCAGTCTAACCCAGACCATGAAAAGTATCTGCTTCAGACAAAAAAGCCTGAAATATAAAACCTGAAACAATAATATAAGTCCTCAGAAAGGGAGGCTACAAAAAGCCAACAACTTTTATTTTCTAAAGATTCATGGATTTGGACTAAAATATCTCAGCTTCTTCCTGGAAATCAAGAGCATAAAAAAGATGAAGCAAAGTAAGAGAGGAACAGAAGCTGTAACAAGTCTGATGAACACTATTTAACTGAGTCATTGTATAATTTACAAAATCAAAATCATCTGGGTTTTGTCCTTTGCCTACTCTTCACTTTTTTTTTTTTATTTTGATCACAGATTTCATGTTATTTAAGAAACTTAAGCGCTTTCTCTATGTTTGTCACATTAAACCAAGTGAAAACATTTTACTTTCCACTGACACTCTCTGCTTTCTGCTTCTTCTTTTGCAACTTGACTTTTTAGTAAACAGGTTTTCTCTGACTTTCTGGAGCTTTTTAAAAATTTCTTGTTTTAGGAGCTTAAATTTTCCAGATGTCAGAGATTTTAAAACATCCAGTGTACAGTCATCTGATCAATGTTTTGGTTCCTGTTTAAAAATGCTGACATAATATGTAGAGAGAATACATGATGGCAGGTGGAGATATAAAGATTTTATTTGCATTAGGTTGTACTGGGTGCATTGCTCACATATGGTGAAGTCATGAGTGTGTTTGGTTTTCACTATTAATTATTTATATAGTGCCAAGAATGTGCTTGTTATGAATACAGTAAAATACAATAAAATATTTTTATGACATGGCCTATCATGTATTTATGTCAGACTCTGTTTTAGAGGTATTTCAGTGCACAATGTAACTTTTTAAAATTTGTGTGTTTTTATTTTCCAGTATCCTCCTCCCTCTAAATTCTGATGGCCTTTACTCTTATTTTCTTTTTAGCACATTCAAGATTTACTTTTGTGATGTTAACCACCACTAGTTTGCAATTTTTCTGGGATAACTGTTGTCACATCTTGCTGTACTTTAATACAATAAAAAGGGTGAATAAATGTGCCATGCACACTTAAACCAAATGGTGCTCCTTCCTTCAAGAAAACATGATTTGTGTAAGACCAAAATGTTCCTAGTAGTAGTGTTGTAGTACATGTGTGCTGTGAATCCTGTGTATAAGGCTGTCATACAGTGGAATATGAGGTTGTGTTTGAAAGGGACGCAATGAAATTAGTCAAGAAAAGAAAAGGACTTGAGAAATGAGAAACTGTAGTGATTGCTCCTCACACTTGATTGTCAAGTCTTCAGGGCTAGCAATAAACGTGCAGTGGTGGTCAACCATTGGAGGAAAAAATCTCTAATATATTGAGGTATATTATATAGCTATTTTGCAAGACAATCAGACAAAGTAAAACTGCAAAGGCGGTGAAGACTAGTGGTCAGGATGACCTGGATGTTTATTGTACCTGCATCACAGGCTGAGGCAAAAGGGAAGGAGGTTGCTGCCCTGGGAGTTGAGCAGGATCTGGGGAATTTCTGCCATTTATTTTTCATTAAATTATTAAAATAAAAATCTAATAATCCCACTAGCAATGCATCATAAATCTATTTCATAAAACCATAGGGAGTATTTGACTCATCTTGCCTGATCTCATTTATAATGCTTCCCTAAAAGAAATTGTGCTTAGATTAAAGGATATCTGTCTCTCTCTCTTACTCAAAATTCAATTGCTATTTTGAAACCAGCACAGACAGTAACAGTCCACTGCAAGCTGAGCTAATTTGTTCCAGTGAAAAATTCTTTCACTGTGCCTTATTTCTTGCCCGAATTAGTCATGCATTAGCTTCCAAGTACTGGATTTTAATGTGTGCCTTCATTTTCTAGGCTGAAGACCCAACTCATTGCTGAAGTTGTGCTTCCATGGAAGTGTTTACATACAGGCTGTGGTCATATCAATTCCTATTTTTTTATGGCAAGGCAAATAAATAATTCCTGTAATCTTTGACTAGAATGTAGGACACCCAGTCTTTCTTTTCCTGGAAGGAATATTATTCAGTAATTTAGTCATTACTATAATAATTCTCTAAAATTTTGCCTATCCATTAACATCCTTGAGCTATGGTCATAAGTAGAAGATGATAGTAGACAAAATATTGCATTAACCATCACCTCAGGTTCAGGGTTATAAAAGAGTCTCCTCTGCTCCTATTCCATATTCCCTGGATCCCAGGACAGTATCCCAGGACATCTGGGCTTCTACATCTACTTGGAGAATGATGATTTTTGTGGTTTGAACCATAGGGCTGAACAACTTTTTGCCATCATAAACTATTTAACTTCAACCTAAATGTATAAAGCCAGATTCTAGAAGCTTGTGTATGTGAAGTAGATTTTTCATGGGACGTGTCATAACATAAAAAAATCTCAGAACTACAAAATCAACTAGGTTAGAAAAGACCTCAAAGATCATCGAGTCCTACTTATAAAAATTATTGTCCCTCACTGGAAAACTATGCACTTATGACTTCTTATTGACCTTGAACACCTTCCCTGTGTCACCAATTCTCTTTTATGCAACAAACACCATATTCCACCCCTTTGTTAAATGACTGCATCCCAATTTAAACCCATGCAGTACCATCACTGAGGCAGCACCTAGCACCCTAAGTAATCTGCTTGAAGATATTCTCCTTTTGGACATTCACTACACTTAAAACATGAGCAGCTGTGACCACTCGTGAAACACTCTGTAGTACTGACATGTGGTTTTCACATTGTAGGCACCCAGCAGGCATCTTGTAATAACAAACCAATTAGCACAACTAACTGTGACTTATCTCTATAGGACCTAGCACATCATGCACTGTCTGAAAGGACTCAAACTGTTTTTTGGGGGGGTTCTATTTTGTTAGTTTAAGTTCTGAAGTGGAAATTGTTCTTTTTGGATTGTGGGGGAAAAATAAAAAGATGTTCTATGATTCTTGTGTGGAAACTGTGCTTGAAACATCTTTATAGTTATAAAATATTTATCTGAATGGCTGTTTGGATGCTGTGAAGGTCTCCTTCATCCTCAGAATTGCTCTAAATTTCTTTCAGAGGTTATGTTATTGCTAGAAGTTAATATACTGCATTTAATATATGGCATTCATTTTAATCTGTGTCTACCTTTTTTTCTGAAGTATGGCTGTAATGTCCTGAAGTCTGCTTTATTTTGTAGCACCTTGTGTTGTAGGATTGTCCACACTTCAGATGGGTGGCAGGATACAGGACTCCTAGCCTTACTGTCTCTCACCAAGTCTGAGTGAATGGAAGAGGGGAGACAACCAGCATGACATTTCAGCCTGGTTTCCTCTGAGATAGAAGGTACTTAAGGAGCTCATTAATCATGGTGTGGAGCTGGTCAGACTTTTGTAGTTCAGTAATCCATAGACCACAATGACTGAGATAATGAAAATTATATTTTAGTTTGTTGAGACAGTTTACAGTTTCAGGGTGAATGATTTCAGAGGCCTGCAATATTAACAAAGAAGCCAATGTGTCAGCTTGAAAATCTTCTATTGGAGTCTGAAACAGGAAAAGTTGGAATTGTCAGGGCCAGTGCACACACACACGCAGACACACACACATCCCCATACACAAACATCCCCGCTGAACTCTGTATTAATGAGCTTTACAGCTTAGCTCTGCCTTGGGGAAACCAAGGTCCCTTGGTTTCCTAGGAAATGTGGTTATGGGAACATGTACACAACAGTGTTTGACTTTCAGCCCAAATTGAACACCTAAGGTGTATATTAGCACATGATTTTGACCATGAAATTCTAAGCAAATTATTTTTTTTAATTTGCAGTTCAAGCAGTAGAATCTGAAGTGTGCTTTTGGAGTCATGTAGTATAAAAATAAATAGCCTTATGCCAAAACAGATTCTTAGTTTGGATTAATTTCTCTATAAAAGTGCATCACTATCCCTGTGTAAATAGTGTCATTAATTATGAAAAAGAGTTTTTACTCAAGTATGACTTTACTATGAAAGCTACTGTGCTGCTAGGGTTTAAGAACTGTGTCCAAGCAGCATTTTTTGAAACCCTAGGAATTATAGTCATATTAATTGCAATACAAGACTCTATAAACTGCTCTGCCAGTGCACTGAGTTCTTACCAAAATTTGCTGGGAAATCGCTTACTGTTCACGTTGTGTTTGGAACATCCCCAGGAGCTTAGCTAACTTTACACCACAAATTATGTCCAATTTTTGTGGTGTGTGCTGGTTAACGTGTGCTCTGCTGTGCCACAGAATGGCCAGTGCACAGTTTGCCTTTCCTTTGCAGGATGTAGGAAGTCCTTCTCCTTGAATGACAATTCAATTTTGAGTTGGTTTCAAAGTGTGGCCATATCAGCAGAAAAGAATACTTTATCTCAGCAGGCTGGAAGCTGATGACAAGCAAGTTCCATCATATTCAGTGTAGCCATACTACCTTGCTGCTGGGGAAGGCACTCTGACTATGATGAAAGAGGGGGAGTGTGGTAAGACAGCCTCTTAAAAGGTGTGTGCCTAATGCTTTTATTTATGTCTTATTTTTATTAGTGCATTAGAAACCACACTGGATTCATACATGCACAATTTAAACATACACACACCTGAAGTTCTAAAGGGTCAACCATTCACTTGCTGCTAATCTTCTCATTTATTTTTTTGTGAGTGTACTTTTCAGGTAAAAATTTAATATTTGAAGAACAATTTCATGGAAAATGTTAGGAAATTAAATTATTTTTTGAATACTAGTAAGAACATACAGGATCACCTCATACCAAGAGGTTTACTTGCTCAGTGCTCAGTCCTTTCATTAGACAAACTAGACTGTTAGATAAAGACAATGGAAACAATTCAAAAACCTGGTCCTTCTTATTTGGCAAGATAGATGTTTACTGCACAGGAAAAAAAAGTACAATTTATATTGTACAATATTCTTTTTGTGATTTGTAGAGAAGAGAGTAATTTTTATCTTCTCTAAGTGATAAGAAGGAAATCTTTTCCCAGGCATTTTTCTGCTGTTTGGAAGTCCTAGTCTTGTAGATTACGAGCAGTGTAATAGATTTGGCTTGTGTTGAGACAGGTCTTTTCCTGGAATAACTTAATTACTATTAGTGTTTTGAAGACATAAACACTGACTAATTGATATGACTTTGTCTGTTCAGATATTGTTGTTTATGAGCATGTTGCTTATTCTTCTTGTGAGTTACAATTTCTTTTAAAGTGTGTTCCTCTGAAATCATTGGTATTCAGGCTCTTATTTTTTATCCTGTTCAGGTGATTTTTGACAGTAGGACTCCTTATGCTAGAAAAAGTTGTGATAAATGAGGCATGTTTTTCTCCCACTAATTTACTTTTTAATTTATGTTTTTTTGTTTTTTTTTTCTTAGATAATCTCTTTTGATGACTTCTAGTTCTCAGACTGGAACATGTATTAAAAATACTGGTAAGCTATTTTATGTTTAAGTGTGTCCAGCTGTCCTTGAGTTGGTTGATGTGAGGGTGAGATATATGGAAGCAAGTGTATCTTATCCTTAGACAAATAAAGCTCAGGGCCTTTTACAGGCTTCCTGAGCCATAGTGAACTACTCTTTCTGAAGAGTGATGAGTAACAAAGAATTAATCTCCCCAAAGACCAGCAAGGATACCTCTGTTGTGCCAGCTTTATTAGATTTTCTAAATTTGGTGAACATAAGGGTCAAACTCTACTTCTGTTCCATCTTAACAATGAGGCCCTATTCCTGCATAACAGACCAGACATTTCTTGGCAGTCTTTTGGATGTCTGTTCTTCAAAGAACAATTTAGTGGGTTCTTGCTTCTCTTATAGGCTGTTATCCTGCAGATTTGTGATAGCAAAATATTGCAGTTTTCCTGGTGATGAAAAACTTGGTCAAATCTCTTAATCCTTCAGCTCCTTCTCTGCTTTGCTGGTGCTTTTTGTGCATCTGTATTTTAAATTTGATTAGAAAGATGAGTCATGTTTAAGAAAAACCTAATGTGGGTTTGCCAACAAAACAAATGTTAGAGAAAGCCATTGCCTAAGGCAGGAAACTGTAAAAGGGAAGGAAACACGAAGTTAGCAAACATGACAGTGCAGAGAAGTGAGAACCTGTAGAGACAAATACATGAACCTATATGTTGTTTTGCTTTGTTTATGGTGAAAAATAAGAAGACTGAAATGGCAACCATGCCAACAATACATGGAATATCAGACTAGTTGCAGGAAATGAAGATAATAGGATGTAGGGATCTCAGAGAACTGGCAATGCAGCTGAAAGAAACAAAGGTATCTGTACTGGTCTTTGGGGAGATTATGGAGTAAATTACTCTGAGGTTGAGCATAAAATTGCAAAGCTGGAAATCACATCTCTGAAAAAAGTTAACTACAGGGTTAGCAACACCAGGAAAGGTAATGAGTGGTGATAAATTTTGTCTGGGTTAGAGGTTAAAGCAAGCAGCATCAGATGATACTTAATTCCCCAAAGAAGAAGATGATCAATGCAAATAGGTATGTTTGAATTAAAGGAAGAATGGTGTTCATGTCATTTAGATATATTGGGATAGTGTCCAGGATGAAGACTAGCTAGAAAAAAGACCAGGAAGTAAATTCTCACCAATACGAATCAGATCTGCCTGACTGACAGTGTAGGTACCAGAAGAATATTAAACAGAGGTGTAGGAAGATTTGGAAAACAGATGCATATGGTGACCTCAGGCTTAACAGGTTTATATTGTCAGTATCACAGAAACATGGAAAATCCTGAGTTGGAAGTGACTCACAAGGATCATTGAGTCCAACTCTTGGCTCAAATAGTTACACCATGTACCTGAGATTATTGTCCAAATGTTTCTTGATCTCTGACAGGTGGCCACTTCAATGGAAGAGAAAATCCAGATGACTAATTATAGTGAGCAAAAATGCTTAAAGAATAGGCATTTGAGTGCTCTAGGGGAGGAAAAAACAACAAAGGTGTAAAGAGTTTTGAGGAAATGTTCATAGAAGATTTTGAAAGACAGGGCTGTGGATTGTTTTGCTTGTTGCATGGGAATAGGTCTGGTTCTTGAGACCTGTGAATTTTATTTAGACTACCTTACCACAAGGACCTATGACACTGAGCATATTCTTGGCTCTTCTGTATCCTGTTGCAGCATATGATCTTTTATTTTTATTTATTCTATCTCTGAGTCTTTGTTAGACTCTTAAGATGTGCATTGAGGTTTAGGGAGTAGACAAAAGTGCAGAGCAGCTGGAGGGTGGGTTGTTCCTGATTACAGAGGACTGGGCTCACAAAACAAGGTTCTTCAGACAGTTTATTCCTATTTTCCTTCCCTTTTGTTTATTTTTGGTATTACTTGGTCTTTGCATCCAGAAATATTCTTCACAAATAAGGAGTATTGCCAGCATTCCAGTGTTTGCAGGTCACTTAACTGTATAATATACATTTACTTCCAAATATATGATTTAAAATTCACATGGACATAAAAAATATAGATCATAGAAGAATAATATTTTAAGGGAAGTGGTAGAAGACTACTCACTTAAATTATGCAAAATATTACCCTATCTGAAGGGTTCAGCCATGTATTTGAGGGAAGAGTCATACATTGGCCAGATAGGACAAGATGACATAAGAGCTCTTTCATCTATAATTGCATGTTTATGTTCCCAGTGGTTTCCCATAGTTTAGTAACAAGACAAACATGCTACTGGATTTGATGTCCACATTAACTTAAAGACATTAAACATGATATCTATATGAATAGCAGAAATATGATGAATATTATATGAAGACTAATAGTTCTTTTTTTCAGAAATACCACAGGGAGAGAATGAAATGTGTTCTAAGTATCATCTGAATGGCCAAGTTCTTACTAGTACCTATTTGGTAATACTCTATTTAAGCCAAGTTATGGTGTAACTTCTGGATATATCTATATATGATTCTGTACACATGTACACACACCCACTCATGCCATGATGTTCACTAAAATCCTGTTCAATGTGACCTCTGATCTATATTATTTTTAGCAAACCCTGCCACCAGGAAGTGTAAACAGAGAAAAGACTCAAATTTTAAGTATCTTTAATGAGAAATACCACAATACAGAACTACAAGAGACCTACAATATCAAATCCCATCCTATTGATATGCAGAAAACATTTCCAGAAATTCCTTTCAGAAATCTAGGAAAATTCATCTTTAAACTTAATTAGGTTTCCTTCCTCTACTACAGTCACTGGAAAGTTGTTGCAGAACTCTGCATATGGAAAATGACACTTTTCCTTATTTGTAGTGGAAAAGCATCCACTGCTGATGTCTACCTGCATGTTTTAGTTACTGTCTTTAGAAGTTCTTTCCCTCCTGTCTCCCATTCTTGTCTTGCCCCAAATGTCTGCAGAAAGGAATCATGTCTTCCTTACCCTTTGTTCTGACAAGCTGTGTAAGTTAATGATCTTTGAGCTTCCCTATTTCATCACAGTTGTGCAGCATAGTTCTAAACTTTTATGTACTTACTTTACTTTGTTAAAATCAGTAGCATAACTTTAAAATAATACAAACTAGTAACATACTTCATCAAAACACTAATAGATTTTTAAATAGTATGGTCTTCCTTTGACGTTTGTCATGCTAATGGCAGTAACGGACAATGGAAAATGGTGACATTTCCAAGGCAAAGTTCAGAAAACCAGCTTGATTTTGAGCAATCGTATGGTAATCTTCCTTAGCTAGAAACATATAACTCTGTATTAACAATTGGCCTGTCTGTACAGATTAAGGAAGAGATTGATAAGAAAATCTGCTTGATTCATCAGAAGTTAGACAACTATGATCACGGTAAAATAAGAAAGCAGCTCTCTCTAGGGGTGTGTTCCTCTGGCAGTGAATCAGTGCTCATGCTGGTTTCCCATCTGCAGATGCACTATAGCGTGATCAGAAAATGCCTCTCATTCTGCAGCCAGTCAGTACTGCACAGTCCTTTTTCTCTGTTGTCACTTTTGACTTATGATTATCCAGTGTACTGGATAAATTCTTATTGGTTGTTTCTTGCATAATCTTACTTGTGTGCACAGAATCACAGAATCGTTAATATTGGAAAAAACCTCCAAGATCATTGAGTCCAACCTTTTACTGAACACCATCACATCAAATAAACCGCAGCACTAAGTGTCATGTCCAGTTGTTTCTTGAACACTTCCAGGGATTGTGATTCCATCAATTCCCTGGGCAACCTGTTCCCAATGCTTTCAATGAAGAAATTCTTCCTGATGCCCTACCTGAACCTCCTCTGGTGCAGCTTGAGGCTATGTAGTCTTGTCTTGTCTCTAGCTGACTGGCAGAAGAGGCCAACCTCTGCTTGGCTACAACCTTCTTTCATGTAGTTGTAGAGAGTGATAAAAGCCTCCCCTGAGCCTTCTTTCCTCCAGGCTGAATAATCCCAGCTCACTCAGCTGCTTCTCATCAGACTTGGGCTCCAGACACCTGACTGTGTCTGTTTCCCTTCTCTGGACAGGCTCCAGCACCTCAATGTCTTTTGTCCAAAACTGGACACAGTACTCCAGGTGCAGCCTTACCAGTGCTGAGTACAGAGGAACAATCACTTTCCTAATCCTGTTGACCACAGTATTTTTGATATAGGCCAGGATGCCATTGGCCTTCTTGGCCACCTGGGCACACTGCTGGTTCATGTTCAGCCAATACTTTTTTCATCCCATTTCCATCATTGTTGTACTCAGATCCTTCCAGCTCATGATATCCCTTGCCTCTTCCAGACTGGTGGTGCTTCTTGATTATGCTCCATCTGCAAATCATGAGCTCATTGCTACTGTCATTGAGGAAGCTTCATTAATGAAAAATTTCAAGATCAATCTTCACTGCAATCCTGGGGGACATTTCCTGGTAAACTCCTCCAGCTGGATTCAGCACTACTTTTTTCATGTTCCCTTCATCAGTTCATTTTTCATCAGAGAACCTACTAATCTCCCCTTTAAATAATGACTTCCCATAGTAATTAATATCAGATGCCAGTAGCCCTGAAAAGTTAGGTCTATATTATTCGCTTTGTTTAGACAATCAATTATTTCATCAAAAGAAAGACATCAGTCTACTCACACGTATTTCACCTCTGATAAACCCACATCGTAAGTGTCCCCAATTCTGCCTCCTTATATTTAGTTATTTCATGAATATTTGTCTCCAAACCTGATATGCTATGAAGACTTTAGCAAACAGGCCTTTTCAATAAGTGCACAAAGCTTGCTGCTTATGAACCATATGATACTACCCCATCTTGAAGCAATAAAAAAATGGCAAAATTTATCTCAATAGCTTCAAAGTAATGTAAACAAACAGTTCCAGTATTCTCAGGCTCATACATTTTCTCCAAAGATTCGCATTCTTTCTCATGTAAGATAAAACTGATGATAGAGAAAATATGTTGGCATGAAAATTCTAATTACTTGATTTCAGTATTAGAATTGGGTAATTCTTCAGTCTTGAATTAAGAACATTCCCTTTGAAGAGTCTGGCAGAGTAGACTCTCCATATCATATATTTCCTTTCAAGCTAAGGCCTCAGGCTGATGCCTGCTTGCATCAGCCCGTCCCACATCTGGGCTCTGGAACGAAACTTGCACACGGGGACAGGGTCTTAAGGATAATTTTATGGGTACATTGTGTATTCTGGAAATGCTTGTTATTGATAAAGAAATTACCAATGTACTCTTTTTTAACTAGATCCAGTCTTCATGTATTGGTAAACCTTTCACAACAAGGTGCTCCAAAGTTCTTTGTGTTTCAGGTTTTCTAGATCAGATTCAGCTGGTTTTGAACTTTGTGTTCAAAGACATCAACACTGTCTCTTCATTTGGAATCTCTGGTACACTGATTTCTCTCATTTTGCAACACTTCATTTTGTATATGTTACCTTCTTGTTATTGGGATTCATGTGAAACAATCTCTTGACTCAATTTATGCAAGAACCACTTGCCAAAACCCAGCTTTTGCGTGTATTTGGTTTAATATGTCGTTCTTCAGTTTTCTTCCTTTTCAGCTCATCCCAGAGTGTCCCCTTTACTTTGTCTATTTTAAGACTAATATCATATTTCTCTTTCACAGAATTTTCGGTCCTTTAAGACCAAGATTTAAGCAAGAAAAATGGTATTTTTCATTTGAGTAATTTTCTGTGCTCATCAAACTATGAGGAACATCTGTTGTTGCTTCCAACTAGAATCAGCATCCTTTTTAGTCTCATTTACTACTATAATACTTTTTCTCTAACTGAGACACAAAGGGTTTTTTGAAAGACAAAGAAGAATTTTAAATATTTGCTACATAAATATCTAGTCATTCTTAGTGAGAAATCATTTAAACTTTGTGCCTTTGATTTTTAAGGTAAGTGTAAAAATAAGAAAGATTTCCTTTGTTCATCTGAAATGAAACACTTCGGTATTATATCTAAAGTGAATGTCTGTTTTAGTGTGAAACTAAAATGTTTATTTTTTTCTAAGCTTTGAGAAAATTAATTTTGAGGGAAAAACCCCCCATGAAGCCTCCAACAAATGGCCAACTAAAATGGAGAAATCACAAACAATTTTTTCCCCCCTATAATCATAAAATTTCCATTTTGGATTTAATGCTCTTGGTGAAATGTGTTTTTCATTTTGAAAAGCAGACAGAATTATAGAAAATGTTTCTTCTTTGAACTGACAAGCAGTTAGAGATACTTAATGTATGCTAATTATATGGTACATCAAAACAATTGTATACATATTGTCTCTTTTTCCACACTCAGAATCTTCCACTAATTTACTTATTCAATTATTCTTAATGTTTTTCCACTTTATGTTTGCCAGCACATGGAGCAACGTTTAGTTTACAAACTTCAGAGCTAGGCACTGAAACAAATGTCTCAAACACAGAGTGTGGAAGACATATTACATCAAAGCTTTGAGAGTTTTACAAGCCAGTTTAAGGAGTCATCTAGATCCTTCTGTCACAGCTAAGAAATGCTGTATTTTGCAGGAAACTATCCTCAGCCTTTGTGTTGTGGGTAGGCCATTTGCTTCCCTTACTCCAGAAAATTTCTGGATCATATGATCTGCATATGCATGGCCAAATTTTGACCCTTTTAAGCCAGAATTACCACAATGTTTAGAGAAACAAAAAAACAGACAGAATTCAGCTAAAATTTGATACATTGTACAATGGATTATGGTATTACATACTGTCTCATGAATAAATGCTCAGGTCACTGGTTGATAATTTTTCTAACACTAACTCTTTTTAGATACGTTTCTGCTATCAGAGAATGACTGCTGTCTCATAATTTCGTCACTTTTTTCTCTCTCAGGCAGGATAAGGGATATTTGAGGATATTTAATTAAATTTTAATAAAAGATCAAGCTGCGCAACATTTGTCAATGCACTTCTAACAGAACCATTTACAAGGATGTTACTGAGAAGAGAACTCAATGGAAAGTAGGTTATTGATCTTTACTAGAAACTAGTTACTAGAAACTCTAGTAATCAATATTGGCTCTTCAGGAAATGCCTGGGAAACCATTTTTTGAATATTTTCAGTAGATGAGGTTAACAGGTTGTACCGAAAGAGCAGACAACATGAGTTAGCTTCCAGCAAACCCAAATGCTCAACACCTGATAGGAATACTGTAGCTAGATGAGATGGAGCAGGTAGGGCTGAAAAAATTGATTTTGAAGTGCTTTTAAGTCTGAGATTGATTTGATAACTTAAATTTTGGAAGATTTAGCAGATGTGATTTGTTAGAGCTACTTCAGAAGATGAGATTCACAGTATTAGCTGCATGCTTGTAACTTCAGTCCAATTAAGGTAACATCAAAAGATAATGGTCTGTTACACATGTTCAGATAAAATGTATAAACAATGGTCTCTTCTGCTTTTGCTTTCTTTCTGTCTTTACAATCTTACCAGCAGAAACTAAGCCCATTCTTTCCCTATAATTTATATTTGGTTTATAAGAGGAATTTGACTTTCAAAAGAGGTATCTTTCATTCATTCTCAGTGTTTTAAGTATTTTGAGAGTTAAGTATTGCAAATTCCATATATATGTATATATTGCGAATTCCATATATATGCATATATTACAATTATTATCAATAATGGTACCTCTGTTTATATTATTTCATTCTTCTGAACAGTGATTTTAGAGATGTCCAGAAGAAAGATCTTACACGATTTTTTTACCTAAGAAAATTTGTGAGTTCACAGTATTTAATCACCCCCATGGTTATTTGGATTTTTCTGATTCTTACCTGTGTATATATCTCAAATTTATAATCCACAAGCAAAACAGGATGGATTTACACAACAGCATAAGCATAGCAAAAAATTCGAGTGTTGTGTACCTCTCTGATTTAGTGTATACATACAATTCTGATGTCAATGCACACCTCAAATGTCAGAAATTTGTACTGATGACTGCCTGAGGGCCTGAATGTTGGAAGACTTACAGTAGACAGTTAATAAATTTTATTTTCCTGGTAGTATTAAATAAATTAAAGATAAATCTGTTTGCAGATTTTATTTTTACATGTCTATATTTGAATTGGGCAATTTGTACTCTGAATCCTTAGCATAATATAATTTGAGTAGCATACATGTTATTATTATTTCTAGGGCTGGATTTAGTCCCATATGGAGTTCAGATATGTAATAAATTTTTGTCTGCTATGGTAAGGATAATATTGTTTGATCCACTTATTTTTATTATCACTGGATTCTCTGTGGGGATAAATCCACTGCTTAGCTTCTGTCTATCAATCTCTTTGTAACAAAGAAATAACAACTTGAAAATTAATTTCCAGTCAGACCTTAGCCTGGTTGCTTTGTTTTGTCATTATTTTGGTATGCAGTTCATAAATCATACATCACTACAAAATTTTAACCATATCATATGGGCATATCAGAAGGATCATTTCTATGTACAGGAACCCTTTTTTAATATTAATTTCTTTTAAAATAAGCATAAAATTTATATATTCTTCATATGAGTATTTAACTTTTCTTATTGTTGCAGCTTATTTAGTTGTTCTCAGGCTCTTACTGGGCATTTGTGTAGTTACTTGCACACTCCCCTCAGGCAAAGATAACCTGACTTGGTAAAATTTGCTCCAGTCTTGCAAGGAATCTGGGAATTTGAAGGCAGAATGACCCCTAAGAAATGTAGCTTTTATGATTAAATTCTGAATTTTCTATTGCCTTCTGCCCTACTAAGAATTCATTGACTTTTTACACTTAGGTAATGAAAAATTATTTCATTTAATATTGTTCAGTGGAATTCCTTCTTTTATCTGGGAGTTACATCTGCACACTGAACAGGTGAAGCTCTCTTGGGTGTTGTACACACCAGTTCCAAATAGCAGTTACAGACTAGTATTTGGGAAAGGCAAAGTCTACAAAATTAATTTTATATACCAAAAATACAAACCAACAAAACAAATGAAAAAAATCTGGGAGAATTTAAAACCAGAAAGAATAAGAACAGGCTGGTATACACAAGCACATGAGAAAAAAGCTGGGGAAAGATGGAGATTCCTGGATGCTGTGGCACTGCAGCTGAAGGGAACCCTGACACAGAGCTGTGACTGTCCAGCAGATTTGTGAGAAGGTCCTGTAAGATTGACACTGGTCACTGTGAAAAGCTTCAGAGGAAGGAGTGAAAAAGGCAGCAACAGGCAGACAGGAGGAAACAATTAATACCTGATCTTCTTATGGAAGACATGCATGCACATTCAGTAGGAATAAGATTTGAGACCTGGCTAAAAAGAAGAGAAAATAGATCTTGTAATCAGTTTTTTCTTTTATTGCATGTATATGTGTGCATCTAGATACTTATTTTTTTTTTGCTTTTAAATACAATTTTCTTACTTGCTTTTTTTTTTTTTAATGAGACAAAATTAACCTTTGGTGTACTTCTATTTGTGCCAATGAAATATTAGAACTTAATCTGGCTTCCAGTACACAGTTCTGAAAGAGGTAAATTTGTTGTTGATCCCTGCTATTCTCAAGTTTCAGAGAAGATGTAAAACATCAAAATTGCAGTGCAGAATCAGCTGTACTACAGGGCATAGGAAGTCTAATTTCAAGGAGATCATTCTTACTTTCCCTATGATTTTTGAACCCTATCTCCAGTTACCTGATGGTGGATAGGAGAATTAAGAACATAAGAAAGGTCCCACTGGCCCAGACAAATGGTCCATCTGCCCTTATTAAATCTCTTACAATGATAAATGGAGATCACAATGAGGAGAGAGGAAAGACCTGGCTACTTCTTGTCATCCATTCTTGTCATGTTGAAAGTGAGTAAAGGAGACAGGATGGGAAGGACAAAGAATAGGTCTGGGTGACTATTTCTGTAGAGGACTGTCACCTAGAATGATGGGGCTCTGGACACAGACATTTTATATATAAAGATGATAATCACTATTACTACTATCAGAATACCCAAGAGACTGCAATATATGAGATGCCTGAACACAAGAGTTCAAATACCTGAAACCTAAACAAGAGTTGAGAGACAATAGGTAAATTCAAGGGAACATCAAAAAACTCTCAAAGTAGTCAAAATGCAAGGACGTCATTGCACAGATAATGGAACTGGTTGTGACTTGGTGTTTTTTTGTGTTTTTTTTTTGTTTTTTTTTTCTTAAACCCATAATAAAGATTTGTATAAGATAATTTGTCTGTCGTTAAGGAGATTAGATATTATTGGGGTGGTATCTCATTCGGAATAAGAACAAAAGTGCTTGCTGCTGCAATCACTACCAGTTACAGAAAGAAGACTGGTGTTGCAAGTCATAAAGTGTATGTGATAAGTTTTGTTCCTTTCAACAGTTTTCAAAGTACAGTCAAACAGTGGTGCTGGATCAGGGTATTTGGTGGAGACGGGTAAATCAATGCCTGCAACTGCCTTGCCATAGAAAAGGTTATTTTAGACAATGCCTGAGAGATGAGAAGATCTTCTGAAAGTGTTTTACTTCCCTGGATTAATAGGAAAGTCCTCATTTGGATGTCACACGTTAGGCATAGGGGATTTGCAACATTTGGATTTAGCTAAAATGTGAACACCTATAGCAAGGATCAGATTCTGAGCAAAGGATGATGTCTTGGGGTTCGTGGAGGAGGTTTTGCTGAGATGTAAGAAAGGTGTAGAGAATGTTCTTTGTATTTGCCAGCAGCCATTCTAGACCTCCTAGTACGCAGCTGTGCAAACAACTGATTTTTCAGTTAGGTATATAAACCCAAACACACTCAAACATGTAATTTCCGCTGATCCAGAATGAAAAAGTTTCCAATTACTTCATAAAATAGAGACCCTCAACACTTTTGTTCTAGCTTAACAAAATGTTCTCTTTGGCTGAATCAAAATTGTCCATTTGTTTCTTTTTCCTTCTGAAAATATTTAAAAATCAAACATAACTTCATGTGGTATCAATACACTTAGAAACAAATAAACCTTTCTTACCCTCATTCAGATCTTATTACCAAATTAGATATGAATTTGTGAAGAGCTTCAGTGGTCAAAGAATTGCTGATTTCGGTGAACGAGCTACTTGGGGGAAGCAAGCATTCACCAGGTTCCTTTTATAATGCTGACTGCCAGGGCATGAACCTGTTCTGGTGTGGGCTGGCCTTCTGTCAAACCTGCAGTAGCTGGTGGGCCAAAAGCTACTGTAGACAAAAGATCATGATTCAAGTTTTGCTCTTGGTGTTTGGAGAGACTATCCATTATAATAATGCACAGGCAAGCCTCTCCGCTTTCTGCATGTTTCAAGGCTACAGAGCCTTCTATCTTGTCAGGTCATCCCAATACATCTGCTCTGCAAAGACTTGGGAATTGTTTCTAAGTATCATGAAAAGTGTTGTTTAGATGTTGTCCAGAAATTAATTTATTAGACGAAACTGTGTGGCAGAACAATTTACCCTTTAAACAGCTATCATCAGCCTCAACCAATGTCATGCAGTTACTGGTTCAGATGCTACTAATCCTGATTTATGCCTTACTGCTTCAAATGAATGAGTTTGCTTGCAGAGTGGATAGTATTTAGTGTAAGTAGACTGCCAGACCCTGGTCCTTGAAACAAGAAATGTTTATATTGTTGGGAAGTGATGTAATGGCAGCTTGAATTCTGTTTATTAGCATGTGAAAACCTTTAGCAGTATATCTGTCTGTTTTCTATTAGAGATTTGTATCCAATAATAAAAAAACTACCCATGGATAATAAACTGGAAAATGGATGCATATTTGGCTGGCTGTAAGTCCTGATGGGGGGGAGTGGGCTGGCAGGGAGATGTGCTGGTTTTTTAAATATTTTTCAGTGACTAAACAAGTTTAGTGATGGTACTCTAGAGAGACAACATCATTTTATTTTTTTAATAGGAAAGTAAAAATAAAAGCTAACCTGAAAGTAACCTTCACTTTTCTGCCTGTATTGAGAAGTGTGGGTATTTATCAAAATTTAAAATCTTATACTTTATAAAATGTTATAATTTATATTACTGAAGGACATCTCTACAAAGACCTCTTACAGACATCTTTTGTTGGATAATTGACATCTTATATCTCTTTCACTAAAAGTGAAGTCAAGGTGTCTGATACTTTTTTGAATTTAGACCTTACCACATTTGAAGACAAACACACCTCAGATGAAATGTGTTGTGTAGTTAGAGGCTAATTGCACATGTGTGTATGTTTATAATGTTCTCTTACTAATTAAAAAAAATAAACCCCCAAACATTATGAGTGCACTGGGTTTTTTTCTGCATTTGCCAAAACTTTTAGTGGTGTTCAAGTGTTTTTCCTGACATTTCTTGCTTGTTTTGAGATAAGTAATATTGCAATTTATAAATTACTGTCTTATGTAAACATTGGATGGCGTGAAAGCACATACTGTGGCTTTATGTCTGAACAGTTTTCTAGTTCTCACACCCCAAGGACCTTGGAAAAATGAAATATTTAAATGCAGAAAAATGTGTCATACACAATCAGACATTGAAATGAGATGTGCCACTGAAATGAATGGAATGCTGTTGAAACTAGAATCCTGCACTACAGGTGATAGAGCATGACATATTATGAGGTTTAAGTAATTCAAGTTAAACCTGAGGACAGGAGTAAAATAAGGTATTATTTTTCACCCAATTTAAAATAAGTTGAAGCTTCAGAACATTTTCTAGTGAATCTTTGGATTTAGTACAGCTTGTAACAGGCAAAGGTCCATATAGCATGAGCGGTGATGGTAAAATCTGGCTGACAATATAGGAGATACATACATATAAATAAATTTGGCTCCTAATTCTTTTATAGATGCTCTGGAGAAAGACTTTTGGCAAGAAATTTTCTTCCTGTAAATTCAGCCAGGAAAAAAGTGTACAAAATAGTTGTTTTCTCTGATTGGGTTTTTGAGTGTTTTTGTTTGTTTGTTTGTTTTGTTTACAGCAATTGATGATTCATAAATAGTGTGAGCTGGAATATAATTGATGTGCATCAAAGTCAATTTTTGGGAAAACTGAATGGAACCATTTAATTAGAATTTAGATCAGTGATGATTATGTGGAACCTAATTAGAGCTGGGGATTATAATTCACTTGTAAATGCAGTCAACAGAAATTACTGTTTGTAAAAGCAATAGCAAGACTGTAGAGAGCAAGGGAGGAAAGAAGGTTCACAAAAGAGTAGGTGAAATGGCCAGAGTAGCCGGGAGAGGGACAAAGACTCTGAGGAACCATCTACTGGAAGTATCCGCACAGCAGTGCTGTAAGAGCTGCCAGCCCAGCAACTTGGCCACTCACATCCTGAGCCCCACTGGGGCTTTTTCCCTCATTGCTCAAAACACCTGTGGAAATATATTCAGTCAGGATCCAGAGAATTAGTGCAGCATCAACTGCAGGATCATAATGCAATTATGTCTGGTTGTTTTGCAATTCCAGCTTCCCCACTGGTTTTATATGACTTTATATATGACTTTTATATATGACTTCATTCATAACAAGCCTAATTTCTTTGCGTCCTTGAAAATTAAGGGGAAATTGCCTCCTTCAAGAGTATTGAAATGCATGTAGAAGACCTGAAAAGGAAATCTGGTCTTATATTATGCATGTCCTAGACAATTTGCTGATTTGCTCTAATGATTTCTATCTGTAGTTTAAATGCAAAGAATCTAGAATCATGCAATCATAGAATCATTTAGGCAGGAAAAGACCTTTAAGATCATCAAGTCCAACCATTAAGCAAGCACTGCCAAGTTCACCACTAAACCATGTCCCTAAGTGCCACATCTACACCAGGTATACATTAAATCCGTCCGGGGATGGTGACTCAACCCCTTTCTAGGCAGCCTGTTTCAAATCTTGACAAACCCCTTAGTGAGGAAATTTTTCCTAATATCCAGTCTAAACCTCCCCTGGTGCAATTTGAAGCCATTTCCTCTTGTCTCACCACTAGTTACTTGGAAGAAGAGATTGTTTTGTATATGCTAGACACCACTCTGAAAGCAATTATAGCTGCAACTTTCAGGAATGATTCTTTGCAACTGGGGAGTCATTTTCCCATGGAAAACCACATGATAAAATGTGTTCTGGTCTTCCTTTCAAAAATAGATTTGTTCTGTTTGAATAGTGAAAAATATCTGTGATTATATCAATGATAAAAGATAAGCATTACACTGAATTCGGTAGAGCTATAACTTTGTTAACGTTTGTTAAGTCTTAATGTTCACGCCTGTACAGGTAGCTTGTAACAGTACACCCAATGTCACCATGAAATATTTCTAGGATCATTTGGAGAGGTGCAAAATCTCTGCAATTGTCTGTACAAATCATACATGATAAGGGTCATTGTGCTTACATGCCATATTGTCTTTACTAATAGGCTGCATATGAGAAGGAAGTAGCAGTATATGGAGTATATGTAATGCAGAGTTTCTTAAAAAGCTAGATAACCAATATTTTTTCCCTTTTTTCTTTTCTTTTTTTTTTTTTCTGATTCTAGTTCACATTTGCTTCCAAAAGTTGAACTGCTGTCTCCAAAAACCAGTGTCTCAGATAGCAAGGATCACCTTTTGAAATCCTGTCTCTTTCCACTGTCTCCAAAGCAATCTTGGTGACTCATTTGAGAACACACCTAACAGACAGGCATGGGTCTTTCCTATTGTGTTCTGCCTGGTGGGAAATGCCTGTATCTAGCAAAAAGGCTTTGCTATACTGATTAACTGTTTAACAATCTTTGCCTGTTTTTTATAAAATGATAGGAACAGTACTGGAGATCATTCACTGATTATAATGTACGAATATCTTGCAGAGCAACGGCATTCTCCCTGGTTATTCAGGGTACAAAAAAAATGTGTGAAATGCCTGTGAGAATTGGTAGCAACTTGCTCTAAAAGTAATAGAGAAATAATATAACTCTTCAACATACAAATATCAGATGCATTATTATTGCATGAAAAGATCAAAATCCCCGCCAGATTCCAAATAGACTGAAATATTGCTTTCTGCTCTTGAAATTATCCTCAGTGTTAATCATGAAGTAGGCACTAAAATGCTTGGCAGATCATGTTGACTGTGATGAAAGAACTTAACTGAGTTTGTCTAGCAGTGATGCTATTTTTGCTTGGACTAGAGGTTTATCCCTCAGCCCTGAAGAGACTTGATCTGACAGGAAAAAAAATATAAATGCTGCAGTAACTATCAGAATTAGCAATCCTCAGAAAGGATTCAATTTTGTGAGTGTTGATGTAGTGTCTGTATGAGACATTGGAGAAATTTATAGGTAAGGAAGGTCTTATAAGTACAGTGCTGAGAGGCATCTTCCAAAAACTGCTGATTCCATGTATTGAAACTTATTCTGAAGATCAGAGTTGTTGTTCACTGCAGAAACTGGTCTGAAATTGTCCTAGAGAAGTGAACAGAACTGAAAGAACTTTAACAGAAGTTAACAGAATTGACAGGACATCCTGTCTGAATCACTGAACTTCCTCAGAAATGATAGCAGATGAAGGTGTCATCTCAGCATAAGAAACCAGAGTAAAACCCACGATTTCCAAACTCAACAGAACCTCAGAGGTTGTACCCTGTATCAGAAATAAAACTACTCAGTAATATTGTGTTTCTATGTGAGGAGTTCCTGGAAAATAATGAAAAAAGCTCCAACTAGTAAAAATTCAAAAGCAGTTGCATAGTTTCATGAAACTTTATAATGGGAAAATTAACTGTTAGAGATTAGGAAGGACATAAGGTAATGCTGTGAAAAAAATAAATTTTCTCTGTTGATAGATTTTTATGCCAGTCCCTCAACAAGTGGTAAAATGCCATTCTCACACCTAGAGAAACAGAGAAATGGAGGAAAGCATTTTCAATCTGTTGAGCCCTTTATTTGACCTGTTTGTCAAAAGAAAATAATAACATGACTTCAATTCAGAGCCCTGCTCAGCCCTGCAGAGCTACGTATTCCAATGATGTCTTCCATGTGCGGAATGATGAGGTCCTTATTCCTACCTGAGAGTCTGTCTGGCCAGAAACTGACACCCCAACTTCACTGAATCTATGGAAAATTTTGTAGTGGCGTCTGTGCATCAAAAATTTCACCTTAAGCAGGAATCTTCAAGCATTACATGCCAAGCTAGAATGACCTAAAAGTCACAGTTCAAATACATTCAAAATTAATTGAAACAAATGTTAAATTGTGTTCTTTAGGACCAGCATATACAAGACAGAAAAAAGAAAGGTGCAACATCTTCCTTGAGAAAAGTGCAACTACTACTGAAGTTGGGATTGTTGTTTAAGTAACAGAAAGTGCAGGATATGAATGAGACGAAATGTGAAATGCCCAGAAGTGTTATGAACTATGCAGAACACAGAATTGACTTGTGCTATGATATAAATTCTCTTTTTTTCAATTTAGTCCTGAACAAGTACTCATAAGGTAGAATATAATTTACTGAATGAACGGAATCCTGAATTCTTCTTTTTTAGCTATACAGAAATGTTGGGGTTTTGATAAAACTTCTGAAAAGCCTAGGATTTGTTTAACTTGGGTTCTTAATGATCCTACAACTCTGGCATGAAAAGCAAACTGGTGTTGTTATAAAGAGGGGAAGATGGAAAATTGGAGAAATCGTACTTTTCCATAATGGAAGATCTGAAAAGAAGTTAATACTCAAATACAAATGAGTAGTTTCGTTGTACTGCAAACATCTGTGTCCTGAAACCAATTTTACATGCAGCCAGTGGAAATGAACACTTCCCATGTGTGCTGGCCTAACACTAGAGAAATGTTTAGAGCTGTTGGAGGACTCTGGGATGAAACACTTTCCTTTGGAAAATGGCAAGCTGATGAAATAGAGGCTTTTTAAAGAATGAGTTCCTTTCAAAAATCTTTTGATTTTTGAAAGAAAAGTACTGACACTGCCAAAAAAAATTTGGCTTAACTTTTTAATACAAATATTCCATTTTTAGTTCAAACCAACTTCTTATTCCCCTAAATTAATTAATGTGTGGCAGTAATTAATTAACTTTGGACACAAGTATGTCAGCATGATCTGAACAATCTGCTTAATGTGCTATTGCTAGAGGATGAGTCCAGAACAGAAGAAATAGCATTTGCATATTTTTACTGAATATTCTAGGCTGTGGGCTACTTAATTACAGTGTAAAAAAAAAAAATCTGTGTCTGCAAAATTGATGTGTAAATAGTATTTTATAATTTAAATGTTCCATAGCAATAATTATATATAGCATAACATGAATACAGCTGAACATTAATAAAGTAAAACACAGGCAAATAATGTAATGTGTTACATTAGGATTTTTTCCAAGACCCAGTATCTTGCACCTTTAATATTTCTACTTTCCATACAGCAAGAATGCATATTTTCCAAGCATCAGCATATGCTTAGCTTGGTCATTTGAGGACCAAGTCCTTTTCCAATCTATCTACTATTTGGCTGTTCAACAAAGGCATAATTTTCTGAATCAGAGGTCTAAAACTCTCTGCAAAGAAATTATGTGTCAATGGGCATTTGCATGACTATTTTGGAGTACACTGTAGAGAGAGAAAAGGAAAAAAAGGTAAAGTGAAGCGTTTAATTACATTTGGCAAATACAGAAGATTGGGAAGTAGATTAGACTGAAGAAACATAAATTAGATTTTCCTCATCACCTCTCATTTCATTCCAGTTCAAAAATTAATAGCTCTCCAGCAAACAAGCTCTCAGACTACTTAAGTTGTTTGGAAGCCATTTTTTGTGTCCCAGTTTGCTGAGCCCTGAGATGCTACTTTTCAAATAGTATTATATAAAAACTTCTATGAGGTGTTTTTTTTATCCTAAATCTGAAATACACTAGGGACCTTTCTCATACTGTAAAATCATGACCAGGAGAGATGAAAAAATCTCAAATTAATAAGCACACCATGTCAAACAGAATTTTCTCTATATGCATTTAATCAGGAATGACATTAATCAATAGTATGGCCTTGCAGAAGTGTAAGCTTTTCTAGGATAAGGGTTCTTGAAAAAGCAGGTGCAGAGCACTGTAAGCATGAAGGACTTCCCAAGGCAGGAGAGTACATCTAATGCTGGACTTGAGGCAATGTGCCATATGGTCATACTTAAAAAGCAAAATAAATAACTGTTAACTAAAACTCTCAGCAGTTTGTAAAAAACCCAAACCAAACCAACTTGCATAATTTTTGAATTTTGGGGTTTTAATAATGTGATAAAGAAAAAGTTGCACAGATTTAAGTCAAAGAACTTGGACATCCCTAAGGTTCCATGGAGGAAGGTGATAATTTAGCATTAGAAGAGGAATATAATAATTGGATATCTGACACACTGGGGAATATTTTCAAACGAATGTATTTAAATTACCACATCGACATTCCACTAAAATGAGAAGGAGTTAGGCACAAAGGTATCTCTGTGCTCAGGATTATCAGACAGTAAAATCTCTGCGTATATGCATGCCCATAATCTCAATCCTTCCTCCCTCCCTCCCTCCCTCCCTCCCTCCCTCCCTTCCTTCCTTCCTTCCTTCCTTCCTTCCTTCCTTCCTTCCTTCCTTCCT
>JAWWEE010000105.1:41059347-41212634 GCA_035221455.1 Xenops minutus | reverse complement strand
CCTCCCTCCCTCCCTCCCTCCCTTCCTCCCTTCCTTCCTTCCTTCCTCCCTCCCTTCCTCCCTTCCTTCCTTCCTTCCTCCCTCCTCCCATTAACAAATGAATCTCAAGTGTCTTGTGGACTGCAATGCCAGTCTATGGGTAACTGGATGACTGGAAAGGGTTTTACATTAGTTCAGATCCTTTATCTTAGTTCTCACTCTTCCTTCTGCATTACTAACTTTTATAGTTTTGGTTTTTTTCCTTTATTTTCTTACATAGTGTTTGGGGTTTTTTTTAATATATATATTGTTTTTTTTCTGTAATAGATGTCATTACAACTAAGTTAATTCTATTTAATTTTTTTCTCTGATTATTTTTATTTCATTCTAAGTAGTTAAACTCAAACTGATAAATGAAAAATTTTTAACCCTTCCCCTTTTCTACCTGTCAATTACACTGGGATGCAGAGGGAATGTAAAGACTTAGTTATCTCTTTTTGTGGATTTTGTTTTTTTTCTTTCAGAGACCGCTACAAACAGAAGAGGACAACTGCTCATGTTAGTATTTTCAGTGGCTAATCAGTAAAATAGAAAAGCTAGTTGATTTTATGTTCTTCTGCAAGGATTGTTCATAACAGTCTTGCAGGGGTTTTGTTGAGTTCTCATTAACTATCAATCACCTACTGTGTGGTCTATTAAAAACTAATAATAATAAAAAATTATTTATTGCCTTTGAAAGGGCTGATAACAAGAACCGTATTTTGAAGTGCCTGAAACACTTAAGCATTGCATTCTGGATTACAGTTGTGTGCCTAAAATGATGTGTCTGTTATCTTAGCCAGATTTTAGGTGCTTATAGGGGTTATTAAAGCTATTTAATGAAGAAACTAAACAAATTTGCGTTGTTGATTTCTCCTGCTTTTTTGTTTGAGACAATATTATATCATCGCATGTAGCATCTGCTATGGATTAAATGTAACTTTTTGCTCTTTTTTCACAATTTCTATGTATACATTTTCCTTCATAACAAACAAACCCAGTTCTAAACCTCTGAAAGCCCACAGCTGTTTGTGTTAGATGGAGAAAGTATGCCTATTCTTACTCCTACAGGAAAGAATTGAGAGAGGTTCAGCGTGCTGATAAACTTAAAAATGCTAATATTGCAAGGTATTGTGGTTATGACAGACACATCTTGCTAAATTTATCAAAGCATACAACAGATGACAGCTGAAAGAAGTTGGATGGTTAGGAATTCATTCTGGTGGAAAGCATACTTTCTTTACTTAAAGTTTAGTTACATTAGTACATACCCCACCCAAACATTTGTTTGTTTTCTAAAACTTGGAGTAGTGATGTAAAGGGAAAAAAAATCTAAAGCACTTCATATGTTCAGAAATTGTGCAGAACAATTAAACAAGATGCCATTCAGATTCAGCTGCTGTGACAAACAAGAGAACAAAATGTGAACTGCCTACAAAATATTATTCTTATTCTGTGTACAGAATCGTGATATATTTTTGGCTTGCAGGCTGAACAAGTGACACAGTTAGCTGTGACACTTCATTTCCAGTTAATTTTTGGCATCTAACTCAAAGTAATCTTTGTATAGCTGCACCGACTAAGTTCTACTATGGGATAAGGCATTGTTAGATCAATAGTTTGGAGAATCCTATGAAAACCTTGCCTTCCAAAGTATATGAGAGATTAAGAGATTGTTTTTCTTACATCTTTGGGATTTTGTTTGTTTGTTTGTTTTGTTAAGCCTCAAGGGTTCATTTCTTATCTCACTAAAACTAGTGCGAATTTTAACATTAAATTCAGCAATGTCAGTATTTATTTTGCAAATGAAAATTTATACCGTTGTCAGGCTTTTCACGTGCTGTGCTCAGAAGCTGTATTTGAGAAACCAAACACTCCCTTGGTTTTAACCAGTCTCTGAACATTTTAAAAATAATGAGTAAAGGGAAAGTTTTGAGATTCATGTGGGTGATTGAAGCAGAAGTTAAGATGTGAGGAGAGGCAGACCTCAATGCTGGTTCTGTCTGGGATAGAGTTAATGTTCTTAGTAGTTGGTATAAGGCTCTGCTTTGTATTTGTGCTGGAAGTAGTGGTGATGGCATGTTTTTATCATTGAGCAGTGCTTACAAAGTACCAAGGGCATTTCTGCCTCTCACCCCAATCCAGTGGCAAGCAGGCTGGGAGTGCACATGAAGCTGGGAGAGGACATAGCTGGGACAGCTGACCTCAGCTGACCCAAGGGATATTCCATACCATATGGATTCATGTTCAGTATATAAAGTTGGGGAAGAAGAAGAAAGTAGGAGATGTTTGTGGTGGTAGTATTCATCTGCCCAAGTCACTATTACTGATGGTGGAACCTGGCTTTCTTGGAGGTGGCTGAACAACTGTCTGATGATGGGAAATGATGAATGAATAACTTGTTTTTCTTTGCTTGTGCACACCTTTTTTGCTTTACCTATTAAACTGTCTTTATCTCAACACATGGATTTTCTCATTTTTATTCGTCCAACTCTCTCCCCATCCCTCCAAGGGACAGTGAGTGAGCAGCTGCATGGGACTGCATTGCTGGCTGAGGTTAAACCATGACAACTACCCATTTTGATTTGACAGTTTCAGGCAGAGCTATTACTGTGCCCCAGCCAGTGACTGCCCTGCAATCCTGTACAGGTTGCAGAAACCTCCCTTGCAGGGGTCTCTGTAACTCTATTCAGGTCAGTATTAAAGTATTTCCTGAAATCGCCAGATTGGCATTGACTTATGTCCTGGAGATGCATGCTGGAACTCAGTACAAAGCAATCTCGTTGAGCTCTATGGCTCCAAAGAAAAAGTAGTAATGGTTTTTGTATCAATATCATCTTTAAAAGCCATTTTCTTGTAAAAAGTTGAGGGCTGTTTGGTAAATTACCTGAGGTGTAACACTGCTGCCTATCAATGCAGCTATTATTGTCACTCCAGATGTAAATTAAGAAAGTGAGTCTATTTATATAGTGCATAAGTGGGAAAGAAAGATATTTCTAGAGGCATGGAAAAATTAATACTCAGAACATTTCAGCAGGATATCGAGTAACTGAAATAGCCAGTTATAACATGGCATCACAACATCATTTAAAAAAATGTTCACCAGCTGACATGATGCCAAAGTGAATGGTAGAATTTCCATTTGCTTCTTAAGGCTCCTTTTCCCTCTGTTGTTTAGGAAGATAATACATTTTCCTAGAAAGACGAGCATCAACAACATGTAACTCCAGAAATGCATTGAAAAACTGACAGATTTAAATTGACATCTCCTGTCAATGTAATAACAGTCATTAATAATATTTTCTATGATACCTGCGTTCATGTCTTTTTAAGTTTGTCAATGCACACAAAGTGAAAGCAGGAAGTTTCTGCAAAGCCACAAAACATAAAACTAAACATGGTATAACCTTGAGCGAAAGAAAAAGTTATTTTAAGTCAGTTTCTTTCATGTATGTTTAAAATAAAATAAAAAAACTCTCAAGAAGTGTCAGAGAAAATATGGCAAGCATATATAAGATACATTTAGCTATATCAACTGATTGACCCTTTAGTTCCTTAGACAGATTCTGGATGAACAAAAGAAGTGAACATTTCAAAAGAAAACTTCTACTAAATTGCAAAATACTTCAATTTTTATCATCTTTTATGGTAGAAAATAGCTGCTTATCACCCAGCTAAGTTTAAGCTATACATATGTAGCAATGGAATCACACTTTGAGCTCTATAAAAATAACCACATATTCACATACTGAAATGGTGATGTCAAGGCCTCTCCTGTGACAGTCAATGGAAATTTTGGCCCCTGACAAAGAAGTCCTCTCTGTCTTTTATGGAAAAACTCCCAAATGCACAGCTGCTTTCTGAGAATCAAATAGAAACCACACAAATTATATCTGTATATTGTATTTGATCCTGTTTTCTTTCTCCCAGCTGCTGACAGCTTAATAACACTTGAAAATAGCCAAAGACTTCATAATTCCTGGAGAAGAATGGGATGTATTGCTCAGTCCTTTTCTGAAAGAGCTTCAGGAAATCCTTGCCTAAAAGGTGGGCTGCATTATTTTTTAGCTTTCTTTGTCCTTTCTGAAAGAAGGTTTTTCCTGGACAGCTTAACCTTCTTCCCTGCCAGACTCCTTGCCCATACCAATTAAACCAGATCATCAGTAAAGTACAAGGGACAGAAGACAGGACCACGGCCATTGCATGCAGTGAAGAAAACACTTTCTGGAAGACAGGGCCGTGCCTTGTGACCTGTTTCACTAGCTTCTTATGCTTCCCTGCATACATCCACCCCTGGCATGAGATTAAAATGTCAATGTCTTACCACATTAAGATAAAAAGATCCTTGATATCTTTTTTATTTTTTGATACTTTGTTAAGCCCTGCTAACTTGGGGCTCAATTTTGGCACTGCTGCACAAGAGAGAATTAAACTGCCTTACCCTACAAAATATACTATCTATCTCTCAGTTTAATACTTCCTCTGTGGTTCCTCTAGGCTGTGACTTCAGGCAGTTGTGTGAGCACTGGGGATATTGCAGTCCTCACTACTGGTTATGTGTGAGTAATGGATTCTGACCCTTTTAAATGGCTGGGTTTGAGCTCCTGCCCACAGTGGTAGCACTAAGCATCCCATACAGTTGTCAGCCACTTGTAACAGGATGGCAGAACTGCAGTGACAGAGCTATCACCTGAATTTTACTCAGCCAAGCAGGATTTGCCTCCATGTGGACTGAAGTTACACAAAACACATTATGCTGATAATGGTCTTTCCCAGAGCCTCGGGGACAATATCTCTCCAGACTTTATATTGTATAGATTTGTGTCCAGACTTATTTGAGACATAAGCAGCAGACAACAAGTGTCTAAAGCCATGGCCGAAACAGATGCTTGTGGCAAAATTCATGAAAAAGGAAAGCCTTTGTTAGAGCAATGTGTAGCAGCATGTAGAACATGACTTACTTTGAAGACAATACATCTTTCTAACAAACAGTGAATCACCCATCATAGGCAAGATAAAACTAAAGAGTATTTATATTTCCCATCTCTAAACCTTCTTTGCTTCCTGCTCATTAATAAGTGAAATCCACTAATTGTATCTGGAATATGCTAAGATAAAACACAGTGAACTTAATGTGTTCTTTTTTTGTTTCTATCAAACATACTGGTGCCTGTTACTGCTTTTAGCTGCATGCTGTGAAATGTAGATAAAGATGACCTTCAGAAAGAGACACTCCATCTCCTTTCCAGGTATTGAGGTGAGGCTAACTGGTCAATGGTTCCCGGATCCTACTTCTTGCCCTTTTTGAAGACTGAAATAACATTTGTTTTCTTCCAGTCCTCTGGTATGATTGATGTTAACTTATTTAGCTACCTACAGATTGGCTGGTTTTTAACCGATGGGAAAACATTCCCAGGGAATAAGTCATTCTGTGTTAAATATAAGGTGTTCAATACAAGCAAAGCAAATTAAGCCCTGATCACCAAGCATCACTGTCTTCTGAAAGGAGTCTTAAAAAAGCAGCTTAGGTTTGACATGGTGTTTTTAGCTGTATTTAGGGGACATGAAACCTGATTAAGGCAATGTGGTAATTTAACAAGCACCATACAAGGAACTCAGTAAGACACAAGGGAGTTGCTGTCACACTCAGATTTTTAAGTTCTGGAAAAGTCAGTATTAATTAATTCCCAGTAGAGGTTAAAATTTTCTTATAACTATACTGGAATTGTAGAATGGTTTGGGTTGAAAGGGACCATCAAAATGATCTGAAAATCACTCCAACCCCCCTGCCATGAGGGGTTTATTACTTCAAAAGTTGATACTGTCAGTGAAATGCAAAGCACAACAATATATTTACGATGATCACCCTAGCTTTCTGAAGCAGGGAACCTAAACACAACCCCAATACTCTTTGAGACAATCTTGCTCCACCTTTTACTGTCTTTGCACTGTTTGGGTGGGGTTTTTTGGCATTAGTGACTTTTTCCACAAACACCTCTAGGACGCGAAAGTGAGGATCAGTGGCAACTACTAGGGTTCAGCAAGGAAGATAAGCATGTCATTCCCAGAATATAATGTTTAGCCACTTGCTGTAGGTTAATTACAGGAAAACATCAAATTGTGTGAAAGGAGGGAATTATGGAAAAGATTGAAGTCAGCAAGAGCTTGGTTTCTGTAATGAGTTGCTATAACATATGCCAACAAATATGCAACATAATTGCACTGGTCTGGTTTCAGTCAAAAATGATACTGTACACTGTGCACTGTACTCTCAAAACAGTGGTACCTCAGTCCCAGAAACCACCACCAACTGAGATCATCAGAAGCCTGAAGTCTAAGGACAGCATTAACTGCAGCATTTCATGGCTGAAACAAGGGGTTCAGATTGGGCTTCTCATGAAGAAGGGATTTACATCAATCAGGGTGTTCTGCTGATTTGGAGCCACACGCTTTTTACTCATGTAATCTTCAGGAAAATGTCTCAAGACGATGCTTAAATCCAAAACCACTTAAGCAGTGTAATGCTGATTTCCCTCCAAGAGAGAGAAGTATTTTAGGTTTGTTCCTCTGATTCCCTTCCTTTTCCTTCCTTATATCAAAACATTCAGGTAAGGTGTCATTAGAAACACAGACTAGCAGCGCAATAGGCCACATACACATAGAATGTAATAACTTGCAATATATTTGCTCAGCACAATAGTGTTTCTGCCTGAAATCAAGAACCTTTGAGTCAAAACATTTCCATAGTGGGGTTTTCTGACAATGAACAGTTCCCCAAGTATACAGATAAAACTGGTGAATTAAGTAAGAAAATTCAATCTGTTATACAGGTTTGCCCTGGAAAAGTTTCTTATTACACATTATTTTCTATTATTTTTCTATTTATTATAAGTTGATTATTCAAGTGTTTTAAATTTCCAATGAATTTTTAAAATTTATGTTTGCATTAATTTTGCATTATAATCACATTAATATGATTCAGCATTCATAATGACATGACTTTGTGTTTCAATTCACGCTATCATTCAGCTGCCAAAATTTCCCTGGAATTTTCTATTTAATTATATCTTATTTTCTAGCTTTTTTGAGACTTTCTTTATGACTCTGAAATTAAAACCTTCTTGCCTTTTGGTCAGTCAGACTTTTATTTCGTTTCCATTTCAGAGCTAATTCAATGTGAAGTGCAGAGGGATAGCAAAGAATGATTGAGAACATGAATGCCCTTGCACCAAGCAAGATATATCATAAAATCATCCCTACTCTGCAGTCTCTATTCCCCTTTAGCCAATCTCTAAGAGATTCAGAGATCTCTGTTGCTATTCCTTTCTTAAGAGTGTTCAAATCCCATAAAGTACTGAGTTTTTGGGTCTCTAGAAGGGAGATATTTTTACTTCTGTGTGATCCATGTGTATGCAGTTCTCAGTACACCTAGCTTCTGCCATGCCCTTCCATGGAAAGACTTGTAAACCATCTCAGTATGAGATGCATTAATTTTTCAATTAAACTGGTATAAGATGGCTCTTGTTAGCTAAGGCAACATACTAGTATGGAAAACTAAGTACCACTTAAATTTCCAACCAATATTGCCAAATCCACTGGAATAACCGATATCGACCACAGTGATTTAGTGATTTAGCTGTACTTAGTCCACCCTTCCCAGTGCCATGTCTATAGACAGAAACACATGCAAACATGTATGCCTTCACTCCTGCTCCATGTCATTCAGAAATAGACAAAGAAGTTACTTAAGTATTCAGTTTCTTTACTGACTCTCTTCCTCCCCCTCTCTCCCCCCCTTCTTTTCTCCTCCCCTTCTTTTCTCCTGGTTTCTCTGTTTACTTTCTCAGTTGCTACTAAACAAGAAGAGTGTGCCACCAGATACTTCCTTTTTATCACACTGACCTGATTAGATTCCTTAAAAAAACTCCATTTGATTTTCATAAACATCAAGGTTAATTTACTTCAGTATAGATACTTATATCTGAGTTAACTTTTGGGATTCCTTCTACAATGAATGGAGAAAAAGCATTTGCAGGGTGCTATTCATCACATTTTGACAGAGATATCTACTGCATCAGACGAATACACTGTAGAATTATTTATCTTTGCCCTTATTTACATGTGACTACCTCACAACTGCTGTTTATGTGTCTTACATCAGGAGTGGATCTCATACTCACATTTCACAGCTCAGAAACAAAGAAGGAAAACTGGATAGTGGAAACAGGAATGAGAAGCTATGTAAGGAATTGTAATGGTTTAGGTACTGCGAAACATCACAGAAAAGGAAGGTCAGCTGAAAACTTAGGAATTAGTCAAGCTATAATTTTCTCAACACAGTTTTGGAAGAAAAAAAGAAGTCTTCAAGTACTTGTGCAAGTAGGTTAGAAGTTGTTTTACTGAGATAAGTGAGGGGTAAATCTAAATTCTTTGAGATAAAGAAATGTGACACAACCTGGACAAAAGAAAAACTGATTTTTTTTTTTATACTTGTTCTTAATTTCATTGGCTTTTAATTTTTGAAAAATTAAAGTAAGTGGAAAGTTATAAAGTGGTTAATTTTGACATCTCTGAGACAGTGTTCCAAGGAGACCTTTGAAAGATAATTTTCATGTTTCTGATATGGGTCAAAACTGCATGACAACACCCACTAACTGCATAAGCTCTAATGAAACTGCATTTTTTAATAAGTCCTCCTCACCTGAACTCTGATTACTAGAAGACTGGGACAACTTAGAACACAGTAAGACATATTTACCTTGACAGATGCTTAATGACACTTTGTCATATTAGGTTATAGCTTTTTTAAAACAATTGTTTCAAAGCAATGTGTGTATAACTCAATGTGTCATTTTACTAAACTGTAAAAATACATCATCCTGTGAAAGTTCTGATTCAGCTCCTTTAGAACTCTATGACATTAGCCCTATTGACTCAAAGAAGAATTAAACATTTCTTGGATGTCCTGTATTAAGTTTCTGGCATTTAGTCCCTTTTTAAAAATTAAACATCTGCCTTTGAAAAAAAACTTGAATAGGTGTGATAAAAATCAGAGATAGCCCAAGTTTGATGCTACCTCAGTACTTCTGAATACACCTCTTCAGCTCATGAAATTTACCTGGGAAATCTTTTATTTTCTAAATGTCAGAGGTGACACAATTTAAATCGTAACACAAGGAAGAAGCTTTAATTTTTCCACCACCTGTAAAAATAAAAATTTAAAAGTAACCCTATTAAAAACATTCTAGGGTAGTTTCCAGACTTTTCCAGTTTTATCCCACTGCAATAATATGCAACTGTTCTCCTGGTCTTAAAGAGTTATTGGATTTTCCTTAAAACAAATATGCCTTTTAGACATGTCATTTTTCTGGTTATTGTCTGTTTTGTTTTTGTTTTTGTTTTTGTTTTTTTGTTTTTTTTTTTTAAGTTAGAGAGTTGAATTTGATCAGTCAGCTGTGGTTTGTAGTGTGTTCCTCAAAAACATTTTTTTCCCACAGTATCTTATTTAACATGCTCACTGGAGCATGGTTAAAAAATTCCTGTCTTTAAAATAATCTGATAATTATCATATGGATAATTTTGAAATATTTTTGTTTGTTTGTTAGAAATAGTTGCATTTGTATTAGTTGCTGAGTTTCTAGAAGACTTTAAAAAAATAACACACTTGATAATTAACAATGTCACTGAAATTCAAATTTGGGCCTTACACAAAGAACTGTGAAAGGGTATGTGAAGTAGTATGCAAGCCTCTGGCAAGCCAACAGAAAATGCTTTTCATATACAAGAACATTTACTAATTTGTAATAAAAGATTAATTTGACACTGTCATTCCTTTAATGCCACTAATATCTTGACATCTGAAGCTGAATTAATTGTGTAATAAAGTTATGTTACTACAAAGATATTTGCTAAAATAACCAAATGACCTAAGAAAGCCTTGTGTGCTTCAAAATTTACAGGATTTTCAATCTACAGTAACTTTCTAATAATTGATATTATCTGTACCCATAAGGCTTGCCTTGATGCACTCTTTAGTCTATTCTGAGGTCAATGTTACCACTGAATCTTCATTAGAACAGAAGGAGATCTTTAAAATGTTAAAATAGTGCTGAAGAAATGTGCCAGTTTACAGATGAAATTCATTATCTTGCCCCAGAAAAGACTGAGGAAGTCCAGCAGCTATGCAAGTTGAATCATATTTCTCTCCTGATACATCTTTAATCCCAGAGGAGGCAACCAGCATTGCTCCAGAATTGGAGCTTATTTTTCTGTATTTTTCTGTTTATCAAGATAAAATCTGACATTGTTTTGTTTGTTCTTTAATATCAAAGGTAGAAGGATTTCTTTGACATTGAGCCATTTCATATAGCAATCAACTAAAGCTGCAAAAATCCACATGCTGTTGGCCACCAATCAAAAATTGTTTAGACTCTGACAGAAGAACTGAAAATAAAAGTGCTTCTATAGTGAGAGGCAAAAACAGTCATGGGAAGATAGCCAAGCTGTATCTCTGTGAATGCTTCTTTTGTTAGGTCTGTACAAGTATAAATGAACTCAGAATTTACCTATGCTTCTTGTGAAAACATACATTGCTGTCAAACTGGTGTTTTATTTTTGATTTGATGATATAACCTGCAATTCTTTTTAAAAGAAAAAAATAAGTGAACAGTAATACAGCTTGGAAATTCAAAGACCTTGTAGCATGTAAAGACATTAAGCACATATCTCTTTGCCACTGAAAATGCACTAGATGTACACTATTCCTTTTGTCATGCAAATTTAGGCTCCTAAAGCTCATAGTGTCTCCAAAAATCTTAATCTGCACCAAAAACCTCTTCCCCAAAAAAACAAATACAGTGTCTTTGCCAATATGTACTTTACATAGAGTGTTCTATAAAACAAAGTAGTTTCTTAAGAACCAGTACTATGGTATGTACCTGTAAACCAGTGATTTTCAGCCTGAGAACTCCAAAGTTCCTTCTAACTGTCCATCAGCCTAAGAAGAGAGATTAGCTCTCTCTATGAATTTAATATTCACTTTCTGGCAAATTTATTCCACTCTAGCAACCCAAATCATGTGGAAAATGTAGATTACATGAATGGTTAAACCTCCTAAACATACCATCCTGGATGGTAAAATGCTTCTGCCTGTATGAAGAATTGTGCATAGCGATCAGTGTTCTTCAATGACAACAAAAATCCTGTCAGTGACAATTGCCAATATATATTGTTTATAATGCAGGAGAAGAATGTGCAATAAACAAGACTCTTAGGTCAGCTCCCCTATCAAACACTAGTTGCTGGCAAAAAATTTCATTTTCTACTGGTCAGTACTAATCATGTATGGTGGTGCAGATTGAAAGAAGAGTGAAATAATTTTCTATCCATTTTTGAATGCAATGGACAAGGTAATTGAGACCCAGTCTAGGTATATTTTATTCTTTTAACCGTCACCATTTACAGGGAAATAACTTATAAGGGATAAATCATAAAACTCCTTTCACATGAAAACAGTGCTAATAGTCTTCTACTAGAGTGTACCTTTGTTGACTGACTTAATTTTCATTATAAGTTCTTTCCACAGTACCCCTTATAGCTGTATCAGAGCCTGAGAATTATTCAACACATTTATCTACATATAATTAAATCCTAGATTAAATGTTCATTCAAAATACAAAGGATTTTGCACCTTTTCTCTCTTTTTGTTTAGTAATCTCTTCTTAATCTATTCCAAATAATGTCTTTATGTGTATAACTCACAAATTTCTCTCTCCAGAAATGCACCTTCTCCCTTAGTTTTATGTTGTTCCCTGCTTTCCATATACTTTTTCTTGATGCTTAACCAGCTCAGTTCCCATGGCAAGGATCAAACATTTCATTTACTTTCACCGTTTCCTTGTCTTCTTTACTGCTCATCACTTTTCTCTCATCTGTTGGTGTCTTGATGCCCTGACAAGCTACTTCTTTTATTTTCTTCTATTTCTGTTTGTCCCATAATCTCTAACAGTTATGGCAGACTCCATTGATAACATCTATAGGTCAAGCTTTTCTTTGCATTATTTCATGCTATTTCCCATGGTTTAGGATTCAGTCCTAACTCTGTAGATAAATTCTATCTGCTTTAATTACCTTTTGAATCAGCTTTACTTAAAAAGAGTTAATTGTCTAAATTTGTTTGTAAATTTGGTCTTAAACAGTAAGACAGATTTTAAAAATGGACAACTTATTCCTGCTGTAGTGTCTCAGAATCAGATAGTTAAAACTTTCTTTTCTTCATGATTTCTTTTCTCTTTTCTGTTTCAAAAATTTTTTTTTTTTTTTTTTTTTTTTTTTTTTTAATGCAGTAGGTTAATACCTTGTGGCTTAATGAATGTGCAAACTCTTTGGCTCAGGCATAGTCTTTCTGTATTGTAAATGATGTTTCAAAAGAGCATCACAATAATAATGAATGAATTCAATGCAATAACTATATATATATATATACGAACGTATATACACAATAATGCCTAGGAATTGTTTAAATTAAAAGCTTGTGATGCAGTATTCAAGGATAGAAATAATACCTTGCAGAGTATAAGAAGATTTTGGTAAATGTAAATTCCTGAAAAGTGTGAAATTGTTCTGTTTCTTCCTCCCCCGCCAAAAAAAGTGAAAGAAATGTATTTTGCATTGTCTCTGTTTGCTACCCAGATATTCATTTGGGGTGCACAGGAGACAAGTTTTCCAGAGTAGATCCTAAACCATAAAGGGAGGAAATTCACTGGTGTCACTTGAATAAAGAGGATGCTGCTTTCTCAGAATTTACACTGCAGTTGTAGATGTGGAGAAAGTGTTGCTTCCCCTGTCTTTTCCCAGCACAGTTCTTCTGTCTGAATGCCAATAAGAGTGAATCTTTATTAACATTTTTTACTGAGATCACTTCTGCACCGAAAGAATTAGATTTCCTCACTCTATCAGTCAATACATTCCAGACTAGTACAGGCAAAAAAAAAAAAAAAAAGCATAATTATCAGATATTTCTGGGAACTATATTTCCTTTCTGTCAGTAGGAAAAGAAGACTTTCCATATACCAGTTCCAGACTAAGTTACATCGGGATTATATCATACAGTCTATGACCTGTGCACTTAGCGAACCTGAAAGATTCTTACCTTTATTTTGTGAAACACTTCCAAACAACATCTTTCACTCTCTCAAAGGGTCTGGGTAAGGAGATCAACTGCAGTTTTGCAAGTTTCTTTAAATTTTCACCCTCTGGGACCTTAGAAAAAGAGAGCTTTTGCCAAATAACCCATATGCTTTGGAAAAGGAAGACAATACAGTGTCTCAGATAAGACATAAAGCCTCATTCCTGGACACCAGAGTAAGTCTGCTCCCCTGTCGCAGTCCTCCATGAGGTCATTCCCTCAATAATGATAAAAACAACAGTTAGATTAATAGGAATCAGACTTCTAGACTTCTAGATTTATTTATTTTATTTTCAGGAAATATTTCCACTAGGTTCTGCACAGTTACCTAGAACACTGAAAGTCAACCTTTAATGCTGATAGGTGTAGTATGAAGATGTGTTTAGAAAGAGATCCTTTGTCCTGTTCATGACTCTTTTTATGCAGAGTGTATTCATATGAAATGAATTCATGACAAGGTAATTCACTCTAACAAGTGTAATCAAACAAAACGAAAAGGTCTGACTCTTCCTCATGCTCAGCGAGCTAAGCCTGGAGGTCCTTCTGAATTCCACAACCACACAGGCACAGGAAGCTAGGTTAAAATATACTCAGAAAGATAATAGTTATCTTGATACACATTTAAAAGATGTGGGGGTTTTGTTTTTGTTTGCTTTTTTTTTTTTTTTCCTTTCTGAGTGGATTAGATAATCAGATGTATTTTGGTCAGCAGAAAAAAAAAAGTGCAAATAGCAATGTCATCAAGAAAATTGATTCTGATAGGGGCCTGTTTGAAATATTTACCTTGGACACTGTAAAAGTCAGGAATGTTCTAATCCAATATAAACACCGAGTTAATACTAATACCTCTGTCCAATTCAAATGCTGAGCTGACAGAAAGATTAGGAGAAAAATAGATGAATTAGTAGCTAAGTATCTCCTTTATGTGCTTATTTTTCCATTTCTTTGATCTTGGATCTTTTTGAAATTACACCAAAATTGATGTTTTAGGTTTTTTCTCCTCACTTTCAGTGGGTTTATTTTTGGTTCATTTGGATTTTGTTTAATTTTTACTGAAACATTACAAAAAACATGATATTGCATCTATATATTTTGTTAACTGTAGCTGCAAGTAATTTTGGCAATATAAATCATTCTCTTTACAACAAGAAAACCAACAATACCTCCCTTCTGTGTTATGTTGCTCATCATAATTATTAATCCTTAGCATAATACCCATTTTCAGTATTTCACATCTTAAACAAATATACATAGATATATACTAATATAGATATATACATATAGATGCTCTCTTACATTTGAAGACAGCCAGAGAGGTCCTAAGCCACTACAACTGAAAGATCAGAGTCAGAAATTATTTTTAAAAAATAGGACCTGCATTTTTGTATCATGCCCTTAAAATATTTCTATTTAAAATTTAGATGCTATGATCTTATAATAGACAAAAAAATTTAGATAATGTTATAGATCAAATAATATAAAATAAGTTTTCAATGATAACATATGGTGTTCAGCTGCTGTGTGCCTTCTCTAAATCAGGGGAACAAGTTGTGTGTGCAGACTGACCACCTGCCTTTCTCTGCAGCAGATTCTTGGCAAAATTCTGTCTCAGTGTGCTCTTTGTTTTTAAAATGTTGTGAATTAAATCTTCCTCTGCTTTTATGTGACACTTCAATTTACTAACTGTTGAACTCTGTCAGAGAAATTCTCAGTGTGGTATCACACACATCAGGCTCAGGCTGAGAACAGAGCAGAGTCCAACACCATGCAGCTGTGTCAGCTGGGTGCTAGACTGAGGCTAAAGCACCCCTTCAGGATCCAGCATCTGTATCTTCAAGGTTCAGTGGTGAGACAGAGAAGCCTGTCTGACTCAGACTGCCATGTCCCAGCAGGTTTTGTATCACTGTCTGCTGGATGACATGGTCATGCCATGTGTTACTTGGCTTTGTAAAAAAAATCAGGACTTATTTTGCTCAGATGTGCAACTACATGTTCACTGTGCCAAAAACCCACAGCATAACAGGTAGAAGAAAGGAGTACAGACAACATGTGAGATCATGGAGAAGCAGCAAGGACTCTGCAGGGAGACAACACTTTCAGCAGTAACAAAGACACATTCTTCCTCTTAATCTTATCCTTCAAAAAAAATTTCTGATTTTATTGATGTTGAATCCTGTGACCCCTTTTGACCATGGTCTCCTCTGGCTCCATTTTCTTCAGTAAGTAAGAATATAGGCAGAAAAGACTCAGAGATGTACCCCATTAATAACTGAGCTAACAAGCTCAAAATGAAAACCAACAGTGAAAACATAAAAGGTTTAATCTTCCAGGTCTGAAGAAAATTTACTCTTGTATTTTTCTTCAGTGGACTTTGAGCACAGCTCTGCAACATCTTGTGTCCTGCTGCTATGCCTGTGTTGGGTGCTGTCTGTGTTGTGTAGGTGTTGCTAGTCACATATTGCTCTAGGCTATGTTTCTCTCAAAACGAGTTATCTCACAAACCATTTTAGTCCATCTTTAACAAGACTTGCATCAATGAACAGAATCGCTGTTTTTTTACTTTTGAAACCAGGTGGATTTCATTGTAGAAATTAGACTATAGACATTCATTTCTCTTTAGATATCCCTAATGAAATGTTTCTGTCTCTCCTGCTATTATGTTGATGTCTTTTTATCCAGAGAAAGCAATTTTTCAGATTTAAAATTTTGAAGAAATGTAGCAGCAAATACATAGTTTGGACAAAATTTTCAGCTATTTGGACAAAAATAAAGTAATAAATTTCACATCTTTAGACTTTCCAAGCTCACTAAAATTGCTTTCACTGTGGGACTGTTTTAACCATACCTAATAAATAACATGCATTATATTTTTGATGTATTTTATATATATGTGTTTGTATATATATATCTCGATGACAATGACCGAATCATGTGGCTATATTTCTTCATTCGTCCTCCTACACAATTAAAAAACTTCTGAAATTACACTGACATTGAGAAATCAGTGTTACTTTGTGGGACAACACAGATAGGATGATTTCAGTGGTTGAACTTGGTGATCTTATAGGTCTTTTCCAGGTTTAATGACTCTATGATTCTGTGCTATGCGAAGGAATCTGTGTCCAAAGTTTATTACAGTTGTAGGATCTACAAGTAGCGAAGAATGGCATGAATGGCAACAATGAGACTTCACAGTTTTTCTGGAAGAAGGATATCATGGAGATAAATACTATGCACTGTTTAACCTGAATTTTCGTTTATGCCATGGAAGATTTAGTATGACTCCTAAACTGGCATATGTGTTTTTGTAACCTGCCGTTCAGAAGGCTGAATTTGGTTCTGCAGTGTAGTGTCATAACAGATAGTATTAGAATCCTGGTGGTAATGATCTGAATATTATTTCACCAGTTATTCCCAGTCTAACATAGGAAATGAGGGAAAGAGAAATTTATTATAACCGTAGCCTTTTTTTTTTTTTTTTTTTCAGTTGTTCTCAAACTTTCTTAAATATTCTTGTGTGAGGGATGTCTTTTACCCCTAACACAGACATCATTTTGACAGGGTATGAGTAGCTTTTGTTATGTTAACAGCAGTCAATCCTCTCTGGAATAGATATGTTTCTGAATACAAAGCCAGGCTGGATGGGGTTTTGAGCAACCTGGCCTAGTGGAAGGCTGCCCTGTCCACTGCAGTGGGGTTGAAGCTAGATGATCTTCAAGGTCCCTTCCAACAAAAGCTGTGCTATGATCTATATTTCTGTGATTCTTGGCAAGTCTGCCAACTAGAGTGTCACATCCAATCTACCATGACAAGTCTTAATGAACATTTCTCTAGTTCTACTGGAAACTGAACTGAGATTACTGGTAAAATTATGGTATGGTTGAGCTCAGTAGCAAAAGGTTTGTATGCCAGAATTTTATTCCTTTTGAAGTAATTTTCAACTATCAGTCACCCAGTTAACCTGCAGCAAAAATGAGTAGTTAAGTGGCAGCTGGTGGTCTTCTACAGAATTTTTCTGCTGGAGAGGAATAATTACTTACTTAAAAGACAGCTGAAGGTGAAAGTTTAGAAATTTATTGGAAGTATAGACATCCTAGTTGGTGTAAGTTCTACTGAACTTAAACAAACTTTGCCTTTTGCTGCTGCTCTGACCTGACTTTTTTTAAATGCATGTGAGCAATACCTATCCAGGTAGGTTTTTTATCCTATCCAGGACTGTACTACAAGGCTGTTACTTTTGAAGTCAATGAGTTACTGGCTCTTAGAAGAGATCATGGAGTGTTTTAGATGCTGACACTATTTCAATCCAGACTCACAATAGGCTTATCGTTTTTCACTTGAGTTTCAGACCTGTCTTTGACAGACCCCATCTCTCCAATAGCATCAATCTGCATGACTTGTTCATTATTCTCTTCTGGAATTGTGAATGACATCTCAGTGTGACTTCTGGAACAAGTGTAAAAAGCAGAAAGTAAACCAAATAATTACAGCAGCACCATCTGAATTTGGTGGTATTCAGCATTGTCAAAAACCAGAACAGACCTGAAAACTGAAGAAAAAGAGAAAAAATAGGAAGAGGAAAATCGTATGTACAAATTTTATCTTGACTCACTCCCTTCTGCAAATTTTATTGTTGCAGGGACTTACTGAGTCAAAGTAGACAGGGAAAACTGGCTGGGGAAAATACTAAATGCCACATGCCTCACAGAAAAGCTAGACTCACTTGTGTCAGAAATTCCCCTTGTGGGTGTCATTGCAGTGCATTTCTTGATTATTATTTGTATGTCTTGCTTATTGAGCATCTGAGATGGTCTTGGATGAGTTTTATTTCAGTTTGGTATAACCAGTTGTTACACAGCATGTACAGCAAGCTGTGCTCCCAACTGCAGCTATAAAATGGGTTGTCCTAATGATACTTGATGAAGGAAGAAGTTCCTCCTCACCTGCTTGCAGGTTGGATGCTGTCCATATGGCTGAGTGGCATCTGGAGAGCAGCAGAAAGGGAACAGTTCAGACCATGCAGTGGTTTTGAGTGGGCACACTAATTCAGCTCTTCTAGTCTTCAGTAGATCTTTAAATGCTTAGTGCTTAACAGGTGTCTGCTTTTCCTCTCAAATGAATGTCTCTCAGGAGGTTAGTGATTACTTGCAGGGGGGAAGAGAGGAAGACAGGCAAACAGCTCTCAGTAGACAAGACACAGTGACTGGAAAAACCTTTTTTTTTTTTTTTTTCCCCAGGAATCAGGGCTCAATTGAAAGTTGTCTCTTTTTTGTAACTGCTAGGTCAGGTATATATGGACTCTGAGTTCAGGCATAGACCTAGATTGTCCCATTTAGCTAAATCCCAGGACCATTCTGAAAAATCTGTTTACCATTATAGTACAAAACCACATTTAAGTCTGTCAGATATATAATCAGGACGGCCATCTGTGAATTATTGACATTTCAGAACTGCACGTGTTGTAACCCATGTTTATAAGAGCAGGGTTTCTGTCTATTCAGAAGAACATTTCAGTTAAAACCAAAACTCTTATCATCATGATAGAAGAAGATGAGACCCTTCGTAGCCCTGCCTGCCTGAATACAGAGAGATGTGATCTTGCCTTGGCAGGGCACAGGCCAGCTCTTCTTGCCAGGAGGCTCTGCCAGCACTGTGCCTATGAGCTCCATCAAAACGGAAGGCAAGGGACTTCTGAAAACCCTGATGTTTTATCATGTGTCTTTGAATTTTCAGAAAGCTAAATTGAGCAAAATGGGAAGAAAGAGAAACCTAGTATGCAAGACAATATGTTACAAAAAGTACTTTGCAAAGAAGAGAGTGAAATGAAAAAGAAAAGAAAAAATAAAAGAAAAATAGGGTTTAGTGTTCTGAAAGGGAATAGAATAAACTTAATCCCAATAAGGACAAAAAAGAGTATAGTTTAAAAAGGATGAAATTGAAAACAAGAGGAGAGTGCATGCAAAGATTTTAAAGCATATAATGTTGAGCATGTGGAATAAATTACCAAAGAATAAATATGTTCAACAGACAACTTAGTTAAGTGTTTAAAAATTTTTATATAAAAAGACACAAGTAGATGGAGAGGCAAAAAGTAGTGTAATCTCCATTTACTCTTTCTCCTCCGTAATTTATTTTTGGGTATTCATATGTTTTGAAGCTAATCTTAAAGGCATTGTCTAATGTTAAAGAATTGTATATATAATTAAACTATTAAACCAGTATACACCTGTGTAACTGAATCCATCTGGTTGGAGCATTATTTCTGAACAAAATTTTGAGAGTAACAAAAAGTTTTGCAGTTGCATTTTTTGTTGGTGCTGCAATAAAACAAAAACAAAAGACAAATCTTGCGTCACTGCTGTTCTTCCCTTCTGCTGGATTTCATGACTTAGAGCAGGTGCTGCTGGGAGCTGGTGTATGTCTGTGGCTTTCTCCATCCTGAGTTAAAGGCAGACAAAAGCACGTGGGCTACCGTGAGTCCGAGGACATGCTGAACCCAAGTGCATATCCACACTCGTGCTTGGACAGGACTTTAAGTGTACACAGTGTGTGCTGCCAACCAATATGGAACATTTTATTTTAATAAATAGTACTTCAAAATGAGCTATAATCATTGACTGAAGAAGGGAAGGGGGACAGGTTTACTGGGGTGTTTGGGATCTTCAGCTTTTAAGTTAACACCAGCTAGCACAACATAAACACATGCCACAGGGGAGAAGGGGAGAAAACACTTCCTTACATTACCAATCATGGCTGAACTTGATGACAAAATCTTTCAGTGTTACATATCATTCCAGAACTGGCAGAGCATTGGCACACCATGCAGAGGTATATCAACTCCTGGTTTCTTTACTGAATGGAGTTCATGAGTTTCCCCCTTCCTTCATGGCTTTACTTGGGGGAAACTCTTTAAAGCAGGATTCATCTTCTGGATCTGTTTTTCTACAGCATCCAGCACAGTGGCCCATGTTAATGACTACAGGATATAGCAGTCATGCAAATAATAACATCCAGTGTGGGTAGCTCTTGGTAAGTCATATAGTCACATAATAACCTTTTTCTTTGGCTACTAGCCGGTATATCCAGTGAATAATGCTGCCTTTTGTGGCACCTCCAGACCGTTCATAAATCCCAGCAGCACCCTAGGCTGGAATCTGGACTCAGTGCTGTATACAATTCACAGCTGCTCAGCAGGATTTTCTTTGAATTTCAGTCTTAGGGAGTAAAATCTCCTGTCTTTCTACTGAGAAAAAAAGAAAGAAACTTAGCTGGGAAGCATCCCTCTCATGCTTTCTGCCTCCTGCTGCAAGTTCTGGAGCAACACATATGCTTTCAGCTGCCCAAGCACACCTTGCATCAGTGTTGGGGGACTTGAAGAACTGCTGTCCCCAGAAAGTACAATGGAAAGGACTGAACCCATCTCAGCCCGGGGCTTGGCATGAGATTAGAAATAAAGGATGCACACTGGGATGGAGCAAGAGACGAGTAAACACACTGATATGACAGTAGGTAAAGGAATACAGAGGATGAACTGGAGCAGGTAAGAGGGGAGATTGCAAGACCTTGTTTGATAGAGCTATGCAGTCTTAAGGAAAGAGATCAAAGTGAGAAAGTTTTTCTCAGTTAAAAGAAACTATGCTTGAGAACTCAGGAAAACCTGCTTTGATGAGACAGTGAAGGGCTGGTTAAAATTACAGATGGTACAGTTTATCATTGCTTGTTCTCTATATCCCAAACTGAGACTGTTGGCTCATGCATAGAATGGCATAAAGCTAGGCAAAGAAAATGTGGCCTCACTGTCCTGGGTTAAATAGGGCTTATACTTTGTCAGCAACTATCAAGGAGAAGAAAATAATTGACAGCGCATACCTGGACAAAACCAGAGCTGCAAGCAGTTCAAATGTGGGCTTGTGGGATCTGATCGTATATTCTCCCAACTCCTGCCAGAGTGAGGAGAAAAAAACTAAGACTGGGCTTGAAATACCTCTCCTTCCAATTAATATTTTGTTAGATGCAAGGCCACTTCAACCCTGAATGTTTGAATGAAAGGTGTCCACATTTTTGGTGGGAATTTTTAATATACAGACAGACACACATGCTACATAGACAGGTAGCAGATCTATTCACCTTCAGTTGTTGGATGAACTAGACAACAGATGTGTAAAGTTCAAAAGTTTCTTTGCCAGAAGTGCAGATGAAAAGTCCATTTGTAATGTATCTGATAAAGTACGATTTTTATTAGTTGAAAATGTCATTTTAAAGAATTATAAAACTACCAAGGTATTTGCTCAGAATATAGTCCAAATTGTAAATAACTCAGAGATAAAAAACATTTGACATTTAATTTTTATTAACTGAACATTAGTGAATTAACATACAGCCACTGTAGGGCCATCTAGGACCATAATAATTTCATTTTACACTGCATTGATGAATTAAACACTGATCTTGAAATGGAAGCTTAAGGTTAATTTATGAAAAGTATATTGTAGACACCTTCGATTACCATCCAGATCCTAAAGAAAAAACACATGACGTCTTTTCTTAACTAGTATTTATATCATTTATACAATCTCAGTTTTCATGATTTCTTAGCTGAAAACAAGGCAAGATAAAGAAACCTGTCTCTAAAATAAAGTTTGAAATTCATAGATAATTTGAACTAATTGGAAAATTAAGATAGACTTAAAATGGTACATGATCAACCTTATTAATCAGTGTTCTATGGGGATTTCTAGTGGTCCCTTTTTTTAAAAAAAAAAAAAAATTATGTTCTAGGCATATAGGCCATACCTACCTTAAAACCAGACTTTCTTATGTCTGAGTCCCTGTAAATGCTAACAGCTAAAAAACCATTTCTGTGTATAGAGACTTCTACTGGAGTTATGGAAATATATTGTGAAAATTCCTTGCAAAGAAAAAATTACTTGAAAATTATGTGTGTTTTCAGCATAATAATTTCTAGCAAAACCTTATTTATGAAAACCAAAATCTTTTCATAACATTGAGTGACCTTGAAAACCTCTTCCAGTGTATTTGCTCAGGATGAAGAAGGTACAAGCTGGGTAGAGATATCCAACTAAACTTCATGTAAATTAAAAGAGGAAAGTGGAAATACAGGGTTCATAAGCAATGCAATATCTTCACAAATGTTGGTTTTACATATAATCAGAAATAGGATGATTATTAAAAAATCATTCTAAAAAATATTGTGTTCATGGTCAATTTACTGACAAGAAAGAGGTCTATATTGCTTGAAAAATTAATTAAGAATTAAAATATTGAGCATTGTGTTATACTTGAGATTTTGAAAAATCACTTTCTCGCACAATCAAGATTCTTTTAGAAGGGAATGAAGAAAGAAAGTAAACTTTGAATTTGTGAATGCTTGGTATTTTCTCTCTTTCTAACTACCTTGAGGTTTGGGGGTTTTTTTCTATCAGGTATTTTCACGCCTTTAACAAATTCCTTTTAGTGTATGACTTCAGATGATTAATTCTATTTCCATTATTAACAGAATCTACCTCTGCAGTGAAACATCTATCAAAATTTCTACAAAATGACAGGAGAAAAAAAAAGTCTTTTAACTGATTCTGCTTCAGCCTAAGTTTCCCCTGTGTTCATTGGAATGGCATGTTGGAACTGAAATGAGACAGTGCCAAGTAATCAATGAGTTAAGAGATAGACATGTAAAAACAATGAGCTGAGGAGAAGAAAAAGATTTATTGTGTCTTTGAAGAATAAAAACAATGTGAAGATTAAGACTGTGCTCCCTTTGGGAATTCTGCACCAGGGATAGAAACCAGGATGATGGGATGAACTTGCAAGTTGTGATGTTGTGTGATGATTCTGCCTAAAGGAAAGTGTAAAAGAAGACTGAGCCAGACTCCTCCCAGAGGTATGCATTGAGAGGATAAAAGGCAACAGTCCCAATCCATAGGAAGAAAAATTATATAAGGAAAACATTTTCCACAATGAGTAGTTCAAATCTGAAACGGGTTCAGAAGTCTCCAAAATGTCTTGAATATTTTCAATGCTTATCAACCTGATCTGAATTCAAAACATTAAAAATCTATAGCAGAGGGTTGGAATAGAAACCTCCAAGGTGTTTTTTAACCCCAGATTTTCCTGTGATTCTCTGGGTGAGTGCAATGGGTTAGTGAATCATTGCAGGCTATAATTTCCTCACAAGGAGAAGGGGATGGGTAGTCACTGATCTCTTCTCTGTGGTGACCAGTGACAGGACCTGAAGGAATGGCCTGAAGTTGTGTCAGGGGAGGTTTAGGTTGGATATTAGGAAAATGTTTTTCACCCAGAGGGTGGTTAGGCACTGAACAGGCTCCCCAAGGAAGTGGACACAGCACCAAGTCTAACAGAGTTCAAGGAGTATTTGAATGGTAGTCTCAGGCACAGGGTGTGACTCTCGGGCATGGTCCTGTGCAGGCCTAAGGGTTGGACTTGATGATCCTTGTGGGTCCTTTCCAACTTTGCATATTCTGTGACTCTGACATTCTGTGACTGTTTAGAAGTGTCAGGTAGTTCAGGGAGTGACAGGCCATGGGGTTTCGAGGAGGCAAGCTCCTTCAAACATACATTGTTGCCAAGTCATCCTGCACAGTTATGATCCCTGAATCTTCTGAGCAGTGAAAAGAGCTGCTGCCAGTGGGGTACCTGTAACTGAGACTCTATGCATGATTTAAATGCTATCAAAGGGGAGCATTTCTGCTCTCAGAAGGTTATGCCACATAATAAAAACTGTGACTTTGAAGAAGCCTGTATTTATAACTTGCTGAGTTTCATTCATGTGAGAAAGGGTTTATTGGTTGTTTTCTTAGACTGCTGCTCTTGCTGAACCACAGCATAAGAAATTTACTTAAACTGGAAGACTGCCTTAAGTTTCTTGAATTTTTCTTCTATAAAGGAAGCTTAGAATTTGATCCTATGAAAAGCTTTCCATAAAAAAATTTTATGAACTATCAGGTTGAAAAGTGCATTATCCTTTTTAGGGAAAAAAAAAGACAAATATTTTAAAATTTCCCATACAAATTGCTGAATACTTTTACAGATATAAGGAGGACATTTTATACAATGAGGGTGGTAAAACACTGTATCAGGTTGTCCAGAGACATGATAGATGCCCTGTCCCTGGAAACATTCATGGTCAGGCTGGACAGGGTTCTAAACAAACTGATCTAGCTGAGGATGTCCCTGGTCATTGCAGGAGGAACCCTTCTAGGTCAATTCCAACCAAAACTATTCTATGATTCTATATGCCTAAAATAATTTTATATGAATCTGTGTATAATATGAATTTTTATATGAAAACATGTCTGTATCAGAGATTAATGTGCATTTTCTGACTGGGATATAGTTGGCTTCTTAAAAGATGCAGAGGCAAATATTCTCTCTCAAGTGAATGTATTGACAGTACTGAAGTAACTTATTATAGGCACAAAATTACTCACAAACACTCTCTTAAAAAAATGTGATTGCTGAAGAAAACAGGGACAAGCTTCTGAAAAGTGTAGGCTGCTAGACCAGCCAACACCTACACAAAACTAATTACACACATTTTAAGGGTGTTCAAATGTAGCACACAGATCTGGCATTATTTACACAGCTAACTGTCTCTACAAAGCCAAAGGATCACAGTCCAGGGAAAATACAAGGTGATGCTTCACGTCCAGGTGTGTTGTTCTGTAGGGACAATTAGGAGATTGATTAGGTTCTTACAGATGTAAGCAACAGTCTGCTGTTATGTTCAGTGGGAGTAAGAAGTAAATCGAAATTGCTATGTCGGTAAAATAAGACATTCTTTGATTTTTGTCCATGTTCTAAATTGAGTATTTCATCCTTATGGAACAGTTAACTTGAAAGAGTAACCTTCTTATGAATTTTCTCACTCAAGAAATTAAAATCCATCTAACACCATACGGATTATTTTATGTTCAATGAGGTTTCCATTGTACTATGACTGATTATGCTGAGAATGTATTAAAATTAATAAGATATATGTCTTTAGAAGAAACTCACATCTACAAACCTTTTTTAAGATTGGCAAGGAAAAGTCATTAATAATTTCAGAATTGAGTTGTTAAACAGAATTCTAGTGAATTCTGCCAGCTCCCAAGAATTTGCACTTAATCTGTCTTTCTTGTTTGACTTCTACCTTTGGCAAAACTATTACATTTCAGCCACTGACCCATTTCTACAAATGTTTAAAGTTACATTTAAGAGTGGGAGAAAGATGAAAGCAAGCAGTGTTTCCAAATTACAGACTTATTAATTTCTGTGAAAAACCCAAGTTAGGTGCCTGAAAATATTTGTATTTCTTACTGATATGTAATACAGACTGGCTTCAAACTTCACAGTTTCAGTAAAACAAAATTCGACAGGTTTGTGAATCCTGTCCCTTGCATAGCAAGACACTTGGTTGGTGGAAAGCCAGTGTCATTATTTACGTGGGCACAAGATGGAACAGATACCTGCCACAAATCTTCCCTTGTAGGCTTTTCCCATCACCAAGTAAGAGAATTTCATTCTGGTAAATGTGTGGGCCAACACACCAATATACCAAAAATTAAATGCTCTTGAAATACACTGGTTCTTAGTGAATCCACATCTTCTCATTTTTCTCACCTTTAATTTTACTTTACTGAACATTAAAAAACTTACGTGTGGTTTATTCTTTCTTTTTATTTGCTTCCATTAAACCCTCAAAATAATCAGTATTCAGAAGGACAGTATGTAGAAAGCATTATTTTCCACCAAAATAATGGGTAATGAAATGATTCTTTAGAATTGGAAAAATTAAGGGAATGTGATTCCAGAACTCTAAACAGTAGGAAACAAAAAATTGTCTGGCAAGCAACACAATCAGTTGGTACAGCCGGACATTATGATGTCTTTAAAAAGCCAGCAAATGAAGCTAATTTTGTGTGACACTCACTAGGATTTCTTTTCTGAGTGTATGTTTAGTTGCTGTATTTTCTTCACCAAAAAAGGGATAGATAAGAAAAGAGTAAAACCATGGGTGAAGGAGAGAGATATTCAGAACTTCAGTAGGATTCTCACTAGGTTTATTGTTTTTGAAAGTGTTAGAATTTTGGGTACCTGATGAACTGAAAATCACTCTAAAAATCTGAAATATTTTTACTTATAGACATTAGCTTGAGTTTGCAGGAATATTATGTTGTTTGGACATATTGTAAGTTTCCTTTGCAGTAGGCTGCTTGTGGCAATTGAATTGAACCCTTGAAAAGGGTGTTGACTCATTATGAAATTAATGGTGCCTAAGTTTCCATTGGCCAAATGGAAAAGCTGTTTGGGAGTTGAAACTCTGCCATACCATCTAACGTAAAAGAGGTGATATATGTAATATATGTATATACTATATTGTCTGATTCCTTGTTTTTACTGTTGCTCTAGTCAGCGCCATAGCAAGGTTCTGACCATTTTAAACAAAAAGCTGTAGACAACCCCACCCTTATCGTGTCTGTAAAACAAATCTTTGTTGATTGCAATGCTCTTGAAAGCACACTGACAGTTGCTTAGATATCATCTCAGATGTTAGCATCTTTTCAACATATCCTGTTCTTTCACAACATTTTTTGCAGCAGGTGAACAAATGCCATGAACAGCTGCCCAGGGAGAAGGAACTCAATTGTGCCAGCAATCCCAGCCTCACCCTGTCTCCTCAAACCACCCTTTTCTTCAGTATGACATTGTGTGGGAGCCAGCTTTTTGGCATGATGATACAATTCTCATGGAACACAAGAGAAGTGTGAGGATAACACTTTTTCCTAAACACTTTTGTTCCATTACTCAACAGTATGTCTTGAAACTTACTGAAGAAGGAAGTAATTTCCAAGACTCCATTTGCAATGCAAAATACTACTGAAATCTTGAAATCATTTTTCAGGTGATAAGTCTGCACCATAGATGTACGTACATATCTTACATCTAGACTCAAATTTTAATATTCTAATAATAACATATTTATATGTAAAACCAAACCAGGCTATGATTTGAGTTCAGGACAACTTTTGTTCAGTGATGAGTTAACTGATTTTTAATGTCAGTAAATTGAACATCTCTGCAATACTGCCAGTGATCCTTTTTGTTGATTTTTCTGCCTTATACCTGAATCACATGTATAGCAAATTTCTGTGTTCCAGTATTTAATCTGATTTGAGTTAATTTATGTGTTTCAACAAAATATATACTTATAGATCACCTGAAATACTGATGACTTTTAAGGGTGAATGTTACATTTTGGTTTTGAATTCTCTTGGCAATTTTAAATTGTTAAAATTGATTCTTGGAGATATATCCTCTGCAGATCAATTACATGTAAATAATTATCATCACTAATAATCTTATTAATCTTTTTATTGTTAGTTTTTATTGTTTAGTTTTTCTTCCTCATCATCTATTGGTGAATCCTCTTTTACTTTAGGTGTCACTACTGTTCAGTTTATAAAGAGACTGAGTTAGAGCAATCACTGTTTGAGCTCTTTCTTCTGTTGGCACAACATTTGAATTATTAAAAAAATGTTTTAATTTGTTTTAAATCCAAGTTCTTCCATCCTTGTAGGTTTATATCAGGAGCCAAGTTATTTCTTACCTTCTGTAGGCTTGTAAAGAGTTGATGAAGAAAAAGGGAAAGAAAGAATAAGATAAATAAAAGTTATAGGGCAATTTTTATTCCTCTCATTTCAGAACATCAGTTGTGTAGAAGCTCCTATCAGAGTTAGGGAGTGGCACATTTGTGGTATATTAAGTTGAATGGGATTCTATAGAGGACAAAATAGTTGGCAAGCTGTTTAGGGAAAATACGTGAGAACTCCACTATTTAGTTTTCAGAGAACAAAAGAAACTGTAAGATGAGTTGGGATGTGAAACTGAGGAAACTGTCAACTGCTTCTCATCCTGTTCCAAACAATGGATAAATAAAAGCACACATGACAGGACATGTCCCATTGGCTTCTATCTTAATTCAGTCAAATGAATATCAGTAAATACAGAAAAAGAAGCTTTTATGTCAAATACCTCCAAAGGATATTACATTACATTAGTTTTCCACATGGGAAATTACTTTTGAACCTCTTTGTACAACCAGACTGTTGCTTGGTATGGATGTAAATTCAGAGTGTAGATGTAAAGCAGTTCCTGAGAAATTTGGGGATAGTATTTTAAATACTTTTAATAGAGATATATAATTTATTTTTATTTTAAACTGTGAAAGCAATTCAAAACTGATTAAGATATTTCAAAATGTCAAGTTTTGATTTAAAATTGTGTTGGAAAAACATTCTTCAGCAAGTATATTTCACAGATACTCTGTTTGAACTATTTTTGATAAAAATACTAAGGTTAAGTTGACAATATCTACACAGCTTTTACTGTATGAAGGTCTCTAATACAGGAATTTTGGAATGAAAATATTGCCTGAGTCAGAGAACTCAGCCTTTTCTTGTTCCTGAACATCCTGTATCTCTATTAAACCTACAACACTGTGAAATATTATGATTTCAAATTTTTGTGATCCATTACTGAAAGTTTAATTCTATTTTTAGAATTCTAAACAAAAGCAAATTATATTTAAGGTATTAGTTGCAAACACAGCAATGAAAATTGTTAGTGCCAGTTAAAAGGATTCCTCCAAATGGAAATAGATGAAGCAGTTCTAGAAATAATTGCCAAAAGAATAGTGCATAGGATTTTTTTGAAGCCTCTGGAACCTTTATATAGGTATATGCTGCTTGGTAGTCCTGAAGGCACCACAAAACAGTGTCCCTAGGTGCATGAGTACTCAAAATCTTAACATGGATATTAATATAAGGTCATTATTGTAAATGAAGTAACTGCTATGCAATCCAAAATAATGTAAATTTGCCCAATTTTCAATTTTTTGGTCACTGATTTGCAAACATGACATCTTCAGATCTCTGGAGGATGGTGGAGGAGAAGAACATTTCAATCAGAGTTCTGGAAGGGACACACAGAAATTTCATTTTGAAGCTAGTTATAAATGCTACCTCATTTACTCTCAAGGTCTTTCTAGGCTGGCATATTTCCAAGTTTCTATTGCAGCAGGTGAAATAAACAAACAAACAAAAAAAAGCCCATCCCTTGAAAACTCAAGTAAGATGTTTCTGTACTCTGATTAGATTAAAAGGCTTTAAGATTTGAGGGTTTTCCAGGAGCTGAGGGTTAGAACTGCAGGCAAATCTCTGCTAGAAGTAATGACAAGAATTTGTAAATTAACAAGGCCATTTTCCTTGGACACCGAAAACCCACAAAGCTTTATTTTGCCCAAAAGTGTTTTTCTTCTTCAGTACTCCACTTACTTGTTTATGTGGTAATGTTAAACTGCAAAGATAGACATTCTTGCATTTTGCTACTGATTTAGATTGAATAGGCTTGTATTGTCTTCCAAAATAAATATGTCGATACCAAGGTTTTGTAGAAGTGCGTTGTTATCACAGTAATTGGTGAGCAAAACAGTTCATACAAAAATTGCAAACATCTATTATGTTTTCAAAATTTATGGAAATGCTTCCTGTTCAACCTTTCAGTAGGTACAAATTTGCTTTTGTTTAGACATCAATTTTAACGAGTGCCACCCTTTTCAGAGTTCAGGTGTGATAATACATTATCTGTGATCTTCATTATTTCCTTGGCTTAAAAATACAAAGTTACATAGGAAAAACTGGGCATTTCTGAGCACTCAAGCCACAGAACATTCATAATATACTGATGTTATATAGGTGTTATTCATTTGCTCAGCTAATGTTTTTAGTAGAAATAATAACTTTTAGTATTTTTCCATCTAGTCTTCTCTATTATCTCTAAGGCATCTTTTAATTCTTGTTTTCTCTATTTTCCCACTTCTAAATTCCCATGCTCTTCAGTCATTTAGGGCAGAAACTTGACTGTGATGAAAGATATATGTTTCTCAACATCTACATGCACAGCATGGGTGGGAGTTGGGTTAAAATATGTGTATTTCAACAAGAACATCCTCTACAAGTGTTAGCATGACTTATTGTTATGCCCTCAAGACAAAGAAGCCCCAGCAAGATTCTGTCTGTAGCAGTAGATTTATTATGACAATCCTTTTCCAGGTTCATCTTAGACTGAGTATCTAATGTGTAATTTTTCTTAATGGTGCTTTTGGAGAGAGACATAAAATGATGGCATAAATGGAATGGGGGAAAAAAAAATAAAAAATGAAGGCAGACTAAAAGACCTAACCTAAAACGTGACAACAAAATTTTACAGCCATGATCCAAAGCATAGGGCATTTAAATATGTTGAAAAATCTTACTTAATTTAATATTTCAGTCCAATTTCTCAGTATTCAATCCATCACATAAACTTTGGGCAGGCTTAAAGCGACCTGTTACTTGAAAAGGAGCTACTGAGCTCGGTGAGGTCTTACCATTATCTTACAGCTTCTGAACTGACATGAATCCACACAGTACTTTAACTATGGCTACTGGAACACTTGAAACTGAAATACAGTTTGAAAACACTTTTTTGGATAAAACCCACATCTACATATAGTAGCTCTGAATATAGTTTTCATCTTAAGAATTTTAGAAATTCCTGTCTAGGCTTCCTAGTGTTAATGATGTCAGAGTGCTGTTATGGCTCCAATGTCCACTGGTTAAATCTTCTATTACTTCCATGTGCCCTACCAGGTGGCTGAACACCATCCAAATGTGATTTGAAGGTTGATTTGTTTCATTAAGCACCATGATATGCGCAAGTATTACTATAAGCCCAGCTGGAAACAGAGTCTCACATTAACAAACTTGCACAACTTTCCCTTTCAGGCTGACCGGTATCATTTTCCTCTCTTAGAGGCTGTAGGGCTGTACAAGGTCTTGCAAACACGGTGGTGAGATTTATGTCTTTTGGTGGGAATATTCAAATTCAAAATTTTTAGTATTTGAGTAAGTGTGGTATATTTTGATCACCTGATCAATAGAAGTATTTACATCCAGAAAAAGCATTTTAAAAGGAGTGTGTAGGCTACAAATACACACACACACACACACACACACACAGAGTCACAATATCTGCACATGCACATGCATACAAGCACTACAATAAAGCAGAACACATTCCTGTAATTATAAAGAAAATTATGAATGTAAAGAGTAAGAAAGTGACTATTAGACAAAGGTGCAAAATTAAGTGACGTAGTCCTTGTTGCTTTAGTGAATTTAGGTTCCAGTCCAGTTAAGCACTTAAGAATATGCATAACATTATGTATGTGAGAGTCATTAATGCTTACTGCTTAAAGTTATGCATGTGTTTAAGTACTTAGCTGGATTTCAGCTGTGATGCAATTTAGTTTTAACTTGTCTTTTGTTTGCTGTTTAACTACTGTTATATTGCCTTTCAGAGCAGTACTAAATAATAGTATTAAAGGAGCAGTATTAAATAATTGTTTTAACATACTGTATTTATTATAAAAGGAATAATTACAGCTATTATTTCCTGTATACCTATTTAGAAACAGAGATGCAGAGTTTCAGAACCTTTCTGAGGGTGCACAGCTCTCCCAGAATGGTGTCTGAAAAATAATTTAGATCACTCGCTTCATATTCTCTGTTCTAACTACTGCTCTGTGATGTATTTCATTCCTGGGAAACTTTTAAACAGGTTTAAACATTCATACCAAGTTTGGCAAGAGAGATTGAATCTTAAGCCATGTCAAGGTCTGAAAATTCTTGATCAACTATTAAAAAAAAAATTTCCACTTCTGCTTTTCTTGGTTTTAAGTTGGAACTAGAAATGGAACTCCTGAAATAACGTGAGAACGAGTGCCAAGTTCTGTATGAATACTTTATTTTTTTATATATTTTTTTTTTAAAAGTAGGAGGCTTTTTAAAGTATTATGATTTGTCAACAGTTCTAAATAATACTTGTTGACAGGTAGTAAAAGCTTGCAAAACTTGAGGCAGCTGTGCAGATGGGCAAAGGAGAGTTTTAGGGCACTTTACCAGGCCTGTTTTGAATCATGATTGTGAGTCACTGCAGTGGCGAGGGCTGTGAAGTGTAACAGGGCTATACTCTGAGCATTAAGATTGCAGCCTTCAGGACAGCAGCTACTTGTGCCTCCTGAGGGTTCATTTGCTTTGGAACAATCTTTGTATAGCTGGAGCCAGGGTTTCACAACACTTACCAATGTCACACAGCTTTAATTTGAGCTTGATTCACATGTTACCTGTAAGTCAATAGGTTGTGAATGTTTTATATTTCGCTTATTGATCCAAATTAGGCACTTACCACATCAAGAACCTTTCTAGGAGTGACTGAGCAGAATCTTTCTATTTCCAAAATATCCAAGAATAATGTAAACCAAGTACTATTACATTTAAGCATTAAGGAAAAGCAGCAAACAATTCTGCCCACCCACTTTCTAGAGAGGTTAGAGACAAAAGAAATATTTAAATACATTTGTTTAAATGAAAGTTTTGAAATGGCTTTTGTTCACCATCTTTAAGAGAATGTCCATACAGTGTGTGTGGAGACCTCGGCAGGGATGGCCTCTTTTTTCTATAAAACTAATTAAAAATGTCCCACTATTGGCCTCACTGGGAATAAAGTGCACTCTTGACCCTGCTGGTCCATGTAACCTGATGATCCTGACCTTGACCTACTGGCTGACTTTTCCCAGCCTAACCTCAATCCTCACCATGAAACGCGTGATTCATCTCTATGGACTTGCTTGGTATTCTGAGCTGATAGTTGATACCACTACAGGATTTTCCCTTGAGGAAAGAACAAAGAATAAGCAGATACCTCCTGGGAAGGCTGAGTTGGAGGAGCTAAGGTGCATGGTCGTTGAAACCAAAGCCAGTTCCCAAACTGGTTTTTTTAACCACTATAAAACAAGTTACTATGCCTGATGTTTAAGCCACGCTTTCCATCCCCTATTCTGACTCCCCTTCTGGGAACTATATTTTTCATCTCTAATAAGTCAGGAAGCTCTTCTCAATCCAGCAACATCTCCCTGTCTGCTTAGTCTGAAATCTGGAAACTTCTGTGTGTCTGTGTGTGTGTATATAGTGTTGGAGATAAAGGAAGGGCAGTATCTACCATCTTTTACCACACAGCCCTTGAGAGTCTTCCCTACCTCTCCCTTCCTAGGTCATAGGCAAAGCACAGTGCAGCTGTTGAAGATGATATCCATGTTACTTACCACATCTGGAAGATAGTTATCTAGCAGGATCATGAGGATTGTAAAGAGAAAAGGAGGGAAGAGTTTTGGGGGATACAGTGTAATCCTCAGGCCAACCTGATACAAGCATCTGGAAATTCAGTAACGGTGGATTTTCTTGTGGTATTTCTTCAGCTCAGTTTGGAGCACTGTCTGGAAATAGGAAAGTAATAAAACTTATGCAAACATTCCAGTAATACAAAGGGAGGTTTGCTTCAACAGTGGAAGGGACAGGGGCATGTATATGGGCTGTTGTTTTATTCAGCTTGATTTGCCTTTTTTTACCAATCAAGTGTCTATTTTACCAGTAGATTTCCAATTTTACCAATAGAACATCTATTGACACTTATGTTTATTTGCCCAGTAAAAGTGAAATAGAGAAAGAAATAAATTTTTTATAGCAGCTGCTCTTCAAACTTATGTGTAGAATTAGAGCTAGATACATCTGATCCAGTATCTACACATGATTACCAGGATATTGAGCCATTTAGTCTCTTAAGTCTCTACACTAGAGCCTTTTCCTGACTTAAAGGATCAGTGATAATTATCTGTTTACTTAATAAAAATAAGCAGAAGATTTTTTTTGACATTTTCTCATAGCAAATCTCATGCTGGCATGTTGTACATAAGTTTACCATATGAGTCAGGATGTCTGGCAATTGGGTTTTATATGAACTTGGAAACACCACAGTGCACCTGAATATGATGTATCATCTCAAAAACAAAGAGGGTGTTTTTCCTGATAGGGCCTGTGGAACAGTGGCATCCTATGCCACAGTCCCAAGGACAGCATTTTAGTGAAGACCTCCTCTTGGAGTTCTTCAGAAACAGTTCATCTCCTGCACAAACTTAATTAAACAAAAAAGTTAAGACCCTTTCTTGGTGTGTGGGGTTTATTGTCTGAGTTCAAAGTGTGATATTTATTGGCTTTGACATTTGTGCAACTTCAAATCTTGGAGCAAGCTACATTTTTGTCATTAAAATATTTCAAAACCATGGTTATAAATCAAAGTAAATGACAGTTAAAAAATAAGTACATGTGAAATAGGTGTGTTGTTCTATCTTGGGCACAGCCCATCATTATTTCTTTTCCACTGCAGCTGGCCAACTTGCTAATTTAATTATTTTCTTTTTCTTCTTTCCCCAAAGAATGAAATCTATCAAGAGAAACAAGGTCAGTCAAAGGATTTCTCTCCAAAGCTAACAGCACTAAATGGGTTTCTTTTACAATGAGAAAGGGACAGCTTAGCTGCAGAGCTCATGGTAGAGTTAAGGGGGACCAAAGCAGAGGCTCAAATGTTGATCTGCACCTACACAGAGTTGCTGCTGCATAGCTTAGCCCAACAAGTCTCATCTCTTCCCTCACAGCCAGAGTTAATACTTATGTATTTTAATATTTGAGGGGGGAGGGAGAGGGGGGGGGGGGTGGAAAGAGCACCAAAACATACCATTCCTTGAAAGTACTGATAATATACAGTCTTTTTTGTTGGTTTGGAGGTGAGTCAATCTAATTTCAGACTACTTTATATACAATGAATGAAGTATGTGTATGATAAAGGAAGAGCTAAAGAAAATAAAAGGCATAAATACAAACCACTTAAAGTTGCATATGCTATTCAGTGAGTCATATTACCACTCTTGAGGTTCAAAATTAATTATATCTATTCAGTGTTTCTCAGTTTATTATTCCCTGACTTCTACGGAAATGGTTCTTCTCTAAAATCCCTGCATACCACTCATGATAATTTAAATTTGTCTGTATTAGATATGACACAAAGACTTCCATTGTCATGAGATTTCTGCTCACTTTTCAGAGCAGAGCATCTTAAGAGCATTTTTCTACAAAACTTAGTGCATTACTGTCTTGTTTATTATTAAGCCTCAGGAGGTAGCTATCATTATTCTTAACAAAGAAATGTGGAAAATCTGTTTTCCAGATTATTTTAAAATTTCCTCTCTGATACTATCTCCCCCAAAATATCTCTGTTGCCAGTTTTCTTAAGTGGCTGGATGTTCCATAAAGGGCTAAGGACCTAAATGTTAGCTTCTGGATGGGTGCTTAAATAGTTTTTGGAACTGCTTTAGTGAAACTCAGTTTTGTTGGAACTGTCATTCAGAGTGGGGGGAGAACATGCACACTTCATGACAACTGTTATTACCTATGAAAGTATTATCAATTCCTGGGACAAGATGTATTCTGCAAGTTTAGACCTAGGATGGGATCTCTAGTGAGAGGAGTCTAGTCTACTGTAAATAGAGTTTCACAGAATTACAAATGTGTCATGAGCCCTGAGGCTTATTTGCAATGTGAAGCTAGGCTAACAAGACTTTGTTCTCCTTTTTCCTCTCTCTTCTTTTATACACTTGCACTGATCTCAGTGGTGGAAAAGACCAGGTTAGTCATCTAAGGTCTGAAGAACAGCCTAAGAAAATCACTATTACTTCCTCAGGTTTTAGAGCAGTTTTCAATTCCACATCCATCTGCCAGTCCTCAGAGTTTTCCTTGAAACTTTTGCCAATCCAGTTTGAAATAGCTAAGGCATCTGTACAATAATACACACAAAACAGACATGCATTGCTTAAGCTAAGTTAAACCAAAATCCTTTCAGTCTTCATCAATGATACACAATATGCTAGTAAAGAAAATAAGATTGTGCTGGAAAACCCACTTTGCCTAAAAGGACCCAGGTTCAGTTAAAACTCAGTGGAGAAAGTCTCTAACTGCTTGTCTTTGGGAACTTCTTTGCGATGTTGGAGCAAGAAGCTGTGAACAGTAGCTGCCAACCTGGCTGGGATTCCTAGAGCAATCTCCTGAGATCAGTGTTCTGACAGGTCACATCCTCTGTCTGGCATCACCATTCCCTATTTTCATTAAGACTTTCTTTTCCATTTTTCTCTTTGTTCTTCTTTCTTGAGCCAAAAGAAACAAGAGGGCAGTAAAGCACAATTTTAGCTGAATATGAGTTTTATCATTTTACCACTGCATTACACCACTTACCAAGTATTTAGGTTCTGTTCTGCTAAAAAAAAAAAAAAAAAAAAAAAAAAAAAGTCAGGATTTAAAGGAAGGTTGTGCTAAGCTTTAGCACACAGACTATAAAGTGTACGTATGAATTATTATTCCTTCAGTCTAAGCAAATCCATATGACATCGTGACTTCATATAGTCTTCACAGTTTCTTGTACAGCTCTCAGTGGAAAACATCATCTCTTTTCAAATCCTTGTCCTTTATCCAAACTAGATTTCTTAAGAGCTCAAAAGGAATTGTAAAAACAAAATGTCAGTGAAATGCTGTTTCTCATAACAGCAACATTTGAGACCAGCTGCTAAAATGGTAAAGCTAAACAGCTAGGTCATAAAGAGGCATATTTGGTGGAACTTCACTGAGATCCGTTCTTATTTCCCTTCCATTTCCTTGAGAATGGTGAGTCTGATGGCACCCAAACCTAAATCTTCATTTCCTCATCGCTCTTCCCCAGCTCAGCCTGGGAGGTAGGCACTCTGCAGAGGCTTTCTCCAGCACTGAAGTTTTTGGACTACAACTATGCCAGAGGCTGGGAAGGTGTTTACACTGAAATATTTATTTATAAGACTGATGTGGCCAATCTATTCCATAGTGACCATTACAATTCAAATCATGATGTATGGAGAAAGATAGTAAAGAAAAGTCTAACTACTCTGTGTTGCTGTAATTGAGCCTCTTTTTTATCCCTGACAGTGTGCACTCACCAATTTCTTTGATCTGGTATGGGCTTTTGTAGCTGGTTCTAGAAACCAAATTAATATGAAGTTAGCCCTGAAAAATGAGGCATGTGCCTTTCTGCCCATTACGACCCAGTAACTGGGTCACTGTGGGATCAGACAAACCACTACCCAAAGGAAGAGTGTGGGGGAAGCACAAAGCAGTAAAGGAGAGGGAATGAGGCATGTTCATTTGACAGAAGCTCACTGTAAGCTAGCTAAGCTATGTTATGAAACTCTGCTCCCTCAGGGAGATTCGGCCCATGTCCCAGGCTGTCTCTATGGGCAACCTGAAGCAAAGAAATAGACAGTTCCAGTGCATGCTTTGTCTCATCCCGAAGTATGGGTCTAAAACAGTGCAGCTGATTCATGTTCAAAGGATACGTTTTGCTACCTACTCGCTGTAAGGAGAGCAGAGTTTGTCTTCTCTAAGCCGTACTCTCTTCACTGGCACTGTTAAAGATAAGCGAGGTAAGTCCCACTCATTCTGTTTCAGACTGTGATGGAGACCACAAAGTAGCTCAGGAGAAGGAAGTATTTTAAGAATAACTCAACACTGCTGAAGACCAGAGGTACTTTGGAGTTGGTTTTGTACATGGTCCACACTCTTGTTGTGTGCTGTGGAGAGAAAGACACTAGAGGACTGAGGACAATTGTCTGCTGTTGCATGCTCACCCGCTTCCCTGGATGTTCCTCTGCCAATGCAGGGGCAGCGTTGATGCTGAAAACTGTACTATCTCATGTCATACCACCCATATGAGCTCCTTCACCTGACAGACTAAAATGACTGAAAGGATGGGAAACAAAAGATACCTAGAGGCAATTGGCCAGAGGTCAGTTTAATCACCTTGAGTAAACTTCCATCTAGGGAAGACCACTGAGAAATGTAAATTACAGGCAAAGTTTCTTCCAGTCATAGGGCAAAAAGAGCTGCATTCTGGCATTTGGAAAGCTGGTCCTCATCATTGAAGTGACAGTGATGGAAATATTGTGACTTCCTCTCTCCTCCTGTCAAAAGAAGAGGAAATAACTATTTTAGAGCACACAGAGGGAGTTGGTCTGATGGTTACATGATTGTGACTAAGGGATCAGATGGAAACTTCAGAAGAAAAAAAACTCTACGGTGTTTTCTAAATCACTAAATAGTGTGGACAGAGATTAATAGCCCACAGTTTATCACTTGAAAGAAAAGATAGAATTTTATAACCTTCCAACACTTGGCCAGACCAGCTGGGGAAACAGGGCAGATGGAGAAATACAAAGTCCTTACACAGGCAAGTATATTTTATAAAACAAATAACAGTACCAACCCAGAAAATTTGATACCAGTTTTTGAGACCACAGAATGAGACCATTATTGTGAACACCATGCATTACGAATCATCCCTGCCAATAATAATATGGCATCAAGAACAAGTACTCACTCTTGCCATAAAAAAGCCCCAAAATACCAAACAGAATAAACAAATGGCAAAGTAATCATAATAATTTGCAGACATAAATTAGAGATGAGAAAGCATTTACCGCCACATAGCTCATCTGCAAGCATACACAATTGCTTCCAGTGCTATGATTACTAGTTATGCATCACAGCTAGACCTAGTCAGAAATAAATGTTATCTTATGAATGGTTTTGAGAAAGTTGCAATTCTGATACTTCACCAATGTGGTGAAATATGGGGTTGGACCGTAGTCAAATTTGTCAGCAGACTCAGTTGCAAGGTGCTGTCCTGGTCTCTCTAAATTTAATAAGAAATTTTGGTCTTGAGAAGAGAAATTATTTCCTAAATAGAAGGCAAGAAGAGAATAATCCTTTTCCTGTACACCCAGTTTCTGGCAATTAGCGGTATAGAGACTTCCTGAGGCAGACATTGGATTTGAACTAACAGGTTTAATATTCCCCAGTGAGCCTAACCTTCACAAATTTATCTAATCCCTCTCTTGATGTTTTTGGCTCCCACCACACTCTGTGGCCAGAAGTACCTCAGTTAGTTAAGTTCCATGTGAAAAGATACTCTTTCTGTTTCATTTAAATTTGATTTCTGATCTTTAAAGACAAGAATTCTCCCTTCTTTTTGTCTGCAGCCTAATGAGTATTCTTCTGCAGTCATGTATTTTCTACAACATGTATTTTCCTCTTCTCTCTCTCCTTTTCCTCTCCTCTCCTTTTCCTCTCCTTTTCCTCTCCTCTCCTTTTCCTCTCCTTTTCCTCTTTCCTCTCCTTTTCTTCTTTCCTTCCTTACTACTTTTTCTTTATTTTTTTTTTCCTGTCCTTAACACAAAATCATAAAATCATTAAGGTTGGGAAAGACCTCCAAGATCATTGAGTCCAACTTTTTAATGAACACCATTATGTCAACTAAACCATGGCACTAAATGTCACATCCAGCTGTTTGTTGAACACTTCCAGAGATGACTTCACCACCTCCCAACACTGGAATGGATTTTACTCTTTCTATGAAGAAATTCTTCCTGATGTCCAAGCTGAACCTCCCACAGTACAGCTTGAGGCCACTTCCCTTGGTCCTTTTACTTGAGACATAGTAGAAGAAACAAACCCCCACTTGAATGCAACCTCCTCAGGTAGTTGTAGAGAGCAATGAGTTCCCTTCTGAGACTTCCTTTCTCCAGGCCCAACACCCCCAGCTCCCCCAGCCACCAGTCATAAGACAAATTTTATAGACCCCTCACTAGTTTTGTTGCCCTTTCTGGACAGGCTCCAGCACCTCAATGTCCTTTTTGAAGTGAGGAGCCCAGAACTGGACACAGCATTTGAGGTGAGTACAGGGTGACAATCACTTCCCTGGTCCTGCTGACCACACTGTTTTTAATACAGGCCAGGATGCCACTGGCCTTCTTGGTCACCTGGGCACACTGCTGGCTCAGGTTTAGCCAGCAGTTGACAAACACCCTGAGGTTCTTTCCCGACAATCTTCCCCCATCCTATAGGGTTGCATGAGATTGTTGTGACCCAAGTGCAGGAACCATATCTTCACCTTATTGAACCTCATAACAGTGGGCTTAGCCCATCAATTTCATCTGTCCAGATCCCTCTCCAGAGCCTTCCTATCCTCCTGCACATCAACACTTTTGCCCAACTTGGTGTCACCTGCAAACTGACTAAACTGTAGAATAGTTATTTGGAAGTGTTAAGCTGCAAATTGCTGGAGATAAAGGTCAGAACTATGAATCTATGCATAGTTTTATTCATATCTTTTAATCCATGCCTCACTTGTTTGTCATGTTTGTCAAAATTGGCTTAGACCATTGTCTGATCTGAGCCAACAATTTAAGCGCCATTATATTCACTTATGTTTTTTGTAAAATATCAAGACTGGAAATGAAAAAAATGGAAAATAATTGAAAATTAGAAGTTAGCTGCTTAAAATCTAGGTTTCCTTTTTTTTTTTTTTTTTAGAGATTTTTGAAAATTTATATCAATGCATGTGTCTTGGTTATGCAATGCAGATAATATCTGTAAAAGCTCAGTTTTTTCAAGAGTCTTAGATATTATTAATAAATCAGATCAAATTGGATCACATGTTTTAGAATTACAGAATATTGCATGAGCCACATGAATGTTCACAAAATGACAGAATCACAGAATATGCTGAGTTGGAAGGGACCCACAAGGATCATGGAGTCCAATTCTTAACCCTGCACAGGACCATCCCCAAGAGTCACACCACGTGCCTAAGAGTATCATCCAAATGCTCCTTGAACTCTGTCAGGCTTGGTGCTGTGACCACTGGCCTGGGGACCCTGTTCTGGTGCTCAACCACCCTCTGGGTGAAGAACCTTTTTCTAATATCCAACCTAAACCTCCCCTGACACACTTTCAGCCCATTCCCTCGGGTCCTGTCACTGGTCACCACAGAGAAGAGATCAATGCCTGCCCCTCCTCTTCCCCTCACAAGAAAGTTGTAACTGCAATGAGGTCTCCCCTCATTGTCCTCTTCTCCAGGCTGAACATACCGAGTGTGCCACTCCTCATATGGCTTTCTCTCAAGGTCCTTCACCATCTTCATTGTTCTCTTTTGCATGCTCTCTAATAGCTTACTATCTTTCTTATGTTGTTATTCTATGGCACAACCAAGTGATGTTAGTTGGACACTTTCAGGGCAATGCAGATGGTTCACATCAATCCAAGAGAGGGTAAATCTAAGTTACACTAATATTTCTGATGTATCTCCAAACAGAAAGTATCCACTGACCATGAAAATCAAATAGAAACTCAGAAAAAAATATTTTTTCTTGAAATTAAAAAAATGTCAACCCAATGCAGTTGATACAAAGATCTAACCAGTAAAATTTTGAATTTTATAAAATGTAAGCTTCAAGATTGTGTTACATGCACCACTGCTTCAAAACATTATTTTCTTTCTTTGTTGAGATTCAGAGAATATTTCTGCTGGTGGGCAAAATGCAGTAAGGAAAAATAAGTTCCTTTTTCGGTTGCTAAATGAGTAGAATAAAAGCTGAGCTTTATAGGGAGCAGTGAGTTGGCTGTCATTTTTCCCTCAGGCTACTGTGCAAGTTTGTTAGGCATTCCACAACAAATCCATTATTTTTTTAATATCAAGCAGCAACCTTGTACCTCAATGGATGTTGAAACTAGAGAATATAGTCTGAATGTTATAACCCAGCCTACATATTTAGAGTAACCATTGCTTTGTATGCAAAAGGTATTTCACTATATCAACATACTGCCATTTTTAATATTCCTTTAATTTTACACATGCTCTTCATATCTGTTGGAAAAGAGTTGTAACTTCCATGGAGTTGGTGGAAGCCACAGACAGCACAAGGCAATAGGGTGCCACAAGGGAAGTCTCTGATAGACAGGGGGGGTGGAGAGACAAAGAGGTCCCTGAACACCTGATATCACCCTTCATTAAACCTTCACAGGGGGACAGAGCAGTCTCTCAGTGAAATCAAACTGGCCAAGTTGTCAAGATGTGACTGGCTATTAGTAGAAGGAGAGAGTGAGACAAACCATTATTTACAACTACCTTCTTCCAAAAGTGTCCAGATTCTGGGTATTAGAATTAGACATTTCAAATGGTCTAAATTTGTCACCTCGAAACCATGAAGGTCAATAACATTTAGATAATTTTGCCTAAAACAGAGTTTGTCAACAGAGTGATAATTTAATAGAGCTTCTGATTTATATTCTTTTAAAATAAACAGTTCTTCTCAGGACTTGTAACCATACATCAAATCCTTGAAGCTGTTATTTCAGTTTTTACAATCTCAGCAGTCATAAAATATCATAATGGAACACAAGAACATCTGCAGCTACTAAAGGTAGGAGGTATACCAGTAAATCATACCAGACAAGGTACTTTTCACAAATTCTAAAGAGTTTAACAGTGTGTTTGTGTTTCTTGTGGTTTTTGTTTGGTTGGTTGGGGTTTTTTTTGTTTTGTTTTGTTTGTTTGTTTTTTGGTTTTTTTTTAGTATTAGAATTTTCCTCAAGACAAGCAGGACTGTGACTTTCATTCTGCACAGACTTCCTAGATGTTGTTACATTCATCTTAGGAAGACACTATTCAAATTGATGTGCAAGTATGACCATTGTCCACTTGAGGCAGGGAAGGAGAGTCTAAAACCCACCAATGTCATAAACAGTGATTCCTCATTTTAGCAGCACATTTGTGAACAACATTTGCAAGATATCAGCTTGAATCCTCAATTCTGCAAGAGTTTGTGATTATATTCACAATTCCTAAAGAGCAAGCAACTTCAAAAAGGCTGCAGATTTTTTTTCCTCCATGATGCAATAATCTTTTGGGAACATCATCTGACTTTGGTGACCATGCAGGTGGATTTTACTTTGCAAGATGTTACTATGTCTTTCTCCTCCTCCACTCTGCCACTTCTGCAGAACAAAGGTCTAACAGCCAAGCTTCTAGGGCAGATCAGCTGCCCACTTGGTACAGTATCCTCTGTCAAATGGCAGTCAAATGATACATTCTTTCAAAGCCACATGCGAGACGAGCAGGAGTTTTAAAACGGTGGCACTGTAGCAGACTAGTTTTTAGGGATTTCTTCAACTGTAGTTTGTGTCTGCAACTTCTGTGCAATAAGTCCTTGGGCTATTTTTCTTCCATATTTTTTTCTGGACTCCTGCTAGTGCTGTGTGTCATCAGGAAAATATTACTGATTGGCAGTACATTACTATGGGTCTCCATTTCCTGATTGTTTATTATAGCAAGTTCAACAATACAAGTCTCACCGATTCCCTGTAACATTATACATATAAAATGTCTCTATTGGGAAAAATAGGGATCTCTCTGTACCTTTTGTTCTTTCTTTTCACGAGTCATAACCCCAAAATCAGATCTTCTTGTACACTGCATTTTTTTTTTTTTTCCTTTCAGGTATGAGTGACAAGCTAAAACTATGCTTTTCAGGTTAGAACACGGCCTTTTATCTTTTTTGTTCATTTTCTCACCTCTTCTCAACCATTAAATGAGAACGTATGTGAAATAAACACAATGCAACTCATTCAGGTCTTTGGAATTCATCTCCACACAGTTTGACTCAGGTTTTAAGAGTTGCAAAGATTAAAACTGGTTCCAGAATCCCAGGTGCATTTTATCAAACAGACTATCCTTCATGATAGATATTTGGAGTTCTAATAGACAGTAAAACATAAAAACCTTCCTCAAGACATGTTGATTCTTCTCCCCTCAGGATTATATCTGTCTATTTGTATACTAATGTAAACTTTATTTTACATTCGCTTATTGGTACAGAAGTCAGTTTACAGCTCCATTATTCTCTAAAACCATTTATAAAAAAGGTATCACTTCCCATTTCTCCAGTTAAAAAGTATGTTAAAGTGGAATGCATTCTTTTATACTTATGTCCCTTATTTCTCAATATCCAGGCTTCAAGACCTATTACTGTTTACCTAACTGACTTTTTAGAAAGGCTCTTCTAATGGCACTGTAATTTCAGGTAGTTCCTCACAGTCACTTTAAAGGAAAGTGGCAGTTTAGGAATGTCTCTAAATTCCTTCACTGTGAGTAATAACAATAATGTAGTTATTTTTCCTTAAATGGTCTTATAACTTTTTAATCTTTTATTGACATCTCAGTCATTTACCAGTTCTAATTCCTCTGTGACAAGATTTTTTTTTTCTTCTATGTTTAAGAAATAACATTATTCTAATTTTTTTTGCCTCTGGTAAATTGTACCTCAAAACTTTTTTTAGCCTAACAGTGCAGTTTAATGTTTAACTTGGCAAAGATTTTGGTGCATTTCTGTTTTTTTCTTTGCTTTTTTACTTTTTTTTTTTCCTTGTACTTCTTATAGTTTCCTTTGCCCTAAAGCTTAACTTTACCACAACTTCTTCATTGTATATTTTTTCATGAGGAATACACATTTACAAAGCGATTGACAAACTCCATACCATATCAAATGTTCAGTCTTTCAACTGCTTCTTTGAATATTCTTTTAACACTTTCACATATTTATTATGATCTTTTAGAAGCTGATGTTACTGCAGTCATTTCTTGATGAGTGGAGGACCCTTCATTTTCCCAAAGACTTTTAAGATCTGTATGTTACAACTGCTGCTACAAGGAAGCACTTTATAGTAATTCCCTGATAGAGGGTCTGTCTCAGTTCTGCTTCCAACATTTCTTCCACCTCTGCATTCTTTGACTAATTGTCTCTGAAAGAAGTTAGAAATGATAGATCAAAATGTATTCTTGGTGCCATGCTCTCTCATAATTTTCAACTATTCTACCTTTGGCAGTCCTGAAGTCTTCTGCTTCCACTGCTTCCCTTTCAATCTTGCAATCAAATTCATATACCTGAAATCACATTCCACCCTAATTTCCCTACTTATGTAGATATGAATGTAAGGATTCTGTTGTCGAGGCTTATTTTTTAATGACTTTAAACTATGCTGAACTATAGCATTAATCCTCTGGCAAAATCTTCGTTGTTAGTGCTCTATCATTTGCACACTGATAACAGATTGATCTATTAATTGCCCTCTTTCCATTTCAGTTTCTGAGATGTCTGTTCTGACACTTAAAAGCAGACACCCTAGTCCACCCATCTTGGTGTTTAGACTTTTAGCATTTATAGAGAAATAGTTATAACATTAAAGTCTCATGTGAATTGACAATAGAATTTACATTTGGGGTTTTCTGTTAAGTTTCTGGTTCTCACATCTGACATATTTCTTAATTCAAGGCACAGGAATTGCTCCATTAATTCACTAGATCCTTTCACATTCTTAAATAAAGCAAATTTATATTTGTTCACAGAAAACAGCTTTTTTCACTACAGGGCCATATGACAAAGTACTATTCCTGCATGCTGTCATTGAAACAGACATAAGAATTAAGACAAGAGATGTATGGAAAAAGTAATGCAATAAATGAATGCAAATGTAAAAAAGTAAAGTAATAAATGACAAATCATGCAGCTGCAGAAATGAGTGCCAAAGTCTATAGCTACTGTTAAGACTCCTTTAATGACACATCTGTAGAATATAAAGCAGAAAAGCCTACATGGAAAAGGCACTTCTAGTCCTCACTGTCTCAGACAGTGGTGGGGAGTGTTTATTGCTATTCATGAAAAATCATTACCAATTGACAAGCCAAAAAACATACCAATTTCTGCCAGAAAAACTAATTTTTAAGCTGTTGATGTATCTCTTCCATGACTTTCCTTATGGAATGTCATTTGAATGATCCTTTACCCACAGCAGGAGAATGACAACCAGTCAGAGTAATTCACTGCAGTGAATGGAAACTTTAAGATCACTTTGAGGGGATCTAGCTTGTATATATATATATATATTTACATATATATATATATATATATATATATGTTATATATGTATTTGTGCTTATGTACTGAGCAGTTTGCAAGTTTTTGCTGTTTATCTAATCATTGTCTGAAGAAAATAAGTCATATTTACCAAAATATATAAACATATTTGGTTAGAACCTCACATCTGTTTTTCAAATCCTTAGTGAAACTAATAATTCCTTGTGTTTTGAAATAGCAGCCTCTACTGGCTACTTAGGTCTGAAGTGGATCTTGACTGAAACCACTCATTCAACCCTCTATGATGCATTTTGTAGTTGTACTGTCAAAAACACTGAACCTGCAGTGTCCATATCTTCAAAAAGTGAATTATATGCCAAGAAGGATCTACATTTATTAAGATGTTTGTGATTTTTCCAAAAGGATAGAATGGAGATCTATTTCTGTTCTATGTTAGGCAATCTTCAATTAAACTATTCTAGGCTTTCACAGTGCACAAACCAAAGCCCAAGGATGCCAATTAAAATAATTCAATGTATTTCTGAGAACATTGGATCTAGACTCAGATTTAATCCAGTTTGTATAAATATATCAAAGAGGGAGCATTTTATTTTACAGACATTTTTGTCTTTGCTATTTTATCAGAAATGGAATACTAATTTATTTTTCCATTTAAGAGATAAATATGGATGGAAGATTTTTCTTCAGAGAACTCAGTTTGAAATCTGAGAAATTAAAAAGATTTATAGGATAAAGCTGGCCTAATAGGAAGCTTTCACTGCAAAAATATTAGATTTTAAAATTCATTATACATTTACTCATGCACAGTAAAGAGCACCTTGTTCAGCAAAACTGTCTTACTAAAAGAATGAGTAAGGTGATTTACAGAAGGTTGTAGCCTGCAAATTTTGCCAAAATGTCAGAAATTCTATTTTCCTATTTCTACTGCTTCATCTTCAATTATTCTTACATCAATTCAAGATATCTTTTAATATTATTGAAGAAAAATAAGTTTGGACACACAAATTTGTGTTTAGAGGAAGATTTAAAGCAACTGAGTTGTCAATAATAAACTAATTGTGCAGCCACTTACCCCTGAACAACCTCTTAGATAATTTAGTGTATCTATATATAGATTAAAGTAATTAGAGTATCTTAATATTACACAATATCATTTTTGTGACTTAATGATCCTTGTGGTCCCCTCCAACTCAGCATATTCTGTGATTCCATGAAACATTTCTTTGTCAGTTTTGACTGAGACTGGAAAGGTATTTTTATAGTGCATAGTGTTTAATCTTCTGTACAGTCAAGCATAGTAGATAATGAAGGGGTTTTTTTTGGACATTCAGGCCCTATTTTCTCAGATTGGAAGGTCTTTGGAGACAATCTTGAATTTGAGCCATTGCTCATATTATTACCCATTGGGTAGGTATATTAGTGTATATTAGTATATGTAATATGTAATATATTAGTATATTACAATCCCTTATAAGCATTTTTTATGATCCAATCTAGATGAGTCTTTAATAGTTAAGCAATTTAAAATACAACCAGGGTAACTACTGATGGTTTGCAGCTTAATGCTTCTAAACAACAACCTTGGGCCTAACGTCTCATTCTATAATGTTTGAATTCAATGTTCAATGTCAATTTCCTATGAAAAAAGGCTGAGAAGATTGTTATTCTTCAACCTGAAGAAGAGTCCAAAAAGACCTTATCGTAGTCCTTGAATATATAAAGGGGGTTCATAAAAAATATGGAGAGAGACTTTTTACCAAGGCCTGTAGTAACAGAAAAAGGGAAAATGGTTTTTAAACTGAACAAGAGTAGTTTTGTATTGGCCATAATGAAAAATTCTTTTACAATGAGAATAATGAGGCACTGAAGCAAATGGAGAAGTTCTGGATCTCACATTATTGATAGGGTTTAATATCCAATTGGATATTTGAGCAATCTGATGTAGTTAAAGATATCTCTCCCCTAAGAGGGGCATTGGATGGGATGATCTTTACTCCCTTCCAGCCCAAACCACTCTATGATTCTATGAAATCTTATTTACTTCTTGAAGACAGAAAATATGGAGTCCCATCAGGATACCGAGGATGAACTCACTGACTGCAGTATGGAGGTGCTGTAGGAAGAAAATTTTGACATGTAAAAAGTAGTTGGAAAGGAAACAAATGAAAAGTTTAGCAAGGAACAGAATTCAGCTCCAGGAAGTCCTGCATAAACCATATGTCCACTAAAGACCATTATAGCTTAAAGACTACAAACCGATATCACTTTCATTGATTGTGTAAAGGCAGCTGATCAGCTCAGCTGGCTTACGTTATGTCCACCAACTCCAGTTCACTGGGAGCTCAACTGAAGTAACCATCAGTATGGGGACTAGGAACTAGATGATGGAGTATTCTACTAGTGTAAATGAGACACCATTAGTCACTGAGTCTTCAGTTCTCATCTTTTCTCTGGCATTGTCATACAGTAGGTAATGAAAATGCTCATATGTCATACAAATGGTGGGGTAACAGAGAGAGGACTAATTTCTAGAATTACGAGAAAATTTCCAGAATATCCTGCAATGAAATTGGAGTTTATTCACAAGAAAGAGTGGGTGGCCACTTAAGGCAGAGAGATATGAAACTTGATGTCGTACAAACTCTATATTATTTAATTCTTCTGCTTAAATGTCAAAGTCTGAGAACAGTAATGTATTAGCCATTAAGAAAAGTATAGATCAACAAAGAGAATAGTTTCTATACAGGAAATATTTCTACTTAATAATCCTTTGAAACCTAGATAGATGGACTTGAAAATCCTCTACCAGAAATAATAAGAAAAAAATCAGCATCTGGCAAAAGGACAGGGCGTGATTCCAAAATGAATATGGATGTGTGCACAGCAAGCAGAAAGGAAAATTAATTGAAGATGTTACATGAGTAACATTTCTGACACAAAAAAAACCCACAACTCAAGGAATTTGCTCATAATGGACAACTTAGGTTTAGTGAGCGAACACGTTCTCAAGGGGATCTCTTAATCAGTGAAGGGAGACAGGCTTTTAATAATCTTACTTAGCCAACTCTGAATCGTTCCTAAATTTAGCCATACATGGGTTTTCATCAACAATCAGTTTAACCAGTCCTCTAAGTTAAACAAAATAGAAAAAATAAACTACAAAATACATTCATCTTGGACTCTGGAAACTGGCTAGGTTTGATAATACTGTCTTTGAACATCATGCAGCTGGAGTGCAATAACCCTCTGTTTTTGCACATTACAAGCTCATGTCTTAGGGACTTGATTGCAGCACAGTATGAATCATTGAGATCACCTGCACTTACTAGAGTGATTAGTAAGTTCTGCAGCTCACCACTGAAAAACTAAAATCTGAATACTGGATACAAAGTTAAATCAGAAATAAGTATAGTGGGAGAAAAGAGGACAATTATCTTACTTTTCACAATAAATCCTTCCATACCTACCCATACAATGCTGTCCCTAGGCAACTGAGATACTTAAGAGAGAGAGAAAATTAAACATATTCTTCCTTATAAAAGACTTCAGTAATTTAATTATTGAGCTGCATAAGTTCAGCACAAAAAAAAGTAAAGATATCACCCAAAAAGGCAGGAAAAAACACAAGTTTATCTACCAGTTTTCTATGTCTCCCAAAGAAAAAGGAATTGTGAGAACATCCAGATACTAAAGTCTGACTAAGCCTGCTAACCTAACAGAAAGAACAAGATACTAGTAACAATTGCTAAGGTAATTTTCTCTTCAGTGTGATATCTTCATGACTGAATATCAATCTCAAACAAACAGAAAAGTGGAAACTCTCTGTCATTTACAACAGTAGGAAAAATTTACCACTGTTTTCACAACGAACTTTGCCTAGGGAGAGGAGTGGGGTAGGGTTAGAATAACACAACTGTAATCCAGTAGTAAATTAAAAGGTTATTAAATTAACTGAACTGAGGTACCAGAGGTGGATAACCATAATGGAAAGTGATAAAAAACATTTATACTTTTTACCCTTGACTAAACTACTGGTATAATTTGTTCATTTGTGCATCAGTTCCAAGTCAAAACTGAATTATTACAGTGCATAATTGCAAATATCTGAGCAAATAGCACTACAGGTGATGAGAAATGTGATAATTCATTTGTTGCAAAACTATATTTTGCAATGGCATTGTTTTTTCACATTTTTATATTGAATAAAGGTAAATCACACCTATTTGTATTGCAGTTCTTAGTTCTGTTGTCCCAACAAGTTTGTGATGAAAAGGCTGCTTCAACAAACTGATTTTCAGAGCAGGTGAAGTTTACATGTTTTTAAGGAAAGCTTCCCAGGGTTTTCTTCTTGCCCTAGGTTGGGTTATATCATTGTCTGCGAGGGGGAGTATTATATATTGCCTTGATGAAAAGATTTTTGTGATTTCAGTCCTTGATTTTAGGTTGTCTTCTGAAGCATGAGGATTAGTTGCTTTTCTAATCCCATTACAAAAACGTAAAGGTTCTTGAGCTACTATTTGGATATATATCCAACAGTCTCTTAAAAAAATATGCCTCAGGCAAAAGCCAGTACACTGAGTAGCAGTGAATGCCATAAATCATATTTGCTGAAGAGTTTAATGAAAAATTTTTGCAGTTATTACTGTTTGATTGTTCTGTTACCTCTTATTGCCTCTTATTTTTGTGTAATGGGATGCACAAATGGGCTGTTATCTACCACTCTTCTATGGCCTCTTACTCTTCTCAATAGCTGTGGCTTAGAAGGATTGCTTCTAAGAAGAGGCAAGCTAGAACTGAGTACTATATATTTTTATGGAATGAACAGCTTCATTTGTGGACCTAAGGCTTTTATTTTTCCAAATAATGCAGTTGCTCACAGAAGCTCTTCAGTAAATAAAAGGTGTGTTCTTTGAGGAAATAATCGCCTTATTTAGAAAATACCAGATAAATGTTATGGATAACAAAAATTTGTATACATATGAGGTATTAAATTAAGATGCTAATTACAATCATAGAATATCTCAAGTTGGAAGGGACCCATCATCAAATCCAACTCACTGCTTCTCACAGGAATACCTAAAATTAAATTATGTCACTAGCAGCATTGTCCTGACACTCCTTGAATTCTGACAAGCGTGGTGCTGCGACCACTTTCTTGGAGAGTCTGTTTCAGTGATCACCCTCCCAGTGAAGAATCTTTTCTAAGGTCACAATAGCTAGCACCCTGAGCTCTGAAGCTCTCTGCATCCAGCCCTCAGTATCCATATCAAAATTCTGACCTCACACATGGATTTTCTCTGGCTTTGCTCAAAGTTGTCTTAGGGGATTTGGTACGGTTCCCTGTCTTTTCCTCTCAACTTCTCTTTTTCTTCTACTGAGGAAGATCTACCATAGCTCCTCATTAGCATGCAATGAATTTTAGCTCCTTAAAATCATGTTTGTTTTTCAGTTTCTTTCCCATAAAGGAGGGAACTCAAAAAGTCCACAGAGATGTTACAGTATCATTCAGATTGTTTCAAGTGGTGGTCTCAGTATAGATTTCATATTTATCCTTCTCACTTCAAAGACTTTCCTTGATTCACCTTGAACAGTTCCAAAGTTCAGTCTCTCAAAATTCTAGAAAATACTGTTGAAGAGAAACCTCTCTAACCATTACGTTTTTCTAGACTGATCTGAGTACTGATCTCTTGTACTCCTTTTTTATTAAAACTTTTTTCCTCAAAGGACTTGAGCTCCTGTTTAGTCATCAAAATCTCAAAGCTTTTGATCCCTAGGGATTCTGAATTTCAGCATCAATAAAAAAAGAAAAATACCATTTCCACTCACATATGGTCTATTCTAGTCTCAAGTTGATTTCCATCTCACAAACAAGAATTACACAGGTCACTTCAACACTGTTGAGAAGCACCCTGACCCTGTAAATTCCCTTTTTCATCAAGATTTCACTAAGGAATGATTTGATGACCTAGTGTCTAGATCTATTTGTAACTTCACCATCTCCAAAAGCATTCATATTAGTTATTATTTAAAAAATGTTCTTGAACTCTGTTTGAACTTACTCTGGAAAGCTTTGTGGAGCTTTAATTTAAATCTTGCTCTAGAAGTTTTGAGAACTGCCTTTTCTCATCCCTTAAGGATGCACTAAGTTTGCCCTCATTTTCTGTTAAATGGATGTTTACTTGTAACACTGAAATACTCTTGAAATTAAAAACTACCTCTGGAGATCAGAGGCAGGAGGAGCTATAGAAGCCAGGACTCTGACTTAGCTCCTTTAAAGTGCAAGTCCCTTACATGCTTACAAGCATAGGTCTTCCAGAGGGACAAGCTGAGTGATTATAAAGGTTTTAGTGATTGAAGTCATAGGATTTACAAGAGACAAGATTTGGATTTATTCTGCAGTGGCAGTGGAAAAGTAAGTGCACTGTCTTAACTCTGCTGTTCTACATTTCTGGGTGCTGTTGGAAGACTGAGCTACACCAACCCACATGCTCACTTGTGGGCAAGCTCATTCTGACAATAATTGATCCCCTGGTCTCCATTTACAGGCAGCCACACTTCTCTGGCTCTGAAAGGACCCATTCTACACTAGTAGAAAGGATTATTTTTCTGAGTTGTTCCCTACAATAGCCCCCTGTGGGGTGAGAGGGTGCCAAAGATCAACATGAGGCAAGTGGCTGGGAGCTTTGGTCAGTGTGAGGAAAAGCTTGGACTGTCTTTTAGTTACAGCAAGTGATGGGTTTGTTTCATTACATCAGCCAATAGTCTTTTGCTTCCCTCAGGCTTCTGCTCAGCATTAATTGGAAAATGTGCTCCAGTGTGTGGGTACTGAAGAAAGTTCTTTTCACCCAATTCTCTAACCAATCTACTCCTCTTACAGCCCCATTTTTAATGTCTTGGTTGGTTTAAAGGTGTGGCCAAAGTTTTTTGTTAACTTCTGTTCGTATGAGCGCATGCACACAGAAACAAATGGACGAGGTTATAAGAGAGAAAGCACAGAGAAACTCAGATTTTGACTCACATGAAGTCTTGCCATCAACTGATAGAAGCCAAATATGGCAATACTCAAATGGTTGAAGTCATTCCCACAAAGTTTGCTGGACATTCCTTCAATGTATGGTAGTATTTTCTGAAAGTCCAAACATATTTTATGTCCTGGAAGAGTTCAGATTTCACCTCCAATAATTGTAAGCTATTGTTCCTTTTCTTTGCGAAAATGCTTAACAAGGGGGAAAGCACAGCCTTCAAAGGCAGAAGAGAAGTTTTGACTCTTAGTTCTGTGTGTCAAAGTGCTCATATAATCCATTATGAAAAAAAGAAAATCCCATGTCAGGGAAATACAAGACTGAGTGGACCTGATTAAAGTTTTGTGTAGTTTTACTGCCTGCTTAATTTTTGTTGTAAAAGTGATCATATTGTTATTTGGAAGGTATTTTAGGGCATAGTAATATATGACAATATTTTTAGATTATCTGGGTAATGTTTTATGCAGGATGAAGATATACACAAATGCTCATATAGGAGCTGACATCATAAATGCTAGTAATTTACACTATGGTTCTGAGATAGAAATTTTTAGATACAGAATTTTTCCTGCAGAGCACACATTCAATCATTCCAGCGATGCCCCCCAATAATACCCTTTAATAGTCATTTGACCACAATATTTTTTTGCAGTTCCAGGATGAGTTAGAGACAAAGATAAGGTTACTTTGGCACAACCAGTTTTTGTTGTTGTTGTTGTTGTTGTTGTTGGTTGGTTGGTTGGTTGGTTTTTTTATTGTTTGCAATTTATTTCTTTAGTTTGGGGTTTTATCTTTTTTTTTTTTTCTTCTCTCTAATCTTATGGGCATACTGTAGAGTTTACAAGGATTCATGAACACAAGCTGAACATTTCAGTGTTCAGAAGGGAAAGAGCTTTTAAAAAATATTACTTATTTTCAGAACAAATAAGAAGCAGAAGTTCCATGTTAACTCTATTAATAAAACAGTTTCAATCAATCATAATCCCTAAATTAAATTATTTGTGAAACATCTGATATTGACTTCTGTATGACAACTAATTATCTTAGAGGTTTTTTTCTTCAAACTTGAGAAAGTCTACTCTCTGCTTAATCCAAACTTTGCAATTATTCCTCTTGACTGAAAAGGACTTATTTTTCTTGGCAGTCTGAACTGATATATGGTGGCCAAGTGACTTCAGTTTTGTTAAGTCTTTGGAAACCCCTTTTGGCTGTTCCTGAGAAAGGGGAAACCTGACTCTTGCCTGTACTATGAGTTCAGGAAAGAGCACAAAAAGCATCTACTTTGAACTCTGAAACCTCAGTAAAATACTAAAAGTTTTTTTTTTTTTTTTTTTTTTTTTTTTAAAAGGAGACTTTTTTAGGTTTTTTCCTCAGATTAACGTTGTACTTGTTCAATGGGCTTTACAAATTCCGACTTTCCTAACTCATATCCTTTTGCAGCTGCAACTGAAAAGCTGCACTGTCAGACTGCTTTATACTGCTCATCAGAACCTCTGCTGCTTCTTCAGATTTTTAAACAAATTAACTCTTGTAAGTGTTCATGAGCTTTTTCTAGTCAAAATAAGTCAGAGCTGCCAAAGCTGCTTCAATACAGTATCTCTGCCAGCTGGTTTATTTGGACTGAAGTACATCAGAGAGTCATCACACTTGTTGCTTGATTGACAGATTTACAGGCATGGTGGTTTGAGTGATGTTATGCACCTGACACTGGGATAGTAGCAATGTTATAGTGTTTTCAGCCAGCACAATTGAAGCAGGAAAGGTGCATATATGTAGTGCTTTGGTGGATGAGCTGAAATAAAGAAATTTTTGCAATTGTATGTCTTTTATTTATACCATGAAGTCTGAAAGAAGTTAACAATTTGGTTGATGTAGTTAAACAACAATGCAATCTCTTGGTGGTCAAATAACAGTGGAAAATAAGTTTTCTTAATGCTTGAATTTCTTGATAAGTGAAATATGAGCTTCTCAGTCTGGTAGTTCAGGACAGAAGTATACTGCAGTGAATAAGGCTGCCTAAGGTTTCCTTGTAGCACACAAAACTGTGGAGTTTTCATGCACTCAGTCTCTCCTTGTCAAGTGAGCATATGTACTTGCTGATGGGGGAAACAATATCTTGACTGTGTCTGTGGAGATATTGAGCTGCTCTGAATAAGCTGAAAAGAAGTGCCTTTCCTCAGATTTTGGCAGGAAGGTTGAAAGAGGAAAGGAGACTACAAGAGACAGAAGTTCTCTTGAAGTATTTCATCCAATTCACAGGAGAGTGTGTGAATTCACAGTGTAGAAGGGAGAACATGATCTAAAGAGTTTGAGATCAACCACTCTTATCAGTAGTTTATGCTTAGTTTTGCTTCTTGCTCTTAAGGCCTATAATATGTTAATTTTTGTTTGTTTGTTTGTTTGTTTGTTAGGGAATGAAGATACTCAGCAAGTCTCTGTGTACAGATTTGGTAGCCAGGTCCTAAATTTGATTGCATTCTGGGACACATCTATTAAACTTTGCTAAGTTGAATAGAATCATTTCAGTTTTACACTAGAGGAACTGAAAAAAAGCCATCAGGTGCTGGAAGAAAAGGAGAAATAGTATTGAAAAAAAAAAAAAAAGTAGAAAAAACCCACTACTGCATTAACTTGAAAGTATTCAAATTACCCTAATAGTCAAAATAAAGATTGAATGGGTTAGAATCAGCCTCTCTGCCACACTTATGCATCATATGTATCAGTTGTATATCACAGCAATATGTTGCTCAGTCCTTCTTGTCCCATTCAGACTACCTATTTCAGGGCATTGTCTATGATAACTTTGTTCTTCTAGTTTGTAAATTTTTTTATACTGTTCTTCTATTTTTTTTTTTTTCCCCAAGAGTTGGCATCATAACCTTGAAAAAATACGCATGCTCGAGTTTTTACAGTAAGGAGAGGCTCACTGCAGCCCTGCTGATCAACATAAACGCCCGTCTAGAGCCCTTTGAGGCCACTGCTGTGGACTTCTGGCACCATCTAGTGGAGGCTCTTTAGGTTCAAAAGATAAATTATAGATAGGATTGAAAATTTACTTTTATATTTTTCAAGATACAAAACTAAGTGCCATATTAAGATACGTGTTTTATTATACCAAGCAAGAGCGAAGAGAGACATATCCTGTGTGCTCACTCACTACCTTTAAAGTGGTTATGAAGTGTTGGAAGACAAAGTGGATTTCCAGGAAAATATTTTGGTTACATACATACATCAGAATTTTCTTCCAGATGTTGGTGAGTTAATGAGGCAGGTGAAAAAATTGTTAAAAAGTAATGATAGGATTTAGATGAGCGACAGCTTTTTCTGCCTCTAGTAACTGCAAAATCTTGCTTCATACTGCAAGCTCTTCAGAGAACTGTCAGAGGATTATTTTAGGCAATTGATAGGAGTGAAAGGAAGTCAGATGGGTTTCTAAGGGGCTCATGTTACAACCCCCATCTGTCTACTGATATAGAAATGGTTCCTTAGGTTCAGTATACAGGTGAAGTAGCCCTCAAATGTTCTCCAGCTTGAACTGACAGTCTTGGTAACTGTGGATACTAGAAAGCACTTACAACAAGATGATGATGATGATCATGATAGAAGTTACTTCTAAGTATAGGGACTGAGGAATATTTTACAATATAAAACACCACTAGCAAAGTCTGTACATATCCCTTGTCAAATCGCAAATGTAAACCAGATGAGAAAACAATTGTCTGATGGCTAAACAGGATGTAAAATTTCCATGCAAATGGCAACAATGTAAATTTTCTTCTCGCTAGATTTGGCTGAAAAAATCTTTAAAACTAAATGAAACCATGTTCCCAAACTTGGGCTAATCCATCCCTTCAGTTAAAAATATTCAGTTAATTTCTTTATTGGTTTTCTTCATCTCTTTATCCCTTTATTTCATCCCAGCTTTTAAAAAGAAGTAGCTAATTATACCTGATAGCAATAATTTCTGATCCAGTAGGACCTGGAAACTTTTTCAAGAATGCATGATATTGTGGTGAAATCAGTCTGAGGTTATTAGATTATGAATTGAAAAGTTTGGTTTTGATCCTAGGAAACACTTCAAGTTTTAGCTTCTTCTCCAGATATGCCTTTAGAGTAATACGTAGATGACATCAACACATAATGCAGTCTCATTTTTAGGAGATCTCTGCTGAACCATCTGCCTCAGCCAGTCGCATAAGCAGCAGGACATTTATGTCTCTATTGATAGTTTTTGTGGCATGAAGCTTTTACATGCCAATTGCTTGAGGTGACCAAAAATAAACTTAGATCTCAGATTCACTGGCATAGACACTTTTGCTGGTCTTCATGCACAAAAATATTCATCATAGGAAAGGTCTCATAATTCTGTTGTGACTATGTAATGAATCTTATTTATAAAAGCAGGGATGCTTTCTATTCATGTTTTTTGATTAATACTTGAGAAGACTCTTGCAGTTGCTTTTCTCTGATTCATATGATTATGTACGCATTGTCCGTTTCCATCCAAGGTTATGATGATGAGTACTCTTTCTGTGAAATATCATGCAGGAGCAAGGTCACTGTTTGAATGTGGTAGTGTTTTTAAAAGACAGGGTCATGGTGTGGGAGATTCCTGAAGTGCTGGGTGGTTGCTGTCTTCACTTCCTGTGACCTGGAAGAAGGACAGAGGATAAAAACCTTCATGAGATGCATCTACCTGTCTCCAATCTGAACATGGAAGACCGGTAGAAAATAAACAGATACTGCTGAGACTCCTAATCTTTTACTTGATAGTGAGAACTTCAAAAAGTTCCAGAAAAGTAGTATTGCTTATGGATTTGGGAATTCTTAGGACATAGCCTATTGTACTTAATTAAACAGTGTCAGAGAGATTCTTGAGTAACTTGATTTTCAGAGCTTGAACTACCACAATAGTCTTTGTCTCAGCTCTGAACCAAGGTAAGAAGTGATTCCCAGAGATCTGGTAGTGGATATGAGCTATGGACCATTTCCAACATCCATTTTCATGCATCCAGCTTGTTTGGGCAGATACTAAAAGCATTTAGCAGTATGAGGACAATCAAATTCTGCCAGATGGCCACAGGACTACAGAAGGAACTCTGGCTATCTTGTTTATCAATATTTATAACAAAAAATTTACATTGTGTTTTCTAAAGCTGCCCACACTCACATTTCACATGCAATTTGCAAAAGAAAATAAATTCCCTCCTGAAAAGGCAAAGTTACAACTTTAGTTAGCAAATTAGAAACAGTTGCAAAAATCAATGTAATAATGTATGTGCACTGTCATGTGTAAGTCTCTAATTAAAAAGGAAGTTTCCTCTTTTGGCTGATTTTGTGGCTTACCCTTTTCTATAATCTTGATGAATACTCGTTGCTTGTCATGTTCTCTTCAGATTAAATTACACTGCTTGCCTTTTCTACCATTCCCAGGGCTGTTTAAGAACTGTAGAAATCATGTCAGATGAGAAATGCTTGTGTTAATGTAACTTATATCAAGCTCAACATTGCTGGTTTGCATTTTACCCTTCGTCACATGATCACCCATGACATATTAAAGTAACACAGATTACAGATTTAGGATATTGCTGTCATTCTCTACTCTGTTCCAGAAAGCTTTGCTGGAGACTGATTGAAGCAGCAGAGACTACTCCCAAAAGAGCTGTTGTAAACAATTTTGCAATCTCTGTGTTCCATTGTTGTAGCTCCTCTAGATCCTCTTTCATCTCTTCTATTCTCTAGGTTCAGGGTTGAAAATCCTAGCTTGATCCAGCTCCACCTGCAGGTTGCCTGGATCCCCCACAGGAGTTGTCAGTGTCAGGTGAAGGCACTCGGCACACTGGAAAGGTCTTGACTTTCCTTATACTAATGAAGCAGGTTAAACAGATGCCACCTGGCAGCTGTGTGATGAGAATATGAAGGTTATTGTCAGAGTAATCCTCTCCACTGGCCTGAACTGATACAGGTTTGGTTTGTTCACTACTAATGTCTTAATTTTAATAATCTTTCTGTTTGGTTTTTGTGGGTTTTGGGTTTAGTGGGGTTTTTTTGTTTGTTTGGGTTTTTTTGTTTGGTTTGGTTTTTGTTTGTTTTTTTTTACTTTGTTGGTTTGGTCTGCGTTTTTTAACAAAGGTTAGTCAGAGGAGAAGATGACAATATATTGAAGTTTCATACTAAAGGTACCTGATAGTAAAATAGGCAGAAGCAGGCTAGTAGTTCTGAAACTATCTTATCTAGATCTGTTAAATTCATAAGACCACAGAGTTAGAATGACATTTTCAAGGTTATTTGTGTGATATGTTACTCCAGGAGTGTGGGGACTATACTGATGGTGGGCAGACACTATCTAGTGTATTTTAGTCAACAGACGAAATAAAGGCAACCAATCATTCCCTTGTAGACTGCATCCACATCGCATGAAGACGAAATGGTGTTTTCCTTTCCTTAGCAACTTTGAGTTTGAATTGTGTGATTGATATCTATATTTGAGTGCAGAGGAATAATCTTCAACCACCAAGGATAGTGCTGTTTTAAGGATTAAGAAAAAAATTGAACATGCAGCTTCAAAGGAATGGAATGTGGGGCCTTACATTTCAGCATTAGCTTTGCTGGAAATCTTTAAATGCTTTTCCCCATACATGCATGGAATTTCTCTTCACCATTTTTTACGGTGAACTTTCATGTTTGGTTTTCTGTCTTTGAATTTTGTGCCGAGATCCCTGTCAAGGGAAGACAGGAGATACACGAGAAGAGGAAATCTTTCAGACTGCGTCCTCTGAGGGCCATGTATGTGAGAAGGGATCTTTCCCTGTAGTCATGTTCTAATGTATCATTGCACTGCATGCAGTTGCAGAATATTGAGGAACCTGATTCCTTCCTCTCTATTCAGGTTGTTCTCTACTGCTCTTTTACCCAGAACACAGTCTCTGGTGATTTGACAAAAGTTTGGTGCACAGGATTTCACCCAATGTAAGTCAGTCCTGCTAAATCTCCTACTCACTAATCTTGTATGGACACTTATGTTTACACAGGCTCTGCAGTAAAATCACTGCCAGCAAGATGGGTGGTCCCACGTATTTCTTTCATGAAAGAGGAGTCATAGGTTATACAGACATCAGAGGGTCTCTTTGCAGCTAAAAAAGCCAACACAGTTCAATCTTAACCCAGAACTTGTAGTTTTTGGAACTTAATATCTAGCATCTTAAAATAAATTAAGAAGCTACAGTATATCCATGATTTGATTTCAGTAAACGCTCACCAGTAAATATTAGATTAAACCTCAGACCTTCAACCCACAAGTTTTGTGTGTCTGTGAGGAGAGAAATACCATGGACCAAAGCCATCTTTGCTGGTTTGCATCAGCAAAAATATTACCATACACTGCCAAAAATATCCCAAACTATTCCAGGCTAATGCAAAAGCCTTTGCTGTTGAGAAAACAAGACTGCAAAGTGGTTCCATGAACAGGGTTAGTCATAACTCCTCCAAATTGGATCAGTGACCCTGTCTGAGTTTTTCATTGACCTCCATTTGTCTTGAATAAAAAAACACAACAAAATCTACATAGAAAACTTAGTCTCTATTTAAAAGTAAATCTAGGAGCATCATTGTTTCTTATAGTGAGCTAAGAAATTGTTATCATGGGTTGCCTCATGTTTTGCAGAGAAGCTTCTATTGAAGAAAATGAAGTACAACCTGTAACCTGAGAAATAAATCAGAAATTAGTAGAAGTCAGGAATAAAATATAAGGAACATTGAGAAGAGAGAAGTTTGTGATTGAAGACAGTTAGAAATCTGGTAGTTGAACTGCAAAATTGTGATAAACCTTTATTTTCAGACCTAAATATTTTAATGTAATCAAACTGATTTTTTTTCCAGCTTTACCTTAATTAAAAACATGTGACACCTGAAATACACAAGATTGAATTGTTATTTTGTTAAAGTTAGAGCAAAACAAAATATGTTGACACTTTAAGAACAAGCCTGGGTAGCTTGTTTTGTTTTTACTGATCATCCTTATGTAATTTTTTGAATATTTTGAGGCACATTCTGCTTCATTTTTATCACATTTCTAATTAGCCAGGTTTTCACCAAGTTGATATTGAACGGCCAGTAGATGGCAGAATGGGTTTATTTATTGTTAAACTAAGCCCAGCAACCTCTGCTCATTTAGAGACTCAAAACCCTATAGAGAAAAAATATGTTTTGGGTATGGTCCACTGTGTGGATCTGGCTGACTCTCTGTGTTCATTTATATTGCAAATTTTACCTTTTCCATTGAAGTATTGAAAGATAAAATACTGACATACATGTTGCAGGGTTTGGTTTTGGCATTTATTTGTTCTTACATTCTTCAAGTACAACAGTGTAAGAAGGACTTTAAAAAGGGGGAAAAACACTGACCCTCTATAGCCTTAATGGAGAGTTGTAGGAAAATCTCATTTTGCCTGACTTCCAGCCTTACCTTTTACCACAATTCTTGTTGGCATACATTGATTGAATAGCTGATTTCTGAAAGATGCCCTAGTACAGGGATCCTATTTAAAAAAATAAATGTTTATTGATTTTTGAAACACTGGTGGAAAGTCCTCTTTCTCTTTGTTTACCCCTGAAGTTATCACATAAACACTGTCATAATTTTTTGCTCCAAGGAACAACAGCTAAACAGTTTTCTTGTGATTCCAGAAATTCTGCCTTAAAAATACAGTGTGCCATATAATTTAATCTTAGCAGAATGAAGGACTGGGTTTATTCACTTATTTATGTGAGAGAGAAAAGCTACCACTAAAACATAGGATGTTTTATAGGAGCTCTGTTATAGGAGCTCTCATTTTGTTGCTCTTGAAATTTTGATTTTTTTGTTTGTTTTTTGGGGTTTTTTTGTTTTCTTTTGGTTTTGTTTGTTTGGTTGGGTTTTTTTTTTTACATTTACTTTAACTATAGCTTTCAAGTCTTAGTGAGGTGCCAAGTGCATAGAGATTAAAGCCATGAGCTGGGTTGCAAACCAATGTTATTCTTTTAAAGTAGAATTAGTTTATTAAGTATTAAGTTGATGTTTATTTAAACCTAATGAGGGAAAATTGCAATATGCAGTATGGTAGGGCCATGAAAAGATAGGAGACCAGATTATAATCTCATTAAATGAAAAGAAACTGTTGTTATTTCAATATCAAATGATATCAGAATCTGCCCCCCCAACCCATCACCCCACCCCAATCCCCTCTCTTATCTATTGCAGTCTATTTTCACCAAAGACCTGTTTGGCTGTAGTATTTAATATCTGAGCATTTACTAAAGACTATAGCAACATAACAGAAATTAAGTCAGAATTTATCTTCCTACAGAATTTAAATAGACTCTGTCAATCCCCAGTGGTTTCAAAACTGGCAGCGTTAAGTCACCATGTTAGGCCCACCAGATACTTGAGATAGGATATATTAAAATTCCAGTAAGTAGCAACATCCTGTAAGCTGCATGGAAATGCCTCTCCACTGTTAATATTCGCAGCCATGCCATACATCTTTTCCTCTAAAGTGTGGTGTAGTCAGGCTGTTCTCTTTTACATAATAACTCAGTGTTTACAGTAGTTCGTTGCTTAAAGCAAAATGTAGAAATTATGTGGGCAACAGGAAGGACAACTTGAGGCTTTCACCTGTCATATACTTTTGCTTTCTTCTTCCTTACCCATTTTTATTACCTTGAGCATTATTTCTTTTCCTTACAGTAAAATGGTTCCTCCAAGAGTATATATAAACTATATCTCCCACCACTGCTCCCACTTCACCTGAAGAATTACTGAATCATAGAATCATAGAATGATTTGGGTTGGAAGGAACCTTAAAGACCTTCTTGTTCCAATCCACCTGCCAAGGACAGGGCACAATCCACAAGAACAGGTTGTTCAAAGTCCCATCCAATCTGGCCTTGCACACTTCCAGGTATAGGGCATCCACAACCACTCTGGGCAACCTTCTCCGGTGCCTCACCACTCTCATAGCAAAGAATTTTTCCCCATACCCAATCTAAACCTACCCTTTTTTAGTTTAAAGCCATTCCCACTTGTCTATCATCACTACATGCCCTTGTAAAAAGTAACTTTACAGCTTTCTTGTAGGGTCCCTTTAGATACTCAAAGGCTACTAGAAGGTCTCCACAGAGGCTTCATTTCTTCAGCTGAACAATCCTGACTCTCTCAGCCAGAAGGACGTGTCCTAGAGGCTTGGAAATAGAATCCAAACACCTTTACATCTGCTCGTGTATTCGTACAACACTATGATCACATATAACAATGTTACATGAAACAAGACTATTTTATCAAAAAGAAATTATCAAAGACAAGAACACTGGAGGTTTTGCTTAGTCTGTTCCTGGGTAGGTATCAAGCCAAGGCCAACAGGAGACCTGGGGTCTAGAAGGCATTTGCCACCTCTGCTTTAATAAATGGAACAAACTGTGAAATGCTTTCAGTCACCTACGTGGACAGTTAGACTGTTAAAACAATCCCTACCACAGCTGTGGCCTGGGAAGATTAGTGGTGCCCAGAAATACCCCCCCACACAGCCCGGGAATGTGAGCGTTTGAGGGACCAATTCCAACATGCTGCTTTCCTGCCTCCAAGGGGCTTTGGATCCTGGAAGGTTTATGAGCTTCAACTGTAGGCTACTGCAGTTATGAGCTGTACGCTCATGTTGGTTTGCCACAGTGTCTGGAAATGTTTTGGAGTGTGTTGAATTCCCTAGCCTAAGGCAAAACATCTTTCCTAGCTTTCAGGCAGGCCAGACCATGAGGTGGGTCGGGGGCCTCTTGGAGCTGTTGTCCTACCAGGCAGGCACCTTTCATAAGGCTGTGTTTGTGGTGCCCCCATTGCCACAACTAGCAGCTAAGCAGGAATTTCAAGTGCTGTGATTTTTGATAGAGTGTCCTAAGGTTGTCCTAGGCTTGTCCCTGACTTTCCAATAAACTATCTCCAGCCTTCTTTCTCCTTCTGTTTGCCTTGACAGGAAAGGAAGGAAGACAGAACAGGGGCTCAGGGAGTGCAGCTACACAGCCATGGGGGGTAAAGCTCAGAAGTCCCTGCTTTCCCTGGAGGAAACTTTTTTCATTGCCAGCAGATGGAAAGGGGAAATTGGGGGTGGGAGCAGACTGCTGAGGGCTGCTTTGATGTTGGCCTGTTTGTTTGCTTTCTGCTTCCTGGACCCCTACCCGAGGGGCTGGGACCATCAGTTGTGGAAGAAACACAACAGGATGGCCAGCAGCAGCCTGCAGACAAGACGGCAGCAGATGTTGATGATAGGAGTGAGTAGCATCATCTTAAACCAAATCAGGGAAAACTGGAAAGGATGAGATCAGAGAAACAGAGAGATAGGGAAATGTGGTGAGGTGCTAGGTGTCTGTGGTGAGACAGCAATGGTCATTCAAATGGGGAAAGCATAAGTGGAGACCTTTGGGAAGCTATGCAGAAGAGCCTTCCATCAGTTTGTCTGAAAGTTACTCATTTTCAGTCCTGAGACAGGGCATGTTCAATGGCTTATTAGTGAGGGTATCACATGCTAATGGAGTAGTGCCTTACAAGCCTTCAATCAGCATGAGGCCAGTGGGTGCTAAGCAGCATGCCCTTGAGGCCACATGTGTCTATGTGGTGGGCTTCACCGGGCACCAGCTCATATCGGCCAAGTTTCAGGCAAACCAGAAGCCATGATAGCTTGTTGAAATCTCTGTGACATGGCACGAGACAGACCTGCAGCTTCTGAAATATTTTCAGACATTTTCAGGTTTGTTTTTATGGTTTTTCCTATCTGAGAAAAGGATATGACCAAGATAATCTCTCATTGACATGTAAGAAAGCAAAAATCTGGATTCATTCAGGTTATGTAAAGATCCGCTGTGATACCACACAGCTCATCCAATAAAAGAGAAGGTAAATTAGCTCCAGAATTAGTCAGACAGAATTTTCATCCAGTTGTTAATCTTGAAAATGGCCAGCCAGGTTGACCAAGTCACAAAATGTCAGTCTGTATCTCACAGTAGCAATGGAATACCCTGATCATAAGTACTCATTTATGACTTGTCAATAGACACCTTAATGTAGTGACCCTAATTATGTTCTGGCAGATACTTACTGGAAACGCAAGTCCCACATTTTTGGTCAACTCCAGAGTGACCAATAAATAATGACAGCTTTAACTGTGGTTTTCTGTTAAGAGTTAGAGATACTTTTCCCCAAAAGTGGTAGTTCTTCTCACTCCAGTCTTTCATCTTTGTTACTCAGCTGACATAGCCAGCACTATAAGATAAAAGTAATACACAAAGCAATAAGAAAATGTACAGTGTAAAAACACGGATCTCCTCTAAATAGTGATAGTGAAGTGTTTCCTGTCAGGAATACTTCCCTTGAGAGAAGTCAGGGAGATGCACATGCAAACAAACAGCACTGACCAAGTCACAGTGTACTTGCCCTTCTGTCAGTAATCCTGTCTCAGCTTCAGGAAGATGTGATGAATAGCATGTCCCTGGAGAGACTTCTGGGCTTAAAGGGACAAAATCTTATCTTTGATTCAACCAGAGAGAGGGCAGATGCTTCTATATGTCAGAAATACAAAGGAAGACATAATGCTTGTCTGATACCTAGGCTACAGAGAGTACGTGACTACATTACTCTGAACACTGCAAGAAGACTTAAGCTACACAAGTAAAATGAAAAGCACTGCTGTTTAGTAGAAATCATTTTTCTCCGAGGGAAAACAAGAAAGAGGACACCAGAGGGCACTATTTCGTTTTGTTAAAACCTGGTTGCAAAGATGTCGAAACGGGGAATTTGTGCAATACTCATACTCTTCCCTTTTATTTTGATGTTTCCAGCCTTCTTAGAGAGACCTTTTCTACTTTAAGAGAGAAATAACATTAAGTGGATATTTTTTCCCTGCATGCAGTTCCATAACACACTAATCAGTGACATATGTATAATTAAACATTAGGACCAGTACTGCAATACTTCTCAAGGAAAACACTAGCAGGCAACTGCAGGGTTGCACCCAAGACCTCTTGCATTCAAGTCTCAGAGGCATTTGATTGGGATCTGAAGGTTCAGGCCATTCGCCACACTTTGCAGGCATTTGAGAAATAAGTTCCTGTTTACAGCTCACTATAAAATGATTAGATATAAGGCTATTGGTAAGGCATTGAGATTGAGAACATTGTATATGCAAATACTGGAGCTATGCATTTATAATGATTTTTTTTTATGCTGTTTTTACAAGTCAGTCAGGATTATAGGACTTTAAACTCACAGGAACTCTGGATACCACATGTAGATGCCTGATGGGGAACACTTAACTATGGCTTCTATTGTTCTCATGAATTCAGAGGGTAAAATGACACAATCTCTAGAATGTGATGTTTGAGGCAAGGAACCACCAACTTCTAGGGGAAATTAACCTATTAGGAAATTCTTTGTTTCTTTATGGTCATAAGGCCATTTATCATGATACAAACACAAAATACATATATCAGTTGTGTCTTGTCAGCAGTGTATTTTTTTTATTATGTAGAGACCTTACAGTTTAGGCCCGTTGAACACAGCCATAAAAAGATACTTACAAAGTTTTAGTGACTGTTTTGGACACAAGTGACAGGCAAATAAGATGCAAACTACCCTAAATAAGCTACTCAAAGGACATCAATAAATTAATTTATTGACCTTTAACTGTGACTATAAATCATGTAATAATTTTTTAAAATTTGAAAAACATTTAAATTTCAAGCATGAGTATTGGAGGTGAGCCAGGCAAAATCTACATCTACAAAATGAGTAATTGCATACACAAACAAGGTTTGTGGATTACAATTACCCATTTTGCATGGTCAGCTAGCATGAATGCATAGATTCAGCTTGAGGCCACAAGACTGACGTCTCCAAGGTCTGATGGAAAATTAGAGACGTGAACAAGTTTGAATGAACAAGCACCAGTGCAATGACCCTATAAAACTCAAACCATCCCAAATGGGAAAATAGATGGTGGGAAAAGATAAAATCTACTATTTTTGCTTTAAATAAGCATTTCAAAACAAAACAGAGCACAAGCCCCAAGACTTGTACTTTTTGTGTTTGGTCAAAGTTAAAATAAAAGTAGCAAAACAGTGGGGGGAAAATTCTGTTTTTCAGAATAACTGGACTGAACAGACTCTGCTTATAGGCTCAGGCTGTTAAAAATGTCTCACTGAGTCTCTTCAGTTAGTCTTTGCAAGCAAAGGATCAATTTGTTGGCTGTTCCTCTGATTTCAGCTTTAGAAGTTTCAGTGTGCCTCTTGCCACCACAATGCACTGAGTTTTATGTGTGATTAAGCATGCTGGATTATGGATGCTATATTCCAGCTGTGTCCTTAAAATGGCACACATGCCTTAATTCACCACCTGGACCCTAGATTTTTCCATAGTCTGTCCACAGAAGTCTGTCTGTCTGCACAATTTTTTGACCTCCAAATATAAATTAATACTGTGGGCACCCTTAATAGCCTTCCTTTGCCTGCATTGTGACCTACCAACATGTCTGAAGAAGTGCTATATTTTCTGTCTACACGGACGTCAAGGAGGCCTTGCAGTTATATTATCTCATCTGTGGTTATTCAGCTGCAGAAAATCCCCTTTTGCATGATACAGTTGGAGCCAAATTTACCACATTCCAATTAACTACCTCTGTTAGTATTAGTTTTCATGTGGTCCATTGCTTTTACCTGTGATGGTTTGTTTTTTTTTTTTTTTTTTTTTGCATCCTGAGCCAAATGGTTAGCCAAAGTTCAGGATCTTACAGGTTTAGGAAAAATCATAATGATGTTTATGTACAAACAAGTTATACATAACCTTATTTCCCTAAACACAGTAAAAATTAAAAGCAGGTAGATTATTTTCTCGAAGTATGTAAGAAGTCACATCAAAAGTTTTTCCAGAATTCCTGTGCTGAAGACTTCCTCTGCTTCCTCTCAGGATGATACAGTTGAACTTTGATACTGAACTGAGGCTCTGAAACTAAAAACCTGAAACTGGTTATTCAGACAGTCCCTTTAACCCTGCATCTGACCTGACCTGTTTTCTTCATGCTAAACTTTCCCAGGATCCATCAGGGTCTCTCTGCTAAGTGTCTTTTATCTCAGTTGAATTATGCAACCTCCATTGTGCATCCAAGACAAAGTCAGTGGCAACTATGAACATTGTTCAGTGCAGCAATAAAGAAAAAACAACGCTCAGCAAAATACCTCCTGTATTCACTTTTACTTTCAGAAACTAGGCATTACTGAAGAGGAAAGGGAGGATTCGGGAAGATACTGAAAGGGTAAATAAGTTTTAAAAGTTACCTCCTGGACAAGTAAGATGGCCTACTATGAGTGCTGCACTTTTGTAAAGCTGTATATTGTCTTTGCCCTGTAAGACCCTAGAATATCAAATTAAGCAGTAGTTGATGTCTCATAAAATATACTGTCTTGTCCTTTCCTATTCTCAGTGTGGTTATACTAGACATTGCATGATTTTAAGCTTCTTCATTATAGTAGCCACACACTTTCCTGGCAGTGTATTTCATCCTGAGCTGACACTCTTGAGTGGAGAGTGGTTCTTTCTCCAAATTTTTCTGCATTGTAGACACAGTCAGTGATGGAAACAATGAGCAAGAAATTATATTCACTTCCTATTCTGTTTTGGTTTTTCTTGAACTCAACAGTAAAGCTCTTCATAGTGTTTTCACTTTTTTGGCTGCTCCCTTAGAAAATGCAACAATATTAATTTCACTATGCTGAAAAGCCAGGACAGAGTTCCTGCCCTGCACTACAAATTAGGCTCATGTTCTAGAAACACAAGCCTGAGGACAAATCACTACCTCTCACAGTATTTGCTGCTTTCTGCAGTACTGTTAAAGACTGGTCTGTCCACCTCTAATAAAACTCACCCTTGTTCTGAAAGCCAAGGGGATCCTCAAGAAACAATCATGTTCTGCAGTAGAGATTTAAAGACTTGAGAGATGCCTAGACCTCATACCGGTCTTTTGTACAGGTGACACATTTCATTCATTATGTTATTTTCTGCAGTAAACCTGGTTTTAGTAACAGATCTTCCACATTGACTGAAAGCTCCTTGTCCACTTCAGCTATTAGTCTTCTTGAGAACACATTTAGGTCATCATTGCTTCATATACTAAAAGGAGGTAACCACAATACTGTATGTCTGTTATAGCTTCGGGGGACACTGTAGCATCACTCAGTGGTGGCCTTTTTCTGGTTCCAAGCTGAAGTCAAGTACCTGCCTGAGGATATGGGACTTCAAAGTGGTTTAGGGCTCATTTGTGCCCTGAGGGATGGATTATTTTTTTTTGTTGTTGTTTGTGAAAGAGTAGTTGCCATGGCCACATCTGGATTTTCAATTCTTTTGAAGCTGAATTTCAGTGGGTGCAGTATCACACAACACGCTTATTCCAGCTTAGCCAAATAAATTACTTTAGAAAGGCCCCACACGTTTTTCCTATGTTACTTTGCATGCCTTCGTGTTTTCACAACTGCAATAGATCTTCAAACGAGAAATCTTTTGTTTCTTAGATAGAATGACCAGCATGTGGCTGTACTGGTATTGATGCTGAAACCTGGTACATTAGAGATAAGAATTGCTTCCAGGTATGATAACAATAGAATCTTTCTCTGATGGTAAGGTAATCAGTTGATATTTACACAGGGAAAATCAGATACTGAAACAGAATACTGAGTGAAATATAACTTTCATCTCACTCTCATGGCTACTTTCTTTATTGGGCCCATATCTTAATATAAGAATAAGTTTTGTTTTTTACCATGTGGCAAGATTCTTATGATTGTTATTTCAATCATCAGTCATTTACTGTTTATTGTACTGATATAAAAGGTCATGAAAAATTAAGAATCTGAAAAAAAATATTTTCAAAATAGTTGGAAATAGGACAAGCTCTTCAAACTTCAGATAAGGTGTTCAGAAATCTCTTGTTCTATAAAATTCACCTTCAATGCCAAGAATTGAAAAAGACCAGATTCTGTTGGTCTTTCTGCTTCATTCATTTACATATCGTGTAGAACATTTTTTCATAAGAAGCAGTCTCCAGTCATTCCTGTAGTTAATAAACTATAGCCAAATTTTGGCCTAAAATTCTCTGTGTCTGTATTATATTAATTTATCAAGCCATAACTCCTCCAGCTGAAGTTATAAGTAATTCAATTAAATATGTAATTACAAAAGATAAAATTTATCTGAATATATTTTAAGTTCTTTTCAAGACCTGAGTTCAGATTTCTGGTGGGTTTTTTTATGTTATAACAACTGAAACCTTATCTATTGTTACATATTTTATAATAGTGTGAAAAGAGAATCCCAGAACCTCTTACTTCAGTCATTATGTTATTTGTGCCTTAGGAAATACAAACCCTCAAATCCAAGCTCTGGAAGCCAAATAAAGGAGGAAACGAACTTATTATTTTGTCTGAAAAAGTAAGTTAAATCCAGTCACACTTTCCACTGGATAGCTAACCAAAGGATAGCTTTTCATATGTCTCTGCATGTTAAAAATATGCTCTTATCAACTATCGGATTTTAATTTATTAATCTTCATTTAATATGAATATTGCAAATGTTAAAATCATGTGGATGTAAGGTTGGGAGGAACCTTGACAAATCACACAATCCAAAGCCCTGCCTGTTTTGTGAGATCTATATTGCTGCAGTATCTGCATAATGCTCTCTAATCATTGATAACATTAATCCTCAAACAATTCCATAGAGGTGATGCATACAGCAAGCCTTATTCTCAGACAGGAGAGGTAGGAATGAGTTGGAACACATTGGAATGAGCTTCCTGTAGTCACTGATGTTTCCAACAAATGAGGAACCAAAAGACAGATTTCCCTACTCCCTACTCTTCCTGCCACCAAATTACTTTTGCTCTTTGTGCTGGTGAACAGAAAATTTGAGATACAGCCTCTCACCACCTTGCTGAGTGTGTTACATGTCATCATATTCATATGAATATATGATACAGAAAGAGGAGGCCAGATTGTGATTCCCTAGTTCTTCCTGTCTTTAGTACACTTTATCTTGAGTCTTTTACTCTAGGCTGTTATCAGAAACAGATTTGATTACTCTTTCTACCCTAAGAGTACTACTATTAGTACACATTTGTCCACGAAACAGGGAATAAAAATGCAGCACAGCCTCTATTCACAGTGGCAAAACATTCTGTATTTGTAGTGGCAGCAAAAGCTGAAAGCAAAAATAGAAATAAATCACACTGGTATGAAGATAATACCTTCCTCTGTATCTTTCCATGTCTGTCCCGTTCATCATTTTATGTCCTCTTCCAGATATATGGACTCCTCTGTTCCAAGTCTTTCAGTTCAGGCTTGGTGAAGAGCAAGATTTTTTTCCTAAGATTTTTTAATTACTGTAAGTGAAAATGTGATTCTAGGACCTTTATTTTCATGTATTTTGGGAGAGAGTGGCATCCAGAAACCAGTATTATAATGAAGGAATGTCATGGTCATCAGAAATCATTGGATGCCATGCATCAGAGAAATGGAAATTGCTTTGTTTGAAGATGTAAGGAAAGAAAGGTCATTGAACAATGAAATAGAGACTGTAGAAAGAACTAAAGGCAGACAAGTGACAGAATAGGAGGAAGATGTACTGTTTTTGACTGGGAGAGAGTTAATTTTCTTCATAGTAGCTGGTATGGGACTATGATATGGATTTGTTCTGGAAACGGTGTTGATAACACAGAGATGTTTTAGTTATTGTTTACACAGTGCCAAAGTATTTTCTGTTTCTCACTCTGCCCACAGCAAGTGGGCTGGGGGTGCACAAAGAGTTGGGAGGGGACACAGACAGGACAGCTGACTCCAGCTGACCAAAGTGATATTCCATACCATATGACATCATGCTCATACTAAGCTGGTGGATGGAAGTTGGCAGTGGCTGCTGGTACTCAGGGACTGGCTGGGCATTGCTTGGCTGGCAGTGAGCATTTAGCTTTTCTTGTTTTTCTTGGGTTTGTTTTTATTTTTCTCACCTTTCTCTTTGCTGCTTTTATTTTTCTCACCTTTCTCTTTTTTGCTTTTTTCTTTTATTTATTTTTTTTAATTATTAAACTTTCTTTATCTCAACTCACAAGTTTTTAATCCTTTACCCTTCCAATTCTCTACCCCATCCCACTGAGCAGGGGTGAGGGGTGTGTATGAGTGAGGTTAAACTATGACAAAGGAGGTTGGACAAAAGCTTGAACACTGACAAACAACATTATGTTTAGGAGATCATAATCCCTCTTCAAGTTTTAATATTTTCCTACCATCAAAATGCTTATGATACCTAGTGGCAAACCATGTTATTGCTGTTACCCATTGGTGGCAATTTTGTTAACTTCTGTGTCAATGGTTTAAATATAAAAAATGCTCTGAAAGTTATCTGAATGTTTCTTCTGATCAGAATTAATGTGGAAGTCAGTACAATGATAAAAATACCTTTTTGATCTGACTTTTTTTAATTTTTTAAAAACAAAATAAATTGAGGTACAGGAAGGACTTGCACCAGTGATGCATTACAGCTACATAATGAAGAAAAGCATCTTGAAAGCTTCCTTTTTCTCTTGCTCATAGTTGCAAGTTGCCTATTACTAAGATGGACCCAGTTAAGGCAGCTGATGTTGTGGGGAACAGTTTTAATCCTTGCCTCAACCAGGACCACCGAATACAATTTCTTAAATCAAAATAATAAGTGCTGGTCATCAATTAGGCACTGTATGCAAATACACCTATTAAAGAGTCACATATGAAGGCAAAGGTCTGTGCATTCTCAATAGCAGCATGTATCAGATGAAACTCTCAAAAACAGGGAATGCTCCATTAGATACTAAAAAAATTACGTCCTAGATAACTTGAACTTAGCATCTGAAATTAATAAGTACTTTCAATATTACTCTGTGCAAGTCTCATATGCTTGTATGTGAAACAGAGACAACGTATACCATGCCTTGGGGAAGTTCTAAAGATACCTTGAATAGTATTTGTAAAGCATTTGCATGTTTGAGAGTTATGAACACATAGTAAAGCCTAAGAGAACATAAATACTAGACAAAGTAGGAAATAAAACTACCACTGAAATAGCTCCTAAGCTGCCTGTTCTTTGCATTGGATGGAAAAAAAGACTGTGCAGTCATGAAATTAAAAATTATAATACAAATATTAAAGGAAACTGAACTATAGTGTTCTTCTCCAACTTAAATTTTTTTCACTTTTCAATTTTATACTGATATTTTAACATCACCTTCCTCTTTCTAATATAATCAAATGATCTTCAGTTTCATTTGCACTATGAAATTCTTGATTATGTCATACAGCAAAAGAATTTTGCAGTCATTCATACTGGATCATGGGATTAATCACAGGAAGCACAAGTCTAAGTGAATTATATAGATCATATCGAATAAATAGAAGTAAAACCTTTCCACCATAACAATCTTCAATCCCTCTACAGGACACTGCTTTTAGACTGCTTTTAGATTCTTGGAAAAAATGTGGTAATTTCTAAGAAAATATTTTTCAATCCCTTCTTGCAAAACCAGGATTAGTTTTTCCTGTTTTGTCTAGTAAGATAATAAGCCTTAGGTGCTGCGGTTTCAGGTTGAAGAATAATATGGGTAACTGGTATATGATCCAGTCTGTTGCCTGGATGAGAGTATCCAAAGCTTCACCTTAATTATAAAGGCATCCCTGGGAGGAACACACACAAATGTGTTGCTAGGAATTTGATCAAAATGCCACACATTTTATCCTGCAGTAAGTCAAAACAGTCTCTGATTGTTTCTCTACTTTACTATGCACTTACTACAGGTAAGTATCCATACAAAGCATGATATACCTTATACAGTGACTTAGGAATAAGAATTTGGCAGCCAGGTCCTCAAGAAGAGATTTTTAGGAAAAGCTGCTTTTAAGAGTCATAGTGATTTTGCCCCATTTCCAACCCAGCTGCTCCTTCAGCCTTCTCAGCCCCTGCAGCAGATCAGTAGGCCTCCCAACACTCCTCATGGTTTGCCCTACAGCACAATAACCAAACACAACTAAATTCATTCCAGTTAATTCATGCCCCCAGGTGCCCTAAGACTACTCTGAATCAAGCAAGTCATTGTTATCCTTGGAAAACAATGGGTGGTGTTCAGTCTACAAAATTAAACCAGTTTAAAAATAGTTGACAGCACCTGGGTTAGCTGAGGCAGAACTAAGCAGAACTCAGCTTCCCAGGCAAACAAGAACTATTTTCCGTTTATGTCTAGTCAGAACTAGAGGATAACAAAGCGGCTTGACACAACATGAGGATTGTCATTCTGTCACCTGCAACTCAGGAATGCTGCAAAGCTCAGATTGGTGCCGTGCTTTGCCCTTTCTCACTGTCTCTCTGAATTCTCAGGTTTACAGTTACCATCACCAGGGTATTAAAGCTCTGCAGGCATCATCTACATCTGTCTGCACCTGGCAAATCCTGTATTCTCCCCCTCATATAAATCCTACTGCTGAAAAGTTGGTTTATACATTCCATCCACTCAGGGTTAACCTTGCAGTCTTAAAAAACTCTTGACTCATAAGCTTTATAAAGGGGAAATTAAAAAATGAGAGGGAGGGAAACAGACAACAATTACACATACTAAAATTAATTAGGTTTTTGGGTTTTTTTTTGAAATGTGCTGGTGACCTGAAGAGAAACATGCCTGTTTCTAAACCTTTTCAGTGCTTTCACAAGAGATATATTTTTTCAATTTCTCTGCTTTCTATCTTGTGGTCATTTTGGTCTTGAGTGAAGCCCCAGAGATACACCAGTTTATTCCAGATAAGCATCCATAAGATTACTTGCTTATCTGAACCTTGTCCAGAGCTCTTTGTTTGAGAAATCAAACCATAAATCAACTTCCTTGTGGTATTCCTAGGAATTATTTATTGTTGGCTAGACTGGAGACACTGTAAGACAGTCTTTCTTGTGGTATTTTAGGACTTCAGATTATAGCAAGATTACTGCAGGCTCCCAAAACAGATATGGACAAACACACAAAATAAATAAAAAGGACCTACCACAAATCTCAAAGTGCTGTGCTACTTGTGAAATGCTCACTATGAGAAAGAGGGAGCTAAATTCAACTCCCTCCTGGTGTAAACCGAGATGAATGTTCTTACCTTCAGTGGACCTGTTCTGAATCATCAATAATTAAACTAACATTATTAGTAGTAAAAAGTCTTCAACTGAAAAATTAGGTTGTCCCATCTTCTCTGCTAATGTCATTGACTAAAGGCAGCTATGTGACAACATAGAACTAAGTGTTTTTGTTTAAAGGAAAAAACCTGGATTCAGAAGATCCCATCTCCTGTGTCTCAAAACAATCTCCTAATCATCTACATAGACTTTGGATTCAATCAAAGTCAAAGATTATGCTAAAATGCAGTAGTTTTTGGTTTGAGTTTTTTGTTTTGGTTTGGTTTTTTTTTTTGTTTGTTTGTTTGTTTTGGTTTTTTTCCAAGATAATTGCATGCTATCCTAGATTGAAACATTACACTGCAAACACCCCAGGCATGAGAAGAACATTTCCCCTTGTCACATCCTAGCCATGTACAACTAGGTCTGCTTCAGGAAAATTGCACTAGGATTTTGCTATGGCCAGGAAGAGTCAGAGAAGGGTCATGGCCTAGGCTGCTCAATCATCTCAACAGCTGTACTTATATAGGGATGCTAGAGTATGGCTGGTGTAACTAGAAAATGAAGGCAGAAGAAAGAAGCAATGTTGATCTTATGAAACATCAAGAAGGAGCAGAGGTGGGGAGATCCAGGAGGGTGGGAAGACAATACAGGAAAAATATAAACCCTTTGGATTTGACTTCCTCTGACTGCCGAACCACTCCTTAAGCAAGGGGAGAGCTGGCTTAGATACTGACAAGGGTCTGTAGCAGGGAAGCGGGTTGTGGCTAAGGACCTCCAAGCCGACAATGTGAGATTACTGTCCCTAACTGGCCAAAAAGAATCTCAAGTATGGAAATTTCTTCAAAGAAACCAGGAGATGGAGATCTGTGTGAACTTCATGGGGAGAGGAAGAGTTGAAGAAAGAAAAGGAAATAAGAACTGAAGGAAAGCATGAAATAGGACACACCTTCTGCATTCTGTTAACTGAATTTATGGGGCTTGCATAATATAGCCAGATTAAGTTGTCCTTCAAAAGCAAGTAAGTTAGAATAAATGGTTCACTTCTCAGATCAGCTGAAAACTTCCAACTGCAAATTTCAGGCAAATTCATATGCAGTTCCTGAGCTGACAGGTGGCTCAAAAGTCATTGGACCCTCAGTAAATCCCTAGAGTGCAGCAGGAATGTCTCTTTAATATGAACATTAAATCCCAGTATGAAGAAAAAGACAAAGGATGAATTTCAACTGGTTAAATGGTGATGTCTATAATTTGGATACCTCCATCACAACTTGTAATTCCATATTCCCGCTACAGTCAACAGTGTCCTGGTCAGTTAAGTTCAGTCCTGATTCATCTAAACCTCAGTCGGATATTTTAAAGGTCCCTGATGAATCACACCCTTAAAATACCCCTTTCTTTCCATTAGGTGGAAAGGGAATTGAGGGTGACTAACTCATAGACGAGCTACACCCAAAAACTTGAGTAAAGAGGTTGGGAAAAAAAGAGAGGAGGATAAGGAAAATGAAAGCTGGAACTGCAAGGTCCCCCAAGTGGCAGTGATGTACCTAATGAAGACCAGAACCCCCAGTTTTATTGCCATAAGAAGGCAAGTTCTGTTGTGGATGGAGATGAGCAGGGAGTTCCCACATTAATTCAGTTCCCACAACTAAAATTGGAATTTGGCCTGTTGCATCAAAGTTTGTCAGCATGACACTTCAAAATCCTTTAGTTTAACACTCTATTCAATTCTGCTTTTGCCAGTTGCTGTGCTGTTTTATCTTCACAAATCCATATGTTTCACTTTTCCAAACATAAATATCTTCAGTTGTTAAATCTTAAGGAATCCAAGTTCAATTACAAGACAGACAGACTCCCAAAAAATTGAAAATAAGGGAAAAAATTGCACAAATACCTTACCTTTGAAAATACGTAATATTTTTCCAGAAGTAGTAAACTGGCAAGGAAATAGAACAACTGGGGACTTTTTGTTGTGTTATACAACCCTGTGAAAAATATTTACAGGAATGGGAATTTGAAACCAAGTGGGCTTCACTGACTTCAATAAAAATATACAGAATACTCCACTGCATCCCATCATGGTGCTATTACATTAAGGATTTTCCTTTTCAAATGTTAGTGAAAATTTATGGTGGTTCACTAAGAAAATAGATTTAGAAAACAGAGGATATGAAAATGTTCTTTGTCAACTATATTAAAAATTGAAAACAAACATTTCTCATATTGAGAAGCCAGCCTCAGTCCATGAGTGCTCCCCTTAGAGAAAGTCATTCCTTAAGCATTTGGAAAGGTTAGCTGTTCTTCACATAAAATACCCCCAAAAGCCAATCACGAGGTTGAAGTGAGCTTTACTAATGAGAAAGTGCTTTTGGAGGACAAAAATCTGCCTCACACTGTTTAATAATCTCAGGATTACTTAAAGGAGTCAATGTAGTGTTGCACCTCTTCCATTATCCATCTGGGTCGTGAATGTACTTCTCTCCAAAAGGAAGGCTTTGTGGATAAGGAATGTGAGTGGCCAGCCTCCATTGATGAGAAGGCTGCAAAAAAGGTATTCGCATGTTAATGAACAAAGTCAACTTTGGGTAAGTCTCTTCTGCATAGTCTATTTTTCAGTGTTAACATAGCTTTTAGTCCTTATAGAGCCACAATGTTTAATGAAGACAATGCACCTTTTGCTGAACTGAACTGAACTTACTCTTTGCAATGGAATAAAGCTCCCAAAGTCATTAATAATAATTAGTGTCTCCCATGAAGTAACCTTTACTGGTGTTATTATGCAACAAAACAAAACAAAACAAACAAAAACAACAACAACAACACAAAAAACCCCAACCAAGCAACCAAAAAAAACCACACCAAAAAAACAACCCACAACCTAATAACATTCCTCCATTTCCTGGAAGAAAATGTCCCCACCTTAACTGTCTTAATATAGAAGCTAAAACATAGTCAGAACTGGTCATCAAGCAAAGAAATTCCAGCTTTGAGACAAGAGGTGACCCCAGGAATCTGGGTAGTCTTTTGTTTTTCCTTTCCTCATGCAAATACAACTCCTAAGTTCCCATTTTTTGTCAGTGGTGTTGTTATTTCTACCATATAACCCCTTCAAACATTAAATACAATTGAGCTAGACGTTCCTTATGAGTATTAATTAATCAGAAAGAGAAGATGGCAATATAGAATTCCTTTTCCCTTCTCTTGGCTGACAAACACTGAATTTATTCAGATACACTTATTATGTAGAGAAGACTGAGTGGTATTCATTTGCCTTATGAATTCCGTCTCCTGGAAGCTAAGATTTATCATAGATTATTAAATCTATATTATTTGAGATGCTGGAATTTAATAGTCATCTTTATGTTTTAGAATATGTTGTTTGTGAACCGGAATGTAAATATAACAAAAAATACATGCATTATCTGTAATTGTTTCATTAAGAGGAGTTGGGATTGCTTTTTTTTTGTATGGATTTTCTAGATTTTTATTTTTATGAGGATAGTTAATGTTGCTATCAGTCCTTTCACCTGCGGATCTGCAAAGGCTCAGCTGTCATTGCTTTATAAACCAGAAAATATGCAGGAGAAACTTTGCAGGATACAGCAGCATGTCCATCCTGTAGATGAGGTTGAAGTCCTCTGAGAGAGTCAGAGAAACTTGAGTTTTGTGTAAGAACTGAGAAGCCCAGCACCTAAGTTAATATAGCCCATAATTCAATGTACAAAGAGCTGTTGTATCTGTGCATAAATGCAGGAAGGTCCATAGATGTTTTATTTGAAATGTGCTCTTTGGAAAGCTCTGGAAGCCATTTGGTGCCAGTGAAACGCTTGTTGAGTCAGTAATGGAGGACTCTCCTTTTGCAAGTCTCCTCTGCACAAATACCAGAAAAAAAAATAAACACACAATTTGAAATTCCATGTATCTCCTGTTTGGTAGTGTCTCTTCAGGCAGCTCACAAGACTGAAATACAGAAAGTGCGTGTGGGCCAGGAGTGGGCTATCCATTTTTCCTTCCCTCAGGGGGGGAGTGGCAACCGCTGTTTCTTGGCACTCACTCAGCCCTCCTGCTTTGGCATAATCAGGAGCTGGAAATGTACCGTGACTAAGTCTCTTTTATACCAAATCCAAACATTCTTGTCAACGCCAGGATTCAATTTGCATTTTCAATGCCAAAGGTCGGCAGACTAACTCTACCCTCTGTGTAGTAAGTCAATCCCATAGATGAAGGGAAAAACTTATTCAGCTTAATTTAGATTACCAAGGGACAATTCTGAGACTTAGTACATAAATTATAGTGAAAAAAATTACAGAATATGGAGAAAATGGTCATTTTTGTTTGTTTTTTGGAAAAAGATCTGTTGTGTCAGCAACAGTCTGAAAAAGTGATTTTTACCTTCAGATATAACTGAGCTGCCAATATTCCCTTTTTCTTCCTTCTCATTCTTGATTTATTTACAGAACAAGGCCATAGGGATGCTAAGGGTGCAACGCTAGGAATAAGTGATCCAGAAGGGACAGCCATCAGTAGGATTATATGGACGTGCACACTCTTGAATCACTGCAGTACAATTTAGCATGCCTGTATACATTAAATGGGCATGTTAAAAGAGCCAACTGTGCCTTCCCAGAGTAGTAGTATTGCTGCAGCATTCAGGTGCATTTAGAGCCCTGCAAAATCTCTAGTCAGGCATTTTTTCTTCTATAAGAGCGGTGCTAAGGCAGTACATAATCATCCAGCTAAGAGGTTCAAGGCTAAATTGACATTGTCTGTTTGATGACAGATTAGGACTGTCTTATTAGAGAGTGGTAGATGTGCCAGGCAGGAATGGTAATCCAATGAGAGGCAATTCTTTCCGCTCCCTTCCAGTGGTGGAACAAATGAGCACCTACCCCTCCACTCTATTGAACAGATAAGGATTGAACAGGTAACACAGACAAGGATTGAACAGTTCATTCTCTTCCATCTCATGCTTTTCTTATTCACCTTCCCAGAGAGGGAGGATTTGGTGATTAACTTCTTTACAGAACAGTTTGGGTTTTTTTCTAGAGGAGTGAAAATGAGAATTGGCTATGAAATTAACTGGAAATTTGTCTAAATTCTGTAAATTGTTTTTCCTAGGAGTAAAGAGAGGCAGAGGATTGGTGCTGTGTGTTTTGAGGCTTGCTTTTCTGACTTGGCCCTTTTAAAATTGGAAATTGACACTTACTGCAAATGTGTTACATGAATTAAGACTCCACATGGCAAACATAAGGTCTGCTCTGCTATGGTTCAGAAAACTCTCTGCCATTTTCAGCTATGTTTACAAGCTGACTCTACAACTAGACTCTGAAGAGTTCTGCTTTAAAACTATGATTTTCTTATAGCGGTAGATTTCTATAGGTATTTTTAAAAAATAAATCAAGTATGAGAAGGAAGAAAAAGGGAATATTGGCAGTGAGCAACCTAAGGATGATCAAAAAGTCTTTATTTTGGACGTCTCTGGAACTGCATATTTGGGTGGCTGCTAACTGCAGTAGGCACAGGTAAGAGCACAGGAACCTGTCATGGCACAAGCAGTGCAACGCAGCCCTCTATTCTGTATCTGATAGTGACCAGCATCAGCAGGAAGGTATGGAAAGCTCTCCTGAGGCTATATAGTCACAACATGTGCTGAGTCTGGAAGTGTGAGGCTTAATGTCTCTCACATTTTTTTAGTTTTGACTCTATTTACTCCAGTTATTCTTACGGTTCATGTGAATGCCCAGCCTGATTGAAACAAATCCTTCCTTCAACTGCATTACATAGATTTTAACCTCTTAAATAAAACCAGTACTGCATTATAGAATTTGTGGACCAGAAATACAGAGGTTTCTGTGTAAGTTATTGCACAGCAGATGGCACAGAGATGTTGGTTCTTTGTGAAAATTCTTCTCTGTTTTAACAGATCTTGTCAGATCAGGACCAGTTCTAGCACTTTTCTTTATTGCAGAGAGTGAACTTTAACACTTAGTAAAGCTGCTCTAGGTGCCAGGGCTAAATAATCTCAGAAGATAACATTTCAGGCCTCCAGGAGATGTGCAGAACTTTCTGGGGGATCAGTTGTTTTAACATATGGAAGTTTTGTGGCTCAACATGTGTTTGTTGGACCAGTGTCAAGTGCAGACCTCGGTGAAATTGCTAACTCAAAATCTTCCTCAGATGTTGTCAGTCTTGCTGATGTGGCAGTTGTAGCTTGCTGGCTTGGTGCCATGGTGCAGGTTTCTAAACTGAACATCTTTTGCTGGCTGATGTGAACTCACAGATTCCTGAGTGCTTCTCCTTAATCTTCTCATGGTTTCATATGCACCGTTCTCCTGGGTGAGCTCACTGTTACCTTGATGTCTTGTCTGATGCCTATGAAACAATTTTGCAATCTAATTCTTCAAATTCAGAATCTTCCTCTGTGCAGATTTTTTCTCTGCCCCCTTCCCCATCTCTCCCCCGCCACTGGGGGAGAGAATAAGAAAGAAGGGAAATTCTTGTCTTTCCTCCAAACCCATTTCCTATGCCTTTTCTTTCATCACTGTTGACGACTCTTCCATCTTGCCAGACACTCAGATTGACAACCATGAAACTACTTTTCACTCCTCACTTCCTAATATTCAGGTCCCCATCCAATTTTGTCTTCTTTGGTTCTATAATCTTCTAAATCTGCCTATTTTTCTTCTGTGTCACTCATCATTTTGCTCTCATGGTCTACTTCAGCATTCTTTTGTGTGCATTCCCTGGCACTCAGCTTCCCCAATGCAGCCTACCCAATACTCATCAGCTAAAATGGTTTCTTCCTTCTCAGCTGAAGCAATGTTACTTTCTTGCTTTAAGTTCTTTTTTTCTCTTGCTCTTTCTACATCCAGTTTAAAAGCACTGTCAGAAGTTCTGTTTCTGCTGTACCCTGTCCTGGCTCCTGTCATGATTGTTTGCCTTTCTCACTCCTCTGGTTTCATTGCTGTATCTTCCCTTCCCATCCTTCCATGCAGAATTTGGGTCATGCTTCTTCCAGTGTGAAAACTATCCATTTCTTTCACTTAAAACCTTTGATGTTTTTTTACCCCAGCACTTTCTCTTTATGTGCTGCTAACTGTTCCCCACTTCTCCATGTCAAAACTACTGGTGTAATTAGATGACTTTAAAGTTTAAGCTTAGTGCTTGATATCATTCAGTTCTTATCTCTGCCATTAATTTTTTAGTTTAAATTGTTTTCTCTTTCTCTAAAGTGGGTATTCTGGTACAGGAACTCTGTTTTATCAGTTATTGGGAATTCATGTGGCTAATCTCCAGTCAGAATCATTACAAACAGCTCCAAAATTATTAGTGAGATAACAAGAATAGTAATTATTTCTCTTCATCCTTCTGGGGGAGCATAGCATCCAGAGTGGCCCTTCTCCATTCTATGTACGTTCCAAATTTTTGCTTTGCAAGTACTCAACCAGGTTTCTAAATACATCCTTTGTTGAAAATATAGACAGAAATTTGGCAAGCACCTTTCCACAAGGCTTGGGAAGAAGGTTTTTGAAAAATTCACTGCTGTAGAAGTTGCACACCTTGTATGTACAAGTTTTTTGAGGGAGGATGTCTTGCAGAGAAAATACAGTGAATGCTTGGTATTTGCTTCTTTTACCTTTTGCCTTTAGCAGCAGTTTCTTAAGAACAAATGCTAATGCTTTTCCTTTCAAAAAAGCACAGCATCAGATGTGTATAATTTATATTTACACAGTTTGGGGAAAATAATCATTATTAAGTATTTTCCACTGATGAACTTGTGTAGCTGTTTGAGAACCTTATTATCATGTGGGCTTTGGTTGACAACAAAAATTTGTCTGCACTAGAAGTTAAATTAAAGGATACACTCAGTAGTGTAAGTTACTCCCACACAGCTGTAGCAAATATAATTGGTAATGGCAGCAGCTACAGCCTTTGGAGTCCAAATGAATTTATGACTGGTGTGATCTGTTTGTTTTAATTATAGAAGCTGTTACTAGTGATAGGAGTATTACTTTGGAACATGCTTGTCAAACAGAACCTCATTCTCTGTAGATATTTTCATTAAGAGATCTACTTTTCAAGCCAATAAAACTCCTTCCAGTCTAAAGAGGAAACATTATAGTCTGTGGAGAAGTATTACTTTGCCTTCTGAGCATCTAGCTACATGATATGATATATACATACATACATATTTATTTAAACAGCAGTCTCTTCTGCAAACAATTCACTTTGGCTGCAGTCCAGAAATCTTTTGTGGCAACTTTATACATGACTTCAAGAATTAGTGGGTTTTGCTTGCATTTCACTCTGTCTCTTTCATGGGTCAATGTAACACTATGGTCTCAGAGCTCCTGGCTCACCAGCTCAGCCAGGATTTTGCTTTAGAATATATATTTAGGGTTCTTTAATACCTTGAAATAGCATCAAGAGAATAAGCCACAGACTTGTTCCCAAGAAGTACTTTTTATTAACAATTTAGGGGAGAAAATATTGGAACTTAGCAAAAGTTCAAAAGGGTACTACACAAGCTAGACAACATGTTTCACCACAATACTGATCCAGCACATACTATTCCACAACACTTAAGTCAAAATCCAATCCCTCCAGCTCCAAGCCACCCAAAGCACCAAGAAAGCAGCAAAGAAAGGGAAACAGAGAGAGCAAAAAGAGAAAAGGAGAAAGAAGGAGAGACAGATAATGTCATTACCACTGAGACTTTGTGGCAGACCAGCACTCACAGATCCAGATAGCAGGGCTACAACACGTGGCACCCCAATGCCTCTGGTTTTATCTGCTCTGGTTCCTGTGGCCAACCCCCCTTTCCCCCCACCCCCCATGCAGGAAATCTGACCCACTGGCCACTCTGGGGTCCCAGGCCAAGGTGAGGGGCAGTGCTCTCAGTGTCCCTGACAATCCAAGCCTGGGTCAGGGGCTCCAAGAGCTGTGGGGTGTTATAGTTTTCCCAGGCTTTTGTGACTAGCAGCTGCTCTGGAACTTCTTCATGGGGTCTCCAGGGGCTTCCATGAGGGATAGGACACCCCCCCACCTCCATGAAGTTCGACCCATCCCTGCGCTCTACACACCCCCCCTCCCCCTTCCCCTGCCCCGCACAAGGTGGTTCTGACCCAATAATCACTGACCTGTTGTCTAGCAGTAAAGCACAAGAATAAGGGCTAAAATACATATATTTTTAGCCATACTAATTAGAGCTAAGAAAATCAACCTCATTTGAGCCACTGTCTACTTTAAACTTGAACATAAAGTTAATATATGTGCATATATGTATGTTAGAGAGAAAAACAAATATCCACAACCATGTAGGGTGAGAGGCATTGTGAAACAGTGGCTGTAATGAAAAAATTTAGTGCAGATATATATTCTTTTCTCAGATTATTATAGATTAAATTCTATTGTTCCACAAAGAAAATAAGAAACTATATAAAAATAGGAGAATTGTTATTTGTCTTGTAAAAATACTTGCTGAAGGAATAAACTCCTTGAAACCTTGATGTTTACATTGCCACAGTTTAAAGAAAAACATCTTTAAGGCACTTGGCTTCAAAGATTAATCCTGCGTGTGGGAATAGAAACTCTAGCAATGGGACCAGTTTGCTGGGCAGTTCTGATTTATATGTGATTTGTAAGGCAAACTTGCCAAGTTTATGTTCCCTATGCAATGCTGAGGGCCAAAGCCTATTCTGGTGCCAGCCAGCAAGCTCCACTGTTTATATACATACCTAATAAAAACGAGCCAAGCTTGTGTCTCTCAGAGTTCCTGGAATAGCCACTTCTATACTTAACTGTTAGAGCAGAGTATTCCAATGAGACATTTGGCAGACTGGTACAACTGAGCCCTGGTTTTAACTCTGATGAAGTTTACTGCAACACGTATGTTATGTATCAGTATTGACATGGGTGTGCTCATTTAAAAACATAAGTTTATTTAAAGTAATTGGGTCTGGAGGAATGTAGTGCATGTTTTCGGGAAAGATCATAATATTGTCTGGCATATGAATGCAGCTATATGCCAAAAAAGAGACAAATATCAGGTAACAAGGTAATATTATGGCACCAACAACCGAAGTCCTTCTAAGGCAATACCCTATCCATAGGATTTGTGCCGTATGTACTGCTGTCTTTTTTACCTGTATCCATAAAATTTGTGGTTAATTTGTAGAATCAGTTCCACATAGGACAAGCCCCTAATACTCTGGTTTGAAAGGCAAGTGGAATTCAGAGATTTCCAGGACAGAACTGAGATATTTGCATCATGTATGTGCTGCTCAAAGACTGCTTTTGCAGTCTTTCAGAATGAAAGGCATGATAGTCTCACAGGTGTATAATATTAAGGATATGGTCCAGTGAAGCAAGCATGCATCAAGCATCAAGCTGCTGATCAACGTGTTCTCAAGGAATTTTCCACTCAGAAGTTGGTAAGGACATTTTTTTATGAAACACTTCTTCCCTTGAAAATGGTGATTTCTTGAAACTGTAACTTTCTGGGGAGAAAACTAATTTCTGCAAAATTTTTTGTAGTAAGGAGTCTCATGTCCAGGATGACATTTCTGGTGAGGCAAGCAGAGAGGTCATGCTCTGTCCAACACTACACAGTGGCTTGAAGTTCTCAGGCTGATGGTGGTGAGGCTCCAGAAACTTAGAATAGCAGCTTTTCATTGTGAGGCTTATGTATTTTATCAAGTTTCAGAAGAAAAAAATTAGGATTTTAAGATATCTCAGATTCTTTCTTGCACAAAATGAAAACAAATGCTGAAACTTGGTGTGGCTGTGCATGTGTATATGAATGTTGTATAAGCGCATGCATTGGAATTCCTGTTTCCCAGCCATTGCTATCACACAGTTGATGTATGGTCCAGTCTTAATATTAATTTTTCTGAAGTTAATATTTTCTATGAATCCATCAACAGAGGCCCATCTAGCTGCTTAGTGTTCTGGCACTTACAGACTCTGTGAGGCAGCTGTGATCTGCTTTCTGTTTTCTGCCAGACAAAGATAATTTTCATAAATTCCTAGACAGTAGTGTCTTGTGAAGATGAAAAATATACACATGTAAACTGAAGTCCATATTCTCATCTGGGGAAAATGGTGTAGTACTGACTTCAGCTTTACCATGCTGAAGTACATGCAAATCCACAGCTTATATTTGACCCACTATTTAGGACATACCATTAGGACATCCATAATGCTTGATTTGCAGATCCTTTGAACCATTCTGAATATGTGGCAAACTGGAGAAATTTCTATTTGGCATGAAGTTTTCACATGGGAAAGCTACATTTCCGCTTTTCAATGAAGAAAAACCTGCTAGTGAATGTTCTGGGTGAATTGCAGTCCTTAGACATTTGGTTAAAATGCCTTCAATTCCTTTCAATAGCCTCTGTGCAGATGCTAGGTTGTAACTTTCCAGCATGCAAGTATGAAATACCATGCCAGGGGTATATATTACAAATTACTGTTTTGGAAACAGCACACATAATCAGGGGAGGAGAAGGAAGAAGAAAGAAAGTTTCTGTGTAACAGACAAGTTGTGCAATATTTTTGCCAGAATTTTAGTCCGATTTTGCAAGTCTCCCAAACGTTTGGTGATATGGTTTACCAGACTCCATACCTGGATTTGTGGTGTTGTATGTTTAAATTCATAATCAATGAAGTAAAGTTTAAAAAAAAAAAAAAAAAAAAGACTCAATATTGGTCAGCTGAATTTCAATGTGAAGCATGTCCTGTGATCCAACTAGGCAATTGCTTTTAAGAGCAGGTGCTGTAGAAATACTTTTGATTCAGTTGTGGTTGTAGTAAAAAGATACAATCATCACCTCCTGAAGAGAGCAGGAGTTCAGAAGTTGCCTTCTGTTCCTCTCAGTGCAGAGAGTTTATGTACTTTCTCCTTGTTTCCAAGTACCTAGCTAAAATGCAGCGTTCTCCTTTGAGTAAGTAGCAGAATGAGTAAGAATTCAGTGACTGTCTGAGACTCCTGATTGTCAGGCTTCTCATAATTAGAGGAACAGTGCTGTTTTCGGAATAAAGCTTGAGATCTACCATGTGAAGTCCTTACTAACTTCCTACATTGCTACTGATCTTTTGGTGTGACCTTAGGGGAACTCTGTTATTTATGCAATACTTTAATTATACTGCATGAAAATAGGAGATAATGACATTTTCTTTTCTTTGTTCAGTTTTTAAATATTTTACAATTAAGAATACTATGTGGTTGCAATCTAGGGAGTACTGACCTCAGCTGAAAGCTTTCTGCTAAATTCAGCGTGTTTTATCAGGCCATCTAAGAATAAAGAACTATTAAACATTGCTGATGTATTTTTAAAAAAAACCCTTTCACTTTGAGGTGCATCAGATTCCAAATGCTGTTTACTCCACTCGGGCTTATGGATCTTAGGATGACTTTTTATTCATAGTTTCCTAGCACCTAAAATTCATTGAAAAGTCTTGTTATATTTTCACACTAGCCAAGAGCTCTAAGATGACCCTGCAGCAAACTCTTGCAAATCTTTGAAACTCAGTAAGGACATCTGAGGCTCAGATTCTATTGAGCAGACAAGGCTTGCATGTGGTTTTGTGTTTTATAGCAGAGTTTTCCATAGTTACACTTTTAATATCTTTTAAAAATGATTTTAAAATAAGTCAAATAAGGAGAAATTCCCTGACAACATAATAAAATGCCTGAAAGAAGCAAAATAGTCCGTGATTTAATCATGGAACTACTGCTTTAAATACCATATCATGGAACTACTGCTTTAAATACCATATCAAATTGTTGAATCCCAGCCAAACTTCAATCATATTTGCATATTTGTGTTTAAATAAACTGCTTTGCAGTAGCAAATGTAGCTTTCTAACTTTACAGTTTAGAAAAGCCAGCTCTGGAGGCTAACTCTGTCATGAGCAATGGTTTCAGACTGATTTTCTTATCTAGTTGCTTTACACTTGGGCATAGAGATAAACTGCTACCTGTAGTCAGACCAAGCATATTACCTGAAATTCAGGATGTTGCTTGCATTTAGCTCATGTTGCTATAGAACACAACTAGAGCATCTTTCTGAAGAGAAATTGCTTTAATGTGGTAATTACATGAAAATACATGATGTTTGGGACATACTTAAGTCTGCACCTCATTTTTTTAACTTTCTCCTGTATTGCTGCACTGCTGCCTTCTTCTGCATCAGTCAGAGGCGAAACCCAGTAACAATCTGGTCATGTTTTGGAACACTGATATTTTTGGAGGGTTCACCTAAGTCTGTGCCACAGTGTTTCCACCTGCATATGAAATAGAGTTTAAAATGTTGCAGTTTGCATATATAGAAATGAAATATATATGGTGCTGAAAAAGAACATCTCAGCAAAAAAGTATCTACTCTCTATTCCCTGCAAAAATGTGTGTTGTTCTACTAACTCTTTGCCAGAGATATCTATTTTTCCCAGTTGGAATGACTGATTTCAGTACTCTCTCAATGAGAAATCCAGCACTAATAATTATCATATCTGGTAAGCTAATGGCCTTTTTTAGATCAAAGCTTAGATCTCTAGGTATATATATCCTTAATGGTGTACTAGAAGAAGGCTTCTTCAGCGTGCATATTTTTCTAGCATACATTTCAGTAGCACCACAGCTTCACGAAAAAGTCTCTCTTTTTAGAAGCCAGACTAAGTAGGTTTTAGAATTTTCTTGTTTTTTAATGATTTTAGATGCTTTTACATCTTTTGCTAGGATTTCTTCTGTCCCAGCCTAAGGACCACAATACCAAAGGCACCTTATTATGGAGGTGAATAGATGCCACTGTTACGACAAGGAAGAAAACATCAATTAGGCTGCAAGTACTTTAGACTTCATGTTCACTAAATTATGTTCAATTTCAAACTATATTTGAGGCAGTTATTCCCACTCATAATCTTTTTTTTTTTTTTTAAATAATGCCACAATCATGAATGAGTGACAGCTGAAATGCTCTGTGTATGCCCACATGAATGTGTACAATCTATTCCACTTCTTACCAGACTTTTTCTGACATCCCACATTTTCAAGGAATCTTATCTTTCAACAAGATTTGTAACAGGCAGTTCAAGTCACACAGACACTCATATCTTAAACATCCTTTCCCCTGACCTTGACAAATGCAGTCTTGTCTGGTCAGAGCCTCTGAGAATGCTGTTTTAATGATCATTTTCCCAGCCTATTGCTTTGATCTTGATACCCCTTCTTTGAGTGCACAATTGGGTCCCCATCTCCCCCTCAAACAAAAGTGATTTCACTTCTGAAACGATTCATGGCTTTCTTCCACCTATTTCCTATTCATTATCAAGACATCAGCTTCCACCTCTGATTGACCTATAGTGTTAACCTTTAGGGCTGTTTGCTGCATTTTCAAACAAGACCATTTTAGCACTTGATTTCAAATGGCCCCTCACAGCTGGGAAAGACTTTAGCTGTGACAGTCATTTATTGGTTATCTTTTGAGTCTGTATCTAAAATTATTTTTTTTCCAAAAAACATTGAAAAATGCTTTTATGCTGACATTGTGTCGATGCTCTTTATGCATACCTGTAGCGTCTGAGTCCCTCTTTTCTGTCCTGCCTTACATATGCATTGTTGGTCCTTTGTGCAGGTCCTGTACTCGGAAGGTTTGCCAGTGTAGGGTCCTAGAAAATGGCAAAAAACATTTGAGTGATCAAATAACACAAATGGAAATAATGAAGATTTTATCCTTTCCTAGTTACGTGTGAAGTTTTCCATAGCAGCAGATTTTAACATGCAGGTATTTCAGGAGCCACTCAAGTGGACCATACTTATGCTACTAACATACCCTGACATGATATTTGCTTTATATAAAAATCTCATGTGCATCCTCTTCAAATTGATGATCTAATGCCAGCAAAATTATTGACGTGAACATTATGTTGCCAGAAGGGAGTTCTAGTTGGTTTTGGTTATGACTTTCAAGAAGGTACTTTAAGTACATCTACAAAGCACTTTGCCAGTCAACTTGTGCACTGTAGTTGCGCTACGGGGTTTTACCAGAACAACTATGATAGCAGAAACTCTACAGTGCAGCGAAGGGCTGAAAACCTACCAAGAAGCCCCTGAAAAAGTTGAGCAGTGACTGCCTGACTTCATTGACATCAGTGGGAATTTTGACATTATCTTGAGTGAAGATAGAATTTCACAAAAGATGTTTATGAAGCATCATACATGGAGGTCATAAACTGAGAGCATATCATAACATCCAGCCCTATAAATGTCATGAATCTGCATCCACATTGTTTTAACGATGTTTCAGATGTAGGTCAAAGCCAGAGCTGATCTGATTACTAAAAAAAAAAAAAAACCAAAAATTCCATACTTGTATTTAGTGACCTGTTTCAGATTTCTAACACTGAAGAAATCTCAACTCCTCAGAAAGGGTAGTAAAGAGATGGGAAGAGAATCACAACACATTTCCTTAAAATTCAACTGAGACTTTATAGAATTTCAAGGCAAGCATGAGTCTATTTGAACACAGCTACCCCCCTAAACCAAAAGAAGTTTCAAGGACCTGAGTTGCTTTAATTTTGTGGTTTTGTTCAGACAGTTAAAGTTGCAATCCATAAGACTATCTATCTCCTCAATTCGGCTTTTGAGATAAAAGGTCAGAGTTGAAAATGGCCAGACCACAGGTTGTTCTAAGAAGTGAACTGGGTGTATGTTGAATAAAATTAGAAATGAGTTATCCGGTGAGTCTAGGAAGTCTATTCACAACATAAATATATATATATAAAAAAAAATCCACAATTTTCTTCAAAATGAGAGAGAAATAGTACAAGCTTAATTCTAATAGGCTGCAGGGACAGGAAGCATTTTTTAGTTTTCTTTTTTAGTTAAATTTTGTCTGGGAACATCTGATTTCAAAAGAAAAATGAAGGTCACTGTAGAAAATATGGAAGGAAAGTCAGTGATCCTTGTTAAAGCAATGATCCTTTCAATGATTCCTCTCCTAGCTGAAGTATTTTGACATGTGCTTCATTTACTTCAGTTTTGAACATAAAGAAGAAAGAAATCTGAGTCAGGATAGCGGGGGGGAAATCACTGGAGTGAAAATAAAAATAGAATCTTCTGTTACTTTCATGATGACTTTTACTTTAGTAGTATGCCAAAAACAGGGATTTCTGAAGATATTCCAGAAGAATGGCTTTTTAATTATCATACTGTTATATTGCTCAGTTATGAATCTTTTTGACAGACTAAGTGCAAAAAGCTAAGAAAATGTATTTATAATCTTCACTCTTTTCCTTCTCTCATGCGTGTTTTTTCCCATATTGGAGTAATAAATACTGGTATTATAATAGGAAGACACATTGAATGGCTCACTAATGAGCTGAAAGAGCTGAAGGCAGAGACTTGATCCAGAAGAAAGGGGTGTCTGTGATGGATGAGACAAAAGTGACTGGAAAGCAGCAACAGGACTAACCATACTCAGCGTTTTTGCTTTTTTGTCAGTACATAATCTCTTTTGCCTCTGGGGACAGTTATTTCAGTGGGATTTAACCACTTGTTCAGGATCTTTGGAAAGACCTGGCTGTGGCATCAGCTCCAAGGGAGCTTCTCGACATTCACAGCTCCAGCAATTGAGGTCTCTGTAGTCAGGGAGCTGCCACATGTGCATAGTTAGTTCTGCACAAGGGGAAGGTATTGCTCTTGCCACACTTCATCAGCAAATCCACCTTGCACACCCATGCAGATCATATGTATGGGACAAGGCTGGAGCAGCGAACAAAGCATAAAGAAGATTAGGCATGCCCCGGTGCCGCCTCTGTACTTGCCACACACCAGGGACATTTCTCCTGCTATACATAGCTGAGCTGTGCAGAGTCAGAATTGGCAATGGACTGTATGGCACTGACTGCAGGGGCTTGCTGATTGTATTACGGCACCACAGACAAAGATGAAGTTCAGGTTAGTACACCTATACTTGCCATTTATTCATGATGAAGGGAACAAAATACCCTCACACTCTTCTGCTAAGATTTTTCATAACCTTGTTCATGTTCAGTTTCTACAGACAAATAGACCTTATCTTAGGTAACAAGTCTATTGACCACAGCACTACCTGATGAAATAATTTGAACATTTTTTGGAATTTCCTTTGCATGATTTCTATAGGTATTTAAGCAATCAACAGTTTTCATTTTAAACATTGCAATTGCTTTCGACAGTGTCATTACGTCAATCTAGATTTAATTAGAGTTCTAGGCTTATTTTGGAAAGAATAATAAGTCTACAGAAGAAAAAGTTCTCATCTTTGATAAGATGTATCCACATTGATGAATTCACACTCTTTTCCTGGGAGATACCGTTGTATTTTCTACCAGGCAGCAAAGTATCAATCAAGGGTATTTAAGTAGTTCTTACAAAAAAAAAAAACAAACAAAAAAAAAAAAAAAAAAAAAAAAAAAAAACAAAAAAAAAACCCAAAAAAAAATGGAAAAAAGCGTTTACACCAAATATGAAGGCTTGTCACCTTACCAGAGGCTCCGGTGCGATTCATCATGAGCAGCAGATAAAATACTGGTGTTTCCCATTCAAAGATCTACTTTTTTAACTTTCTGCTGGAATGGGGTCATGGGTTTGCTCAGATATATAAGCAATTTGGCCGTGCTCATATATATCTGCATACCTAATGAAAATTTGAATAACTACATTTAAAATGGTAGATTCCCAAATCCAGGAATTATTAATTCCATGATTATTAATTCCTTGATTCCCAAATCAAGGAATATTATTTTATATCCAGTATATATAATGTTCATGTTACTGTAGATTTCACAAAAAGAATATTTGTGACTTCAGCCTTTTCCTTTATCAAACCTGAACTTAGAAAACAATCTGAAGAGGGTATTAGTTAATATTTCTGTAATAATAATCAGATATATATGTAGTTCCTATTCTAACTGTGCTAAGGATGGAGATCCAACCCATTATTCCTTGAATATTTTTCATTCCGTGAACTCCCTTGAACTTCCAAATATCTAATGACCTTGCAAATATTTAAACATAAGTGTGATCTTGACAGTAGTCTGTATCCTGTCTTATGTGTCAGTACAGCAAGGAGAATAAAAAAAAACCTTTCCCCCAAAATCTGTTCTTTAGAAAAGCTGACCTTGTTTTTCTCCAGTATATGAGATTTTTTTTTCCTGTTTTGTTTTATGACTAAAAAATATTTTTTTCTCTCTGTTTTCATAAGAATGGTTGGAATCAGTTCATCCGTGCAGTCTGAGATAGGCCCTGCCTTTTAGGCATTTATCAGCCAAGGGCATGCATTTTCCAGCCTTCTTGCCAGCAACTTACATTCAAATTTATCAGTGAAACAGGCTAAAAGGCAGTGAATAACTTTATAGATCTTGACTAGGTTCTGTCCTTGCCTTATGTACTGTCCTTGTCTCACAGATAGGAACTGGGAAAGTTTAAGCATTTTTGGCAGAAGGTAAAATACCTTTGCTACAAAAAGCTGAAGAGGTTTTGGCATTTTTAGAGTGGTTTTTTTCTCTCCATTTCTCTCTCTCTCTCTCTCTCTCTCTTTCTTTTTTTTAGAGCACACAGAATGCCTGATGGGACCTTGGTCATTTCCTGTTTCATGTTGTAGTTCACACTGGCTTTAGCTGGAATTTTCTTCTTATTTATATTAGATAGGAGTTTTGGCCTAGGAGCTGGACATTCAAATGTTTGAGAGCCTTCAGGCCTCTCTTTTCCAGGGAGCCCTTTAGGAACCCTAACCTTTAGTTTCTGATTTTGCCTTTCTGTAAACGTCATCAGAGTGTAAAGTTCTCAATGAAGGTTTGTCTATATGAGTTGTTTTCTTCAGCTTTTGTTTTGCCTAAATAATTCTGTGTTGAACATACTGTAAACATTTTCATATAGTTTCCTAAGACTTAAGGCTTGATATTTTATCTTTTTCAGTATATATTTTAGTGGCAAAATATATACCTGATAAAAATTTAGAGAAGTTTTCTGGGTTTGGTTTAAAAGAATATTCAAAGCTCTGATAAACTTGACAACTGACTTTGAAAGTTTCTGTAGGTGCTAAACCCCTGGAAGTAAAGATACAATATCTCACTGAGAATCTTCTTGTAGGAATAATTGCTAAACCTAGTGCTTATTCTGTTTCATGCACCTCTTCAGGTCATCTTTGATAGGCACTATTAGCCACTCTGAATAACTTTTTTTAAAAGGTTCCAAAATCTACACAAAGCCTTAAAAAATTTTCATTCAATTTTCCTTTTCTCATTACAGAGCTGGTTTTAAGTTAATGTTGAGGTGCCAAAGGGAAAAACAAGGAAGTAGCAGAAATTTCAGAAGTTTTTGTGATATTTTAATTTCAGCACTATGAAAGTCTGGAAAAGCAATCATGGTTTAGTAAGACCAAATCTCTGGCGCTTTTTTTTTTTTTTTTTTTTTTTTTTTGCAGTGCTTTCTCTATGTATCTGTTTCAGAAAGTTCTTGTTCTGAGAAAGAAAATTATACTGTAGATAATAGTGCCCTTTAGCCTTTAGGTGTTGGAACATAGTGAGGGTAGGGTATTGATAGTGTTATCTCATCTTCAGATGGTGGCTTGGGGGGGATATAACAGTAGTATCCCAGTACCCACAGGAGGGTTATTGACAAGATGGAGCCACCATAGCATGGTGGAAGGATGAGAAATAACAGACATAAGCTGAAAGGAGATTCAGACTGGATTTAAGGAAGAAAACTTTTATAGTGTGACTACTGTCAGGAGGTGGAGTAGGCTGACCAGAGAGGTTGTCCACCCTTAAAGACTTTTCAAGACCTGACTGGCAGCTGACAAGATCCCAAGCAATCTGGTCTGACTTAGAAGCTGACCATGCTTTGAGAATGAATTTGAACTAGAGAATTTCTGGGTTCCTTTCCAACACGGATCAGCCTATCATCCTACAAAGACTGGCTGTGAGGTGAGTTAAAGGTCACCTGGTCCAGTCTGTCTTATGGAAGAGTGGATACAACACACATTGCAAATACAAAATATGTTAAATTCTCTTGTTATGACCAAGAAACACAGTACAGGTGGTAATCAATGTGCTAGCAGATAGAATATAAATCTGTTACAACACAGAATACACTGAAGTTAAACACAGAGAAAATAACGCCTTCTGGCACCATTTTCTATTAGACTGCCCAGGTGTCTTCCCTTTTCTTTCACCCCCTCTCACCTTGCTGCCACCTCTTTCCCTCCAGCTATAGTCCTTTCCATCACCCCTGACCAAAGCAGATTCCTTTCAAGAAAAGAATTCCACTTTTGAATTCTGTTACTTTCCTCTTATTTCAAGTAATTGTAGTATTGTCTTTTCTTCCATCAGTGCACTCCCTCAGGGGAATTTTTCTAGCTTTAATTCCCATACCACCCTCTTTCAAACAGCTTAAGATTTAATGCAAAAAACCTGTTTGTCAGCTTATGTTTCCAGCTACAGTTATTTCTAGCCAGGGTGTTTAGGAAGTCTGATGCCTTCCTTTGCAGGCTGTAAAGTTGTGGGTTTGGCCTCCTTGAAATATTCTTAGTGTAATTTCTGCTTTGCCTAGAGCTACTCTGTATCAATTCCCTATGCATTTATCCTGGAAACAAAGCTGTGTTTCACACCTCTAAGCACCTTAGTTTTCTGAAGTCATAAGTTTGAAGATCATCATCTTGAACAATTTGATAAGCTTGGCTTTGGGGCTTCCATTTGCCAATCCTTTTTTTTATTGGACCCTTCGTACCTTTTTTCCTGGCTTTTTCTCCAACGTAACTTTGTGGGAATTGTCCATGTAGGATATGCCTTCACAGTGGGCAAGAAGGGGGGCTTCTGCCTATTCCTTTTTACTGTAATAAAAACAAAGAGAAAATACTGAATGCAAATGTTACTGGGATGTATTCACTGAGAAAACAGTCTTGCATCATCACCTATTTTCAGCTTCCAAGTTCTCTGCTTTAGAATTTCCGTTAAACATCTGTGAAGTTTTGTCTGCTTGCTTCTGATCTAACCTGGACTTCAAAATAGTGTTCAAATAAACCCATGAAATATTGAGTTAATTTGCATGGGCCAAGTTTGTCAGTGAACTTGATGAAATGAGAGAAGTAGTTCCCATCAAGTACCAAATGCATACTTTGAGCCTCAACACAAGCCTAGAGCTTGAGATGGCAAAACTGAAAATACTATCAGGACAACTTTGCCTCAGCTGCTGAATTCTGACTGCCTTCAGACAATACTGAAGTACTGAGTTCCAGAATAATCTGTCATAAACCATCAGTTAACCTAAGATTTGCTTAAAATTCAGCCCTCATATGAAAAAACTGAAGGATTTTAAATATGTTGGAGCAGTTTTCTGCATTTTAGACTGAAGTCTGCCTTCATGTCTCATGTTTCATGGCCATTTGAGCTGTTGGTAAGATTGCATTGTTTCAGGATGGTTCCACTTACAGAGGGAGCAACACCTTTATATGTACCTCTATATAGGCATGGGCTGCTGTTCAGCTTGTGTATGTGCAGGCCACCAGAGAGTCAAGATGGCTATTCCTGCTGCCAGCCAGGCATCAGAGTGCAAAGATGTCATCTCTGAAGCAGGCATCAATTACCAACACTACCTCCTAATCCTCTGGTAGCAAATATACCTTGTCCAAACTCCAGCATCCTCCACTCTAGCTCTCCCACTCTCCCTCTCATCAGCAGATCAGCTCCGAAGTGACTCCATCATCTGTCATCAGGACAACATACTGCAGCCTTGCCTGCCATGCCCTTGCACTCACATTGGTAAACAAACTTTTAAAGTAAGGAAGAACAATAATCTTTCTTGCTTTCTGATGCAACACAGATAATGTCACTTCATAGAAAAATTCCTATGTTCAAAATCTTCATGATTCTTTGTATTTGTGAATCTAGAGATGCAGAAGCACTGAAGGGAAATACCTGCTAAAATAAATTTTCAGGAGACAATTAACACTGTCCACCTACATCTGACCTCAGAAACTTCCTGTATCTTCTTGCTTGCAAACACCCAAAACTCTCATATGATGAAACGCTGAGAGAGCTGGAACTATTTAGCTGGGGAAGGCTCAAAGACATCTCATCAATTAATTAAATACCCTAAGGAAGGGTAAAGATGAAGCCAGGTTATTTCCAGTGGTTCCCAGTGACAGAAACAGTGGCAACTTGAAACATAGAAGGTTTTCATTCATCAGAAAATGCTTTTGTACTGTGAGGGTGACAGCAATGGAATGAGTTATGCAAAGAGGTTGTGGAGTCTCAATCCTTGAAGATATTAAAAAGTAATCTAGAGGTGGTCCTGGGCAACCAGCTCTAGATGACTCTGTTTGAGCAGGAGAGTTGCACCAGATAATCTCCACATACCCTTCCAACTTCACCCATTCTGTGATTCTGTAATTGCTGTCTACAACAGTTAGAGTAAGTTACAGTAAATTAACACTGAATGTAGAAAGTGGCCTGGCTAAGACATAACTTCAAGCTCAGGCACTACACTGACATGATGTATTTTTGATTTATCTGCTATATGGAGGGTGATCAAAACAAAATTTGTCCCCCTGGTTACAGAAGAGCAGCCATTTGGGTTTGGTTTTTTTTTTTTTTTTTTCCCACTGGTGATATTACTCTGTACTGTGCCATCAAAACCAGATGCATTTTGGATCTGTTGCTGGAAGCTGACTTGAACAAAAATGAAGTTCCTATTGATTTATCAAAGGAAAAGAGCATTGTTATTTCTCTGAAACCTGTTCAATTCTTTTTTTTGTCCATGCATAACCATAAATACACCTGGTGTATTGACAGCCAAATGTTTTCTGACCTGTGCCAAACACAGTCAAATAAATTTTAACTCCTTTGATGCACTACTTTACCAAAACTGAAGCCAGATGTTTCACAGGTGACCTGACAGAATACCATTACTTCCCAATTACTATAAATAAAGGGCAAAGCTGTCATAAACAGTGTGCAAAGATATATCATTCTAACATTCCTGAAGATTTAACCCTTCCTGACCAGTCACAACTTGAACATCTGAAAGATGTTCCTGGACTTAGTAATTGGACATAAGGATCTTGACATTATCACTTCTCACTTTTCTCCATATTTAGATGCTTTGAAATTATGTGTTTGGGACGGGGGGGGAGGGGGATTTCACTCATTTCAGAAGCTGCAGCTGTCACAGACAGACAGGCAAACAGACCTGCAGCGGCCCTTCAGAGTTATGCAGAAAGTAAAATTCTGCCTCCTGTTAGTCTCAGTAAGACAACTTGGTAGAATGGCATGCCCTTTGATTAGCAATGATCCAACAGTCTTTTCTAATACAACTTTTTCCCAAGTCCATGAATCGGTGAACATAACAAAAGCTCTAAGGGTTTGCACTTTGTTTTTCTCTGTGTGACATAAGCTAGGGTCTATAAGTATATTCCAAAATTCTAATTTTAGCTTCAGACATGGGTCTATTTTTTTAATTGTACTGTGCTCATGACATAGACGTTGCTGGTAGAGTAGGTTATCTCAGTGGTGGTGGGATAAAACACAAAAATAAATATAACAGTAATAGAAATGTTTACATATTTGGAAAAAAAAACCTCTTACCCTAGAATGGTGGACAGAAGCGATATTTTCCAGAGTCCACTAAATTCATGGATTCATTTTGATTTTCATGAACTTTTGACTAGACGTAGCATACACAAAATGTTGAAGTAACATCAGATCCTAAAAGTGGTTTAGAGTGGTTATAGTGAGAAAAATAGATGCAAAGACAGATGCTTTGAAGGATGAGTTCTCTATAAATAGTCACAAAGTCAAGACATGGGTAATAAATCATTGCAATTATGTATCATTCTAGCAATTCAGTTTAAGCCATAAAGAAGCAGGTTAAGAAAACTTCCAGCCAGTATCTGTGGTTAGTGTTTGAGATCCAGGTAATACTATTTGCTGACTACTGTAGCACCAGGTGGTGGAAAGTCACCTACTAATTCAGTTGATGCCAACTGGAATACCAGTTGCAGTGGATTTTTCAGCTGAAATTCCCAGGGGAAACAGGTTCATAATAGCCACTTCAAGTGCATGAGCCCAATGAGCAGTTCCACCAAGGAAAAGAAAAAATTCCTTCCTTACTCTGAAGTACTGAATTTCACAAGGCCAAGGAAGTGCCCTCCACATGTATACTTTTCCCAAACAAGGCCTCTGGTTAGATGGTGGTCCTGGGGAGAAAAAGGTGACACCAGCATTATTTCTTCTGACCAGGAATGTCTTGTCCAACCATTCATTTTTGTATTAGATGAAAGAGCAAAGTAGGAGAGGAAAAGAGATCATCAGAATTGCATCTGTCCTCAGCTTTTCTTACCATTTTTGGCAACAGCCCACTATATGTACTTCCTCTTGGTGTTTCTTTTCCTGTAGCACTTTCTTCCTCTCTGCAATTTTTAGAATAATTGAGTGAATAAAATCAGTGCAGTGGCCAATAGTGTACAGATACTTTGAACTTAGGTACAGCTTTGGTGACTTCAGCCCTGTATTTCACCTTAGCTATCTCTTATAAATGCTTACTCTGACTGCTTGACAGATCTGTACTTTTGTGAATTAACATACTCATTTCCTACACTGTTTAATTAGCTTTTAATAAGCAGCTAGGAATAACTGGCATTTCAACAATGGAGCTACACCATGGGAAAGGTCTGACCCCCTTCATCCTCCTCCTGAATCATAATGTGAGCAGGCACAGAGTGCCATGCCACTCTGCACCCTACAAGCACACGTGCGTGAGTGTCAACACAGACAGTTGTCTTTGAAAAAGCACCTCTATGACTCTGAAATACCAATATCCACTGCCCTTATAATCCATGGAAAAGGCCATTTGGAGCAAATAATTTAGCCACATGAAAAGGCTTCTGTCTGCCTCCGCCTCCCTTAAGACCTATTAGGCACAGAAGACAACTCACAGCTAGAAATGCTCTGTGACTGGGTTTATCAGCTATAATTCATGAAGTTGGAGGCTCACATATGGCTTATTAACAGTGAAGTATCAAGAATAGTCCAGAATTAGTTGCACCTGTCTGTATTTAAAACAAAATAGTCATAGCAGCAACAACAGCAACCGCCACCCTACTGTTCAGCCTAAATGTTTCACAGACCTCTGAAGCTTTACAGTCACCAGAGGGGGGCAAAGACTCATAATGCTGAAGATGACTATGTTTAATTTGCCCAAATCCACAAACTTTTCATTTCCCTGTCTTCTCAGATCTTGGCTGGCATTCATGTTCCAAGCAATTTATTTCTCTTTTCTTTTATGGTTTGGTATGCCCCTCTTTTAGCTGCTGTAACATAGAGATGTATACTAGATTTCAGAATTAAAAAAAGTCAAAAAAATTAAACCTTCATGAAGGAATAAGAGGTTGAGGTTTCCTCATGTTCTTCCTACTGACACCACACAACATTCCTTTTGATTTTATCTTTCTAGATGGAAATATTGCTATCCAAGTGGTCTTGCAACTCACACATGATTTCCTGCTACAGCCACTGACGTTTCACAAAAAATTTAGATATTGCCAAAAAAAAGGTTTCCCTAAATTTTACTGAGCTCTTTCAGTACAGTTTTTTCTTTACCTGACCTTTGTTTTAGAATGTTGAATTATTAAGTTGTTCCTCTTTCCTTATTTAACATTTCTGTGCAAAAGAAATTATTTTGACCAGTTGAGACCATTGGGCTGTATACTAGGGTCATGAGGCAAAGAGTACTTGATAACCCATTAATATCTTGTCATGGAGTTTTGAGGAGAAGAAACTCTTATCAGAAAGCTCTATTTATCCAAGAAATTATGGGAGAAAAATATTCTTCTCATGCAGAGAAGTATAAAGTGTATATACTATTTTATGGCTTGCAATTTCATCATCCCTATGAATACAGGTTTGAAGAAAAAAGAGCTGCACACTTCTGGAGTACACTGCTGTTCCTTCTTCTGTTTCCTCTCTTTATTTGCTCCCTCCCACCCCTCCTTCAATGTACAGGGTTCAGCTTGCCTCTCATTCTCTCTTCGTCCAAGCATATAGACAGGACATATACTGTGCTTTTAGAATACACTGGAGATGGCTGTGTCCAATCAAGTTTTCCTTTTCTTCATGAGTAAAAAAGGAGAAAAGCAACAACCTGCAATTTTTCTTAGGAAAGGTGTTTAAGATATTTATCCCATAAAATAAAAACCTTGATCATAGTCTTTTTTTTCTAGATTGTGTGGTTATATATATTTTTTTGTTTGGTTTGGTTTTTTGGGGTTTTTTTTTGTATCATTCTCACTTCACATGAGGGTAAAGCCTGCCAGGTGTACTTTTCCTTTTAGTATGCACTTACCAGAAGGAAGGACAGTATCATAACCATGCCACATGTTATCTTCAGACATATATCACCCTTTCTGCATCGTCTGGTATTTACTATACTGCATCATGAATCATTTGCTATCTCTTTTATTTGTATGTCATTACTTAAAATGCATGTATTAAATTCTCAGTGCATTTCAGACTCTCGAAGATGCAATTTCATGCCTGACAACTCCATAAAATATATTAGATCTTTTCATTTCTTTTAAATTTAAACCAGAAACCTGGCTTCAGTGGATGTTTCAATTGGTTTTTTAAATCTCTCCAAGCTTGTGACATTTGTAACTGCTCAGATGTTAACCCAAACCATTCAACCATTCACCTTGGTAACAGCATACTTTTGGGTTTTATGTACTGGGCTGGACATCAAAGACATGTTTTTATTGCACAGATTTTACTAGGCAAATCTGGATTTGTAACAGACCCCATTCAGCAACAGCTGAATTGTATAGCCAATCCTTCCTTGGGATAAAAACAGGTGAACTGTGATCAATCAAGTCCCAAATTGAAATTTTCCCTCCATCTTTGCTCCCCTTCATCTCCCTACTCAGATTTTGGCTGGGATAGGACATATTCTGAAAATAAATGCTTTATTCACTGTGCTCCTTGCCATAGGAAGCCTCAGCCTTCCTACAGGAAGACTGACACATAAACACATCTTCCCAGAGACACTCAGGAGTTCTAGAGCTATGTTATCCAAAAGGAAACTAGTTAATGATGGATGCCTTGAATTTTTTTTTATTTTTTTTTTTAATAATGAGAGAAACAGATGCCTTTAATAACTTATGTACACTGCTTTCCTAATCCTCCTGTTCATACTGAGTGCCTGGACGTTCATATATGTAGTGTAGGCTTGCCCTGTACTTACTCAGACTATTACCTCCTTCCTCATTCCTTCCAGAAGGAAATAGCTGTCAAAATAATGGCTTCTCCCTTAGTACAGTCAAGCCCTCTTTACCCACAATCCACACTCACAAGGTCTCTACACACACATGCTTAAATATTCATGTGACTGCATGAGTAGGACTGAATTTATTACCTGATCCATGTAGGCACTAGCCTAAAATACTTGTTTTAATACAATCATGAGCTCTTGATGACCAGGAAGATGTGAGGCAGGGACTCAGAAATTCTTTTGGCAAAATATGGCTAAACTACACGTTTGGAAACATAAGCAATGTTCACTGTCATTTTCATTTGTCAAGCTTCATATACAAACCCACTTCTATCAAAGAAGTCAGGATACCAGCTGTTTCAGTAGATGTTATCAACCATTTTTTTATGATGAATATTATTTCCGTCTTATCTCCAAGAGAAAGAAATTAATAGAAGATGCTGTTGGATGACAGTTTAATAGTAATTATATCTTGTATTTATATAATGCCTGCCATCCCAGAGCAATTTCCAAATAATATTCATAAAAGAGTTGCTCTGCCCATCCTTGAAATGCTTCCATCTCTCAGCTGGAGGTTGGGATCGAAGCAGAGAATTGGCAAAGATCAGAAAGTAGATCAGCAGGGGAAGGGGAATTTTGGCCGCAAATTCATAGACTTGGGAAACAACATCTTTTATGGAAACAAAATAAAACAAAACACACACACACAAAAACCCGAAAGAAAAGAAAACAAAACAGAAAACACACACACACACACAAAAATCCACCAAAAAAATACCCAACCAACCAACAATACCATGGAATCATTAAACTCCCCATAGAACAGGGGGCTTCTGTCTTGTAAAAAAGTTTAGTCATACAGAAAGCTTCTTGGGAGTTAATTATCTGCCATTGAAAGATGAAATAACAAATTCTGCTAGGTTGTGAGAATTTGTTACTAAGGAGTATCCATAAGTCAAACATAAGCCATGCCTTCCAGGCTAAAATACAAATGAACGTGTACTTCAGAAGGCTGGTCATTGATGTTTTTGAATCTGCTTTTACTTGCATGTATTGTCAGTGCAGCACACACAATTGTGTACCACACTCCCTTCTGCTATGATTATAGCCAATTACAAGGTGTGCAAACATGCTGCAGTGCCTGATCTGAAGTCTGTGATGGAAGCTCTCAAAGAAATACCTTGTCCAGCTTATGGAAAGACAAGAACTATACTCCACTGCTATGACAGCTGTACTCTGCCATTGTTTTGGTGACTCAGGACAGCTTTGGGCTGTTTGCAACACAACAGTGATTTACCAAGGAGTTGAGGAAAGACTTTTAGTCACCTTCTTGTTTCCCACCAGCAAACTGAAGGCAAGTAAGTACATGTTTGGTCCACTCAAAGTTATGGGAAGTATAGACTTACAGTTTGGACATCCTATTCCTTTAAGAGTCAGGCAAGCCATTTAGAATGTGTATTCTACACCACCTTACTCTGATGTCCCACTCTTAAGGAGAATGGAACACCCAAGACTCATAAATATCCATGGTCTAAAGGAATGATAAAAATCAGAGGGTCCACAATAGCTTGCTAAGTTTTATTGTTAAATTACAGACTGGAGATGGATATTGGTATGTTAGTCCCTGATTTCCTAGTATAATCATGCAACAGTGCATTTTGGAGAGAAGGGTATGGTGAAAGGAAAGAGAGAAAAAGAGAGATGAATTAAAGAGAGAGATAGAGAAAGAAATGAAGAAATAGTGAAAGAGAGATCACCAGTACTGGCTTCAGCATTGATCCAGTTGGGGTTGACTGTGTGCCCGGGCTTCATGGGGCTACCTTTTTATGGATGAGTTTTCCCCATCCTGGAGCTAAGTTTCTTCTTTCCAATCAAATTATGTGCAGTCCATACTTCTAGACCTTTCTGGAAATGGGTCAGGAAGCTTTTGTGGGTCTTTGGTGATCTTGATCCTCTCCTCCTACAGTCCATGCCCACTTCTTAATTTCATTCCTGCACTTGCACTGTGCTGTGTTGTGTTTATCTCCAGGAACCAGAATAATGGCATTTATCCCAGAAAAGTGCTGCCCTACCTCTGTACAGCCCAATTCTCCAGCCACATACTGTTCTTTCTCACAGTGTGTTATTACCAACAATCCTTGGCTGTTATTACCAACAATCCTTGGCTGGCTCCATAGCTATCTGGCTATTGGTATTTGAGACATACACATTAGCTTCTTATCTTCTAGGCTTCTATACTTTCTCAGTTTTTCACCTTTCAGAAGAGTAGCTTAACCACTGTTTTATGAGATGTTATCTGAAAGGTTTAAACACACTGATCTGAAAATGAAGCATAGTACACAACCATCTCAACTGTGTTATAGTTTAATGAAAAAATGCAACATTAATAACAAGATGCTAGCAAGTATCCAAATCCAAAACATGAATCTTTTTTTTTTTTTTTTTTTCCAAATACGACTCTTTCCCCTCCTTCACCCAAATGCAGTTTTCCCACTAGCCATCAGTCTCTGGGAAAGCATTTGAGAAATAGAAGTGATAAGGGAAGAATGATTTGAGAATAAAATGTCTGCAACAGAGAGAGAAAATTAGCTGGTTTAGTGCTTCAGTATGTAAACTAGCTTGGACTTTGAAGCAAATTCATCAGAGCAGGTTGACACAGTCCAAATGACAAGTGAGGGAACTCCTCATGGCAACATTTCTCATGGCTGGAACAGAGAAGCAGGTTAACTTGTTACTGAAGGATTAACTGTTCATCAGTTACGTGCTGACATGTCTGAAAAACATTTGGCCCCTTTGTCTATGATTCACTTTATTTCTGCCAGCCCTTTGTAACCCCTAAAACGCCTAAGGTTTCTATCCTCTCTGAGCTCTCCTGACAGGCCAGTTGTTTTGAGAAATGCTGTGACAATAAATTTTATTACAGAATTTAATGTGGGCTTTAAGAGAACAGCAGCCTGCAAAGTAAACTTTCTCTCAGTTTGTAAAATAACTCATTTTCCCCTCTTGTATTCAAATGTTCTTGGCGAGATTGCTTCTGAAAATGACATATCAGAGTCATCATGAACTAATAGACTTGGTGAGGAATTCAGCCATTCAAACCCTGAGTTCTCATACTGAAGAAAAAAGAATACATAATTCTCTCCGATCTAAACTGATATTAAAATTTGGTGATTAGATTTACCATTCCTCTGCAACAATGCCATAAAGACAAAGGCAGGTAGGAAAAAGTACCATGTGAAGTGTTTTGGCCAGTTGTGAGTAGTTACTAGTAGAGATAATTTTCTCTTCTTTCTCTTTGCTTCTCTAGTTTAATTTATTGGTGTACCTGCCTTTCATTTCTTGATTTTTTTAATTGTGGTTGGTTTTGGATTTTTTTGGTTCATTGGTATGTTTTTTGTTTAGTGGAGTGGGTTAGACATTTCTTTTTAAAGGTGAAATATAAGATAAAATATAAGAAATATGAATCAAATAATGAATTTTACCAGAAGTTAGCTCCAAAAAAAAAAAAAAGATTACAAAACAGACGGGAATTGTGAAAACCACAAGCCACCAGTTCTTACTTATGAGAAGCTGAAGCCTTCACAGATCTGTGTGCTGAAATGGAGCCTGGAAGAGGTCGGACCAGAACTCAGACTTGACAAGAAATTTCTCCATTACACAGGCTTTTGATCAGGCATATACAGTGTCGTTCCCCTATATCTCAAAAAATTTTCTTGCATTTCGCAGCGTTTAGAAATCCTTGTTGTATGTCCAGTACTAAGATACTGAGGTGCAAATCTGACCAGCAAAGTAGCCAGTCACCTTGCTCATAACTGATCACTTCTTGTCCAGTTTTGACAGATAGTGTTGCAGAAGCTCTCCACTCCAGATATTGTTATCAGACAAATAAAAGTAACACTGCAAGACAGGCAGCACAGACACATCCTGCTGCTGCTGCTGCTTTAGGACTGTGAACAAGGTTGCCTGGCAAGTTCACAGTTAGATGCTGCAGCCAGAGTGTAAATTTAGTTAGTTTTGAGATGCTGATTCACTGGAAAACAGATTTTCTGCTCTAATGTTGTAACGTCAAGAGGGATTATGTGCTGAAGAAGATATTTTCAGAGTTATGCAAACATGCAGGGCTGCTGGTCTCTAACAGGGTGGTCACTTCAGTAGAGATAACAAACTTTATCTGAACTCAAGCATATTTCCTGATAAAGTGGGCTGCACAGCTGTTAGGTGATATTTACAACAGATAGATTTAATAAGGAAAAGGAAAGATACTTTTCTTTTGTTATTACTACATGTACTGGAAAGCTAAGAATGACTTCAAGAAAGCCTGCCATCTTCTTAGTATATTTAACTCAAACCACGAATTTCCACTAATATTCCCCTCTGATATTATCTTGTTGCAAAATATTGTTTTCTATAGTTACTGCATTTCCAAGTTTGTACACTAAAGAAATGTGTGGTAATCAACACCTTAAAAGATGTACTTCTGCATCAAGAACACCTACTCTTGTTATACCTACTCTTAGCAAAGGCTCCCTTCCTTTCTTGATGACAGGAAGAGGTATTGTAAACTATGCATGTATGAATATAATGTTAGAACTCATATTTACAGCTATCTACATTCCCAAAGTTCCTTCATTCAATCTGTATAATGGCAATGACATCCTCCACAATGATGGAATGTAAGCAAAAGCAGTAAGTTTTCTATTTCTCCTGGACAATTTCCATGCACTAAACAACACCAAATCTGGTCACTGAAAGGTAAGAGTCCTTTATTGCTTGCTACAAATTTCAAGTAAATCCCTGGATAGGAAAGAGAATATTTATCTTAAATCTTCATCATCTGTAGAAACTTTATTCTTTTTAAATCACTAGTAAATTCAAAACAACATAATCCCCTTAATGGAGATGACCACTGACAGACTACAGTAGTACAGACCCGAAAAGAGTACTGCAAAACTACTTTAGGAATAATTAAGCATATGGAACCATGGGAAAAAAAAAAAAAAAAAAAAGAAAAGAAAATTGATGCTGTAAAGATGTACCCAAAAATTTGCATCTGGAAGTGGAAAGCAAAAGACTAAGACTCAAAATCAGGTTAAATAGATTAACAGGGACCCTCAGTAATACAATTATCCAGGCTGGTAAGTAATTCCAAAGAGGGTTTTTTTTTTTTTCAGTGTCCAGTTGGCTCTTTATCTACTTGTATTAAGGTCAATTCCTCATTATTTGCATTATGGTCCCTCTACCTACTGTGCCTTTTTTATACTTCTCCTTTAGGCAGCTGGGACTTGCAGCTGCCAGAAGATTTTGCTGTGAACTTAAAGGTGCTGGCAGGACTTGGTCTTCCTGTCTTTCTCCTGGCTGGCATCTTCAAGGGATAAAGGATTCATATTCTTTCCTAGTCTTTTCTTTCTACCCCCTGATGTCCACTAGCAGGTCAACCTCTGAGTAAAAAGGTGAAGGGAGTTGTTTACACATTAGTCCCCTACCTATTATTCTTCCTTCAAGAAAGAGTTCCCTGGTAAGCAGCATATAGTTCTGCAAATGAGTTTTTATTCAACAAGAAGTTGGAGCCTCCGGAACTTTTAAGGAAATTTCACTGGATTCCTGCAGTACTGAGACCACCTATAGATGGAATTTATAAACTTTCTTGGTTAGTGATAAAGAAGAGGTTTTGAGGTGACTCTGAACTACCTTTTTCACACAAAACACGTAGTTCTTTTGGTTTCATTTATTTTTACAGCAGTTTTGTTTTGTCTGTGTTTTTAATTTTTTTTTATTTTTATACGCTATGCCTTTGCAAAATGTAATATCACAACTTTTTGTATCCAGGTCCCAAATTATTCTAGGTCTTCTCCATTTCTTCACAGAATATCAGTTTTCTGTATTACACTTGCTTTTCCCTCTTGCAAACTCAACACTGGCCATGTGAATTTGCATAGAACTTTCAAGTCTTTTCTTGCTGCCCCTAGCCCTTGAACATGTCTAAATATTTTTAGTTTCTTTTATGACTGATCTCAAACATTACTGTATACCAGAGGGTTAATTTTAACTTTCTATTTCTGTGACTCTCCAAAAGATACTTCAAAATACAGTTTGCACTTCAACTCTAGAAATGTACATCTACATCTTAGAATTCCTATAAATCAGCTATACCTACTTAGGCTAATGTTTATGCTAAGCCTTTAACATTGGTATTATGTTAGTATGAAGAAAATAAACATAGAGAAGCTATGTTAAAGTGATCTGAGAAATTCATTCAAAGTAGAGTTTTCTTGAAGGCTTTAGTAATGCAAATCACAAACAGCTTCTGTGCACTAAACAACACCAAATGCTAGCCCCGAAGCTCTAAGGAATCATGGAAACAGTTCTTCAGTGTATTTCCCAGTATTGATCCATATTCATTTTCATGCTTTCAATTTTGCATAATTCTCAGGTTGAAATGAACTCAAAGCATGCAATATGAAACTCAGCCAAGAATTCCACTTCCCATAATTCCAGCTCTAAACCATGTATCAGTCTGACTTCTCTTAAAGCAGTTTTCACAAAAGGCATGCAGGCATTGACCAACCCCATTCTTGATTCCAAATCTGTAATATGGTTTTGGTTTCATTGTAAACATTTTGCATAATTTTGGTTTTCTATATTAAAATGCTTTATGCAGTCACCAGAGGAGTCTAAAGAGAGAAATAGCAAAATTAACTCCACTGTCTAAAAGTCCATGACTTCCTTCAGTCTTTGGACTCTGAAGTCGCACTGCCTCCACAGCTCAGTTCAGATATTAAGGAAAAGTTTTTGAGAAATCTGCAGATGACTTTCCAAGTTTTGCAGCAGACATTGCACTTCTCTTCCAGAACAAATGGTCTTCTATCTCCATGCACAGAATTACCTGCCTGGTTCTGCATGGCCCTATCACTGCATCACAGAGACTGCAGCTGCCTGAGTATTCATGCAGACAACATCCAGAGGAAGGATACCTTCCTCCTGGGTTAAGGATCTCTAGAAAGAAATCCTGTTACACAGACCCCATGGCTGCAGAAAGAGCAGCACCACTCTTTAGTTCAGAGATTTATAACTGCAATGTCATTAGAGAGGCTATACCTTTCCTACAGTTTTAGCTAAGCTGTTAACAGCTTGCAGCTGTACCTACAAGTATCCTACAAAGTTCAAAGCTTCCTAGACTACCTTGGCTGTATCTCCTCTTTGCAATACTTAGGAAAACAAACAATCGGCACATGAAAAACAACAGTTTTCATGGATGCGTAACAGGACCATTCAAACTGTCGGTTAAGTGCTCTTCTCAGCCATATTTAGCAACATCCATACATTTCTGACAGCAAATCAAAAAGGTTTGCTTGACCTCCTATTCATTTAACTGACTTGTTTCACTTTGCAGTGAAAAGAATGAACAATAAAGTTTTAGATAAAATTACAACTTGGTCTGACAGGCTGTTTAAGAAGCTACCATATCTCAGCTATTAGATAGAACCTTCCAAGAAATCCAAGGCTTTAGTGCCAGCTTTAAGAAAATGACTACTATTAGAAGAGGGAGGAAGCATGTTGATAGAGAAGGATCATGGACAACTTGTAAGGCCACAGATGGCATGCTGGAACACAGTCCTCGCCCCCTCACTGAGCACTTGTGAAGACTTGAATGCATTCAGGAGCTGCTGCCTCTCAAGAAGGATGACTTTAGCAATCCTCAATCTAGGGGTTAGCTCATAGATTTTGCTAGATGGCCGTTATCTAATCCTCTGTTCTATGCAGTCTTGCTGTGTAGTATTGACACATTTTTCACCTGGGCTTTGCTGCAATTCTTCCTTCTGCAGAAGATACATTAAGCTCTTCAGTGGAAAAGGGATGTTGTGAAGCTGAATGAAATTGTCCCAATGTTTTGCTGTTGATAAGTGGTGTCAGAAGAGTGTGAAGTGGAGCTAGATATGCCTCTTCCCTACCTCTTCAGAGCTGGAGAGGTGTTAGGGCCTTGATGTCTCCAGCTATCTATTGACTCTTCAGTATTTATTCAAGACAGAGTTAATGACTTAAAGTTTTAAAACAAACTTTAGATGAGGAAGTTAGACTTAAGCAAATAAACAAATGTATTAAAATTCCTAGAGTGAAGGTATTAAGGAGAAAAAAAATGCTGAGAAGGACGTCTTTCTCCCAGCTGTGCTTTCTCATGTCAGGTGAATTCACACTCTGGTTTGACTTTTAAATGATCGTAAAACATCTTCAACATAAACAGTATATTTAACAAAGATAGAAGTGGCCTCATTAGAAGTGCAGTAGTTTCTCATACCTCGTCTGCTTTCAGGGAATGACTGGTAACTCTTCGAAGTGGATGTGCTGCAGACACATTCCAACTCTCTGATGTCAGCAGCAGTCATGCACTGAGACCACTGTTGTGCGGCATGGCCAATTTGTCAGAGCTTGTGAGATAAAAAAATAACTTATTTCAGCAACTGTGAGTTATTCCATCTAAAGAAAATCCTCTTGGGCTCTGGTGTAAGAATTCCGTGAAAATTTTGTTTCACAATTCTCTTTCCAAAAGTTAGGCTGACTTTTCTTCAGATTTTTTGAGACCCTAACAGTATGCCTGTATAACTGAGGAGAATTTAGCCTCGAAAATTTAGCTCTCTTTATCAGTTTTTCTTTAGGAAATTGCTACTTAGGGGACTTGCACAAAAATTGAAGACCAAGCTGTGTTCTGTTCTTAGACCAACTTTACACACGTATTGATACTAAACATTTTCAGACTTTTCACTATTCAGTTATGTAGCTACTTTCACATGTAGTACATTCACATGTAAAAGTACAGTGAATTTTAATCCTTCCTGTTAGATTCCCTGAGATCTTGGAAGTCTTTTTAGCTGAAGATCTCCCTTCCTGCTGGTTGTTCCAAGCTCCCTCCAGACACCATCCTCTCACTGAAATCAGAATGAGCCTTTTTGAGACTTTCATGGAATTATAAATGGTTAGGGTTGGGAGAGACCTTAAAAATCTTCAATTTCTAAAACTTATGCCATGAGCAGAGAACCCTCCACTAGAAAATGTTACTCAGAGCCCAATCCAGCCTGGTCTTGAACACCTCCAGGGATGGGGAGTCCACAACCTATTTGGACAGCCTGTTCCAGTGCCTCATCCCTCTCACAGTAAATGTCTTCCTAATATCTAATCTAAACCTACTCTTTTTCAGCTCAAGATCATCCCCTCTTGTCCTATCACTACATGGCCTTGTGAAAAGTTCCTCTTCAATCTTCTTGGAGGCCCCCTTCAGGTACTGGAAGGCTGCTCTAAGGCTTCTCCAGGCTGAACAGCCTCAACTCTCTCAGCCTGTCTTCACAGAAGAGGTGCTCCAGCCCTGTGATCATCTTCCTGGGCCTTCTCTGGACTTATTCTAACAGGTCAATATCTTTCTTGTGTTGGGGACCCCAGAGCTGGACACAGTACTCCAGGTGGGGTCTCACAAAAGCAGAGCAGAGGGGGACCTACTTTAAAGTTGTTCTGATGACTGACTCCCTGACACCATTTCCCTCTTTATGATGTGCTAGTCTTGTGAATATTCATCTCTCCTTTGCCTTTGTGTATTGCTCCCTGATACTTCTATCTTAGCTCCTACTAAAAACTGCTAGTCTTGAGCAGCCAGACTCACCAGAGGCCTTATCTGAAGCTCAAAACCTTTGAGCTGAGGTGCATTTTGATTTTTGCAGGTGGACTATAGGAACGCCACTACTAGCCCCGAATACGATATGTCTTTTTTTTTTCTTTGCCTCTGCACTGATGCAAATTTAATATTTTCATGATCCAGTCCCAAGGGACTAAGTAAAAATATGAGATTTAGACCCAACTCCTGTATGAATCAAGGAAAATACTAAAGTTATGTGGTGTATATATGACCATACATGTAAACTCTCACTGCTTAGTGGAGCTTGGTATTCCTAAATTCATGAGCATAAATAAAAGGTTTGTTAAAAAAAAACAAAACATCTATTTAACCAAATTAGGAAATATTGCCACTCTTCCATCTATCTTAGTTGGTCCAAGCAGAGCAAGTGTTTACAGCAGAGTTTGGTCAGTGTGAAGCATGCTACTGACACAGCAGCAACAACTAAAATTGATATATCCCTTTAAGCATTAAACGTGTTAAAAGAGAAGGACAAATGGAGAAATTCAAATTTTCAGCTTAAAGAGGAAAGTAGTGCAGATACCCTGATATGTTCAATCAAGACTCTCTAACCAAATTCCAGAGCACTGAGAAAAACAGCATATTTTGAAGTAAATTATACTAGAATTTGAGCAGATGCTTTGTAATTAAGAATACTCATACATGCATAACTGTTATAGCTCATGTGAAAGTGATAAGATAAAATACAATTTAAAATATGTATGTAGCAAGCAAATCTTATTGTAGCCTAATTTTTATATTGATGTTACATTAAACAATATATATGTGGCCCGGAAAGAAAAAGACTGATATTTTTCTCTCTTTTCTTAGTTATTCAGCATTAAAGTACCCCCTTTTCCCTGTGATATTAGAAGTCTTGTACCATGATAAAAACAAACCAACTAAACAAAAACCCACAGGAAAAAAAATCCCAAACAAAAAGCAAAACAAACACAAGAAAACAACAGAGACTCAACCCAAAAAGAAGGAGACCCTTTCCAGAATACTTGGTGCTTCTGACAGGGATTATCCACTGTGATAATCCACTTCAAACTGGCAATGATAAAGTTTTCATTCTCTGCACTTGCAGATATTATTTTAAATTCAACCAACTATTTTGCAGGAATTTTAATTCTGAAGATTAAACAAAATTCCAGTTTTTATGAACTATTTGAGTATTACTGCTGGAAAAAATTCTCAGAATTTTTTCATTCTGAACTCACCAATACATTAAAAAGGAGTTTTCTTTGCTACTTAGCTCCTCTATAATCTTTAGAAGTGTGACAGCAAACCTCTGCCTTCTATATAAGTTGAGTTTCTGGAGGTCTCACATATAAGGACTGCTGTAGTACATGCTTCAAAGGTTTTCTGTGCTGCAGAAACATTAACTATGAATTTTTAATACAAAAGAGGGGCATTTTATTCTATTGCATTAGCAAATATCAGGTGAAAAACAAGGCAAAGACCATCTATTTTATATAAAAATGAGCTGGATATGAAATTTTGTTTAAAGGAGACAATAATAATTCTGGAACCTGACATAGTGTAATGTATATGCTTCCATATCCTGAAAGATGTGGCCACTGCCACAAAGGCCAGTGTCAATGAGGCAGGTAATATACATGAAACAGAAGTTATAGAGAACAATGGCAGGGAAATGTTAAATATATATGAGTCAGCTAGAAGCAATACCTCTTTGAAATCCCAGTCATGAAACAATCAAAAATTTAGCCAGAAACACTGGTGTTCTCTCACTTCCTTCATGGTGAAATCAATATAATCATAGCTTGTTACTACTCTTTTGCAGAAAAAAAAAAAAAAAAAAAAAAAAAAAAAAAAAAAAAAAAAAAAAAAAAAAAAAAAAGGTCGTATTTGGAAAGAGGCGTAGAGTATGATATCCCTGTGGTGCAGTGTGGTAAGTGGTACCTGATGGTGACATTTCCTTTTTATGTGGCCTATGTTAATTAGAATCAACTTTACAATACACTTAGCTTTTATGCAGGGGTGGGGTTTTTTTGTAATTTTTCTATTAAATTAATTAAGAATACATACTGTTTAGACATATTTACTCTTTGATTTCTTTATCTCCATCACTTCCATTTCTTTTAAATTTATACTGTATCAAAACACAGAGTTCTCATCTTTTCTTTCAGTATGTTTTTATTGTCCATGAAGAGGAGATGTTTCAAAGAATTAGAATGAAAGGAGAACAAAAGAACACAATTGAAAACAATAGTAACTCAGTTCTTTCTGTTATACTGCTATTTAACAAGCTGAGTTTAAAAGGTGAGAGAACAAACAAATCTTTAATAACCTGAGATAAAATGTAATTGCAACAAGATCAACTTTCAATGTTTCAGTCAATTTTAATCCCAGTATAGTAGATTCACAATAAAAACAACCTGACCTTTCAGGCTTTACATTCCTAAGCCATATTTTTCTCAAGGGCCCCAGTTCTTCAGCAGGTGTGTTCCAGCAGGTTAAACGCTTAGCTGATCCATTGCTAGCCTTCTGGTAAACATGTTGTCTAAGCAAAAATATCCAAAAGTACTTTGATATTGACGTTGACATAGTCGACTCAGGCCACAGTATTTTTATGACCAGGTGACCCATCTGGTGGATGAGGGGAAGGCAGTGGTTGTAGTCTACCTGGACTTCAGCAAAGCCTTTGACTCCATCTGTCATAGTATACTCCTGGAAAAGCTGTCAGCCCATGGCTTGGACAGGTTGCAACTTTGTGCTGGGTTAAGAACTGGCTGGATGGCTGGACCCACAGAGTGTTAGCAAATGGTGCTGCATCCAGATGGTGGCCGGTCACCAGTGGTGTTCCCCAGGGATTGGTGTTGGGCCCAGTCCTGTTTAATATCTGTATTGATGATCTAGATGAGGAGATTGAATGTACCATTAACAAATTTGCAGATGACAGCAGGTTGTGGGGGGGTGTTGTTCTACTGGAGAGTAGGAGGGCTCTGCAGAGGGATCTGGACAGGCTGGATAGATGGGCTGAATCCAGTGGTATGGGGTTCAACAAGACCAAGTGCTGGGTCCTGCGGTTTGGCCACAGCAACCTTGTGGATCACTAACAGGCTTGGACAGAGTGGCTAGAGAGCGACCAGGCAGAAAGACACCTGAGGGTGCTGGTCGACAGCAGCTGAACATAAGCCACTAGTGTGCCCAGGAGGCCAAGAAGGCCAATGCCATCCTGGCCTGTATCAACAATAGTGTGGCCAGCAGAAGCAGAAAAATAATTCTTACCTGTACTCGGCACTGGTGAGACTGCACCTCGAGTACTGTGTCCAGTTCTGGGCTCCTCAATTAAGGAAGGATATTGAGGTTCTGAGGTATGTCCAAAGAAGGGCAACGAGGCTGCTGAAGGGACTGGAGCACAAGTCCTATGAGGAGCAGCTGAGGGAGCTGGGGATTTTTAGTCTGGAGAAGAGGAGGCTCAGGAGGGACCTCATTGCTCTCTACAACTATCTGAAAGAAGATTGTAGTGATGTGGGTATCAGTCTCTTCTCCCAGGCAACCAGCAGTAGGACAAGAGGGCATGGGCTTAAGCTCTGCCAGGGGAGGTTCAGGTTAGACATTAGGAAGAAGTTCTTTGCAGAGAGAGCGACTGGGCATTGGAATGGGCTGCCTAGGGGAGTGGTAGAGTCACCACCTCTGGAGGTATTTAAGAAAAGACTGGATGTGGCACTTAGTGCCATGGTCTAATAGACAAGGTGGTGTTAGGTCAAAGGTTGGACTTGATGATCTAACAGGTCTTTTCCAGCCTAGTTTATTATGTGATCCTCTATTTCATTTTATTTTTAGAAAGAAAAAAACACAGAGTAGAGAAGTAGTGAGGCTTCTGGGTCTGATTCTAGCCTGTTTGAACTCAAATTAACAGAAAGCCTTTTGTGTGATGAATGTTTCCTTTGCTGTGATTGCTTCCCTATGCCTGTTCAGGTGTGCCGCCTCAGGGCAGAAGAAAATGTTGGTCTCAGACACTTCCTTGTTAGCAGAGTTCAGAACAGAAATGGGATGTTTGTATTAGGAGCATCCCTCTGCCCTGAAACTTGAAATTCTTCTACCTTGTTTGCATTGGAGAGTTGGAAATGTCAGAAAGAGAAGGGAAGTCCTGATGTCGGGAAGGTATCTGATAAGTGGCTTCCCACCCTGGGGAGTGGCTGACCTGAATTTGTAAGACGCTGGGCCCTAGGCTTTCTGAGTCTGAAAATTAGTTTCTTGTACCTGTAACCCAAATAAGACCAACCTACCACTGCAAGAGCTGACATGCCTCTGACTCTTACTACTAGATTTCTTCTTGGCCAAAGGTCTCACCTGCTACTGGAGAGATCACAGAGAGTGGCTGTGATGCTGCAATGTGCAAATCCACTGAGCGTAAAAGAGCTACAAATTTACCCTGCTGCAGGGCTCAGCCAGGACAGTGTCTCACTGTCTGAGGTTGTACAAGCACTTGAAAAACAGCCCAGCTTTGCAAAACAAGATCCCTAGGACACAAGAATCAGTGACAAGTCCAAGATGACATTTTATTTCAGCTTCTTTTCTGCTTTCTGTCACTCCAGTAGTCCCTGCTGGGCCAACTTAAAAATAAACTTTTTGTCTCTGGAAAAATTAATGATATTGCCATGGAAAGCAGGTTAGTTGAAAGAAGCACTATCAAGTCCAAAAAAAAAAAACAAAAAACCAAGAAAGTATTATTAAAAGAAAAATAATCTTTAAGAGAAACTATTTTAATGATTAATAGCTCTACTTTACTACAGGCAAAATTTGTGTGGTGCTACATGGAAACCCTCTGGGACTTGCAGTTTTTACTAGATAATCCATCCTGAATGGTAAAATACTGCCGTATCCCCTGCATATCACCTTTTGAACTATACAAGCATTTTACCAATTGACCTCAAGAATAACTCTGGCCCAGATTGTCTGAGGTGCATGGTTGCCTGGATTCCAACAGTAGAATAAAAATTTTGTCATTTTTTCGATTTTTTGGAAAGTTTTTGTTTTAAGATTGTCTTGCAAATGTTACTTTAAAAAAAAATAAAACAAAAACAAAACAAACAAAAAACCAAACAAAACCACCACCACCAAAAAACCAAACCCAAACCAAAACAAAAAGAAACAACCAAACAACAACAACAAAAAACCTCAAGGAACCAACCAACAAAAAAAAAAATCAAAAAACCCCAAACAAAACAAAAACACCCCCCCAAAAAAAAAAAAAAAAAAAAAAACAAACTCCCAATAGTCCCTAAAAAAATAACAGGAGAGAGAGAGAAACCTGGATAAATGCTGCAGATCATGATAACCCCTGCAGACCATTCATACTCTGTTACCCCTTATTGTGATATTGCCCATTGTATAAAAGCAACTGTCCTATTAAAAGAGACACATCAAGTTCCTGGAACCTGTCAGGGAGAAAAAAAAGTGCTATTCCCTTCCCTTCTAGATGGATGGGAATAAAATGCTGACTAATTAAAGCCAGAGAGTAAAATTAGGGCAGACAGCTTCTCCTGTGCATAGCTCCAGTCAGCATCTGCACAGGTGAAGTTATTCCTACATTAACCATGGGCCAAACCTGAGCCAACCACTCTACAGACTAAGCAGGAGAGAGTCCCTGCCTCAACTACTTTGAGGAAGAAAAGACAGGAAGACAAAGAATGAAGAATAATCCAAATATGCTTTATTTTTTCTAGTCATAATTCAGGTTAAAAAGTCATCACTATTGACCAAATCTGCATTCAGTTTTAGAAATCTCCATCATAACAGAAAAATATCATCAAATTTTCTTACTTCATTTCTTTACTTCTTTGCTACTTTAAGTTTTTACTTCTTTTCTTCAAAACACATCTTTCTGGAGATGTGCAAGTAAACCACAACTACATGATGACACCATGGCACACGGTGGGCTTGTGTAGGACCTAATGGGCTGTGGCTGAACAATACTGGTCTGGCAGTGAAACTGTACAGGTTGGTCAGGACTACTAAATCACACAACACACACATTTTTCAGTAACCTGGAAATTAAATACACAGATTATATACACGTAACAGGAAAAATGTTGGCTGGATAGTACTACTGCTAAATCTTTGTCACATGTAGATTTCTAGAGTTCACATCTTCATATGTAGGCTGCCTTCTCAATTCCCATCAAACCACTTCCTGTTACCCTGTTTCCTTTTTGTTTGGGTTTTCTTCTTCTGAACTCTCTGGAGGAATAGACTGCCACTGCACAGAAAAGCAAAGAAATCAGAATGAGAATGTCAAAGCTACTTTGTATTCAGTAGAAAAGGTGCATATGATCAGGATGTGACCTGAAGAGATTTCAGAACTTACACTTTTCCCCAGTGGTTGCAGATGGCTAAGTTACACTGATACCTGATTGGTGTCTGACATGAAAGATCAAGGATGTTCTGAATGGCCAAGTGTCAGCAAAGTCAACAGCAAAACCACCCTTTAAAGTACCATCAAAAATCCACGGAGAACTCAGAGAATGAGTGATTGAATCAGTGACTGATTTGGGCTGATTCTTGCTCTTGACAAGTGATCTGTAGCTGAGGCATTTAGCCTGGGATCATGATACTAAAAGAGGATAATAAAGAATGCTGTTTAGTTTGTCTCTAATCCCACATGGCAAAGGACAGAAATAGAGGAGCTTGCTGCTTATTTAGAAGAGGTCTTACCTGTATGCATGCTTAAAGGGACAAGAAAAGCCTGTCAGTCTCAACTGCAGCAAATTTTATCTTGACTGGGAAAAGATTTAGGAGTGTGGGAAGAGGCAGGAAGGCTACAAAGGGAAGGCATTTTCTCAGTTTAATGAGTGTTCTCTACCACATTGCCTGCATAGCACCAAGCTGTTCACAGCAGAGCACACTGATCCTCAGGAGGGACATAATCATTTCACAGACCACATTTTAAAATATTTCTATTAGGACACTGACAGCTCCTGAGCCCTGGCTGCTGTTTTGTGGCTTGCAGATTTATGTGTATGAGCATGCCTGCATGCCTGCCCACCCATCCGTGCTTCTACTGAGTCACTAACCTGTCAAAGAGAAAGCCATCTGATTGCTAATCCTCATAGAAAATTTCCTCTCATTTCTGCCATTCTTCTTGTCCATTTTGGGGTGCTGTTTCCCTCTTAGAAGGTGACACAGGCTATGATCAGTTCTGTCTTTCTCAAAACAGCAGCCCTCACAGTGTATTTTTCTTTGATTTTTTATGTCCATTCATTCTCACTCCTTGCTGAAGTGCATTGCAATCTCATGCTGGGTGGCTTCACTGTCTGATTCAAACCAAGTGTTTACATTTTGAGTGTCCCGTGAAGCATTTCAATTGATCATACAAGGCACTGCAGAGGCAGTAGCCTCACTCCATGGAGTTGTGGTCTTCTCCATTTTAATCTCTGGTGGTTGAGCAGGTTACTGCCCTAAGGTCCCCCAACAGCTATACACTACTCCTACTCTGAATTTCTGCTTCCTGCGATCTGTCTAGCCAGCTGTTTGCATGAGTGGTCTCTGATGTGCCTGAGTCCAAAAATGTCAGCACAACTTTCAAGTTAGATCATCTCCTGTTGGTTACAGCACATTAAGGGATGCTGATGTGGTAATTCCAACTGAATTTGGATGCTTGTTTTCAAGGCAGAAGGATAAGTAGACAAAGGTAGATGAATTCATCAGGTGACAGTCAGTCTTGAGCCTGCCCTCATGTTTAGGAGTAAAAGAGTTCTGTGGTTTAACAGTAATTTTTATTGTTCATTTAAACTGACTAGTCAATGTTTCCTCTACAAAGCTACAAAATCCCACTGCCTGGGCATGCAATTAGATGTGCATTTCTCCACACATGTGGGTAATGTCTGCATGTTTGGTAAGTAAAACCTTCAGCACATAACCACAGATGTATGGTTTCTAATAAAATTCCATCCCACCTCTCAACTCTGTTAGAGGACATGTATGTACTCCATTCCCAGCAGACACATGATATGGCATCCTCTTCTCCTTGCTGTGATCCTCTAGGCCAGGTAAACCCAAATTGATGTCTCTCAGCTGTATCCTTAGTCCTGCCCCTAATCCCAGAGCACAAAACAGGCTATGGCTCAGGGGTTACAGTACCTAGTGTGACAGAGTTTAGGTTAACGTGGTATACTTCTGCAGACCATGGGTTTTGATAAATCTGCTTGCTGATCTTAATGTGTTAGTTTTCATCATGCATGGGAGAAAAATATCAGTGGTTTTCTGAGCTGGTGCTTCCTTAACCATGAAAATTTTAGATGCACTAGTGTAAATGACACTCTGATAGGACATATCATGAGGCATACAAAAAGATACTACAGAAAAAAAAAATAAGAATTCAGTTTTGTATTTCAAATAGATACAGAAAGGCCTCTCTGTTACTGACAGACATTAGTGAGTGAATTCTTCCGGTCTGAAGGGAGTCTCAGTAGAAACTCATGGGACAAACTGAGGCTGACTACCAAGGCATGAAAATATGGATTTACAGCAATGACAAGGGAGCACGTGTGACTGTCTATGTCATTGACTTCTGAATTATTCTTTAAACTGTTAAGTAAAAGAGAGGATCTACTAGAAATACACTGTGACTTGGCCAAAATACAAATCTTGTCACACACTATTCAATATCTTTGAAAGAAAAAGTGGACTGTGAACAGGTTGCTTCTTTCAAACAGAGAATAGAGATACTAAGTCAAAACAAATTGTTTTCTCAGAAAACAGGACAAAATTACTTCATGATCCTAGTAATGTAATTCTGATCCACACTTGAATCTTCAACTGATTGGAACATTCAGATCAGTAATATTTCTCACAGAGATGTTAATATGTACAAGAACTCTGTCAACTTGTACTTTAAAATATTGATATTCCATATGTGGCAACGGCTTGATGCATTACTTTTGACAGAGCTTAAATATTTCATTCAATTTGGTGTATCAGATTCCAGAAAACTCAGGTATGAAGTTCTTTATATGAGTCATTTTGCAATCATCATAAACCTACACTTACTGTGAGCTATTTCCTTTTTTTCAGGTTGGGACTAGTGACTGGGCACATTGTGATTAAAAAAGCAAAAGTATTATTCCGCATTACTGAATCTGTTGAATTCTTTAATGTAAGCTCAGCAACTACATCCCAAAGAAAAGAATTTCAGTTAGAAGTTCAAGGATATGGAGGGATTTAAAATGTCTATATACCCTGTCAAATGCTAAATCAAATGGAATAACCTTATGTATACACACTTTACAATCCTCAACAGCTTTCTTATCTCTTCCAGGATAAAGCCCTAAAGCAAACAAAAGTTTCTTTCTCAGCAGAGACACTTTCTAGTTTGAGGAGTTTGAATTCTTCTAAACACCTGTCTCCTTCCCTCTGTAGTTATTTATACCTTGAAAGTAGAATTCTCCTTATTGAAAAGTTCTGAGCAAACAAAAAAAATATTAGAGGACTGGAAATCATATTAAAATCTTACACGAGTACAAAGTTGGATAGAAAGTGCATTTGTGTTCTTTTCTCTATTCTTTAATACAAATATACACAAAAGATTTAATATGTATATCTGTAATCTAGATATTTATCTATGTATCACTTCTATATAAAGAAAATACCCACATTTGCCTTCTGGCCCATGAAGAGCTATCATTAGAACTTACTCCATGAAGCTAACTCATTGCTCAGGTACCTCAACCTAAAATTTATTTCTATCCCAAATCTACTTCTTGTACAATGCTATAGACTAAATGCTTAGAGACTGTTTTTCTGTTTCATTTGTGTTTAGCTCACATTCAATATGGCTTTCATTACATGTGAGGACAAAGCCACTGCTATCAGCCAATACCAGTAATCATGGCTTTGCTAACCACCATGGAAGGAAAAGCTCCCACAGATAAGTCCATGCATGGGCTAAGGACAGAAAAACTTCCTTGACTGAAGTGAGATGTTTTGATTACTGTGTATTGCACTCTTGGGCATCCTTCCTTCAGACACTAATGCTTCCTTGCCCTGCTACTGTACAGCAGCAATGTGGGGACCCCTCTCAATTAACTGAGGGTTCACCTGGTTGTCCCTACTTTGCTGGCCCTACTGTCTCCCTGTCATTGTACAGGATTTCGGGAACACTTCAGTGTGTGCCATAATAAGCTGTTAGGAGATACTGGTACCCACACTGGCATGATCTGCAGGCCTGCAAGTCTGCAGCAGGGATCAGGAGAGTACATAACATCTCCAGACCACCTCTCCTTACCTCAGTCACAGGATGATCTTAACACTCCAAAATGTATGTATTGGCTTAAGCAGTCTGTATTTATTTAAGGGATATTTATAATACATATTTTCCTGTCCCCAGTGTTTTCTTTTGAGATTTTAGTGAGTTTTAAGACTGTGAGTATAAAGAGTATATAAATACGACACTCAGCCTTGACTACAGAATTATAACCAGTAATTTTATAATATCCTACATCAAATTTTGAATTAATTTGGAGTTAAAATGGTGTGTCGCACTGATGTTTGGATGTAAAGTTAATAAAAGCTGAAATCTTTCCCACTCTGTGGGAGGTTTTGCTCTTCTGAAGGCCATTTCCCCTCGTATATCACCTGTGTTAAAATGCAAATGGCTTAAACATAATTCAAGCACAGAATGTGCTATGATAGGAAAAGAAAAACTGTTTCAGTCAGCATGAAGCAGCAACTCTGTAAAACTGAAATGAAAGACTTCAACAGCTATGTTTTGTTGCAGAATGTCAGCATTGTGCAATACCACTACTGTTGACACATCTCTTTAAATAGTAAAGAAATAATATTGGCTGGAAAAATCCACCGAATTCCAAATTAATAATCAAATAATATCATTTAGTTACAATTTTTCTGATTTTGAAAATAGTCCTTTGGGATTTTCAGTGATGTTAATTGAACTTCATGACAAAGATGTTCTAATCGATTTTTTTCTCAGGGAAAAAAATCCTTAATGGTGTTTTACTGTTGAGTATATACTTTACTCCAAGACGAGAATTAAACAGTATACAATTGAAAATACCAGATGCAATGCAGTTGTAATTTGTTACTCTCAGATTTTTTCACCTTGCAGTTATTAGATACTTTTTATACAGGGCAGCCTTAACATTGAGCATGTATGTACTTTGGCAATGCAAACACTTGTTTTGGTTTTTTTTTTTAATTAAATTTACTGAAAAATCAATACTCTGCTTTTACTTAAATACTCAAACTGTAATTTTTTTTTCCAAAATATTCAAAGGGCTACTTTTAATGAGTTTTTCCTGTTTTTTTAGTCTGTGTTTTTGGTTTGGTTTTTTTGTTTTGGTTTTTTTTTTTTTTTGCTTTAGTAAGCATTGTTTAACTGGTTTATGAACCTTTTCATATAAACTTATCCATAGATTTATTTGATTTACCAGAAAACAAAATACTTAAATTTGTACTAATATATTTCATATAATATATATAACTCCCCCATATAATTAGCTATTTAATGATCTTTTAGTCATGTAATATATGTGTGAAGGGCAACATTGTTATGAAAACTGAGTCTTTTGAGCAATAATGTCAATATTCTGTATCTTTGGAAAGGGCCTTCTTAGTCCTTTCCACTTCTGCAAAATAGATTTTAAAAAAAAGAAAAAAAAAAAAAGAAAAAAAAAGAGAGAGAGAGAGACCATGATCTGTAATCTGTAATCCAAACATTTTATACAAAGTTTACCTGTAATAGTTTTCACCAGGTGGGAATGAAAATTTGTTTATTTTTGGAATATCTCTGTTCAATTAGAGAAAAGTAAACATACATGAGAAAAGGTGATAGAATTATAAAAGATGGCATAATTTATAAATTTATATACCTAAACATTGCAAAGGCATACATGGAATTATATATAATGTGTTAAATACAAAGCTAAATTACATTTGAAAATGTAAGAGAGAAGTGTTAAATCGCATTTTGCTGTAACTGCAATTATCAAGTTGTCATTTGAAAGGCAGTTCAGTCTGTAGCAGAAGAATATGCTTGGCTTCTAAGGAGATATTTTTCACTCATTAAACAAATTGGAAATATTAAGCTGATTTGCCTTACATATATAATATTCATAAAATGCACATCTAGGAAATTGTATGCCTGGAATTGTAATGATGCACGGGTACACAGGCAAGTAGCTGTTGAAGTCATTGTCTGCTGCCTACTTCCAATAAGAGAACCATGGAACGGGACCATCGCACTGCTGTTGCAAGCAGAAGGGATGTTGTTCCAGTCATGGAACCCACATTGGATTTTATGCCCATATGACACAAATACAATGGCATCACAAATAGCCACTAAATCAAAATGTTATCCACTTTTTATACTTGTGTTTTCATATGTGCAAAGATCACTTAGATGAAGAACAAGTTTCCTTTAAAAAAATAAAATACATGACAATTCTAAGCAAGTTTGGAGTCTTAAAATGTGTGAAATGTCTGTGAATATATGCCTAAAGACATCAGTGCCCTGTTTAGGCACAGATGGCTTCTAACAGCAAGACAATATGGTTATGGTGAAGGCTCTTTCTCTCTGATGCTTAGAGGCACCAGAGATACTGCAGAGCATTAACAAGAGGAACAAGCAAATCAGCAGTGAGATGGTTTCAAGTTGCTGTCTCAGGACAGGGGAGAAAGCTCAGTCTCAGCCACTTACACTTCTAGACTAACAGGATATAATTAATTAGATGAATTTGAAATATTTAGCCCAAGCTAGTCAACTAGGCTCTCCTTATGACAGAGGAGACACAAAGAGGTGTTTTGTCAGGAACCATACATTTAAATGTAAAAAAGCAAAAAAAAAAAAAAAAGAAAAAAAAGAAAAAAAAATCACCTTAGGAGTGCAAGGAAGTGGCTTTAACTAAAAGCCTGTGTCTTTGGTCAGTGGAAGTTGGGTGTTTGTCATGTATGTCATGTATGCTGTATTATGTGCCATAAAGAAAAGTAAGAACACAATAGTCATCTGGAAAGATGCTGAATAATACCTGAAGAATGGCAAACGGCTGGTTAATGTGTTTTCAAAATAAGAAGAGATGTTTATAATCTGTGATAAAGGCTTATTTCTTTTCTGAAAATATGGAGAGTATTACTCACAAAATTTACTGCATACTGTTCAGTTCTACAGACATATTCTCTTAGATAAAATACAATTACTTTTTTTAATGACACAATGTCATTTTTATTTGACAGGTTCTTTCCATAGGAAAGAAACATTTCCATTTCTTAGAAAAACGAAGTGGGACAAATCATAGAACATTTTAAATGATACAGGCAAAATTGCCATTGAATCCAGCCAGGGAAGAGGACATACTGTGAGATCTGGATGTAAATACTGATCATTCAGGCATCTTTAACTGATGTACTTGCCAACAGCTTCCCAGTGGTTTGATCTATTTTGTTTTGTATACTGCAAATGGTAACCATTGCAATAAGTAACTTGCTAAGCAAAGGAAAGCCAGGGGATGTCAGCTGTCTTACAGAAAGGCACATACAGTCTACTGCAGAAGTGCTTGCTAATCATCCAAATGGTCCTTATTTCAGTACAACTAACAGAATATCAGAAATATGATCCAAATTTTTCCTTGCAGACTCTTTTCATTCCCTTACAGATATAATGGTCATCTGCTTTCCCTTGAAAATCATTTATTAATTAATTATTACAACTGTTTCTTCTCAGGGATAAGAAAATTAAAGAAAACAGCCATAAACTGTAAGTATGTTGATATCCCAGTAGACTTATTCAGGCTGAAATGTACTTTCCTGTTTACAAAGTGAAAGGAACTTGCCATCTTTCAAACCATTACTAGAGGACAGGCATTTTCATTAAGCTGAATTCACTGTTGAAGATGAACACTGTACAAAATACTGAAAAAAATCTGCAAAAGCATTCAACTATCTCAAGAGACTAAGCCACCCATCAGGCTTGTATTTTCATCTATATTCTCCTGTAAAAGGTGATGCAGATATCAAAGTGACTATAGTATTACTTGATATGGGAATACAGGAACTGGTGTTGGAGCTGAAAAATGCTCACATATATATCAGAGATGAAGTTTCTGTGGAAAGCACCTTTTTAATGTATCCAAATACCACATTTTTTCATGCCTTTCATTATATGCTATATAGTTACCTTATTTGGATTCTATGTAGATTAGGGAAAACATGTTTTTGCCTTTTTTTTTTTTTAATTGAGTTTAAATATTTGAATGATGTGCGAATAAGGAATTAGAGCTACCGAGTCTTTGACATCTTTTCCAAAGGCAATGTGACAGTTCAACACTTTTAAAAATAGTCTTCTGACATGAATGTTTCTAGCACTTCAGTAAGATTCTATTTCATATACTGGAGCTCTGAGAACTTGGCAGTTTCACATCCCCAAGGCTCAATATATTTTTTTGTTTTGTTTTTTGTTTTGTTTTGTTTCAGTTACTGAGGGTTCACACGCTTGCTGAGTTTAACTTTGGTTTCTGGGGTCTTGCAAGCCTAAAACTCAAAGTAATACTCAACTATCATCATGAGTTTTCCATGGTTTGGAACAAACCAGTAAACTTGCTGTGGAGTTCAGAAAGAGGATTAACTTGACAGTCAGTCTATACTTTATAAATTCAGTCTGAGCTCATTTCAAGGATGGGCAAAACTTGGAAAAACTTTCTGACAAATCTGAGACAAATTGAAGATTATGAAGACATCTCAATCTCAAAAAATGCAAGTAATCCCTCCTGTGCCTCCTCTGTCCTCCATATCAGTTGCTACAGAAAGAAGGGAATTTCACATGACTGTGAACTTCATAAAAAATGTACACAATTCATTCAGATGAGAAAGGCTTAATTATTCTTATGCACTTTACAGTTCAGCCGTTACATTTGTTCCCCATTCAGCTGAAATGCTTCTAAGTTATGCTTACATTAAAGAAATTCAGGTCCATAATTCAGTGTCAATCAAAGTGTATGAAATTTCTTTCAAACAAATGAGTCTTTATTTTTTTCATGTCTGAAGGCAGCTACCTACATATGAACCTATTCCTTTTACATTTAAATCCAGATCTCAAGAAAATTTACCTAAGTTAAAAAAAAAGCAAACAAAAACAAAACTGAAAAAGAAATGTCCAGTCTTTCATTATTTACATACTTAATGTTGTTTGATTCAGAAACCACAATATAAATATTTTCTTTAAAAAAATCTGTAAGCATCAAGATATATATAAATATTCTACAAAACGATCAGTGTGCTCTCACCAAAAACAGATGCCTTGAAAATATTTGGCTTGTTTTTAAGAAAAACACTTAAATCATTTTTTGAGGTCTAGCCATCTATACATTCAAAGAGCAAGTGCTTTTAGAAGAAATACTTCTAAAATATATATTTATACATTTTTCATATGTCTAAATGAAATAGAAAGTCTTTACTTAATATTCAGAAAATCCTCTGTGGTGCAGGTGTACAGGACTTCTCAAAAATTACTTGGGAACGAGATGAATTTACCCAAATGGCGCCTTTTACAGGAAAGTTTATTCTGCTCTTCACAGCGTCCCAGCAGCACAGTGAATGCCTTCAAGCTCCCAGCTCCTTCCAAGAAACAAAATGTCTCTGAGCCCACAGTTCTGGACACTCCTGCAGCTTCAGTGCCCTCGTGCTTCCATAGGAGCACATTCCCAGAGGACTGCCAGCAGGGCAACCTTTCCGCACGGGGTGCAACGTTTGGGCTGCCTGTCTAGGCTCACCACCCCCAGGAGCCCAAATCACAGCTAGTCCTTCCAAATCTGGTGGAGAAGCTGGGTTTGTAGCAGTGCTTGGCCAATACAGCAGGTGCCCTAAAGGAAAATAGATGTGTATAAGTGAGCCTTCTGTTTGCTGCTTGTTTATCTGGGTCAGCTGCTCGCTGAGGAGTACAGACTTGCTCTTGGCACCTGTCCTCATAGCAGTGTGAGTCTGTCCCATGCAGTTTTGCTTTTTACTGGGATAAAACAGTTCCAGTATGCCAATAATTTAAGAATATGAGTTTAAGCTTTCGTTATTTTCCCAAGTTTTCTTTTCTGTGTTTTTGTAGCACTTACTGTTCTACATTGGAACACAGTCTTTTCTTTTTATGATTCACTCTATTTTCAAGGTAGTCATTTCAGGCCTCTTGTTGCTAAGCTATAGCACAACTAACTGTGCCTTATCCAGAAACACTCATTGACAGTTAGGAAATAAGGGCAAAAATCACAACTAATTGTAAACAACCAGGGCAGGATCGATTCCTTCCTAATGTGACAGACTAAAATGTAGGTGTCTGGTATAAACTGGTCAATCTTAACTCCTTCTCCCATCAAAGGAGAGACTTTGCCTTCTCCAAAGAACTGTTTGTTTCACCATAAGTTGGGAAGTTAAAATACATGGTCCTTATAAGGTCCATATGTCTCCATTTATTTTTAAGGGAAGCCTACATGACTAACTGAAACTAGAAGCCCCTTTTGGGTGAAATGAAGCCCACCATTGGTATCTGCATCTCACATGTACATAGCACACTGAAAAGTTATTTCACTCTAGGGTTTCTTAATAGCTCTGCAAGGAACAAATAGTCTGAGCTGGCTAACAGCAAGCAGCCCCCACTACACAGAGATTTTCAGCATAGTTTTAGCTATGTGCCTCCTCAGCTGTTGTGAAATATATGTCTATACAACAGAGCAATTATAAAATGGCTTTCATGCACAAATACAAATGGGTAAAAAAGATATGTTAAAAGCAAAGACAAATGAATACATGATGATGTAATTGGAAACAGATCACCCTATAGTGCTGTTTGAAAGGAATATTTTTCACTTGGTTCTATTAATGTACAGACACCCGCAAAGCACTTAAAGTTTTCTAACACATAGTAAGTTACAGAAGAGAAACAAATAATTGAAAAAATCTTCCATTGCTGTTTCAACAATGTACAAGTGTTTCATGTACAGTGTTCTTTTTGTGTACTTCTCCTAACTTAAATCACATTACAAAGCATAAACAATACATTTTACATAAAAACATAATGCATATGCAGAATTATTATTACTGTGAAGTCAATGTTCCAGTGCTTTCCATGTAATTTCCAAAGGTTTCTTTTCTAGTTTTGTTGGCAAAATGGTATTAGACACATACCAAGATTTAACCACGTTAAGTTGAAATACTCCTTGGCCCAACTGCACTGAAATCAATGGAGATTATACTTTGGGCTCCCTTATTTTCAAGACCCTTTGATATTTCAGAAAATAGTTTACTGTTCAGATCTTGTGAAAATCAAAATCATGTTTTGTTATTTCCCTCTCCAACATGATAATAAGTCCCGGATTCTCTTTAGTTGACACCCAAGGATATGGGAGGCAAGACCCATATGTAAGGCAGGACCCCCTGCAAGTAGCTTTGTCTATAGTATATTTTTGCCCACTGTCTAAGACATAAATTTCTAAACATTACACAATAATGTATGTTTAATTCTAGATTTTTTTTTGTGTAGAAGGCAAAAATGAGAGCTTCATGACCAGGTCAGAAAACAAGGAGGATCATTTCCTGGCAACTTAATCCTATTTGGTTTTATATTTTTAAGTTCATGATATGGAAACTCTTCAGCAATCTTAATTATATTCTTAGCAAGAAAAGAAAACAATCTCGGTACTTGAGTTAAATACTAGAGATGGACAATTCTAGTAATATGTTATATAGTCTCCCAAAAGTGGGTGGACTAACAGAATAGTGTAAGGAATATTGGGTTTTTGGCCACAGTCCCTTACCAGAATTTGTGATGTGTTACGTGAAAAGCCCAAACCGCATGGCACACACAGTCATTTGTAAAAAACTTTCCACTTCCTCATGCTCAGAGATTAATGTTGGGATCAATTCTCATGGATTTCAGGAGAAAGAGACAGCTGACCACAGATTTGGCTCAGCAATCAACTCTGTTTTTACATCAGGGGCCATTCTTTTCTAGAGGGCAAGTAAATATTTTCACAGAAATGAATGGAACTGGACACAAGATCTGGGCCATCATTCAAAACTAAACTACTTCTTAAGTGAGATGTCGAAAGAGGATAAGACTATTTTGCTGATTGTTAATATTATGGTGTGTTCTTGTAGAGCTGAAAGGACCTCATAGCACTACAGAAAGACTATGCTGCAGAGAACTTACAATGTAAGTGATAAAAAAGACTAAATGCAGAAAAACTATATTTGGTGCCTATTGTCAGCTGCAATAGGACAAGGAATGATGGTCTGTCAAGAGTAAACCATTTTATACTATGTGCAACTCAGGTGAAGTTATCAACTGATTTTCTTAATAAAAATTTTAAAAGGTCTTTTTCCTTCTTGACCCCAATGTTTTCCATCCATCCTGCAAAAGAGAGCCTCCTATAATCAGAAACTGGAGCTGAAATGAAACTGGAGGGTTTATGAATCTATTTAAAAACAGTTTTTGAAAATTATGCAGATAGGTCTCTATACTGAAACCTAAGATGTATAAATAATTAGCTGAATTATTTTTAAACTGTTAACTTGGTATTCGTATCACCATTTTCTACTATGTAGATATGTTTGCTTTATATTTTCATGCCTCTTTTGACAAGTCTGGTAATAGAGAATCTCTTATGTAAAATCAGTCACAGTTCTGACATTCCTGATGAACTGACACTTACATTTCCAGACTCAGCTGTGGTCAGAAGTACTTCAGTGCATCATATTAAGTATTGACCACTCATTAAGCAAATGATAGAAACGCAGCTATCAATTGTGATAGAAGGTGCAAATACTGCAAACCTTATCTAGAAAATTTTGCATATAAATTAGAGTTCATTTTGGCCTTGTATTTCCAATGAGAAGAAATGAGAACTTTACCTAATACTTGTAAATTGTAGTACTAAAACATTAACACATTGCAAAACGTAATCATCCTATCTTCTTTTTAAGCCAAACTCATATCAGAAAAAAAGTATATTATGGTTCCGTATATGTATATCTCTGCCACTCTTAAAAGCTTTTAAACACACAGAATAACTTCAAATATCTTGAAAATCTGCTTGCAGATTTCTGTCAATTTTGTCAAGTTATAGACTCTCCAGAGGCTAATACAATCTTACAGGTTCTATAAAAATTGATGTCTTCACAAATATTTAAGGAATCATTCATATAGCCAAAAAAGACAGGAGAGAGAAAATAAGAATTAAAGAATGATAATGGCTCCCAAGATGGTGTATAGGTGTTGAATGGCTTGAAGACCACAACAATTTCTGAGATTCATTTGACCTGTCATGTGTAAGTTGAAAGCCAAGATGCGGCTTTAAATAGCCAGTTCTTTTGTTCTGGATTTCCAGCTTTACCGATGCTGGTTCCTCAGCATCATACCTCTAGTCTATTGTTCTTGTTCAACCGGTGTGAGGCTGTTTAAACAGGCATTCTTGATCTCAGCAAAATGGAGACAAGTCATTCCAGACCTAGCATTCCTGTAGGCTGGTTGGTTCTGTCAGTGTGAGTATGCTCACTTTATGCTAAGCATAAGGAAATTTTGCCTAGCCTGTGTTTTTCTTGAAGATATTCCATTTTCTGTGAGCATAGAAGGATCCAGAATAAAGCTGTAAGGTTACCTGGAAAATTCTCAATCACCGAGGTCAGATTTGCAAGACTTTCAGTTGCTAGGAGCCATAAGATTGAAGATGTGTCCTTAAAACACTGGGGAAAATGTCCTCTTCTTATACTACAAAGTTTACACAATTTCCCTCCCTGCCTTGTTTGTATGATTCAGTCTCAGCTGCCGCTCTTACTAGCTTCCTTTATGGGTGGCATTTTCATGCATTGTGTGGGAAACAATCCCACGCAAGCAGAAGCAGAAGATAGACAAGATGACCTAGTGCTTTAAGACCTTTTCCTTCTAGCTATGCTAGCTGACATTATTTGTGGTGTGTCTTTGAATGCCAGACTCTCTGTATGTGACAGATAAATGAATGCACAAAACACAAAAGCTAACAATAGCTGAAGTCTGCCTCCTTAAGCTCACTTGGTAGTCCATGGACAAGGTGAAAGGCGGCTATGGGGCTTATTTGAAGTAGACAGTTGTCCTCTGGAACTGTTACTACCCTTTGGGAATAAACCTAGGGAGGCAAGGGTCCCAGGGCTAGAATTTATAGACTCAGAATATCCTGAGTTGGACAGGACTCACGAGGATCATAGAGTTCAACTCTGATGGCTAACATTAGACTACATGAATAACCTCCCCTAATTGTTGCTTTCAGTGGTTTTGTGTCACATGAATATTTCAATCCAAAGAAAACCACAGGTGTCTAGCATTCAAAAAACTGCTGGTTGAAGGATTCTATATGGGTGCAGCCTGTGTGACCTGAGATTAGAGAGTGGCTGTCTGGCAGACAAATGTCTATGGAACTTTCAAGAGCAGCGTGCAGGAAATGCATTGATCATAAAAATCCGGAAGAGATATTTTCTTTTTAACCATTAAAATGTTAGTTATGTTCATTCTTTAAAAGAATTAAAAACTAAAACATGCTGATGCAGAGACTAACTTGTTAAATACAGCTTCTGGAGGAGCAGGTGTAAATTGTTATATTTCAGAAATTTTGAGGCCCATTGTGACAGTTCAACCCAGTTGTTTATAATAAGGAGCTTCTACACAAGACTGTGAGAGGCAGGGAATTAAATCATCCCCAGTGTCTTGGGCAACTTACTGTTTCAGATCAGGAGTATCATATACTAGGTTGGTAAACCAGGAGCCAGAGAGCACCACCAGTGATAACTTTCTATAAAAACTAATTGAGTTCACAATTTTTTTCCTCCAGTTGAAGCATGCACATTGCAACACAATATTTAAGTCCTGTTACCATCAAATGAGACTAGGGGCAATTCTTAATGACACTCTTCATCTTTAACTTATTCTTTCATAAGCCTGTGTAAGGTAGGTCTGACATTGTCTCAGCAAGTGTGAAACCGGAGACCTCCAGAGGCACATAGCTTGGGGTTTCTCTCAAGCACATGCATGTAAATTCAGCAACACAATGTTAAAGCCAATGGGGGAATAGATATATAAAATGCATCTCTCCTGTAATAGGAGGAGAATTCAGCCTCACATAAGTTTTCTAATTTCAATATGTGTATGAAACATAATCTAATTCATATAGCTGCATCTGAATATGTAGTTACTGAAGCATATTTATCATGTGCAACTTTGTGTTATGTGGGTGGAAAGCTCAGGAGAATAAGCTATGTTAAACAGTATTTTTTTTATCTTCTTCGATTTTGGGAAGAAGTATTGGTGGAATCAGATGACTCTTAGGAACTTAGCACAGCTAAGCTCTACACAGCTGGAAATAAAACAAAAGTCCTCAACACATTAAAAAATAAAGTGTTATTTTGGAAGAAAAATTATTATTTTGGAGTAGTGTTACATGAAATTATGCTTCCTTTTTTACTTTTAACTAAATCCATCACTGGCAAAAATCAGTGCAAAAGAAAGCATTAAAATGTATTTTATTTTCTGCACATATTTTGTTTTACATTTTGTATGTATTTCTCTGTACTGTAGCTAGCTTGAACAAGTGCTTTTCCTTGTAAACACTTTCGATTGTTTAGACAAACTAAATGTCAGCCAGTTCTAAATGCATTTGCAATGAGAAATATACCAAATCAAAATAATGGCAGATGTATCTCAGGCAGCATTACAAGACTTTAAACTACAGGGTATCCAAAACAAAAAATCTACATCAAACATAGAAACACATGGTTAATCCGTCACATCTGTTTAGTTAAGTGATGGCCTTAATTACTTTTAGTCACCCATGACTCTCATGAACAGACTCCACTTTAAATTTAGATTCAGACATTTTTCCATTTCTGTAATTAGAATTTATTCATGTGTAAACAGGCTCAACATCGGTTTACCCACACGCATTTAAGTTTTTTGACTGTGTGGCCTTGCAGAGCAATTCCTGCATGTTTTATGCCTATTCATATAGTTGGCCTCCTTGTCCCACATGTAAACAACAGCAATAGCTTGTTGACCAGTGATTTTAATATTTTTTTCCCCATAAATAGCCTTTGAAAAGAAGATCCGTAACTGAAACCTTGAGTTGCAGAACGAACTATTTGGTAAGGAGAAAACTGTGCTTTCTCACGCATCCCTTCATCCAAGTCTTCCGGGACAGATATATGTCTGGGTTATTTTTACCCTCCTCCTCTCTTCTACATCGTACTAGTAGTGGTTGGACCATGGAGAGATTTCAGCAGGCAAATTAAACTTCGTAATAAAATTTCCCATGTGACTGTGGCTGGCCGCTGACATAATGGTATCAGCATGAATTTCAGGAAGGGTTACACACTTGTGGATATGGTGTTTTATTCAGTCATCTCTGGAATGATTTCTCTCAAGCATAGAATAATACAGGCTGAGCACGTTCTTTTAGGTTTAACTCTTAAATGAACTAGATTAGGCACAGAACAATTATTTGATGGAGTTGATGCTCCTGAGAATCCCTCAAATTAATATATTTCAGGACATGAAAATGAGATTTAAGCATTTTGCCGAGGTTCTTCCCTTAAGGTGTTATCTCAGTGCCCTTTATTAAGTCAGAGAAACTTTTTTTCATGAGTATCCATGTTTCTGAGTGTCACATAAGTGTGATATACCATCTGTTCATGAATGTCATTACCACATTACAGAGGAAGAAATTAAAATATTTAAGTGGCAGTTCTTACTGTGGCACCAAATGTGCCACAGTATTCCATCAAAACAACAAGAGCAGACAGAAGATAATACATTAAGACTGGCCTGCCACATCATATGACACCTCACAGTTAGCAGATACTGCAAGCAAATAAGTTTAGAGTGCTTTATAGTATTTTTATAAACCTCAGATTTATACCTCTTCCCATTTGCTGCAACATTATCTACTCTTAGATCCACCTTTTACTATAATGAAATATACAGTATATTTATTGTATAGACTATACCAACACATGCTGGTTTAAGTAAACTAACAAATTATAATTAGGATGATATTCCTGATAAAAAGCTTAAATTTTATTATTTTAAAAATAATTTAAAAAAAAAAAATGGTTTAGCCCATGCTAAATAATGTCTCCTCCCTTTTGTCTTTCAAATATAATCTTCTTTAGGGACTACCTCTAATTATAGTTAGCCAAGTGGTATTTGGTTTCTACAAGCCATTTGAACAAAATTAGAACTGCTCAAAACTAATTCCATTGACAATAACTGCGTTATATGCATGCCAAATTGATACAATCAGGTTAAGACAGTTTTCTATATAAATTGCATTTATTTATATCTGAACTTACATGGTACCTAGAAAGTTGAAATCTGCATTTTAGATTCAGCTATTATGCTATTCCCACCTGCTGATGTAGCTCTTAAATTTGACCTAGTTTTTCAGTGTATACTCAGAATTTTCAAATCCAGGTGTATGTATCCAGCTTGAGCAGACTATGAATAATGTCACTCTCTGAATCTTCACTGACAGAAGGCAGCCTTAGTTTATGAAATCAGAAGGAACCCAGGTAATAAGAAACTTATACTTCCATATAACATATGGTGGGCATTTTAACTGAGTATTGCGTCTTTAAAGCTTGTTAAAGGAATGGAAGTGAAGTGACAATTTGTATCTTACTTGCTCTGCTCAAAGTGTTATCTAAAGACTCTTGGTAAGAAAAAGGGAGAAGCAAGGATAGTATTGGTGGTTGTGGTTATCTCAGCATCAGGACCTGTGATGGGAGAACTTAGCATGGTTAGGTTTGGCAAGATGGCAAAAGCAGCTGCAGGCTGCTAAAAACATAAAATTCAAAAGGTATCAAAAAGTTGTAAAATGGGAGAAGAGAAAGTACTTAATGGGCTGAGAATCATTAGAAAACATGTGAGCAGGATCCTACTCAAACATTTTATTTTTTGGCAAAGAAGCAGGCAGAAGTCTTTTGACAGAGGATTTTAAAGTCACAAACTAACTTAGCCCTTATCAGACTATTATGGCTTGCACATTAGCATCTTTATATTTGTACTCCATCAAAGCCTTTCTTAACCCAGGTAAAAAAGACCACTCACAAACAGAAACTGCTCAGAATGGGCAACGGAAGAAACAGAAAGCAAATATTCAGGTTTTGACCATGGAAGAAAGTAAGTCTAAATATTGTTGGAAAATCCTTTAATAAATATGTGAATAAATAAAACTATTTCAAATTCATTGAGATTTTTTTTTTTTTGTCTTCCAGACACAACTAATACTGGCCTCCTATTTTAAAACAAAAGAAAAACCCCTCTCTTCACACAATGTTTATGACCAAACCCAAGATGACCAATTTTTGCTAGAATCTTCCACACATCTACCCTGCTCTCCAATTTTCACCATTTCTTTGGATGAAGATTGTGCTAAAATCCCCTTCTGAGTGAAGAAGTCACATCTATACTTGTGGGTGAATGTTTAACAAGCTGTTTTATTTTGCAGTTTCTTCTTCAGATTTTCATGCGTTTACACAAGACAGTTTTCGGTATTAGCTCTCAGACAGCTGGTTCATTCCATGTGTTCTAATAGAGGTATGTGATGATACTTTTAAACTAAGTGTGATTTTTCTGTGCATATAACTTTTTTCCCCCAGGTTCCTACTTTCTCTGATATGACATTTATACTTTGGGGGTTTCATTTGTTTGTTTGTTTTAGGTCAGAAGTCTGGCTGCTTCAGAAGTGGTTCTTAGCATCTGGCCTCACTTTTATAACATTTTTCTCTTGATCAAATCATCATGTGTGTAGACCTGAGTGTATTCTATATGATCAGAAATGTGTTTCATTTTCTGGTGAATCACTGTGGCTGCCAAATACAACCCAAATGACAGTCTGAAGAAAAATGTCTCCTTTTAGGAAAAGAGAATGCAGAAATGTTTCCTTAAGGCACCTGCCAGAAACCTGCTGATGTGTTCTGTGTAGGAAAATAGGTGGCAGCAGTAATTTCATGGGTAGGGAGAAACGTTGCTTTTACAGGTAGTTCCTTAATTTCTTTCATCTGTCCATGAAAAGTGCCTCAGTCCGTCCTTTCTACCATGACCAGTTAGTGTGCCTATTTGGCTAATTCTTCTGGTCATTTTAATGACTCTTGGACAAAATTTGCTCATTTATTTTGCTTCAGCTTAAAACTAAAATAATCTTGTTCAAGGCAGGAGTCATGGGCTCCTAGTAAAAACTGGCTCAGTAAACGCTTTGCTGAAATCTTCCTTACTAACTCAAAGACACCCTGGATTTTTTAGGGCTTTTTTCTCCTTCCTCTTTCAGGGAGTGTACCTTTAGATAAAATCAGCAGATGAGCACATTTCTAGCTCATTAATGGATACCTTTATAATATTGCAATGGATACTGCAAATACCTAGCAGTGGAAACAAAGCACATCATGCAGCAGAATGTTTCTGAAGGTAAGAACTGTCTATCCTGATTAGGCAGAACTTAACAAAAAAGGTACAGGCTGTACAGAAGACCATCTCAGCACTCATGGAACTACCTGCTCACATAACTGGTTAAACATGCTGAGAGTATCTGTCAGGCCGTGGTTACCTAATGCAACTTCCAGACAGGAGCTAACAGCTAACAGGCATTAGCTCTCCTCACCCCCTTACCCTATCTCAACTCTTCAGCCATAATGGGACATGGCAAGGGTGGCTGACAGCAGAATCACAGAATCATTTAGGTTGGAAAAGACCTCCAAGATCATGGAGTCCAACCTTGTCAACTATACTGTGGTATTAAATGCCGCATCCAGTTGTTTCTTGGCCACCTCCAGGGATGGTGTCTCCACCACCTCCCTGGGCAGTCTGTTCCAATGCTTAGCAACCCTTTCCTGATGTCCAACCTAAACTTCCCCTGGTGCAGCTTGAGGCTATGTCCTCTCATCCTGTCACTAGCTGCTTGGGAGAAGAGGATGACCCCCACTTGGCTACAACTTCATTTCAGGTAGTTGCAGAGAGTGATGTGTTCCTTGAAACCCCTTTTCTCCAGGACAAACAATCTCAGCTCTCTCAGCCACTTCTCACAGTACTTACTCACCTTCACCAGCTCCGTTGCCCTTCTCTGGACTCACTCCAGCACCTCACACTGCTGGCTGATGTTCAGCTGCTGTCAACCAGCACCTCCAGGTACTTCTCCACTGGGCCATTTTTCAGCCCCTCTTCTGCAGCCTGCAATGCTGTAGGGGGTTGTTGTGACTGAAGTCCAAGACAGCATTTGGCCTTGTTGAATCTCACACTGTTGGTCTCAACTCATTGTTCCAGCCTGTCCAGATCCCTCTGCACAGCCTTCCAACCCTCTAGCAGATCAACACTCTGCTCACCCTAGTGTCATCCACAAACTTACTGAGGATGCTCTCAATCCTCTCATCCAGATTAACAATAAAGATATTAAGATATTAGTAAAGATACTAAAAGCATTAATCTGAGTGAAATGCAGGTAGGAACAGCAGCCAAATGATTGCATAACTGATCATCGCAGTTAATATTTCTGTGCAGATAAATTTAGTTTCACACCAAGATAGAATCTCATTCTTTGGTGGGTGGTAGGATATGTCTGGGCTGTGTTTCTAAAATGGTATGACATCTTCTGCCATTTAAGGCCACAGATTAATACAAGGAAAATCACTGAGGAAGGGTCAAAGCAGAATTAGCCATCGATCTGAATAAGAATGGCATCTTTAATTACTCATGCTGGGAGAAAAATCACAAGAACCATTAATCCTTATGCTTCAGGACATAATTGAGCAACAGATGGAGTCAGGAATAATTTTCCTCTATGACAGCATTGCACAATTTTTTGTGTTAGGGGGTTTTATGTCTGCTTTTGAGATGCCTGGCAACAGCTCAGTTGAAGACAGTAGGTCAAATTAGATGGTTCTCTGGTTTGTTCTGTAGTAATTATTATGTTTGTACACTAATACAGTCACTGTAAAAATCCCAAACTGTCTCAGGCGTCATGTAGGCGATAATGGCTGCTTCTTCATTTTCTTTTTTCCATCTGCTTTGGATAACCTCGAAATTAGTACCAGTTGAGTCTGTGGTTAGATCTTGTACCAACAAGTAGCAAAATGAGGATATAGAAGTGCAAGAGACCATGCAACAGATAAACACCTTCCATATCAGCATGTTTACTTTTACCATTATTCACTTTTAGCAAATACCCTCTATTAGGAGGACCTCCTCAGGCAAAAAAAAAAAAAGTTCCAAAGGATTTAGCGTCACTTCAGTGCTTCACAGTGAATAGTATCTCTATGATTAGCTTTCAGATAAAGCACTTGCAGGATTTCCATGAACCACAAAATAGAAGTGATGGAAAATTCAGATAAGAATAGTAATCTAAATATAATAAATATGGAGGTTTGGTACTGCACTCTGCTCATTCTAAAAGAAAACCTTGATTATGTCACTTGTTTGGCTAATTGAGTACACAACCTGTATGAGTTAGAAATGCAAATTCCATGCTAGGTGATTTGTTTCATGCTGATAATGCAAGGAAATCATGAAAACAAAAATTCAATCACTTCCTAGTATTGCCAGTCTTGTAAACTGTGCAAGGTTTTAGGATTTGTATTGCTATTCTCATAAGCCAAGGAAGTTACAGCTTGTTCTGAATACTGCCAGAGTAGTTAAATTTTCAAATTCTGTTCCACTTCACGCTCATAATTGAACACTTCTTTTAGTTTAAACCTGACTTCTTTCTCCCATCTGGATGGTAGCAACTACACTCAGTCATTGCCCAGCGAAAGCACAAAAGAGTGGATGAAGTCAGAGGAAAGCTCTGTAATCATCCAACATAATTTGAAGTTGACAGTTTTAGTCTCTACAGTTGCTTATTCAAGTGTTACTTGGCTTTCATACTGCTTCTTAAGGGTAAAATTCAAGTCTGTGTAGATCACAGAATTTTTCTAATAATGAGGAGTACGTCTGAAACTATTTATTCTTTGGAATATACATAATAATAATACATTATTGTTTATTAACACAGGGCATGACTTTGCTCTTTCTGAACAGGGGAATTTTAATCCCCAGAAAATGCCTACAATTGTGCCGACTGTACATCCTATTATCATAGTAACAGACATGAAAGAAAATTTATGCTGTAGAAAGTTATTTACTAAGGAGTTTATGGGTAGCTTGAAGTAATCTTCCAGAGATAGGAAACCAGGGCAAAGTGAAGCACCATGAATTTAAAGACATTTATGAAACCTTGTATTTGGCTATCTCTTTTCAGTGATTGAAATGAACAGAAATAGAAGCAAAGAAAATAAAGGATATTGCAAATAATATAGGTGGTTCAGTCATAAATCACACCACTTTACATTTACATAAGGCACTACATCCAGAGTATTTTCAGAAAAGCTGTTCTCAAAGTCTAGAAATTGAGACTATATATATATATTAATCTTCATATTTCCAGGTTGATGTTTTTTAGAACTGAATAGTTGATTACTAGAAGAAAGAAATTGAAAATTTAATTTTAGTAACCTTTAAAATACCCCATAGAGGACAAGAAATTAGATTATAAAAATATTTATGCTGAAAATTAACATTTCCAAACACGTAGTCTGCAGAGAAAGATTGATTAAACATAATAATGTTAAAACAAAATATTTTCCCCATTTCTTTCTGTATATCCAAGCAAATAAAAATTAAGGAGAAAAAAACTCAATAGTAATTTTTCTTTTTTTTTTCCCTCATCCTCCTTTTTTTTTTACTGTTGTGGGTATTCATGTCATCTGTTTTACATTAGATTCGTATCTCTTAATATGGTCTCTAACCAGTTCTTATGAGAAATAAAGGGAGATTGAAAATAACTGAGAAACATAAAGGATTGGGAGGGGTACAATGTGAAAGGCTGACACATCATAAATCACAAATTACAAGAAGTTTTGAAGATGTGGAAGAGCAAATTTAATATGCTAGAAGTTCATTCTAAATGAAGTTTTGTTGTTTAATACCTGAATTATCTTCTGTAAAAAAGTATCAAAAGAAGTAAAGTCAAGTTTACAGAAATAGAGAGAAGTCAAGTTTATACCCCATTATTTTATTTTATTTTTGCTTATGCTTTGTTATTTACCTATGCTGACTTTGCAGCACTACGTTGCATAAGCCTCCATACTTTCCATAGTTCTTCACTTGTTCCAGGAATATTTTATTGCCTTCATATATGTTCTAATTATAAGCTTTTAATTATAAGGCTAAGTGATATCTCCTTAAACTGAGTTCTGGTAAATAACTAACTGCATCGAGTAATATCGGTTGGTTTGATTTAAATTATTTATTGGAGACTTATTTTGGTGTTGAAAGAAGGTTTAAGCAGCTTGTATGCAAAAAGGCATGAGTTTTCAAGAAGGAAAATTTAAAAATTTTACATTGACACAGGTCTCAGTCTTTTTAGAATATAAAAAAACAATTTCCAAAAATATTCTCAAATCCCAGCCAGAGAGAGAGATATACTAATGCTTGAGTGCCAGTTTCTCAAAGCGACCAAGACCAGTCTACTACATCCGTACTTAATAAGTCTAGTCACTTGCATCATATTATTGATGCTAGCTGGAAGGTTTCTTAACTACCTCAAATAAGCACATACCTTTGTAAAATCAGAGATACATTGTACCTGCAAATAAATAATCTCATTTAACATTAAATAGAATAAAAAAAAAAAAAAGTAAATGAAGAGTAACAGAAAAGAAATTATGGTTTAAGGCTTTCTTTATTCCATTCCAATTATTTTCAGTGTTATTAATCCATTGAATAAGCAATTAATTATGCCATTTGTACTGAAAAATGTAACTTTATTGAGTCCATCACCAAAATAAATGTCTTGAAAATACTTTCTAATTATGAAGAAGCAGGCCTGTAGAAATAAGGATGGCATACTTTTTAGTCCTCTTTTTGGCCTTGTTAAGTAACATATTCCCCGTAAGGCTGGCTCTTACCTAAACCTGCTCCTATGTTCCAATTTGTAATTCTTCCACTCTTAGTCTGTAACTCCTGACCATGGCAACCCATGTAAATCACATTCACTGTAAAATCAATCTGGCTTTAGCACCAGAAAATCATTTCCTCAGGAAGTGGGATTAATTATATACTAAGGCTAGACAATTGCCTTAGAATCATAGAATCATTAAATGGCTTTGTTTGGAAGCAACCTGAATAAAGAACAGTGAGTTCCATCTGCCTTGCCATGGACAGGGACACCTTCCACTTGACCAGGTTGCTCAAAGGCCCATCCAACCCGGCCTTGTAGGAAATTCTTTGAAGAAATATAGTGAATAAATTTAAAATATTAGTTCCAATGTATCCAAGACTGTACATGTCTGCCTTCTTCTTTTCCCAGTTCAGGCCTTCTTACCTTGCCTCTCCCTGCTCTATAGTTTGGCTTCTCCTTAGCCCTATGATCTGTATTCTCTATGTAAGAGATAGTATTTCATTGCTAAAATCAGACAGCTCTCTTGTGCCTTCAAGCCTACTTGGACTCATTTGAGTAGACCACTGATGACTGAGAGCTAGGGTATAAGCCAGTTAAGATGGTATTTTTCTGCTTCCTGCATACCAAACCCTTCTTGAATTCATCTTAATGGTAAAAAAAAAAAAATTAAAAAAAATCCTGAAATTAACAAAAATGTCATACAAACATATGGAGCGCTTGATATTGCTAACTTAGAGCAGATTCAAAACTAACCTGATACACATAAACAAGATGTCTTTTGGAACACGTTAAATAAATATTCCACTATATGGAAATTATTTAGTCATGTGACATTAAACAGCAGCCTTTTCTGGATATAAGAGTTATGCTAGGCCTCATTCAGACTATGGAAAAATCAATCAGTATAAAAAATGTAGAGTCTTCACAAGAGAGGTGATTTAGCTTCCTGTGACATGAAGTCAGAAATGTACTTCAGAAGACTTATGCTTGTCCTTTCTTGAACTAACACATGTAAGCCACACTAAGAAAAGGCTTAAAATTAATTAATTAATTTGGACTGTAACTGTATGGCCTGCTTTACAAAAGTTTTTGTCCAAATCTGACAATGTATGTAAAGAAAATTTAATGAACTCTATTTCACATCTTTCTGTATCTCTGTAGTCATGCCCGTGCTGAACATCTTCTGTAACCATTTTGTCATTAAATAGCACTTCTACAGCTGCCGTGGTAGTAGCCACGGTGAAGACATTGGTATATAAAAGGCAACTAGACTTTCACCATCTCTTCATCTCATCCTACTTGGAACAAGGCTGGACGACATAGTGGGAAGGAGGAACAAAGATCACAGTTTTCAAGTCCTTCCCACAATTACTTCTGCAGGGAGTGTTGTATTTCTAAATTGGGTAGACAACTAAAAGCAGACAAGTATAATCAGGTATAAGGACCCTATCATCTGCTGGTCATCTGAGCTGGCTGAACCTAAACCTTTCCAAACTGGGAGACATGTAACCTCATTACTATGGCACCATTACCATGAGCCATCCTGCAGTCAGGCACTTTCACAGCACTGTGGCTGGTGGTTACGTGTGCCTCCACCGACTTTGTAGAAGGTTTAGTGTACAGATTCAAATTTTCTGGCAGAATAACATGCTTTAGTCTTAACCAAATTCTCATCTCTGAAGGCATTTATTAAAAGAAACTGAAACCTGGACTCTTACCTTAGTTTTTCTGCATGTCCCATTTCCCATCTTTTCAAAAGGGACAGAATAGAGTAGGATTCTGATGGAGGAAAGTATGTTCATATATTTCTTGGTCTTAGCTCTTAGAAATAGTATGCATTGTAAGTAGGATGAAAATTGTGCATACACTGATTTGAAATTACAGGACAAGAGGAAAAAAAACCAAAACTCTACTATCTTTTACAACCAACTGGCATAGATTTAACAGTTTCCAAAAGCAATATAAGTTACTGATGCATAAACATATTGAGATTAGTCTGTGCTCTGTTTATTTCTGGTTGAATGATAAAAACCATTGAGTGAAGGCCAAGTATCAATCTTAGTCAGCCACACTGCGGTGAAATAATTGCAGCTTCATTGATCCAGTTCAATCCACCAGTCACGTGTACTGTCCTGGTAATTAAATATTTAACAACCCTTGTTCTTCTGCCACAAAAGGCTGTGGCAAAGCAAAATTTGGACCAGGCTGCCTTGAAACAGAATAGAAAGCTGGTTTTATGATTATTTGCAAAAATTAATTCCTTATTTTTGCAAAACTCAGTGAAGCAATTATGTCTTTCTCTGCCACTGTCAAAAATGCAGCCCTTCATTTTCCTCTGTGTTTTCTATATTGGCATTTTTAAGTGAGAATATCTCCATAAGGGCTCTTGTGTCTTTTGTGTCAATGATTTTTAAAAAAATGTAGATTATGTGGGGTGGGGGTAAAATGATTACTATAACGAGGATAGCTACTAGACAGAAAGACTCAGAGAAATGATGGGATTCCCAGAATTTATCATCGTAAAACCAAAAGGGACATATGTCAAAAAATATTCAAATGGGAGCAATCCTTCTTTCCAGGTATATGGGGTTGAGACACAACTCTTTTTTTATTAGTGATTTTATTTTAAGGAAATATTTTGTAAACTCCATTTGAAAATGCTATAACTGAAAAGAGCTACTATAAACTCAGCAGAAAAGCAATAGTTTGTTTCTTTTGTCTTCCCTGTCCTTATTTGCTATTAGAGAAATCCAAGAAACAAAATCAAATGAAATTGTGAAAATCTACTTCAAACACACTCCTATCTCCTGAGACAAGAGTGGAAGATTTGCTTCCACATATGAGTGTCATATGCATTCAAACCATTTGTTTCTTTGTGCTTCAGGTCAGTGCCTTCAATCAGACAGTTCTAACAGAGTTTGAATATAATGTGTCATCCTTAAAACTGGTGGCTCGGAAACACAAATGTGGCTTGATTTTCCAAATAATGTCACATCATTAATTTTCATAAAACCAGCAATGTGTGTGTCCCTCCCATTTTTAATGGTATTATTATTATTTTTTTTGGTTGAGGAGGTTTTGATTGTTTGTTTTTGCCAAAACTATGAAATGCATCTAATACAGGATATGTGGCAGTATGTTAACTCTCAGTTTCTCTCTATAAAACACCCTAAATAAATATTGATAATAATTTTCTAATTCCCCACATCATCATAATCTGTCTGTATATTTTATTCATATGAATGATGTGTCTATGCACTTCTGTATTCCCATGCTTTCAGCAGTTGACCAGTACACTATCAAATAACTACTTATTTGGGTGTTTAATTTATGACACTATCCACATACCTAATTTTCAGAAAATGCTGAGCATCCACTATTCAAAGCTGTGAGGCAATGTAATAAATTCAGCTCTTAGAACTGTCAGTCACCTTTACATATCTCTAGCCATACATTACCAAAAGAAAGGATTTTTGTTGGTGGTTTGTTTTGGGTCTTTGCTTTATGACTGAGTGCAAATAAATCATGCCAGCTGTAAAAACCCATTGCAGAGTGATTAGAAGGAGGAAATGGACACATTCATTTATGTTTTGAAAACATAAGGATATGAAAACCGATATTTATGAGGGATTTCTTACAAAAGCCTGAAATTTAGAAAATGATTAGACCATCTCTTACATAGCTGAGAAAGAAGCTTTTTTGAGGACTGGACTATTTTTTCAGAATGAGCAAATATGGAAAAAAAAACAACTGACAAGCTGATTCACATGTCCTGTTGTATAGCAGACACTGGTGTTTTTTTTCCAGATATATTTCTTGCTGAAGGAATGAAGGGTTTAAGCATATGTGCAGACAAGACCTGCACACTAATCCTCTCTTTCTCCTGTCTTTGGACTTTAAATTGGCCTTAACTTTGTTGTGGCCCCTTTGTTGCAAAGTATTTTGGTAAAGTTGTGCATCTTGCTGGGAAGACGCAACGTAGACTTCAAGCCCACTCTTGTGTTTAAGTCTTTCCTTCACAATAGAGATTCAATCAGAACTATACAATTATGAGGCCATTCAGGCTCTGGTGACATTCTGGTTTATAGTTTTTCTGGGAGAATTTAAAACAAATTAAGCCATTCCCTTTCTTTCCCTTCCCTGGTTTTGTTTCTTTCAAGTACAACATATTTTAAAAAAACATTGGAGCCAAAGCATATCACCAGATAGGTGAGCTCCCTCAGGGTCACTGACCCCCACAGCCTTTCTGGCACTGAGGGCTCAGACTGAGTCATACACCTTGTGTTTGGCCCTGGAGTTTAGGTAAAGCACTGTGTAGCTATAGAGCAAAAATTTTGCAAAACTGTGGAAAAAAGAAAAAATTAGCTCCTATGGAGATGCTTCTGAGCCCTTGACCAACAATTAAACAACAAACCCATGGTTTGTTCTCTGTTTTGTTTGTGGATCCTGGCAATAACTGTAGTACTGTGACTGCTTTGTTGGCTGAATAGGGTATTACAACTACAAGGCACCCTTAAAAATCTCTGCAGGACTCTGTATTACAGTAACTATTAGAGAGTTGACAGCATTTGTAGGAACAGTATGTATTGGTGCAAATGTTCCAGCATGCAGAGGAGAAAGTATGCAACTTTATTAATTCCTCCACTTAATGTATATATAACTCTTTTCAGGACTATCACAGGCTTTCCATTTTGAATTTAATTTCTGATCCACACATGCCGTTACTCATATATTAGTGAGTTGTGAACTACAAGACAGAATTTCTTCAAGAAGCAGTACCAGTGCATTCAGGTGGTTTCCTCTAGACTTTGCAACTAAAGTCTGTGCAGTTGTATTTGGATTAGATTAGAGGGACAACTTTAATTTCTGTTTTTTTTTTTTCCTGTCTGACCACAGTGTTGCTGTATTCTTCTCTTCAGTAAAATGCAGTGTAACTTGGGGGTCATTTTGGTGCTGCTCTCACCACGTATTCACCTGTGATATTTCCACAGTGTGACCCCAGATTCTGGTTCTCTACTTTGCAATGAAATTTGTTTCTTTCAATGATTTAAAACTACTGCTGCCCAAAGAATAATCTTTTCTAGTGATACCAATGCTCTAAGGACAAGTAAGCACTATTTAGGAAAAAAGGGATTATAATTAAAATGAGAGTATAATTAGAAAAAAAGAGGAAGGCCTTTGGTTTGAGCCAAGTGAAATTGCTCATGCAGTGGTTACAAAAGCATCTTTAGAATGCTCCACCATTGCCTACAACCATTCTCAGGTCAAAATTCTGGGGAAAAAAAGATAGAAATAAATTATTCTCACAATACTCTAAAAAGTTGTTCTAACCCAAGCACCCAATATCTCACAGAGACAAACAAAATAAAATCCAAATTAGTGACATTTTAACACTACTAGTTTAAAATATCTCAAAGCAGTTTTTTGCAAGATCAGTTTATAGGAGGAACTTCAAGCAGAAAAGTATGAATAATTAGGAATTGTTTAAGAATATTTTCAGTTGTTACTCAAGAAGCTTCAATCTCATAATCCAAAAGGAGGGCCACATTGATTAGAACACAGCCTAACTGAGAGTGAAAAAATAAAGCAGCTATTTAAAATATATCTAACTATTATAAAACAAAGTAAATTGGAATAAATTAATATAAAGCAGAAATTAAGATTTAAAATTTTTCTGTAAACTAAAGCTTGTAATGAAGAAATAACATGCTTGCAGAATAAAGCTTATTGTAGTTGTCAGTGATAGAATTGTCAATTGTGTTAAGAAGGAGATAGAACTACTTAGGACATATACTATCAGATAAAGCTTGAATAGAACACTAAAATGAAAATGTCATCATTTTTCTGAATTCATTACATAGTGTATAAATAGAGGCTTTATTCATATTTTATGTATGTCATTGAAAAATTATAGAAAAACATCTTGATGTAATTTTAAGAAGCTATCTAGTCTGTTTCCTGACTCTCCAAATACCTTTGCCTTTCATGACAGGTATTCATCTAATGTATTTTCACAGATGTCCAGCACTGAAAACACTGCAATTTCATTCGGCTTTCTATTCCAGTGTTCTACTATACCTGCCCATATGAAGTTGTTTCCCATTTAACCTTTCCCAATATCTTTACTTCATGCTCCAGATTAAACCCCTTCTTTCTTGTCCAATCCACTCTTTTACAATCTTGAACACTGTTATTATGCCTTTCTACTTTTTTTTTTTTATGTGAGACAAATCCAGTTATTTTATCTCCCATCATAAGTCATGTTTTCTAGACCTCTGAGCATTTTCGTCAGTCATATTTGGATTACCCTCAGTATTTCCACGTCTTTTTTGAAATGCACTATTTGAAACTGAACTCCAGCTGAGGCTTTCACAGTGCTAAGAAGGGCTGGATTGTTTCCTATGTCTTGCCTGGTTTACACATCTCACTGTGATGTTAACCTCTCCACAACATGAGAACACTTCTGACTTGTGTTCAATAATAATTCAGTCAAATCCTAAGATAAGCTTCTAAAAAATTGCTACTCTCTTGGTTTTTCAGTGGGTTTGTTGTGGTTTTTTTTTCCCATTATGTTGTGTGGCTGACTTTTTTTAAACACGTAACTACTGAATTCCATACAGACTTTTTCCTCAGATAATTTCTTCAGTTGGTTAAGATAATTTTGATCTCTCTTCCTACTCTTATCTCCAGTCAACTGTAAATTTGATCACCACGGTCTCTCTTCCCTCCTGAGGCTCAGTCAGTCATGAAAATATTGAGCACAGCTATATCCAGGGCAGCACGTGCCTGGGTATGTTCTGTCACTGACCATGGACCACTACTAACCACTGTCTGGAACTGCTATCCATTTGATTTTGCATTCAGTTTATAGACCATACAAGATTTACTTGGGATCCTCCGAAGATGACAAAAACTTCATTAAAACAAGAATATACAATGTCATCAGTATATTTGCTGCTGAGTTATTGTGTTGGAGAAATAAATTTGGTATGATTTGTTCTTGGCAAATTTCTGTTAGGTCTCAGTCTGATGAAATAGTTTCCACTTTGACAGAATATACTAAACAAAAACTACTAAAACTTGACATTTCAACCAGTGAATAAAAGTTAACTTGCTTCCAAGATTTTAATAAGAGTTGGTTGAGTGTCTGTTTAAATTGTGAATATTATTTTCCTGTAAGTTTGGAAAGAGTGGGTAAGCTCGAATAGAAAAGTCTTAATGTCATTCATAAAAGATAAATAAAATGAATGCGTTATAATCCTTGCCTTCCTAAACACTAGTCCAGCTACCTAAACAATTGATGGAGAAATTCATCAATAAAGATTAAGAGAAAGTGATATAATAGAAGTCAATTAAGACAGACTTCACAGGAAATTGTATTTTCACAAAAGACTTTTGATTTTAACTGCAATGACGTTTTGATTGAATAAAATGCAAGAATTCATACAATATTGCCAAATTTTTGTGACACGTTTGTCATACTAGTGGTTCCACTTTATAAAAAAACAAACCTACAACAACAACAAACCCAACAAATAAACAATATCAAAACTAGAAAACCATAATAAAAAACTAGTTAATTGAGCAGTAGCTGAAATGTAATTATTCACAGGAAGTCATCTCTGAGTGGGTAGGTTTCTGAGTAGGTCCAGAGAGGAAGTTCTGGCGCTGAATTGCTTTCCATTTGTACTGTTTTTCTGGGGAAGCATGTAAAGTTATTTCAGACAAATTTTCAAGTGACAAAATGATAACGGAAATACTGATAAGAAAGACAAATTCACCCTAAGTTAGGTACAAAGAAACCATAAAATGTTTTAAAGATATAATATATAAAATCATGTATTTAAGAGAAAAAATACCTACCTCAGAATTATATGTGTATGTCAAATGTCTCATAAAGCCCTGATTTTCACAAGTTGCGAGCTATGGTGGTGAACAGGTCATATTGCAAGACTATGGGCAAAGAACAGCATGTTCTATAACTGCATGAATATGAATGTGTTGAGCTGAAATAAGGAGGTTATTATTTCTGTTCAATGAATTCCTGTATTTTGGACAGTTCTAAAAATAGGGAGTCTGATTCTGGTCATTACAATGTTAGTTAAACCATGGGGAAACACGCCTTTTTCTTAAAGTCTGAAGATTTATACTACAAAGAGATAGATAAGAAGTCACTTGATTGGTGCAAAATGCCAGAAGGAAAAATGAAAATGTGCAAGTATCTAAAATGTAAATATGTAAGTAGTGTGTCTGCATACTAAGGGGAAACCTTTTCATTGGTTTAGAAAACGTGAAGAAAGTGAAGAAAATTTAAAAAAAAAAAAAAAAAAAAAAACACAAAACATTTCTATTCCACAAACTTTCATATTTTGGTATATAACGTGCACAAAGAAATGTCTGGATTTCAGTTTCTGTAAAATGGAAATAACCTTTCACGGAAATAACCTTGCATTTCTACCATTTTTTCTCCATATGGGCTCCCCTTCTTTCAGTTAGTTCTGCTAGAGATTCTTACCTTCCTTTTGGTATTCTCTTTTGCTTTTCACAGAAATAAATTAACAGAATTGAGGGGGTTTGTTTGTTTTTGTTTGTTTGATTGATTGTTTGGGTTTTGGTACGGTTTTTAGGGTTTTTTTGTTGGGGTTTTTTTGTTTGTTTGTTTGTTTCATTTCGTTGTTGGGTTTTTTCCTACAGTTTCACAGATGGAAAAGAGAATAAAGCCAGTCAAGACACAAGCTCAATGTTCATATAACTTGTACATGACTAATACATGTATTGCATAATCTCATACAGGGTGAGCAATCAATCTGAAGTTGACTTCTGAGGTCCCTCAGAAACTAACTCCACACCTACCTGTGAAAAAATAACTGTAGGGATGAATAGTGATGGTATTTGTGCTCAACCTGTCAGATCTTCTGGACAAGAATGAACAAAAACATCATCTCTGATGAAACCACAAATAGTGCAGCCCATTTGTTTGAATGTACCACAATAAGTCATGTAGAAAAGCACATTCTTTGGAAACAAAAATGGGCTTGCAGGGTTTTTTTCTAACCTTCTGCAGACATAAACATTAGTCATTTTCTGTGATTTTCCTGTAATCTGTCCTAATTATATGTGTACTGAAGGTTTTCATCATTAAGATGAACTAAACTTGCATAGAGAGATTTTTAAACTGCCAGTTTTTAAACAAAACCACATTGATATACAGTTCAATGTTCTACTTATGAAAGATTCATTTTTATGAACACCTACAGTATGCATAGGATTTTTGTGACTTCTGATAATTTTAAAAGTCAATTTTTCTGCCTTCTATCTCATCAGAATTCTTACAAGATGTTATACACCCAAAAGATACTTGGTTACAGAGAACTTCAAAACCAATAGGCTAAAAGCACTGGTTCTCTAAGAACTCCCAAAGCTGCTGAGTCATCTGTAGCTCTGGGAACAGGAGATATCGTTTACTGATTAACCCAAAAGACAAATACTACCTTTTTTTACAACAGAGATAACCCATTTCTGTGAATCATGGACAGCTGCAAAGGAGAGGAAAGGAATATGCACTGTTGGACTGACTGACAAAATTATGGTATTTCCTATGCTGATTGAATAGCATCTCATAGCTGTAATGTTAATCTTGGGAGACACCTCTAGTAATATGTTTGTAGTATGAATGAAAACAGAGTAACAAATACATACCTTGAATGAGGTGAATCCTCCTGAAGCTAGTACTTTATGGAGTCTTCTTAACCATTGATCAAAAAAACTAAAATCCATTAGCACAGAAACCCTAGAAGACAGCAGAAGATTTGACAGGAAATCTCTCAATTTTTATTAAGGAGCTTAAATTCACCACGAAAAAGTCTGCTTAAAAATCTGGTGATCTAGGCTTTGGTACATCTGAGGTGTTAGAAATACTTTGAATTAAACTGCATGAATATGCACCCAGGTCATTTAAATCTACATTTACATCCTGGTATGCCATGTTTGGTTACTCCCAAAAGATGCTTGACTGCTTTAGCAGATGAAAGGTCTCATGATATGTTTGTTGTTTGGGGAAATAGTGCATATATGTGCCCCTGCTGGAACATCTGATACATACTGTATTAGAATTTTTTTAAAAATATTGCTAGCAGTTTATGACAACTTTAAAAGTTAAATTCTTGGAAACCAAGAAAAAAGTGGATTTAAACATATCTATGAAACTTAGTCACCTTCACTTGCATGTGAGGCACATAAATGTGTTGGCATGTAATTAAAAACAATATGTAACATGCATGTCCACAGTAATACTACTAACTTAACCATGTTGCTTTGGGTCCCTATGGTCATACCTCTACATTATGTTATGTGGATATGTCACTTGCAGCTGTTGTTGGTCTGTGGCATTCTTTAATATTCTTCATTCAATTTAGTATTTTTTGATTCTCATTATTTTGCTGCTGTGGCCTTAAAGTTTTGTAAAACACAACTCTGTTACCATGTAGTGTCTCTGGAAGTGATCAGAAAAAAAATTAGCTTTGGGAGTTTAAGCTTGTCCTTATATATAACAAGGAGGTTAACAAATGTCAGCAGTAAGAGGGACACAGACCACTTCTATCCCACACCCAACTCACAGCCTTAACCTGATCAGAAAGGTTTTCCCAAGTTCAGTGTTCATCAGACTCCAAGCCTGACTAATGTCAGGCTGCAGGTCAACCAGCTGTGCAAGGGGTTCATAATCCACACCCATCCCTTTGAGACATTTCACTCTTATGAGAAACTTTTTTTTTAAGAGAACTTAGTTTATTCTAAGGAAACAAAAGGGGACCAAACAGCCTTTTCCTGCTTTGCTGAGCTGTCTTCAGGGGCAAGAGAACAACTTACAAAGAGAATAGAGAGGCAATGCAGATGGCAGATGACTCCCAGTGCTACTGCCATGTCCTCTTTCTTCTGCAAGAAGAACATTTTAATTTCTGCTGTTTACTTAGTTTACATGGCATCCCAGTTGGGTTTTCCACTTGAGATTGCATAGCTATTCATTTATCTCCTCTCCTCTCCTCTCCTCTCCTCTCCTCTCCTCTCCTCTCCTCTCCTCTCCTCTCCTCTCCTCTCCTCTCCTC
>JAWWEE010000105.1:40768542-41059247 GCA_035221455.1 Xenops minutus | reverse complement strand
TTATATTCTATGATCTCCTCTCCTCTCCTCGCCTCTCCTCTCCTCTCCTCTGTATTTCTTTTTTTTTATAGCAAAAAGTTTTGCCTTATGAGAAAACATTTGCCTTTAGCTGTATGTCAACCTTTTGATTTCTTAAAGATTTTTTTCTAAACCAGAGCAAACAATTAACAGATTTTACAAAAAGCCATTTTATGCCTAGAGAGATAGACAGCTAGAACATATTTGTCAGCATGGTATTGCAAAGTGCTTTCCTGGAAGATGCCGGGCCCCTAATATCACTATTTAAAAGTACCAAACTGCAAGGCTGAAAGATATGAATTAGAGAGTTTAAAGTTTCAAGGCTTTTAATTGCTACAAACTAAAATTTAACAACTGAAGAGAAAAAGAACAATCTAAACCCTTCTTCATACCCATCTATGGCTCTTATCCACTACAATCCCACATCTGTTAAAAAGGTTTTCTGAAAATGTCTGTACAGATACCTTTTTATTGTAGAAATGCATTGAAAGGTATTTATGACTTGAGCTAATCGTATATATATTTCTGTAATGTATATGCACGTTTTCTGTAATTAACTCAAATATTAACTATCAAAATATTTCTGTTAAATTTTTCTTTTCCAAAATGCTTTTTAATGCAAGACAGACATTATTTTATTTCCTACAAATAATTACACTTTTCAATATATTCTCCTCTCAAAAGTATAAAAACTTCAAACTACTGGATGAAATTTAATTTGCAACTATAAAATTAATTTTTTGTCAAATAAAAAGGGGATAGGAGAGGGCTAGGGTGAGTATGAAGAGCTGAAGGGTGGGTAGAGGGAAAAGGTAGATGCGAGTTTGAGATCACCCCTGATTATTTTCCTTAACTTGCATTTGAGTACTTTAAGATTTTTGCTAGGAAAGTGTTGAAATGCCATGACCAAAACTAAAATTGTGGTATTTTTGGACAGAGTGGAAACAGAAAGGATTAGCAACCTTATAAAACAGCCTTTTCTCTTGAGACTTCAGCTTAATTTTGTAGCTTCAAGTTGCTCTCTTCTTCTCAACTTGAAGATATACAAGAAAACTATCAAAAGATTGTTTCATATTGCAAGGTAAAGCAATGCAGTTTTGCATAAGAACCATGCAAATGTGTATGATCATATGTGCCAAGGGAAATGTGGCTGTCATATGGCAAAATTCTGAGAGGTCACAACTCAGAGCTTTAATCTGAGAGCAGATGCCTGCAAAAACATTCAGGACTGCAAAAAGTTGACCAAGTTTCATGGGGTCCTCAAGGAATTACTACAAAAAGATGAACTTTGCAGAAATTCTGCTTCCTCAAGACTGGAATAGATTTGGGACTTCTTTCTCTGGAAGAATAGTTATTTGATCCATTCAAGATGTTTTGAGATGACAAAGATTTGAAGACCCTCCTGTTCCCTGGACTTGCAGAACCTTTGTGACTACATGTGTACTAAAAATTCAAAGCCAGCGAGGTCTCATTTTTGGCCCTGAGAACAAGTAGGTTAGACTACCCACTCCTGTACTTCTCAAAACAGGATGGCCATATCCAATGAGATTGTTGCTACTAGTTTCTGGCCTGTGCTTGCTGCTTGTTGTGCCTAGTTATATCCCAAGAGGTGTTCAAACAATTTCACAACACAGATGGTCAAGGTTCATAGCTTGTGTCCCTCCTTCCCTGTGCCTATTTGATCAACTTTTCTTAAGAGACAAAAACACATTTGATGGAAATCAAAATATCATCTGCCCTAAACAATGGCATCTGCTACCTGGATGTAGTCACATGATCTACAGAACTTTAGGGCAGCCAAATAAAAATTTAGATATATTTGGGGATAAATTTTTTATTTGTTTGTTTCTTTCTAGCTATCTGGGAAGATCAAAAGAAAAAAATATCCCTACATATTTTTCATATCCTCTGGAAACAAAATGCTTTTTCTTCTGGGCACAAAGTGAAAGTCAAAGATACAAGCTGCAAGACAACTGAAGTACAGAATAGGTGTGCATTTGCATGAAATGTTTTTTCTAGATTTAATACATTTTTTCTTATTCCATTTTCTTCTGAAGATAGAATCAGCAGTAAAAGCCCTCCATCATGCCATCTTAGAAATCATTTCTCTTCACTTGTCTGGACATAGAACATCCCTGAAGACACTGGAACACCTGTTCTTGTGAGAACCAACATGCCTTTACTGTGATGTATAATAAAGAACTGTTGCAAGTCCAGATGTCAAGTTATGAACATTGTGCAATTTGGCAAGCGGTTCCAACTCATTTCATACACCAGGGTTCCTGTCTGCTACTCTACATCACTGAATTGAACAAATATGTAGCTTCAGACCAATCCACCAGTGATAAGCATGGGTATTCAACAGCATGAGGCAACAGCTCTCTTCAGACCACTCCCAGACCACGGGCTGTAGTTTGGGAAACACTGAACTAGCCAATGGTTACAAAAGGCTCTGAGAGGTAATTGCTATGTCAGTGCTAAGTATTATTATTATTTTCCTAGCTAGCAAAACCCAAAAGATAATTATATGATACGCAATACATCATACTAGAGCGGAAGCCATACTCGTCCTTGGGTTTGGTTACAGTTTTGTGGAATCAAAAATGGAGGGGAGCTGTATCTTTCATTGCTCATAAAACAAGAGCAGCAGAAAGAGGGTTCAGATCTCATATATAACCGGTAAAGAAAAACACACGAAAATGTGAGGGGAAAGAATGCTTGTGAACAGTATCTAGCCAAGATTAGGGCCCAATTGACCCTGACTTGTCCTCCAACAACAGAGGACCTGGTTCATCTCCCACTTCCTCATATGCAGAAGCACTTAAAGTAAAAAACTGTGCTTGGGGAAACATGGAATCTCTGTCTCCTCAGATAACTGCTCCTCACCGTGGAGACGGTGAACTTCACATTTATCAACATATACTGACAGTGACCCTCATATTTACAAACATGTACAGGTGAACACATTTTTGCCAATTAAGTTAATACCTTTTGGTTTTCCAGTCATTGCATATAATTTCTATTACTAGAAGATTCCTGCACTGCCGAGCTTTGTATCTAAACCTTTCACAAACTATGTGCAATGTGAATGGTCTGCAATTCTCACATTACAGAAGAGGAATTACATCCCAGAAACAAAGCCCAGATTTTCAAACTGGATTGGGCATCTCATTCTTTGCTGGATTCTGTTGGGTGTTAGGTGCGAACGTATCTCTGAAACTTGAGTGATGGGCTGGGAATCACACAGGGATACCTTGAAATAGTTCCCAGATATTCCAAGTCCAGATGGAACAATCTAAGCAGTGGGATATGTTCATTGTTCCCAGCTTCTTATCTTTTCAATTCATACTAGTGAGCTTTGATTGGCAAATGAACTCACTGTTATTGAAGGCTGACAGCAATGATTTTGCTGTAATCACAGAGCTGCATGCCCCAATGATATAAGAAATACATAAAAAAAGGTATGACCTGTGATGAAATTATTAGTGTTGGCTCTGTGGTGGTGATACAGAGCAATATCAGAAATGCTGGTTAAATGTTGTCTGTACGCTCCAACCCTCCCTTAAGCACCAACCTCTAATAATATATCACAAGACAGCAAGTCAGTATACACATGTCTAATAATCAGTTATTTCATGGACAGTGTAGGACCTTGCTGAAAGTGGGTCCAATCCCACACAGGCCATACTAAGCCTTGCAAATACAGTCAGAGTCTGCAGATAAGGGCAGGAGAAGTCAGGACCAGTTCAGGCTTTTATGGTTATTTAAATACCCAATAAAGAATATGTAATCCAGTCCTGCAATTACCATCATGTGAATGGAACTCAGTAAGAAGGCCTCATTCTTAAAGGATACTTTCCAGCAGTGCATCCTCAGTGGCTTTACAAAGGGAGACACATATTTTCACCCTTTTTTACAATGTGGGAAACCAATGTATGCCAAGATGCAATAGTACAAAATGAAAAGTCAGTAGTCTAGACAGGAATAAATCCCAGGCAACCTCAGCCTGATGTGCTCTTCTGCAGTGCATTGGGGGAGCTTTGAAGAGATATTCAGGTGTGGAGTCATTGTTTTTCCCTTCAAATTTACCATAAAACCCATTGCACTCATAACAGTTTCGGTTTCTGAATCATACAGACTCATTTATGTCACTAGAATTACTTTTGATTAGCAGTTGTGAATGGGTTTTACCTATTTTTTTTTCAAAATCTGTCTATGAAAAAAAACAAAGGTTGCAGAGACATAGAAAGTGGAGACACGCAACTTGCACCTTTCCTTACTCTTTGGTCCCGATTCTTCCCACATATGAATAATCTAATACATGAGGAGTCATAAAGACTTTATTAGGGTTTTTCATGCTTCAAGCTATGTCAGTGTATAAATGAGGAATATTATTCTTGCAACTCTGCTTACAATATCATTCAAGTATTTCTGAAGTGACTCAGAAAGTGAGGGGTAAAATATCTACTGGAATTTGAAAGCTATCCTCATAAATGCTTTTCTGCCATTTCAGTGTAGAAAAACCACTCATTACTGAGTACAAGGTGGAAGAGCATGAATCATTTATTACAATTACATTATTTTGAGTGAGTATTGTAGATATGATTTGGTTTTTTTCAAAGAGGTACTAAGTAATGATTTCTTAACAACCACATTCCCCTCCCCTGCCCTACCCCAATGTTATTAGGATTTATTCCAATTGTCATTGTAATGTCTGAGTGCTCAGTCTGGTGAAAAAAATCCATTTAACCTTGGCTAGCGTTTTCAATGGGAGCTGGGTGGCTCAAACTCCAGGGAAAATCTAAGCTCTTATTAAAGTACCTAAATTGTAATCTTTTCTAGGACTTAAAAGCATTAGCTCTGACCAATTTCCCATGAAACTGAGATGAAGAGTCAGCTTTGTCTCACACTTTTGCAGTCAGCTTTGTCTCACACTTTTGCAGTAGCATGTAGTCATCCCATGTCTCCTCTCTGCCAGTACAGCAGATAGGATATTTTGGAGGTGGGCATCCTTCCATATCTGGCTGCATCTGTATTGGTCACATGAGTCAATTTTTCCCACTCACAGCTGTCATCTCACTCCACTCACCCCACTCATCCTTCAGTGTTTTCCATACTACATACTCCCAGCTGGATGTTACTGCTACATCTAACCCTTCCCCTTAGCTGTTTCAACAAGGAGTGAACTTTTCAAGGAAAATGAACAGTTCTGGTTTAGGAGATGTACACAGCTGTTCTTTGCTAGTCCCTGGCTCAAAAAAGGAACAGGACATTTACCATCATGCTGTGGACACAACCCTGAAATAATGGACTGGAGGCAGTAACTTTTATGGCCTGCACAAAATCAGCTGCAGGTCACCATTCCCTCAATACTTTCCTAGCCAGTTGTCTGTGGTTTTCATATGTATATATTTTACATGTAAGTATTTTGCATACATATATGTGTGTGTATCTTATATAGATAAGTGACACATGTTATTGGGGTTTTTTTTCAGTACAATACTCAGGAAAGTTAGCCACAACAGAATGGTCTCTGCTTGATGAAAGAGGAAAAAAATTGAAAGAGATTAAAATTACCAGGCAGAATGGAAAATCCTTTCAAAAGACAACAATAGCATAAGACCCCAAATAAAAGGTTGTGTTGCCAGGAAAAATTACCTTTGAGCCAATGTAACAATAACAACAGTATGAAGAAACCATTAAGAAGAAAAATACAAAGTAAAAGAAAGGGTCTAAAGACTCAGAAAGCATAAGGGCCAGCTAACTGCTGTTTTGTAAACCTTTGTACTGAATAATTAAATGTAGAACTGTTAAAAACTGCAAACATTTTAGCATGGGCTCATTAGCCTCTACTTCTGTACAGTGTTACAAAAGATACATAACTGAACCTGACTCCCTAAAATACCTGAATATTATTAGAAGCAGGCAGTATCTGAGGCAGATACAAAGAACAACTGTCTTCTCTGCAGGTTGGAGGTAGATGGAGGGACTTTACAGCAGCATCACCTTCCAGTGACCCTTTGAAAGAAGGGCAGAAAATGTTCAAAGCTCCTGCCTGAAGGGATTCATTGCATAAGGCAAGAAGTTCCTACAAATCCCACTTCAGCTGGACACTGAAGACATCTCTCCACAGACAACTGAACTTCAGTCCCAGTTGGCAATGAGGATTTGGTCTGGTAGCAGCACAAAAAGTGGCAACGTTGGAAAAGAAATTAAGAATGCCTTTTAGCTTGGTGTGCTCCCTTCTTCTTGCAGACAGGCTGCAGTGAGTTTGCCAAGCATCCCTATAGGCATGCTAACCTGATCAGCATGCTCAGGCCTGCAAGATCCTGTATATGCTGGAGGGTGTGTTTCAGCCTCTCCCTACACAGACTATGAGTCTGGCCAAGGTGATGCTGACCTATCCTTGGAATAACATTTTTTTTTGTGTGTGTGTGTGTGTGCTCAAAAGACTCCCCTGAGAGACCACACAGGGGCTCAAAAGGGGTGCAGAAATACTGTGGGAATGTCATGGAGGGACAGAGAGACTCAAAGTGAAAATGTTTTCCTCAGGCAACAGCCAGAGCCAGTGAGCCCCAGCAGCTGATGTCTATCTCTATGGAGCCCTGAGATCCAGCAATAACTCTTCCAGAATTTTTGTCTTCTTCCATGCTAGAGTAAATATCAGCTTCCAAAGAAAATGAGGAAAAAGGCAGCTGTTGAAACTCCCCCACAGAAGAGAACACAAGATTTGGTGTTCATCTGTAGAATTGCATCCTTATCTGAAGCTCTTCTGAAGTGTCTAACCCGTTTGTGTCTGTACAATTGCACAATTGGTATGGAAAGTTCATCATCTTTTTTTTTTTTTTTTCCCCTTTAAATTTTCAGGGAGTCTTGCTTCGCACAGGTCTTCATATAACATGCTGTTTCCTCAAAAACTGGTACTCTTGCATGTGTCAAATGCCTCCAAACCTCAATAGCTCCTATTTGTTTGGGTAAAAATTCTTAAGGATAGGGGATAAAAAATCTACAGCTTTCAACCTAAATTATCTGCCCACTGAATTCAAACTTCCCACTGCCTTCAGCCATTCAACCATTGGGTAAGAAAAACTTGTCTCCATCAACGCCCAGTTAATTCAGATTAATGTTATTTTCTGTTTGCTTTTTTTCCAGGCTGGTTTAGATTCTCCACTTCTCTTAACCATACAAGTAGGCACTTTTTCCTTCGTGTTTTGGTTGGCAAGTGGTATGAAAATTTTACACATCCAGTTGCTCCTGAGCAAGCCTCAGCAACCAAGGACAGGTTGTCATTGCCACTGGTATTTAACTCTCAGTGGCAAGTACTGTGGAGATACCAGAGGCATGGTAATACTTAATTTGACATAAAACTTTACTCCAGTAAGATGCTTGACATTCTGGTCCCTGTTAAATGCCTGTGTTTGTGTTCTAGTAGATGAAGGCCCTTCAGAAGTCTATATTTTCCTTGGAGTTAGATTTAGGAGGGATGTCTGGCTCATATACTGACCCAGGCTTGTTTTCCAAAGTTGACTTCATGTCATTTGGAAAGTATTATTCAAAATATCACTAGTCTGAAAGAAAGAGTCTGAGAATGCTTAAATACTTTAAATAAAAGAAGACAAATAATGTGAGAAACTACCACTAGCCTAAATTTTACTATCCATTAAATTTCATGTTGGATGATTTAAGTAATGAACTTGTCTGCAGCTTGTTCCATACAGAAAAGGTCATGCATTTCATTATTCATTTGTTCATTGGTGTGGTTTCTTTATTTTGTTTTGTTTAATTTTCTTCTGTACCCCTAGCCCATGGAAGGCAAAGTATGATGTTCAAAAGGCTGTTTATACTAAAAACCAGCAACAAAGCAACAGACCAAAACCACAGTCCTGTGCTCATCTACAGCTAACAGTTAATAACAGATAAACAAAGTCTAATAAAATAAACGCCTACGTGACCACTTGCCCAAAGCACAGGATAAGTCAGATTTGGAGGTCTGGAAACACTGAGTTGTTTATTCTTTTAAGCACACCTCTGAAGCTAACATAGTTACTAAGGAAGAGAAGTCACAAATCATATTTTATAAAGAAAATAGTCCCACAGGATTCCTGAATCAGCCAGGCAAAAGCAGAACTGAAAAGCAAGCCCCCCACCCCCACCCAAAAAAAAAAAAAAAAAAAAAAAGAAAAAAAAGGGGGTAGCTATGTGTTTGACGTTGTATTTATTCCTAAATTGAAAAAAATATTTTCAGAATTGGCTAAGTGATGTCTTATTTACAAATAGGCAATCTGTTAAATAAATAAAAGGTGAAAGAGAAATAGATGTAGAGTAAAATCTCCTGGCCAATAAAACATAGTCAGTCTATTTCTCTTTTTTTTTTTTTTTTTCTTTCCAGAATACATTATATTTTGAGAATAGAAGCCTGGTGTTTGCCATACATAAGTCTGAATACTGATTTAACTAAATCAGTCTAGAGTTTGTATGAGAAAAGTGAATCAAAGACAGACCATGTAAAAACATGTTCTGGAATAATATCTATTAGAAATGCTCTTCTGAAATAAAAGTATCTTTATTCCACAATCATTTGGATGCTGTTGAAGTGAAGCATTCTGGTCACATTCCTCAGTGACAAAAAGCACTTAAAAACCTTACTTTGTAATGTGTAAGAGTCGTGAATGGAGAGGAGTGGTTTATTGCTGAAGATCCAAGACAGATTGGAAACATCATTATTTATTTGCCTGTTAATAGTTAATGATCTATAAAAGTATCAAAATTGTTAAAAATATGCTATATTTTAATAGCTGTGTCTACATGGATTTCATATTGAGACGCAAATGTACACACGTCTGTAATACTGAAACTAAACTACTTCCCTTCTAACATAAAACTATGACAAGAGTCAGAGCAATGTACATCCATAACAGGGACCAGTTTAAACCAACACCACCAAAGTAATTAAACCATTTCTGGAACTGTGCATAAGAATGGTTACTGCTGTGTTAGGAAATATGTGGTCTATTCCCAGTCTTCCTGTCTCACTCTTGCTACTTCAGCTGATTTGTTCTTCAGCCTTGAACTTTATATTTCAATCTTTCTGCTTCATAGAAATGTACTTAGCTGTATGAAGTGGTCTAAAGTTGCTATAGGAAAAATATTGCAATAGGACAAAGTAGTTCATATTATAAAATCTTCTTAGTTTTAGCCTAGCCAAATGTCCTGAGAGTACTCTAATTGTTTCTTATTATTTCACAGGGGTGTTGGAAGGGAGCAAAGAATTTCTTAGCCCTGCTTATCTCAGCATTTCTGTTTCAATATTACCTTGAAACAAAGCAAAGATGGCTATGAGCCAGGAATAAACAAAGCCAGGCACAGACAACAGACTGTAGGTCAAGTGATGTCAAATACCAGATAACAATAAATGCAGGAGAGGAGGAAAAGAATTTAGCCTTGTCTAAAATACTTTATAATATAATAATGGGCATATACATGTTTGTATCTGCTATGTGAACCACTGGGACCTATGTTCACATCACCTCTATCCACAGTTTCCTATAATATTTATGGAGATGGTTTCTGAATGATACAAACCACAACAGAAATTAGAGGAAAGAAAAAAAAGGCCATGCCCTGTCCTTCCCCATCAGATAACCCTTCCACAATCATTTTGTGAAAGTACTGTCTTTCTGTTAATCCTTTTATCTTTTTGTGTGTGTGTGTGTGTGCGTGTGTGCCTGTGTGTGCATAGATGTCAAGGAACAGATTTTTTTTCAGACAACAACGTGCTGAATTCATCAAAAAGTGATGCTGTGTAATGCAGAACTTGTATTTAAAACTGCATGCATTAGGCATGCATGAAGGACAAATATCTTGCAAGTAGGTTTTGGAACAAAGGTACATTTGCTCCACCTTTGTGTCCCAAGACTTCATTTGTCTTCAAAGACATAAAAAATAAGTCAAAAAGCCCACTAACGTCTTCTGCAGTGGAACCAGAACTATTCAGGGAAATGCGACGTAATAATACAGTTCTAGTAAAAGATTGGAATATACTGGGTGGAAAAACTACCAGGTGAAGCCAGAAAGGGAAAATCTGAGAGGAAGAGAGGGCGAGAGAGTACTAACCTGTACATGTAGACATTCTGAAAAGGGTAGGCTTGGGAATGATGATGAGGAGTGAAGTGAATGCACCTGATTCATTCACAATACTCTTCGGGATAAGAGTGTTGGATGTAATAGAGATGCCACAGTGTCCAAAACAAGGAGGAATTCTGCCTCTCACTGCCTCACAACCAAAGTCTGTCTCTAAAAGAGACCGACCTATTTTGTGTAAAGACACAGTGCTAGTGTAGTTTCTGTAATTCTGGATGAAATTTTCTCAGGCAACTTCACTGATGTGGACAAGTTCCAAAACACAAAGGCCACACATTAAACTACCCTCTGAAAAGTTAAGAATGGGCAAATGAAGGTAAAATAAAGATGAGACATTCCTATTTTATCCTAAATATATTCAAGAATGGCTTTTGGGTGGGGAGGGTATTGTTTGTTTGTTTACTTTGGGGTTTAGTTTTTATGGGGGGTATTTTTTGGGACGGAGGGGTTGTGAGGAAGAGTTTTGTTTGGTTTAGTTTGTGGTCCTGTTTGGTTTGGTTTGGTTTGGTTTTTTGGGGTGGAGTGGGGACAGAGAATGCAATATTTTATCTAACCAGATAAGACCAATTACAACCCAAATAAAATGACCCTAATTATAGTTAATATTGGAATGAGCTGTCTTCCCTGAATTTTTTCCATCATAGAATAATAGAATGCTTTATGTTGGGGTTGGACCATAAAGATCATCTAGATCCAACCACTCTGCCATGGGAAGAGGCTCGCACTAGACCAGGTAGCTCAAAGCTCCATCTAACACAGCCTTGAACACTTCCAGGGATGGGGCATCCACAGCTTCTCTGGGCAACCTGTTCCAGTATCTCACCACCCTCACAGTAAAGAGCTTCTTCCTAATATATAATCTAAATCTACCCTCCTTCAGCTTAAGGCTGTTTTCCTTGTCCTTTCACTGCATGCCCTTATTAAAAAAAAAAAAAAAAAAAAAAAAAAAAAAAAAAAAAAAAAAAAAAAAAGATCATTACTACTGATGGTTCAGCTCCTCTGATATGAGTTCTGAAACTGATATAATGCCAGGTTACATCTTATGCAGAATTATCTAGGTACACTCAGAGGAATAAAGAATATAAAAGATTAAGCTTCACAGATGGTGCTGTATCTACACTGGCACTTTAATGGAAACTCTGTGACAGGAAAGATTAAAAAATATCATAAACCCCCCTTTGTTTACACAAACTTTTGGAGAGTTCTGCATTGATGACATTTACTTGTTATTCAGGAGACAAAGTCAGCAATGCCATTCTGGAACAAGACCATATACCAACAGGCAATAAGTACTAGGACCTGGAGACTGTGGATGGAGTTAGATATGCTTGTTTGGGGGATAGGGTGGGGAAACAAAAATCGCAGCAGTCCTCAAAAATTAAACTCTAACAGTTTGAAAGTTTGAAGAAAAAAAGTCATTAAATGGTAAAAAAAGAGGTTAAAAGGAAATATGAGGTGATGTTTCTACATCCCCTTGTCCCGTTGAGAATCACTCACGTCTGACTCTTGGCTACAACATGTACAGCCTGCTCATTAAGACTCTACACACCAGCCTCTTCTGCAATCTTTAGCACTTCACTGTCCCTGGTAATAGAGAGGCTTTTGTCTTGTCAAACCAGAATCTTTCCTACTACAGATCTAGTTCATCATTTCTGTTCACTTCCTTGGCAGAAGACAAAAACATTGTTTTTCTCCAAAGTAACATTTTAAGTGTGTGAACATCATTACAGTGTTTCCCTTCGTGTTTTTTCCTACTCTCACAAACGCTAAATACACACAGTTCTAGCAACCTTGCAGTCAATGTGCTAATCACTTTCATTTAATGAGCTATAAGTAATTTCAGGTACTATAGTGATAGAGTATGACAGGTTTTTTTCTGATGGTTTTACATTCACATTTTCTCTGTTAAAAATAATAAGTGAATAACAAACTCCCTATCCTTGTAGTTTGAGAGACTCACACAAACAAAAGAGGTAACTAACTGTTCACAAAAAAAAGTTCAACTGACTCATTATGTACTGCTCAGATGTTGAAATTGGTAAAACTCTTTAAAAGCATCATTAAATTGTTTTAAGTGGGCTTCAAGTATTGACTTCCCAGGTCTTATGCATGATCCTGGACAGCTGTAGCACTGCTGCCTCCAAGCCTGCTTATGTTGCAATGGACAGCCTGGTTGCTGCCAGGCACAGCAGATGAAGGTGTCCTTTCATGCTCCTTTGACAGTTCAGTCTAGAAATGCCCAGGGCAGCAGGATGAAATTTTGAGCTTTGCAGCTAGACATGGTTTCTGGGCCACGGGAAAAACTTGAGGAAAAAGCATGGGGAAACTGTGGTATTTAAACTGTCTGGGGTCTCATATGCCACTCTGGTACTATATGAATTACAAAAATCTCCATTTCAGGCTTTTAAGAATTTATTTTTCATAACCTACTTTCTCCCTCAGGGTCCATATGTACCAGCACAGAAGAGCAAGTAAGTTTGTGACTTTTTATGCTATTCTATGATTCTGTTTCAGGCATCATCAATCTCATGACTTTGCAGGCTTTTCCCAAGAATCTTCTGGGTTTTTTTAGGAACAAACATTGAACGACCCAGGCTGGAAGTAACCTCAAAAGGTTATCTGGTCCAACCTTTAAACAACATTTCATATTCCTCCTATTACCATTTACAAATATCTATCTACCATTTTGCAAGTTGTCAAATGAATATGCAAATCCTTAAAACTCACAAAATTAATTCTGAAGCCTTTGTGTCATTTCAAAATAGTTATTAACAGGTAGTGGAAGTTTTGTAGTAACATGACAATTTACCATAGTGCAAAAGGCAGTGACAATTCCAGCTTTACTGAGTGCTCAGAAAGACTGGCCAAAAATCTTTCAAGCCCTCCAGCTCCTGGTCTTACTAACCCAGTTGGCAGTCTGCTAACATAGAAGTCAGTTAAAGAACAGCTTCTGGCAAGTGCCAGCATCCTTGCTACAGTATAGTAATTGTGCTTACCAGCTCTCAAAAATACTTGGCTTCATAGGCAACTGCTTCACTAAGTGCCTATAATTTGTCTATCTGAGTTTGGACAGAAATGCGCACAAGCTGTGCCATCTCACATGACCAGTCAGAGCCCTGTGTCATATAGAAGAGGATTTCACTTGGAAAAAGTTTTTTCTGCTGAACCATACCATGGCCAGAATCACCTGGTAGTGTAACGGTGAAGAGGAAGCTCCTCTGTTATCTCTCTAATTCCTATTCCTCTTTGAGCCAGACCTCCTACAGGAAACTGGTAAGTGCTGTTGCTTGATTTCCTTCATTAGACTGTTCAACTGAAGCACACAAACAAAGGCGACAATGTCTTTACTTGGCACCTGAGGAAAAATGGTGTTATAAGATATGTGTTAATTTAGGGTCTTCTGATCTGATACTTTGCTCAGGACTATATCTGAAAATATCCTACATTCAGGTTAAAGTTCCAACATAAGCCAACAGATGCACAAAAATTTACTTGCATTTAGTTGAACATAGGTAACTGTGCATACACACTACCAAGAGAAGATACCTTTTATCTCTTTCGATGCAGGGAAGGCCTGATTTGGGTTGAATGGAAACCAGGTTTAAACTGAAGCAAGAGAACTGATCCATAGACTACGAGATAATATAACACTAAAAAACCATGTTCCCTGAGAAGGTGTTTTCAACAACAAAATTCTATATTCTGGAAATGTTACACAGGATTCATTTGAATGGGAAAAAAAAAAAAAAAGGAAAAAAAAAAAAGAAAAGGAGAATATTCTACTTCCTTGGGTTGTACTAGGGATTGCTCTCTTTATTAACTCCATGTCCTGTGGAGTCATGACCTTGGTACACCATGGCCCTGCCCAGATTCCTGGGGCTCCAATGCTGCCACAATCCAGAGCCCTGTATCAGCCCCCAGGTCCTGTATCCCCTGTATCTGCCACAGTGACTCCACAGCAGGGCCAGACTCCAGTTCCCCTCAGCCCTGCTGAGCCAGGTCCAAATCTTGTCCTGGTCTTGACCTGTCCCCACTCCAGGGAGATGCCTCATGCCCAAGGATGGAGCTGACCCAGTGCTGCCAGCTGCCTGCACCTGGTCGGGATGGTGGGATAGGTTCTTGGCTTGACAGACATTCATGGGCAGTTCCACTGACCCTGGCAGATTCAGTAAAGTAGTATTGGGCATTTTTTCCCTAAGGAGATACCCCATGCCAGTTAAACTGCTTCTCTGTCTTCTGTTTGAAGAAGCTAGATGATGTCATCACAAAACCTCTCTCGATGATTTTTGAGCAGTCTTGGGAATCTGGAGGGGTTCCAGCTGACTGGAAGTTGGCAAACGTTGTCCCAGTTTTCAAAGACAAGAAGCCAGACTCCGGAAACTAAAGGCCTGTCAATCTCACTTCAGTGCCTGGTAAAGTTATGAAGATTATTCTGGGAGGTATTGAAAAATGCCTGAAAGACAACGCAGTCACTGGTCACAGCCAGCATGGCTTCATGAAAGAAAAGTCCTACTTATCAAACATGATTTCCTTTTATGACAAGGTAACCCACCTTGGATCCAGGGAAGCTAGTTGATGTAATACTTTTGGATTTCAGTAAAGCTTTCAATATTCTCCCTCACAGGATCCTTCTGGACAAAATGTCCAGCAAACATCTGAATAAACACATCATGTGGAGGGTGCAGGTGAACACATCAGCTCACAGGTGAAGCACAGAGGGTAATAGTGGATGGGGTGACATCAGACTGGTGACCTGTCACTAGTGGGGTTCCACAGGGCTCCATCCTGGGCCCTGTGCTCTTCAACATCTTCATAAATGTCTTGGACTCAGGACTGGAAGGGATACTGAGCAAGTTTGCATATGACCCAAAACTGGGAGGAGCTCTTGACTCCCTCAAAGGCAGGAAGGCCCTGCAGAAAGACCTCAACAGATCAGAGGACTGGGAAATCACCAACCATAGTAAGTATAACAGAGGAAAGTGCTGGATTCTGCACCTGGGATGGAGAAACTCTTCCTGTTTGTACAGATTGGGAAATGAGATGCTGGAAAGCAGTGCCACAGAAAGGGAGTCCTGGATGATGGCCAGTTGAATACAAGTCAGCAGTGCCCTGGCAGCCAGGAGGGCCAGCCGTGTCCTGGGGGGCATCAGGCAAAGCATCACCAGCCAGTCAAGGGAGGGGATTGTCCTGCTCTGCTCTGCACTGGGACGGCCTCATCTTGAATAGTGTGCGGTTTTGGGCACAGCAGAATAAGAAAGATATTAAGCTCTTAGAGAGCATCCAAAGGCGGGCAAGGAAGACGATGAAGAGCCCTGAGGGGAAGCCGTGTGAGGAGCAGCTGAAGTTACCTGATCGGTTCAGCCTGGAGAAGAGGAGACTGAGGGGAGACGTCATTGCACTTACAACTTCCTTGTGAGGTGAAGAGGAGGGGCAGGCAGTGATCTCTTCTCTCTGGTGACCAGAGACAAGACTCAAGGGAATGGCATGAAGTTGTGTCAGGGGAGGTTTAGGTTAGAAATTAGAAGAAGGTTCTTCTCTGAGGGTGGTTGGGCACTGGAAGAGGATCCAGGGCAGTGGTCACAGCACCAAACCTGGCAGATTTCAAGGAGCTTTTGAACAATGCTCTCGAGCACATGGTGTGACTCCGCGGAGTGGTCCTGTGCAGGGCCAGGATCTGGACTCGATGATCCTTGTGAGTCCCTTCCAACTTGGCATATTCTGTGATATTGTACTGTTTACTTTTCTCCTTGCATAGTAATTTTATGAGCATTCATCTCAAACTTTTTTCTGCACCTTCTCTGGTTCAGGAAAACGTTTTCAAAGCTGTGGATAGTCATGGACAGCCCTGAATTCCTAAAAACTGTGCTCATATAAGAAAAAGAGAGAGTATTACTTCTCTGTTCATCTTCACAGTTAAGAAGCCAAAAGTCATTTTGGATATGGTGTCAACCAATAGCTTATATTTTCCTGTTAGACAGAGGTACTACAAGCCCACACTGTGACATTCGTGTATGCTTGAGTAATGTGGTTTGAAAGCCATATTTTTGCTTTAAAAAGGTGCATTTTGCTGTGGAGACAAGGTCTGGAACTCGAATTTTAAGTCCCTTTTATTCTGATGATGCCTTTACTATTTTAATGGTGATGGCCTGAGGCTTCTAGACCTGGCAAACATGAACAGCTTTTCATCTTTGTAAAAATAAGCTGAGATCATTCACTGAATTTTCCATTGTTTATCAGCCCTAGTAAATATTTGTGGGTGCCCCTATTCATTAGCTGTTTCAGATTTGCAAAAAAGTCTTTCCAAAATTAAAGAGAGGGGAAAAAATGGGGGGAAATATTTGGAATACCAGCAGTAGCAGCAGCCAGTGTAGTGGATGCCAAGGCAACTGTAACCTTCTTTGTGGTAGGTCTGTTGCGTCTTCCTATTCCATTCACATTGTCTTTTCTGTATCCTGCACAACACTGCCAATTAAAACAAAGCCTTTACCTTGCAGCCTATTTGCAAACAGGGTTGACAGAGGTTTACTGCTGGAACAGTTTACAGTAGGCAAGAAACATACATCCAATCCTAACTGTAGTAGATAGTGTTTAAAGAAAGGCTCAGAGCCATTTTTTCTTGCTCATGACCTTCCCACCATGTAAAGAGGAGCTGAGCTGTTTCAAGAACTTACTTTTGTTCTGTATAGAGTTTCCTGAGCATCCCATTCATAGTCTTCGACTCTCTGATAGAAATTTGAAAGCACTAACACTGCCTTTACTGAGAAAGTATCCAGAGTCCCTCTTTGCTCGTTTCTAGGGCCTTTTGGATACAAGCGTTATGTTGTAGGTGGAAAGAGCCAAAAAAAGTGTTACTCAAAGCTTTGATGTTCATTTTTGGACAAAACCCCATAATGAACCTGAATATTAGTTTTTTTTGGAAATATCTTGATGTATTATTTTCGGTATTTCATTTGCTTCCATCTCTACTGGTTAGATTAGATCTCTCAAAGAGTAAGTGGTATAGTTCAGACAGGGTCAATCCCTCATACTGTAGCCCTCATGTTGTCCAGAAAAGACCAAGGAAGTTGAACCACAACACCTATGAGGCAATAACTTCAAGTCTAATCTTGCAAGCTTTTTTTTTCTAGAAAATTCAGTTTTCCATTAAAAAATGATGCTTTTGCTTCATTTGCTCCAAATCACCTTTTTCCCCAATTAATTTAAACAGAAAATTTTCAGATAGCATCCACATTTTGCAAAAACCATTATACTTAATCTTATTCTTTTCTGGAAAACATAGCTAAACTTTGGGGAAATTTTTTCCCATTCCCTTTTGTCTGTGAGAATGTGTAAATTTATGTGCCATTTCTCTTAGTTCCAATTTTTTTATTATTTTTTATTCTGCATTCCTACTTATAAGATGGCTCCAAAGGGGGGTCTCACAAGAAGTTATTAAGCTAAATAAATTATTCCAATTATCTTACATCCAGCGTAGTTAAATTATTATTACTAAAATTTCTTTTTAATTTATTACAAAAAAAAAAAATAATCCCACTTATGAAAACTGCTAAAACAAAACAAAACTGAATGAGCTAGAAAGACATTTCAAGAGGGAAGAATAGAAACTGTTATTACTTATATCCTCTTATTCTTCTGTTATTTAATGAAATCCCCAAGTTTTTCTGTCCAGCAATGGTCCATGCTGTAAGTATTAACACATCACTGCTATCAACTACTTGGTAGTTCCAATGGTTCTGGTTTAGGATACAGAATGAAAGGTCTCATATTCTTCCTTCTAATATTGTTCAAGCTGGATTCAGCAGTTTTTTCCCAGGTGGAAATGCTGTTTTCAGCTCATTTTTTACTGACTAAAAGGACAAAGCAAGAGATTTATTTGGAAAAAAAAAAAAGAATACTGAAAGTATTTTGCAAGTGTCAGCCCCAGGGCACAGAATTAATTCCTGTCATGTCCTGACTGTGGGACCAAAACATGTCCTTCTATGCATCCATGCACACTTACATGACAACACATGTGTTGCTTCTTGGAAAAACTGGTATTATCCACTTCACAGAAATACGGCAGAAGAGAACTTATTCAAAATATATATGTAAATATATATATATTTATATTTTAAAACATGGCTCTGCTACTCAGATGAATTGGGTTTTCTTTCTGGCACTCTCACAAAAGTCCTGTTTAGCAAGGCTATAATAATGCCATCATTTGAGGATGTACAAAATAACAGGTTGCATACCAAGCTCAACCACAGTATTTCCTGTTTTTGCAATCTGTACATGATACTAATGCTTGGCATTTTTGCATGATTTTGGGGAAGGTGGGAAGGAGGAAGGAATTTTGGGAGATGGAATTTTGGGAGACAGAATTTTGGCAATGGGTGTGCAAATTCAAATTCAGGAAGGTTAAAATGAGAAGCCCTGAGTCCCACTGCAAGTAAGAATGGAAATAAAACTCATGCATCTTAATCACCCTGTCCCTTTTTTTATTTATGAAACAAACCTAAGTCTCACCTCTAGCTGCATACTCTGTCTACTTGGGAAATATAAATTATTGTCACAGCTTATGTTGGCTTAATATATTTTGGTTGCTCGCGATGAAAGAGTCCTTTTATAAAAGGCTAGGTAATATTACTTTTGTTCATTATGTTCTCCTCCAACCTGTTTCCCAAGATGATAATATTTGTAATAGAACAGTTGTCATTCTGAGTTTTTCATTACTTCCCTTGAGATAGCTGTCAATGCAAACAGCCAAAATCATGTAGCAGAAACTGCATTGCTGTTCTCCAAGAGATCCCAAGTTACCAGCATGTGGTTCTCATTTGGAAAGACTGAGAAGGAGCAGTGTTCTCATAATAGGTTCAAACAAAAAACATTTACTTGAAACTAAAGAGTACAGCAAGAGGTGATGTCCTGTGGAATACATTTTTCATTTTTAAGCCAAAAATGATACAAAAAGGTGTATTCATTTGCCAGTCTCACTACTGTAGAGAAAGGTCGCCTATATGACCCCATTTAACTGAAGAAGCACAGCTGAAAATGGGTGCATTTGCATCAGTGCATCATGATGTCAGGTTCAACCCATATCCTGATTGAAACTGAAGTTTATTTAAAGATTGATGAAAGCATTGTATAGGTTAAATGCTTTTCAGGCTGCTGCCACATGCAGCAACATTACAACTATACTCATCTAAGTGCCTTACCTACAGCCATGAAACCACTTACAACTTCTCCTGTTGTCTAAACGTGACAAAAAAAATTGTAATAAATTTTACCATTCTGATACAATGGTTAGTTTCTGTTGGATTGTTCTGGTCATGCATTAAACAATAGTTATAAATCTGAAACCTCCTCAGCATTACTGTTTAGTATAAATGTAAATTCTATCAAATATAACTCTACTACAGAATATCACACATACATGTTATATGTGCCTAATCCTTTTCTGGAATAACAAATATACTAGGTCTGAGTTAAGAGGAATTTATTGGCAAGTTTCAACATCTGAAAAGATTCAAATCACAGATCTAATTTATGTTTGGTTTCCTCCTAAACTATAAAACACAGAAATGAGAAATGATACAGCAAAGCAAGAAGGCAGAGAAGTTTATATAATAGCTGCTTTACATTTAATAGAAAAAAAAAAATTCAATGGCTATAAAGTTTCTTAAGAAAGTTTGACTAAATTAGAGGAAGTGTAGAACAGGACAGAAATCATAGGAATTAGGTCTAGGATATGCTCCTGTCTTAAGGTTACGACACTGAAATGTTTGAAAGAGGCAGTCTCACTAGACATGATACTATGATTTGCTGATAGCCAAAGACAGAATCAGGGAAATATTTGTGAAGTAAAAGGAATGATTTATAATACATGGTAAACAGCTGAGCCCCTTATGGAGAAGAAAAAAAAAAAGAAACAAGGCTGTCCTGAGGTAAGTAGAAGCAAGTCACAATATTTTTCAAAAGAGAGTTCTCTTCCTCAAACAGTTTGGAAACTCTAATAAGTCTAACTTTTGAAAGAAAATCTTTGTTTCTTCTACACTGGAATTAAGTTCAGTTTTGAGGAATTATTTAATAATAAAAAATCTGCTAAGGGAATTTTAAAAAAATTCTATTTTTTCTATAAATGAAAATAATTTTTCATGTGACTTGTCCATTTCCATGTCTTTAGTTTAATTTGGGTACTTTTTAATTCTCTAATTATTCTGAAAAGGAAAGACTTTCAGCTTGCACGGAGATGAGAGTATTAAGTGGCCACATTGATATTTTTATTATCAATATTGTTGATTATTCAACTGATTAATCCCTTTTGGTACTAGTACAGATTTTTTTCCCTGGGACATACCTTGAGATGGGGAGTCAGAGAAAATCATATATGCTCTATGACAGCTGGCAGGAAACCTACTTTTCTTGTGTGAAGTTCCTAAGACAGGAGACAAAAAATAGTTCCCCAAAGCTTTCCTGAACACGCTGAGGCAGGGTGAAATTCAAGGACATCCCACACAACTGAGTTTGTCTAGACAACCACTCAGAGCACAACTTTCAAACATCAGACTTTTAGAGGTTTATGGGGAGTTAGACATAGGCAAGGAAAATAAGGCAGGTAGTGCAAATTAAAGCAGATCTGTAGGCACTCTGTCTACTCTGCGTTTGAATTAACTAAAACAAATTTCTAAATGTTCCAGAAGAGCTGTGCAAAAAAGGAACTATTTTAAATATGAGAAAGTACAGAATTTCACCCCATAGATTACGTACAGTATTTCTTATTCATTCAGTTAATTTTGCAGTTCAGGAATGTTATAAACTATGATGCACATGGCAGTACAGCATGTTTTTATTATTGATTTTTCTCTCAGTGTCTCAATGCAATGACTCTAGTATGTTTCTGACCCTCCATGAGACAGTATAAATGCACTTATCTCAATAGTATAAAAGGATGGGTACAGAAGGCACCTTTGACTAGTAAACAAGTATTCAGAGGAGAAATCTGGGCAGAAGAAGGAAGTTCACGTAACTGATTACAAAAATGATAATAAAACAACCCTCCACATAGGTTCTAGGGAGACGAAAAATAGGATAGGGTGGGAGTGGCAGAAGAGATTTCTGCCAGATGTGAAAAGCACAGAGAGGACAATGCTGGCTCACGGCAGGATGCCTGTTTTCCTCCTACCAGTTTTGAATGACTTCCAGGGAAAGAGTACACTCAAGAATATCTCTCCCTCGAGTGCCTGTGCTCCTGACAAGTATGAAATATAGGCAGGAGTGCTTGGCTATATCTTCAGTATGTGAAGCAGAACTAGTCAAAAATCTTAAGTGTAATCTTTCTGCTAGTAAAGGGCATTTTGTCCAACAGTTACCATGAAAAATTGCCTAGTTATATCTTTAAGGTTTCCAGCAGAAAGACAAAATATCAAATTAACTCACATAGTAAAAGTTGTTTTGGTTTGATAGGATTGGCTTTTTTTATTATTTACTTGTTCAGTAAAATGCTTGAGGGTTTTTTCCCCATCTTTTACTTTATTTTTTCCTTTAATGTGAGTCCTCCTTTCTTGTGCTCTAATAGTTAAAACAGAAAAAGGAAACTAATTCTTTCCAGTCAGAAAGACTTTTTACATCACTTCCACTCCCAAAGAACTTCAGATTAGAAAATAATGCTCCATTTTATTATTTGTAACATTTCAAGCTGAGAAAAAACAACTCCCTTAGAAAGCAATGCTGTGACTAGAACAAGAGGAGACAGTTTGTCTGCTTCTTCCTAACATGAAGAAAGCCCTTATAGGCTACCGGTGCTGTTGTGCCACTGCCTTGCAAGAGGGACCAGGAAAGTGACTGCAGCCTTTTCCCCCTCTCACACTCCTGCCACCCATGGTGCAGAGTTAAGTTAGGCATCTTCAAAGAGAAAAGGTTCAGAGGGACTGTAAATCTATCTGAAGCTGTTCTCATGGTGGTAGGTTGTTAGCCTACTGGCACGTCACTCAGTTTGGCTTTGTTTAACAGTTTGGCATTCTACAAAAAATAAATCAGGCCTTTAATTTAGGTGCTGACTTTATGCCTTCAAGTTTTGATATTTTCATCCAAGGCATTTAGAATGTACCCATTATTTTTGCAGATCACATAACCAGATAGTATTAATAACAATAATAGTTAATTGTCTTTTATTTTGGCTGGAGCATATTTCTCTAGTCCTAATTATTATAATAAAATATAATATGTGTCAATTGTTACACAAGAAAAGAATTAAAGAACCTTATTACTACAATGGAATTTTTTCTTCCTTTTTAGGCATGAAATTACTTATTCTTACACAAGTTTATGGAGCTGGAGTTCAATGTTGTCCCAATGAAACTAAACCTGCCATAACTTCAGAACAGTGTTTGCAAGTGACAGGCTTTTCTCCTTTGAGAGCAAACACGAAGCAATATGTCTCTCATAGTCAAAGTCTATATTAGCCTCCATACAGATTTGGTTTCTGTACTTATTGTATCAAACATGAGTATGACTATAGTGAAAATTGTCAGGTTCTGTGCTAGATCTGAACCACAGGTCTCAGACTAGACTGGATCTCTGTTCCTCATATAAGTATATTGTGTCCCCATAACAACATAACAATTCTTGACATATTAGTAATAAAAAAACAATACTGTGCATGAATACTTCTCTAAATATGTCCTTTGAGAAGATCTGGTAGTTAGGAGCAAACATACAACAGGAAAATATTATCATCAGTAATACCAATGCAGCTGGCATCATTCTTTTGAGAAAATACTAACCTCTTCATGGCACAAATAAAAACAGGCTCCTGAGCAGCTAATTACTTGCATTTCCAAAATTTATCTTAAAAAATTCCAAACAGCACAGCAACAAAAGAATTAGGGCAACTGTTCAATACCATGTACAGAGAGAAATTATGAAGATCTTAGAAAGAATTCTTTTGTTCAACAACAATCAGTCCCATCAGAAGGCTATCATGAAATTTCTTAAAGCTTGTTTTGTCTGGGAAAGAATAATTGTACTGTGTTCTCCATAGTCTGATTATGGTTTCAAATTAATTTTCTTGTGTTTACTGCTCCCTAAGCAAATCTATTCACAGGAATTAAGCAAACCACATAGAAAATCTATAAATTAGAATTTTTCCAAGAATAAAGGTGATGTTTCCTAGCTCCACTTAATTATTGAAATGTAATAAACATAGGCAGGTGGGGAGGAAGTCAAGGTGGACAAACAAAAACCAGTCTTCCATTTCATGGTGTTGGGCAAATTCCATGACTGCTAATTCTTTGCTTCTGTGCAGAATACAGCTGTGATTTTCACTGAATTCTGCTGAGGTGCTGCAGAGCATTTGTTTGAAAATGTATTCACATTTGCTGATGGTGTTGCAGAGTGGCATGCTTTAAACTTGCTTTGGAAGTGTACATAAACACATACTCTCAGCTTACTTGTTCTCAACTGAGCAGAGACTGGCAGTGAAGTAGACTCAGCTCTTGGCAGACTCCAGTTAAATTGTGCCAGTTACTGTCATGTCTGAATGTGGTCAGATATGCAGAGACCTTTGGTACACTTAGCTAATGATATTACGAACTCATAAGAACAGCATCATGCCTGCAATGCACAATACACCCACTCTTCCCATGTTATGGATCATTTGAGGTCTGGCCAGACCCACCTAACACAGACAAAAGAGGTCTCGCTATGAACTAAAACCTCATTCTCCCTTTCCCTGGGTCAACCTTGTTGCCCTTCTACTCTTAAACCTGACAGCTTTGTGGGATGTTTTACTTAGTGTTCAGTGATGGAATGAAGCTGGAAAAAGAAAAGGAGGGTCAAAAGCATGACTTATTTGTAGCAAGGAAACCATCATTGGCCAAGTCAAGCACTAAGTGGGTTTGTTCCAAATTATTATAAAATACTCAGCTTTGGAGCCCAAATTGATACTTCCTTGTGCAGGTGATAAATCTCATTCCATTAATTGACTCGAAATTCCTAATTCTATCTAGCTTCCTTTCCTTCTCAAGCAACTATGTCCTCAGACAGTCCTTACTGAGAGGCCAAACATAGACTGCAGACATTGTTATTTAAAGATGACTAATTGCTATGGAGAGGATTCTCTTCACTGGAGCAAGCAAGTTGCTAGAATTGACACCAGGCACAGGATCTATCCTTAGCAGTCATGGAAGGCTGAGATTTTTTTCTTCACAAATTGACAAACTTCTTATAAGCTTCTAGGAAAGGTAACTGTGGCAGAGATCTTCTGGAAATGCTGTTCTAATCTAAATGCTCATTGATTTTTCAGGCCTGTGGGATGGTAGGAAAACAGTAATTTCCACCAGCTTAACAAGATGCAAGAAGAGATTGTTATCTAGAACTGTTTACAGATTAATGTATCAGATGTAAACATGGAAGCTGCTTGCGAGGTGCTGTAGCTGAAGCACAAAAATGCTACATCCAGCCAACTCCCTCATGAGTTCATTTCATAATTAAAACAAACATGACTAGAAATTAGATCTTACTCCTGGTGAAATCAGCAGAAATTTTCTTCATTGAGCAAGATGAATAGCACAAGATCAGGACATTTAGCACACAAGCAGAAACTCGGGTGAAAGTTATGTTTAAGTCCTCATTATGCCCTTATGTATTCTCATGAGATCAAAGTTATTCATATACCTCCTGTCAGTCCTGAAATCCTTTAGCCTCAGACAGAGAATCATTCTGACTCTCCTGAGTGTAACTCAGCATAAATTTGGAGATGTGAACCAGACTTGGCTCCATGAAATTTAGGGAAGTTAAGCATCTTGTGGCCCTCATGTAATTATTCACAGTATTCTTCACAGCTTCACAATAAAGTCCTGTGCCATGGCTCTACTGCTGTCATGGGAAGGAAATGGGGTATTCCATCAAACAATTGGATATAAGGATGTGCCTTCAAGTTATGTGTTTAGAAATTGCATATCTTGGACACACTCATATTTGGACTTTTAACACTGAAGAAACCCATACTAGTGTCAGTTTCTCTGTTTTTAAGTATAAAAAAAAAGAGAAACAAGAATGTTCCAAAATAACTGGGTCATAATTTTGCAGATGGTGCATTGAACAGAGCAGGAATGCTTGTTTTACTAACCTAAACTTATCATCGTATGGCAGAATGGGAAAGGAAAAGTACAGGAAAGAAACATTTCCTTTTTCCTTTTTTTTTTTTTTTAAGGTATCTTTCAATTAAATTGTGTAATTGTAAGTTAATACTGGTTAGGAAAAATATGTAGACATTTTAACAGTGTATGATTGTTCCTAGCCAAAGACCAATAATAAAGTTTTTCTTTAGAATAACATAGTTCTTCCACCAGAGTTGCTAAGTAACCATTACAAACATCTCTGCAAATATGATGTTTTACTCTAATAAGATCCTAAGAAGTTTGAACAGAATGAATTTTGAAGAACTGCTGTGTTACTGTTCCCCTACAGCACTAACAGTAAGCTCAGACGTAATGGACAAGCTAGTTCTATTAGACTGTTTGAGAAATTGTACTTAATAAATTAAACAATAATCTAAACCAAAACATACTTCTGGTTTCATTTTACACAATAAAAATCATTTGTGAGCTAGTGATAGTGTATTTTATAGACACTGGCACGGCAGCAGGGCGACAGATGCTTCATCTGGAGGAAAGCTCTGAAAGATGCTATTATCAGCATTCACTGGTGAGCTGAGCTTTGATACTTTGCTATAAAATCGTTCAGTGGATGTGAGTTATGGTTTGGAACAAAGACTTCACATTTGTGGTGGTAGGCACCACAAGAGGAGATCTGATTTTTTTTAACAAATACTCAATCATGCCTTCTGTTCAAATGGTTAGAGAATCAGGGCATGTTTTTAGATAGTTGTTTTAAAGCGTCTAAGTTGAAACTTTTTCTCCCTTCTTATGTGTGGTTACCCAGGACTTCTAAGCATGTGTGATGTGTTCATGTGTATTCTTAATAAATGTTGAACTCCCCAGACAACTTCAAAGGACTGAAGATCCTTAAGATATTGTTTTCATAAGTCTCTTGTATCTTATTAGAAACTAGGAAATTGAATCACACATGTCAAACCATCAGAAATCAATCCCTATTCACTGGTCATAGAAATATTATTTTTTTTTTAAATAATCCTGCTTGCAGTACTTACTTGGTTCTATGTCTATTTATATAATTACCTTCATGAAACTTGTTTAAACTTCTCCATCAAATGTCAGGACCTCTTTGCATTCCTGGGAAATGCCTAAACAAGTTAATGTAAGATGTGGGGTAAGATTCCCAGCTAGATACACATGGGTGAGTCCAGATGTAGGCTCTCAACTGTTTAAATCTTCAAGCCCTGTCCAAGAGTGTCTCACAAAGTGCTTCAACAAATTTCTGTTCAGTTTGCTGAGTTGCAGTGATGGGTAACTCTCAGTAGGGTCAAGGGGAAGTTTGACTGCTTACAGACAGGGAGCAGTGGGACAAGAAAAGTTTCTTTGGCCAATTCAGTTTCTGTAAGACAGTGGGTCCCACACTGGTCTCCCGAAACTTGTACACCAACACAGTTAGATTTCATTGTGAAAAGGCAGATAAAATGAGAAGCAAACCTAGGATTCACAGTATCAGTCGAAAAAAGAATAGCTAATATTGTTTTTATCCCAGTTCTAGCTTTCAATGAACAAGAAAGAAAAGTGTCATTGGGCTTTGGTAACAACCAAATGGTGCAATGTTGTGCAAACTTTTAGTCTTTATTTACTTTAAAGAGAGGATACAACAAATCTGAAATCTAAAGTAGCATGTTTGAATTTTGGAGTGACTACTTCCTCCTGGAAAATGAGCATCAGTAAAATTTGACAGATCCAAGTTAATTTCACATCTAAGTAAATGCTATGTTGAACAGTTCTTTTAAATGAGTGGCATTAAAGGTACTTTAACTTTCTTCCTCTGTACTGCACATCTATTTTGAAATTCACAAACTGTGAAAGCCAAGAAGAACCATATAATCCACAGCCTGACTTCCTGTCATAGGGATCTATCGACAGATCGATAGATCCTCACTCAGTCACTACCGTTCCAGGCTCAGAATTCCATATGAGTCAGTGAATATCTTCAGGGATACATCAACCATGATTTAAGAAGTGAAATTCTGTCCCCACAGAAGCATACTGAAAGTCTTCCCCACATCCTGCCTATATAATTACCCCCTAAACTTTTGGCTATGGTAAACTTTCAGCAAATATGAAGAAAAATCACAAGAGGAATCTGGTGATATTTGCTTTGCATATCTCTGTGTTTGGCATCTGCAGTGATGTTATTTGATGAAGTGGTTGGTCTCTAGAGCTCTGAGGAATTCTTCATTTCATTACATGTGACCAGAGATAGATTCAAAAGGACATACAAATACACTGTAATCTAGGCAATCATCAGCAGTGTTACAGACACCAAAACACAAGCCAGAAAATTTACCAGGCTATAATATCAGTTAATTTGCAAACTGAGAGAAATCAGATTTTCCAATTGACCTCATGGCAGAACTGATTTTTTTTCAAAGGTACAAGAATAAGTATTAGCAGATGAAAATAAGTGGTAGTGAATTCACGTGTAGTATTATTCATGCCATCAGTATTCTTCCTATACAGTGGTAGTTTCAAACTGTGAACTGTATCTGCTGATGGTCTATGGACTATTTCTGAGAAATTCGCAAAACATTGTCAAGAAAGATCTACTGATAGTACATTGGATTTACTCAACAAGAGAAAGCAACTTCTTCGACAAAAGCATAGATTTACAAACTGAAAAAGATTAGGAAATACTATTGCAGGAGTCTATTGTCCTGTTCCCTGCATTAGCCAATTCATAGGACAGTTGACCCCTGGAAGAAAAACAGAAAAAAGAAAGAGAAATTGATGTGGATTTAACCGAGAAATTTCAATACTCACCTCAAAGGATTATGAAGATATAACATTTGTCCTAAGAATTTTACAATGAAACTAGATTTCTTTCACTATTTTTTCTGAAGAATGTTACTGCCTGAATCCATCTGGTGAAGCATATGGAATTGCTGTAAAGTCACAAGGATATAACATTCTTTGACACCTGTTAGTGCCAGGACAACTCCAATCTAGTGAATGCCTTGTGTAATGCTGAAAGTTTTGGAGTTGACTATATTATGTCCCATGCTTGGTGGCCCTGGTGACCAGTGTAGGTGGGCATTTCTACATGTTTTGGAAATACAGATTATAGCTTTAAATTAGAAGGACAACAGATTAGCACTGAAGGTGTCAGCATGTTTCCCAGGGCAATAGAATTGGCATGTGTAACTTCTAAACCAGAAAAGAAAATGCATTTTCACTGCAATGCTTCTGCTTCACTTCTCTTTTTACATGCATTGACTACACTCATAATCCTGTTTGAAATAATTTCTAGTGTTTTGTACAACACCTCATATTTCACACTAGTTCATGACCTGGAAAGTTACCAAGAACTTGCTGCTATACATTTTGTATTTCAGTTGTTACCAGACCACACAAATATAACCAAACATGAATCTTCTATGTGATGTATGTGCCTGTCAGGCAGGCAAACAAAACTTGCTTCAAGTCAACTGAGGCTTAAGTTAGTGATCCATTTTTGTTTTCTGCAGTTTTTTTTTTTTTTTCTGTCTTCCGTGGTCAACAAGTTTTGTTAAACCTGACCAGATCTTTTGCACAAAACTATTCACCACAAACTTCACTATCACTCTATGCAGTCAAAAAATTTTATGGTAAGACTTCAATCTGTCTACTTGTACTGAGAATTTAAGCTTCTGTTTTCAGAGTAACTAACTAAAACCTGAAAATCATCCTAAAACAACCCATACTAATATTACTGGTTTTCTTCAGACTCAGTGCATAAGGCTTTCTAGAATATGTTCAACCCAGTTTGTGTTACAAACTGCAGGTTTGCCATGCTCCTGGAAACAGCTATTTGTGTAGCCTGGGCTGCCAACCTTGTCCTGTTACTGAAAACAGGTTTTCAGAAGACTTGTACACTGATGATGAAATTCAACTAGGAGTAGCATTGCATATAACTTCTGTGACTCTATTTAGCAGGACAGAATTTATTCACTATTAGAGACAGTGCATAAACCTAATTTCCTGATTGACTGCTGAATTTTTGATTATGCACTTGCTCTTAACTTTCTTTAGATATCTCACTGTAAAACATATAATTTGCAGACTTTTCACAATATATGGATCGTGGGGGTTTTTTTCTGATGATGATGGCCTAAACCATTACATCAGCACAGATGTCTGGGTTGCACATTAGCTACTTTGATCCTAGCTTCACCCATGAGAAAAAATAAAATTGAACTTCAAAAACATATCTGGTCCATAAAACCAGAATTGCCTTATTCCTGAAATCCCTATCTTGGATTCACATACTCCTCATTACTCAGAAAGTCAGCCAATAATGACAGACACATTCCTTTGCATCTGGGGCTAATTATGCCCTTGTCTGAGGCCTCAGTAAGAATTAAATTTGAACTAATGGTTACCCTAACTTAGTCCTGGCAAATGATTATTTCTCCTCCCTGCTCATGGAAGCCAATCCTTGAGCACTTCTGCAATACAGAGCACATCCCATCTGTTTCATCTGCTTGTTCATGCCTACTTATTAAGCCTGATGGTAAGGCTGCCCTGGGCCAGGCACCGTTTGTAGGGATGGCTCATGCTGGGTCTTGTCAAGACTCTCGCTTTGTGTCTGAGCACACAAAGCCACAATCTGAAGGGATGGTGTTGGAGCCCTGTTTGGAAATGGACCCAAGTACCACATTTAAACCTGGCACCTGACCAAATATGCAAATAGCCCATCTAGCAGCAGCCTCCTGATAGGTTTTTAAGGCAAAAAGTATGAGAAACTCCACAGTGAGTGGAGTATCAGAGCATAACACATTCACCACACTGTAGGCTGAGGTGGAAGGGGAAATGGCAACAGCACTTTGCAAGCAAGTTAGGTCACAGCCTGCACTCACTTCACTGGCAGCTCATGGTTCCAGGGAAGTGGGCATACTTTTATTTCAGAGCACCTTAACTCACTACCTGTGAGAGAACTTGTATGTTGACTCTCACTGGAATGTTATAAAGTGATGCTTCCATTCCCCTCTCAAATCTGGCTTACTCTTTAAATCCACACTGTGCTCATTATAGTCCCAGGTTCTGGTCTTGAATATTGCTTTAATGTTCCCAGGGAACCAGAGCACAGATGGTCTGCACAGTCTTTTAGAGAAAGGTAGGTTTCTTTATGTGGGAATAGAATTCTGCCTGCATGTTAGGTTGTCTGGATAAACATAGGTTTTGCTATTAACCACAAGAGTGTTTATAGGAGGCAATTGACAAAGGCTATTAGACAGAGGGCATTATCTTTATATGAAGAAACATCTGTACACATTTTCCTGTAGCAAATGTATCCTACTCCATTATGTATTAAAGGGTTTTTTTGTCAAAAACTGTGTTGAAAATTCACTAAAAGACAAGCTTACAAATAGTTCAAAAAGGCATTTTACAAGTTTCCACATACAGTATTGTCTTTGCACTTCCACCTCAATCATTTGTATTCCACTCTTTGCTATCTTTGAAACAAAGGCTGTCAGCCACATACAATTATCTCATGATTTTGTGATAGACTACAAGTACAGGGATTTAGGACAAAAATAGTCAACTCTCATATTTATGGCAGACACTCAAGCAATAGTAACCTCTTCTGTGAAATCCTGTAGCATGATGAAACCAAGCAGTAAATCAGCAAGAGCTGAATTTTGCTTATGGAAATGTGTGTAAGAGATTATAAACTTTAATAAACTCCTGATACAATGAACTTACTGTCAGAATTTAATTTTGCTTTTCCTGTTTCTTATTTGAAAAGTAGTGATTAGGTGAATTAGGATGAAAGATAATTACCATCTAAATGCATGATGAGCAAAATGTGAAAATACCATCAACAAAGCATTGTCACCAATATAGTGATGCTGCGTGATCTGTCCTGTGTTTTCTACTGACCAGAAGATTAGCAACACTATTCAATATAGAGATCAACAAGTACAAGTGTGAGAGACTGTTTCGAGCTCCCAAGGAAAAAAAAAAAAAAAAAAAAAGATAAAATAATAAAATAAAACAGTTGCAATTGACCAAAGCTGTTAAAGTCCCTCTTACTGATTTCTCCCCTGACAAGGCCTATAAACAAACAACACAAACTAAAGCAAGACATATAAGGGAAAATTAGTCTGAAACTTACTGTTTTATTTCTGTGGTTCAGACTGTAAGAAATGATTTCTTAAGCAAAATCCATCAAAAGTGATGTTGAAAATTAAAAGAAAGAAAGAGAAGAGGGACAGAGTATATGATGATTGAGTCTCTATCCTCTAGTATTCATTTATACATTTAGCTTCTAATTAAAAGCAATGTTCAATGCTCCTGACTAAACAGCCATAACATTTGGACCATCTCATGGTGCCATGATCCCTCTTCCTCACTCTGAAGAGGACATTTAGTTCTGGGAAGTTGCATCTCTCAGCAGAGAATGAAACTTTCTATTTTAAAAAATTAAAATGCCGCGGAGGCTCTAGAGTTTAAAACAATCTTTCTATCACTCCACCCCCCTTCCCATCTGCAAACATTGTAAGCAATCAGCAAATCTGTGCTCATTGTCTTCCATTGTTTAGCTGTACTGCCTGGTTTAACATGAAAAAGCCTTCCAGGTAAAAATTTATATAGACTGGCTATGCTGCCTACTGACCAGACATAACTTCCGGACAGTTGAAAGGCTCTGGTTTTAAGTGGTGCAGCAGATGCTGGTGGTAAGACAGGCTTCTGGCCACTTCTCCTCTTCACCTGGTCCCTCTTCCCATTCTCCTCCAAGCTGTTTGTGAGCATGTAGCTGGCTCTCTCCCTCCCTCCCAGTTGCACTCAGCTGAAGCCCCTTCCCAGCCTCTCCCTATAGCCATCCCAGCCTGTGCCAGTTTGTTGTTTGCATTAGGACACCGTGTGACTTGTTCCTCTGTCCTCTCCACTGCACTGCTGAAGATCTGCAGTGGGAGACATTACTTGTCATTAGCCATTTCCCAAGTCATTTTCCAGGTGACTATTCAAAGCTAATGAAGTCAAACTCCTCGTCATCAGGTCATGGATACCTTGGTACCTTTGGTACCTTGAAAATAGTTCTAATCTGAACCTGTGGTATTTTCTGTTCACAACAAAGTTTTCTTGAACATCTTTCTTGCACTCTGTTTCTCTGCCTTTTTCTCTTCCATACAAACCTTTAAAGATTAAAGATTTGGAGAAGTATTTAAATAATTAGCTTTTAGTTACCCCAAGATTGAACAAAAAGGCAACCAAATTTAAAAAAAAAAAAAAAAAAAAAAGGAGTGGGGGGAAGAAGACAATGAGAAACCAGCACTCTCTTGTAATCCTTTTCCACCAATGTGTTGATTAAAGCAAATGTTAACCTGTAGAGTATCATCCAATCCTGTAGAGGATCTACTGGCACAATGAAACAGATAAAAGACAAACAAACAAACAAATTTAATTACACTTTGCTTGCATCTTTACTGAATAAGAAATACAAAAGGAAATTTATCTTTGTTGTTCAGATTTCCTCGTCCTGCTCAAATCTGCTCTTAATTTATAAATACGCTGGTTCCTTCTTTCACATTTTCATTAAGTGTTGCTCAGACTTCCTGGGTCTAAAGGAAGCATTGGGATTGGCCATGAAAACTAATCTTTTTTGGAACAAAGTGCTGGAGCCCCTGAGATACCAAGAAACAAATTCAGACTTTACGCATAGACAAGGAAAGAATCCAAGGGCAGGATGGACCTCTTCTACTGGGCAGAAAACACTGCTGAGAGAGACACTGTACCCACAAAGAGGAAATTTGCAGTCTCCTTTCCACCCGTGCCCCTCCTCTTTTCCCCCTGGGCCTCCCTGACTTTTTCTGTTAGCGGGGGGCTTATTGGACATTCTATTTCTTTCCAGGTTTACCATTTCTATCCTTGCTTTGTTTCCTTTCCTCCTCTTTTAACATCTCCTCACAGTTCTGCCTGCTATTTCTCCTTCCTTACTTGTTCTGTCTCTTTGTCTGTTCCTCCCTCATTCCCACATATGGCTTTAGCATGGAGTTCTGGCCACCTTCTCCAGATCCCCTGTGGTGTTTCCATGATCCTCCTTCCATTTCTCTCTTCTGGCTCTTCCTCTGCTTAATTTTTTCTTCTATTTTATTATTCTTTTTTAAACCGTATAATCTTTTTCTTCCAATTCAGCACCTCTTCCTTCACATATTTTTTGTTTCAAAACATTTCTCAAAATTTCTATAAAGCAGCAATGATACAGTTCAGGTTCCTGGGATAACAGCAAGAGACAAGAGAATAAGCTTCCCTCCTCAATGCTGAGAATTCAACACAAAGAAATACACTACAGACTGAGAAGCAAACCTCCCACCTGCAGGGCACTAGAAAATGGATGTGTGTAGACACTGCTCCATCATAGGATGGGGAGCAGAGAGAGGAATTCCTAGGTAGGAGTTAACTGAGCACATGCATCTATTGAGGGACCACAGTATTTCTCAAATGCCCCTTAGCTGAGACTCACATTGACTCCCACTCTGTTGAAGCATCACATTTTGTCACTCTGATTTGACGGAATAAGAAGCAAGAAAGTCAGAGTTTATCATTGATGATACAGGGCAGGAGTTTTCAGTGGAACACAGCCCATCAGGGCAAAAAATCTGAGCTGTGGAGTAATATTCCATAATTTACAGTATCTGTCATTGTGGGTTTTCTTGTGTCTCTTGTTTTGGGTCTTGGTCCCACTAATATCACGGCCTGGGGGTCTCAGAAGACTGTGCCAAGCTGTGGATTTAGGAAGACTACCTGGGAAGTGACACACAAACAGATCTAGAGATGCTCCTAGGGTAGTGGTCAAAGTGGGATTTGGCTCACATCATTCTTTGAGTGAAATAGCTGGTAAAAGTAGAGAAATGGTAGATTATTTCAGGTTCGAGGATGTTTGCAATCAGTCCCATGGCAGGCTTGTTTTGCAAGCTGAAATAGTGTCATTTATATTTCTGCAGGTCACTAATTCACACTGCTTCAACTGTGCTGCACAGGTATAAACTAGTATAAATACCCTTACCCATATTGCAGTTTTCTTCATGTTCTGTGTGCATACAGTGCTAAATCTGTCAGCTCATCAAGCCCCAGTCCTGTTAAATGAAAATTTAGCATTTCTTTGCCTCATACAGGGATAGCAAGGCACTCAAAAACTCAGATGAAGCACAACAAATTAATGTCTGAAAACCTGACTTCTTTCAAATGAATATGATTTGTTAAAAAGTTTGTGGAAGAGCAGGAATGCTGCTTTCACAATATCTAATTTTGTGACAAAACTGGTGTTCAAATATGCCTTTTCAGTGTTGACACCTTGTGCTTGTTATATAAAGAAGTTTCAACACTAAAATAACCACCAAAAAGTACCTTTAAAAGTGAAATTTCATAGAAAAGTCAATTACATGAGATTGGTGAATCGTGGTTTAGTGAAACAATGTTTCTCACTGGAAACTTCATTCACAGGTTTCTCTTCTCTTTCCCTGACTGAATATAGGCATTTTCATGAATGCGCTTCACATACTGAGTGGGCTTTATGAATCTTTATAAACTGTCTTTTGTGGCTTAATAAAAAATTGCAGCTGTCCATCTACAATCTCATAGACTGAGCTGAGTGATTTTCTTCATAAAGTACCCATTTAGCCAAGAATGGATTCCATGACTGTGCAGAGAAGGATTCTGTATTTGATATGAAACAGGCAATCCTATGCATTGAATTGATAATAAGTAAAGAGAGTATCTAGAAAAAGGATGACTCAGATGACTCTATTTTATGGAAACGATTGTTCACATGCATAAAATAGATTCTCATTTCATTACCTCCCCTTCCAAAAACCTTTCTATATCAGCAGTGAAATGAGTGAGAGGAGAAAGTGTATGATGAAGAATGGAAGGTGGATGTAATAAAGGGAAAATACTGTTTATTGTTATTCTAGACAAAAATAGAATTCTCTCCATATTACCCCCCTCATTCGATGTTCTAGAGAAATGTTTTGTTCTGAATGCTGTCCACACGAGTTTTTGTTTAAAGGAAAGAAAATAAGATGTATTATTTATGCTTTTTAAACAAAGGGCTTATTTGCACTTATAAAACATGAACTGAAACAATTAAATGGGACAAAGAGTACAGTTTGTATCAATAATTTACTACCATCGTTCTAATGTTTCAGACATCAATACTTAGTTGTTTCCTATTTAAAGTCAAAATAATTACTCCAAAATTAAATCAATTTGCCATCCTAAAAGAAACAAAAGCAATAAGCCTTTCCATTTCTGCATTAAAGACTTTCATATTAGTTTCTTTAACTTAGCTATGTAATACACTAATGTAAATATTTAAACAGCACAACTGTATTATCTTTGCCAGCAAAGATAATACAGTTAACCTCTATTAATCCATATTTTATTACTACTGTAAAAGGAAAGTATTAATTAAATCTATCAAATTTTGGACAAAGTTAAATGTTTTTAATTATTCAGTCTATATTTTCTTTTCCTTCCAGCTTTCTAGGAATGCCTGTTTTCTCCATGTCTTATGGCACTTATGAAGGGCAAAAGCCTGGTTCAAATAAAAAAAAAAAATACAATGTATTCCTCTATTTATATGCAGTGAGCATTGTTAAAGTCTTCCCCCTTCCACTTTTAATATCTGAAATGACATTAGCAAGAAAAATTTTCATTCCAAAAATCTTCTAGGTCCCAGTTCCACAATATGAGTATCTGAAAACTAGGCATTTTGTTAGACTGGGAGAAGACTGACAATTAAGTGGTTTTGGTAAAACTCGAACTGTGAAATTGGCCTACATTTAGGGATGGGAACAAAATGAGAAAGTTTTCCAAAGTGTTGACAAAACATGGAACATTTCTCACTGTGTGGCCTGCTGACTAATGGACGTTGCAACAGGTTGGACAAATCACTGAATACATACACATATTTCAAACTTTATAGTCTTCTATTTGCAACCTTATAAAAGCTTTAAACAAATATGTTCAGAAATAGCTGGAACTAGAACAAATATTAGTCAATGAGAAGCAGAATCTAAATTGTGTTTTCAATAAGAACAGTATTAAAATTGAAACTAAATTATTGCACATTGAATAGGATAAAAACTAGAACTAATTAATTATTGTGTAACTAAATAAACATTGGTACTGTAGTGTGAGCCTAAGGGCCTATTCACAAGAATTCCTTTTTGGTATCAAGGCCACGCTTGGTTATAACTAGAAGGACCAAGTTTCATCCAAGTTTAAATATTCTGCGGATACATGGGAGATACAGGAACCTAAGGTGAATCTGGCAAGCTTTCAAGTGTGATTCCATTAGGTATCTGGACTCTAAGTGGAACTATGAGAAGTTAGTACTACTTATATTCAAGTGGTGTAATTCCTGGTAATTGAAATAAACCATGAAAGTGATGACACATAAATACATATAAAGAGGAAGTACCTCATGTTTCAGTCATTGTAGAGTTATTAAATGACTATGTTGTAGAAGTCTTTGAATACCTAAAAGTGCCTTTAGCATTTACTTGTGTTTTGGTCAGCGTTTAAGGCTACTCATTATATAATCACATGGCTAGTCCAAATCTGCTTCCCCACACACCCTCTTAGTTTAAATGGGGTGCACTTTCAAACCATGAACATGGCAAAATATTTGGTAGCCTACATTTATAATTGTCTCCAAAGGCCACAGTGATGAAATTAGATGCTTCTTACGAAATGCTGCTACTAACCATACTGTGACCACTTAACCAAGTGCTTAAGCTGAGATGAGAATTCTCAGGGTTTGCCTCTCTCCTCATTATTTAGAGCCAAGATGAAAATTGCCCAACAGTTCACATCCAGGGAATAAGGTGTCATCTCTATCTATGCCGCATGGCACTTTGTTGAGAAGAGACAGGAGACCAAGCCGAAATTATATGGAGATTGTAGCATCAAAGGATCAAGCCTCAAAATCACTATTTTGAGAAAGCAATGGTATGAATAAGGCATGAAGACAATTAAATGAAGGGACAAAGAAAGAAAAGAAGATGGATACAATGTGGAGTCATGAGGTTTCTTATAAACTCAGTGCAGTGGTGGAGTCACCATGTGTATCTGCTTCCAAACATGACTCTCTATGATGCAAAACAAAAATCACCAGCATAGTTTGATAACATACTGATCTTTAATCTATAAAGGAGATTAAATTCAAAGTTTAACAGTATAAAAGAATAACAAATACTTTTTAATACAAAAATACGTGATAACACACGGTTGCATCTTGGTTTCTCCTGCTGCCAAAGCTTAGAGTACACAATTTCTGGGGTACAATTTCATTGCATAGTGTTTCCTATCACTTCAGCATGTGTTGGAATTGAAATGAAACATTTTTTTTGCAAAAAAGCTTCTCCAGGTACAAGCTGAAGCCACAGTGCTATTATGATTAGCTAGTCACATGTCAGATCCCACACATTATTTAAACAAACCAGAATGAAATCACTGCTTGCTGCAACATTCCTGCCTTCCCATGTCAGCTCTGAGATGCCAGCAGTCCATCCACCACTGCATCGATCAACCCAGCTGCTTGTAACTCACAACTGTTCAAAAGCAGAGCTTTTTCTCATTTGGGTCCCCTCCTCTAAATTCACATCCTCAAGTTCTTATTCCCCTCAGGCACACAAACAAAAAAAAGCATTGAGGGGAAAAAATGACAGAGAAGGTATGAAAACTTGTGAGAACTTCTTTCAGACAGCAAGGAAAAAGCCTCAGGCAGGGGCACTGTGAGTACCCCCTCCTGATGGCAACTGCTCATAATTTGTTCAGCTTTACTCCCAGTGGACCCAGAGGCAAGACAAACAGTTCATAGGGTGGAGGGGAAAAAAAGGCTGAACCATCTGCTTGCTTATCCTTCCCTGTCTCTATAGCAAGATTTACAATTCTGACCCATATAAACTCTGCTCCTGCTTTGCACTGACCACAGAAACATACCAGGCTGAACAAGGCTGGAGTGACATTACAATCCAATTCACCTTACTCCTTTTTGGTTTGCTGTATTAATAACTCAAGTGAAAGCACACAGGAAAAAAATCCTACTAAAACTTATAATAAAAGGCACTTCAAAAATGGATAAAAGGATACATTTTACTATAAGCATCCCAAGTATAATAACTGTTTAATCCATTAGTGGTTGTATTCTCATTGAATGATCTTTGGAGAGCCTAATAATTACAATAAAAACAAAATAAAATAAAATATTGCCACTGATGAAAGATCTGTTCAGTTAAAAACTGCAAAACCAAGTAAAGAGCAATTTACAGGATTCTCTCAGTCCTACCAACCTGAAATTTTCAACACTGCTTGGACAACATTGAGAATACAGTAGACTTTTCAGCATAACTCTACTTAAATGACAGTATTAAGAAAAACAAGGCATACTATTGAAACCAAAATATATAAAAGCAGGTTTCTATGCTACTGTTTGCCACAAAGTTATTTCCTAAAAAATGGTTTAAATGCAAACTTTTACATCTCCAACATGTTTTACATATTTCAGACAACAAAAGAATACACATACATTGTATGTGATAATTTTTCAAAACTAGCCATTACATTTTCACAGATTAAAAAAAAGTCTGTTTAAATATTTCATTTCTACAAAGTGAATTTACATTTTTAAGTACAAAGTGCAAATACTACAGTTGTTTTTTATTGCCTTGGTGAGGAAATCTCCCACATGTCAAAGAGATCTGCCTTGGATCAGTAAGGTGTTCATCCTTGCTTCTTAGAAACTTGCTGAAAAGAAGTTGGAAAGAATTTCATTATTTATGATGTTTTCAATTAATCCAGTATAAATATCCATGTCTATTTCTCAACAGTATCCACATGCCACTATCAGAAGGAGAATTCTGCACAAATATATACGGAGAATTAAAAAAAAACATCCCTTCTCTGTAGTCCTTCATGGCATCTACAAGCCAAGGGTATGAGCAACATCTTTACTTATGGCCCCTTTAAATCTATACCTGTTGAACACACAGTTTTAGCAACTGTCTGGGCAAGCCCCTCATGCAATATACCTTTCTATAGCATTTGATGTATAAGGAATGGTCTGCTGGCCAAAGTCTCATGAACAATCTATAGTTTCCTTATAAACTTTTTACTAGGCTGCAAAATACCCTCTGAGTTTCACTGCCAGCATGTGTGCATGTATGTGTATGTTTGTTGGACAGGGCAGAGCTGAGCAAAGGAAATATATCTGACCACTACCCTGATTCTGTCAGACCCATCATGTATTTGACCTCTTTTAGAGCAACCAGAGTTGAGACTCAGCATAGTAGTATATGTTTATTTATCTGCTTTCTTTCAATAGGTGTGTATGTGCCTGTACACATACAGATGTGCACATACGTGAAAAAATATATTCAGGAATACAGGTGTAAGCCCACATAACCATACATATAACTGGACTGCTGCAACAAACTAGTAGAAAATGAGCTTTGGAGTGTGCGTCTCCTGAGTGGTGCAAATCTGATCATGTCCTTAGATGGATGGTTTCCTTTGAGTGACTTCTATGCTTTTCAGTAACTTCCTTTCAAGTGAGAACTTCTGTGATGAAAACCACCTTATGCATTTGCAGCCCTGTATTGTTCAAGTATTAAACTGCCAATAGATGGTTTGTTTAGTCAGCCTTAATTTAAGGCTATCATTTGTCAGCAACAGCTCTTAAAACAATTGATACTGAGTCAGCAAAATTATCAGACAAAATTAAAAAACATAGCAGTTCTAAAGACACTTTTATTACAGATTCTGCAAGTCAGGATCAGATTACAAGAAAGGGGAGAGGGCTTGTCATGCTTCAAGTGAAATGCACGTGTGCCAGTAATTGTCATTATATGACTAAAACAACCCCTTTGAATGTTTTTGAGTTCCAACAGGATAATTGTTTTCAGGTTGTCTTGCTTAAAGGCATAAGTGATTTGTGGGGGAAACTTGAAAAATTAAGACCACAAACATTTGTTTAAACAAACAGAAACTTATCACACCCTTGTAAATGTGAGAATGTTTTATATTCCATCAAAGGTATGTAGGAGGTCTATGGTAAAACCCACAACGAATGCTGAGCTTGCCTTAGGAAGGGTGAACCTAACATCAAACAAATGAGAGACAAAAAAAAAGGAACAAACTGATGAGCAACGAGGAAGGAGGATTTCTCTTGGCTTATGGGGAGGTTCACCTTGGGTTCAGTTTCTAGTAAACTAATCTAGCTTTATGATAGATGGGATGATATTTACCACAACTATGGTTTTGGGATATTTTTAGCCAGATTCCTATTTTCACAGGTGCTGGATTACCAGAGCTGTTCTTATAATATGTTTACATGAGTATTTTTTTAAACCAGTTCATAATTTATTGATGCTTTTGTGAGAATTAATAATTTAATTCCTCTAACTAATATAACAGTGAGGTAAGAATAGTGTGATGACTCTTTCACTAGACCAGTCAAATAACTGGACTTACAAGTCGTCCTTCAGGACCATGAAAAAGTATTAGGAAGGTATGCTGATGTTGCCCAGAAAACTGAGTATTTAGAATTAATGATTACAAAAATAGACACACACAAATGAGAAACCCTTTTTTAACCTATTTTCCTGAGCTTTCATTTGAGTCCCTCTTTTTCAAAGTGTGTCTTTCCTTCATTTAAAAACTCTGATTTTGCCCCTTTTGCATCTCTGAATGCCTTGAGTAGGCAAACCTTCAAGGACTACATACACTGGTGTTATTTTGAAAAACAAAATTAAGTATTTGCAAAAAATTGATGCAAAACCTAATCACAGAATGTGTTGTCAGTGCACTTGACATTTTATTTGCCCCAATAATTTTGCAGACCAAACTAACTTTAGTTTAAACATACAGTAGCAGACTGATGCAAATCCTAGTTCTTCAGCATCATTTTGCTCAGGCAGAAAAAGCATTTGAAAGTGACACTAAGATTTTAAAAGGTATGTAAAGCCACTGAATAATAGTTCAGTGGGGTTTGTGAAATGTACATATTTTCACAGAGCATGGAAAATGCATAGCTTTGTTCACAAATAGTAATTTCAATTTTCACAAAGGAAAACTGACAGAATGCCGTTAAAGCAAAATGTAAGTGAAGACAAAGCAGTGCACATTTAAAAATGTATTGGAATGCTGTCATTCAGGAACACAGAAGACTCATGATGGCTCAGTTACTCTCATCGAATTATGACTAATATATATGTCAACTTACACTTTCCTAGGAACTTGCAAATGCAAGCCTAATCTACTTTGCATATTATGTACATACACTCTGCATCTGTAATTGACTGATTCAGCATTCCCTGGATAGAACTTAAGCCAAAATTTGTTAACTGGGATGCTGCTCTGCATTTTTCTGGCAAGTCTGCAAAGTGGCAGATTAATGCAGTTTGAAGCTGAAATACTGACTGCTAAACCACCCTGCTGGGCAGGACAGAAATGAAGATCTTGTGCTCCTCAGTACTCACCTGCCTGCTGGATGAAGTGCTCTCAGTGTTGGTTTTAGGGGCTGCTAAAGGAGGGAGAAGAAACATAAATATGGTTTGCAAGTTATATGTAGCATCCCCAAGAACTGAAGCTCTCATTCTGAAAAGGTATAAAAATGATATTCCAACAAAAGAATGTTTTATTGTTTTGTCCTCAAAACTACAAAGTAACCCAGTGAATTGGTTTAGAACTTTTTTCCACCTCAATGCCATTAGTTTTTCAATGTCAAAGTTCTGAGATTTTTTTTTCGTTCCAAAGTTGAATGTTCTCATTTAATGGATTTTTTGAAAAGGATCTGTTAAAAACCTCTTGTGGTGGACATAATTTTTACTTCAGACAAATTTGTGTGTGATCTTCATATGATTTCCTGCATCTTACAACTTTTGTTTCCAAGATAGGCAGTTTATCCTAATCTTTGGGGTTTTTTTCACTGGAATACGTACAAAAAAAGACTGGGGTTTGCTTTCAGTCTTTCTATGGGTTTCCCTTACCTCCTGGGCAGTGATTTTGGACCCAAATTTCATCTACAATAAGCCCAAGGAGTGCCTGCTGCAGCAAGACAGAAGTATTTCACCTTCCACATTTAAGCATAAAGATAACAACAGTCATCCACCTTCATATATAGTTTTTTAACCTCTATCATCTAAGGGAAAATTGCAAGGTATTACTATAATTAGGTCCATCATCTAAGTGAAAATCTAGGGTATTATTATTAGGTCCACAAAAAAAGAAAGTAACAGAAAAAAAATCCTGGATTTGACTGAGACTTGTTTTGAGAGATCTGGTTTTGTGAGCCATAGACAATTTATGAGTAAAATATAGAGCTCTTCTGTCTTCTTACAGTATTCCCTTTCTTGATCTTGAATACAACAAATGACACCTTTTCATGTTAAGGTGCCAGACAAATCAATTTGCCAATATTCATTGTTCTACGACTTCTTGAAGTATGGGGATCTACTGTTGTCATTTACAATTTTTTTTTAGATTCTTTCTCATTTTCAGGAATCGTATGATTGAACCCTGCAGGGACTATTATACTCTGTAGTTAGCTATTCCCCTTTCTACCAGTTTAGCAGCAAGGTAAGGTGACTATGTATCAGCAGCTGTTCCACCTGTTTGGCAGATGACCACATTCCTCACTGTATCTCTAAACCACATTTGAGAAATGAGAAGTCATTAGAAAGTTCAACCATCTGCTTCCTTCCAGGAATCCAAAAAGCACAGGTGTGATACTTCCACTCATTCATAACATAGTACTGTAATAACATTAAACTGGCTCTTTAATGACTGTTAATGTTATCGTATCCTCAGGTTTCCTACTGTAATACAGTTAATGGCCAGAATCAGCAGGAAGTTTTTGATTCTTTTGGAGCAAAGTGATGATTTGACTACACAGAAGCAACTTTCCTGCCATCTGCCCTAAGCAACAGCTGCATTAGCTACAGACAGGTGTATTCTTTTATTTTGTATAATTCTGGCACTTATGAAGATCAGACTTGATCAGCTCTGAAGTATTTGGTGAAAAAAGACAGACAGAAAAGGTTCTTACTATGGCGTTTCTTTGTATCTGCTTTACCTTCTTCTTTTGTTACTCCCAAGCAGCCCATTAATTCTTGAACTGACAAGGACTTATCATTGTTCACATCGCAGTATTCTACAAACTTCTTCACACACTTTTTGGGCTTTGATTTCTTTCTCAGGAATCTCTTAAAGGGTTTGATTTCTTTCTTGCCAATATCACCACTGGAATTTTTATCTAGCTGTTTGAAATACCAATGGACCACTCTCTCTTCCAGAGTATGATTTGGATCAGGCTCTGAAACCCTGAAGCAGGAAAAAACAAAAGATAGTTTAGTCTTAATTCTGATACATAAATGTCAGTTTATACCTTTATTTCAGAGTAGTTACACAATCATCAGATGTATTGCTACATAAACCTCTCTGCTTTTGGACACTAGCTCTTTTTTTCGCTTTGGCCAACTCTATCCTAAACTTTACACTAAGGGCTGGAATCTGCTCTTAGTTAACTCTCTGAAATTCTGTTGAGATCAGCATCACTTGGCAAACAGTGCTCTCCCCTTTAATTTCCTGAAACAGAGAAAAGTGAAGAGAGAAATAAAAAAGCAAAAGACAGTTTCATAGACAACAGATGCATTAAATGTGTAAAGTAACCAACTGAAGTAGATCAACAATCAGCATCGCCAAATGCCTAGACTCCAATTACAACCCATGATGGATGTTCTTAGAGATAGAACACGTAAATGTATTGAATTACAGGATAAGTTATAACAATAAATGCCATCACCTCTTCAGACTGTAAACACCTGACCTACAGATGCCCGAAGTCTGACAGCCCTTAATGCATTTTTAATACTACCTGTGGCTGTTGATAGCACTGGCTTGTTTTGCAAGCAAGCAGGCAAAATATGAATCAGGAAGGTAGCACACATTCGTCAAAGAAAGCCTTAGAGGAGAACAAAGACTGAGAGACAGTTGCACCAGCAGCTACAGATAAACTCTAATCTGTGCTGCTGAGAACTCATCTATCAAGTGCATCTCTGTTTAGTGAACATAGTCCACAGGGATAATTTTGAAGTAAACTCTCCTAGATAGGTTCTTGGAAATTTACCCTTTGTGAAGGCTTCTCAAAGCCCCCAACAATCCATTCACCACTGCCAGAATCCTTTTAAAGACACACAAAAAGGATTTAAAACTCACCGGCTAGAAGACAGTGATGGATCAGAGACTGCATGCACCATATCTGTGGACAATGCATCCAAAACACTAGTCAGGAACTCATTTTTCTTGGCCCCAGGACAACCTAAAAAAACAGATTTTTTTTTTTCCTTTTCTTGTTAGCAGTTTTTACAACATCTATATCCCAAAAAAAAAATTTCAAACTTAGAGATAGACGTGACTCCTGTACACAAATTTCCATAAATTGTGGACATGTTTGTAATTCAAACACAAGTATCTAAATCCAGGTACATATCTGTAACAGAGCTGGAATAAACAACCAACCTTTTAAACTCAAGCAAGTAAGACTCTTTTGCACACTTTTGTCCCTTTCTTTCAATTTTGGCCATTATTTTTCCTTTTTGAGATATCTTTAACATGGGTGTCACATTTTGAAAATAACACCTTCGAAACAACAGAAGTTTGTACACGACACAGACTGTTTGAAACATGGACTAGAAGCCCACAGAACAAGACAGCTCAGTTTTCCACTTTTGCTCTTCTGAATTTCCATTGGCTCTCTCAACACACATTCTTTCAGTACATTGGTTTTCCTCTCTGTAAAATGGCAGTCAACTCCTTGCCTCATTCCCTTTTCTCTGGGAAAAAGGTTAACTCCCACTATATGGCACCTAGCCCAATCAGCTGCTGTCAGTTAGTACTTTGGTTAATACTGAGGGATCCTATGGTGACGCTAGATCGTTCTCATAACTATGTTCCCTATGCTACAAAGTTCTTCTCTGAAAGAAACTGACAGCACATTTCAGACACATAATATGTCAGATATATATATACTGAAAGATCCCCTCCTCAAGCAGCACAGCTGGAGCAGATAAATTCCTCTGACAAGCGCATGCATGTTGACACATGGAGGTTTGCTTATTCAATACACCTGTTTCCTCTCCTCTTCCCTAGAGCCCTGAGCCAAACACCAGGTCTTCCCCTAGCCCTCTAGTAGCTGAGTTAAACTCTAGGATGATCCATGATCAGTGACACAGAGATTACAAACTTGAAGCTGGAGCCCATGGCAGGACTTTCACAGACAATTCTGTGTTGGCAGCCACTTATCCACAGTTCTGCTTTAAAGTGAAAAACGGAAATACTTTGAAATGTTGTGGTAAAAGAAGATTAGTCAGTCAGTAGGGATTTGTTGTTTTATTATACTTCTCAGCAACCTCTGGAGCAGGCCGCAGGACTATATGAGCCTGAAAAGCCTCATCTTGCCCAGAAAATTATTTTTTAATACATCCCATGTTGATCCAAGGAAATAAACCTGTGTTATATTAGCCCTTAGTTGTGTTGCAGTAAGAATAGCTCAGTTGTTACATACAGCAGGAGCACCCACTACATATTATTGTCTAACACATTCATGTAGTTATGAGTTCCCTGTCTCTTATGGGTTTGCCTTTGGCACCAGGGACATTTTATTCCAGTAACTGTAAAAGGTGTATAAGAGGAATTTATGAGGCAAGTTTCACTGCACCAAAAGTACACATATGAAACCAGTTGTCACTCTCTTAGATATGTTCTTCTTCCCATACTCTTTATGCACTGTGGGTTTTTTCCTGTCACAACTGGAAAAAAAAAAAAAAAAGAGAGAGAGAAAAGAAAGGGAAAAAAAGAAAAAAACAAATAACCCAACAGCTATGACTGTACGTTTGAGTTCAGCAAGGCAAGAACTTGAGCTTTCTCTGTAAGGAAAAAGAAGTGAGAAGGATGGCAAGAGATTAATAGGTAAGGACAGACAACTATACCAACAGGTTCCTGGCAGCATTCTGTGCATAATTTAAAAGCATATTCTCTAGGGCAAAGAGCTTGCTGTTAAATTAGGTTCAGGCACTACAATCATGTAAGTAAATTGTGCATTGTGATTTAAATGAGGTCACAAAGCTTTGCAAGTCACAAAAGCACATTTGTCCAGAGACGAGCAGGCAGATACCAAGCAGTTCCCATGCAGAAGGCACATCCAGTTGTGTTAGCATGCATGAAACATGCAACTAAGTCTCTGAGCAACCTACTGAGACAGCACTACATCTTGCTAGCAAGGACAGCACTCTGGACCAGCGCTGATTCTCTTCAAAGAACAAGCAAAAAGAAGTCTGCCCGAGACTCTCCATATAGGCCTATCATGAATGATATAACTTTTATCCATATCGTGCTGGAGCTGTGTTACCATCATCAGCCAGAAGCCTGAATCCTGTTACAAACATAAGTTGTGAATTAATACAGGACTCATGGAAAATGCAGAAAATAAGACGTCAGCATGTAACAATGGAGCATAACACTGAGAAAAGGCAATTTGACTTTTTTCTTTCTCTGTCCTTTTTAGATAGATAATAATGTTTATATCCAATTTGATTTAGGAGTTCCACCTGAATTTTTCAGACTGTTTATGAGTGTATTTCTGAAACATCTGGAAGAAACAAAAATCTGTGCTTTAGGTAGTTTCTACTGCTGTCCAGGGAGCTGCTGAGTGTACATATGCTACAGATGTAGAGATCAAAATCCTGACTTAGCTTGCTCTTTACAAGATACAGCTAGGTAGGAGAAAGTATCAACTTTTAAATTCACAAGAAATCATGGGGAGAAAATTCCACAGTTTAAAGCCTGTCTCTGACAATTTTCCCTAGGAATAAGAAAGGTTTCTAAATGCCTATTTCATAAAGTTGCAATAGCAGCTGACAGCAATAGAAATCTTCTCATAGAAAAGAAAAATTGCTGTTAAAACAAACACCATCAGTTGCTGTGAAACATTCTAACTCTACTACTTAACGTAAAATGACACCCCACAAAATCCTCACCAGTTAAATACAGAGAAAATATTCAGTTTCTCCCAATTATAATTTTTGCTGACGTGTGGGCAATCACACAGCAATTTACCTCACAGTGAAATCTCTGTTCTTTGCAGGTGTTATTAGCTCAAACTAATTCTCTGGAGGCTTCACGCTGAGCTTTAATTTTCAACAAATTTGTGGATGAACTGGTAAGTCTGGAGGAGCTTTAGCTTGATTGCAATGAATAATTCACTCTTACTGGGCTAAATACAGAAAAGGGAAAACTAGTCTCTTATGGGAGCCTTATGCTTCTCGCTATGGTTTATGTGCTTCAGTTTCTTCTGCAGCTGCCTTTCCTATGTGGATTTGACAGCTTACATAAATAGTAATTTGTTGTTAAAGGGTGGAAGTTGAAACCACATGGAGTTAACCTACAGGTTCAGAGATACAGACTTGAGTGTTTGCGTTAAGGATAGATTTACCCAGAGTAAACCTTAGACCAACAAATACACAAGGAAAATGACAGGAATACATAAACATTTCATTTCAGCTATAATATAAAGGAAATCAAAGAATCATCCTTATGAATTATATATTTCAAATGTACACATTTCTCTATTCATATACCTACTTTTAGTACTAAGAATGGATTTTTGAAATTAAAGCTGTGGCGAAGTTTTCCATAAACCTTCTAAAATATGCACCCAAGTTCCTTGGAGTTCCCTGATTGGTTGATAATAATCTACCACTGTCAGTCTTGGAAGATTATATTTTGCAGCACATCTGAAGCCATGACCAGAAGGGCATTTAGTCCATTTCTTTTAAAATGGGAATACAATAGATAAGATTAAGTACTTTAAAAGGGATTTTACATTTATCTTCTTGCAAGAGAGGAAACTGTCTTGAGTGAGTCACTCAAATCACTAAAGGCATGACAATTTCCAATTAGCAAATCTAAAGCTTCTTTTTTATTCCCTAATTGTGAACAGGAGCATCAGGCTTAGCAGTGATCTAAAATACAATGACCACTGGAATACCTCTGAAGACTGAAAATAAGTTTTTGATCTGCTAAAAATCAGAATCATCAGAACTATTCATGCTTCTTTTGTATCTTTGACTTCACTGAAAAATAGTGATACACAGAAAGAAAAGAATTAAACAAAGTTCTTCAGTGCTACTGGTTATCCTGGGAGAATAGACAATACAGGGAACACATCTTCTCTTGGATTTTTATTATATATATATGTACATTTCATTAATTTATTTCTGTTGATCCACGTGAACTACAAGTCCGTGTTTGTCCAGATTTGCTGAGGGGCCTCGTCATTTTTTGGAGGGTTTCCTGAGCTCTTCCTGACTCCCTTTCCAGAAAAAAAAAAAACAAACCTTCAAAAGATGAGCCTGGGAACTGAAATTTATAATTCTGTTGATGACTAAAAATCATGGTTCAAACAGGGTCAGTGCTTTTATAGTTTTATTTAATGGTTGGACTCAATGACCTTAGAGGTCTTTTCCAGTCTTTACAATTCTATGATTCCATGATTCTATGGCACACCACAGTTTTTCCCCCACTACAGCTCCTGGTAACTTCTCTCAGACAAAAACTATCTCCCTATTAGTCTCTATCCTAGAAGGGTTGCGGGCTTTATCATCTCTCCTTGTTAACGTCCCTCTGATATTACCTTTTTTAATAATTGTATTTTATTTTTTCTCTTGAATATTCTTACCACTTAAAATAAGTTAAGATCAGAACTAAATTCTCTTTTATATGTCCTTACACACATTTCAGAAATAATGAAAAGAATAAAATAGGTATTAGCTGTAGGGGAGCTACAGTTCCACTGCTTTGTAGCCCCAGATCTCTGTGTCTTACAGGGAAGAAGTAGTATTTCTTGAGAAAAGCAGGAAGCAGAGTTCAGTTCTTAACATACATTTAACTTTACTTTTGTCACTATTTTAAAATTATCTTTCTGTTCTAATTTCAGGGGACACACACACTAAAGAGTTAACAAAATATGCTCTCCCAAGGCCCTACCCTTCAATCCTAGGCATTCATATCATACCAAAGTGCATTGAGTGGGATTTGTTGAACTTAAGCCTGCTGAAATGAGGTGTCTCACCCATAACAGTTATTTAAGCTCAGTATAAAAGAAACCATTCAGAGGGCATTCATCCCAACTACCTGAGATTTTTTTTTTCTTGGAATAGAATAGGATCTCCCTTAAAATGTTTCTATTCTTCCCCATGAAGCAAGGAAGCCCAGATATCTAACTTATATTCCCAGGTGGTCTGAAACTGTTTGTGATTAATTCTATATGCATATGTTTTATAAATACATTTAGGCTCAAGCTACTCTTTTATTCTTTGGGTAAATGTGGAAGAAAGAAGGGATAATATTCATAGCAGAAACACACGACCCTATAAACAGTTTTTGCAGGCAACTGAGTGACAAAGTTAGACTAGGGCATTTGTTGATAGGAAATGTGGTCCATTACATTTATTTCAGTTCCAGTAATGTTAGTGCTAAACAAGAAAAGGAGAATTAGAACATCAAAGCATAAGAGGCAATGTGAAATTACTAGCTTCTGATTACAGCTTCTTAGTTGGGTTTTGCCTCAATGAGAATTTGAAAGGCTTTTGAGAAGTGAATGTCTTGCTGCTAACAACTCAGAGATGTCACTGTGAGAAGAAGCAGGGATGAAGCAGCTAGAACACTGTAACCCTTTCAGGGGCCATCCAAAAATCAAAACTGAACTTGAGAAAGTCTTTGGATCTTACTTGCCATTCTTAAACATTCTCTTGTAGACCTTCACCTTTGTAGTTTTGACTGGGAACAGGAAAAAAGTCAGATGTTAAGAAGGTCTTGCCTTTTTGCTGCTTAACTGGACACAAGGCAGCTGATGATTTTGTTAGGCAGTCAATACCTCCACAATATCTACTGCACTTTTGGATGTCAAAGACACTTCAGCATGTTGTGAAGGATCTGAAATTCTGTGTATTTAAGTTGTCTGTGTGAATGCAAACTCCTAACCTTCAGAGCCTGTTGCCTTCAGTTTAACATGACTTGCAATACAGCCGTGTGGGTTCAGTTCCATGAAAGAAACACAATGTATTTGACTAAAGCGTTGGCACAGTGACAGAAATCAATCATCTGATTAATTAGGTCACAGAGAGAAGAGCTTCAAAATTAGAAGGGTGCCCAAAAATATCTAGAAGAGAAAAGCAACCGGGTCTGATTTTCTAAAGGTTATACATCTGCATTACATACGGTATTTCATGACTGCATGGCCCTGAGATATATAGCTGGTACTTCTGACTGCATAACACTTTCAACAATAGCTTATTAAACTGAAATATTTTGGAATCCAGTTTTATACACTATTACAGGCATCTGAATATCTACATTATCACTTTGAGAGTCTTAACAATTAGCAACCAGTACTGCTTAGGGAGTAAAAATGCAGTTATTTTTAGTAGACATTTATTACTTCCCATTCACTTGTATTTTCATCATGTTGTTATGTTTCCTCTCAGGAGATGGGTATAAAAAACCCCCATATTTAATTACCTCTATTTAAATACCCATTAAAAAGGAAAAGCCATTACAAAAAATGTATGCTATTGCAATTATGGAAGTGACCTCAGAAATAAGGTGCAGAATTCTGGTCTCCTGATGGAAAAAAATTGAACTAGTGGGACTTGCCTTAGTGGGGATGTTTTTTACATTACTTAATTAATCTAAGCAGCCTGCTCCTTGGAAACGTTCATGAAAAACAGCCTCTTCTACAAACTGATTTTGATTTTAACCTTTCTGAATATCTCGTACTGAGCCTTTAACCATTGGAAGCATCAGCTGAAAATCCCAAAAGCATTCATGTTCATCTAAAGCCACAAAAAAGGTCGCCATTCAGACAGTAAGAGCCAATGGTCATTAAATCAAAAAGATGAAGGAAATTCAGAGCTGCTGGGCCAGTGGTACATATTTATGTGACAGCAATTTTTGAAGAGTCCCTGTGCACAGAGTGGTACCTTCATGCCAGTCTGTGGTTCTTCCACTGTTGTAACACGGGACAGATGGAGATGTAAGGCCAGCACTGCTTAAATATATCTTTCAGTCCCGCAAAGAGCATTACGTACATGTAATACATACATGTAATTACATAGATGTAATTTTTCAAATACATCTTTGAAACACTGCACATTTGTTGTTGTTTTTTTAAAAAACAAACAAACAAATATTGATGGTACAGAGCAACCTCAAACTGCGACACACAAATGGAGCATTCTACAGATGCAGTGACTTGGTGTCTCTTGATCTTGGAAATAAAAGCAGTGGCAGAACCTCCAATTGCAAAGATAAGTCACTTCTACCAGGACCCAAAGCATATGGTTGGATGGTAAAGGATGAGATGGCAAAAATGATGGGGAAGGCAGAAGCAGAAAAAGGCAGAAGACCTAGCAATATTGAAAGCAACCAGATGAATTATTAGAATCTTTAGCCATGTTTTTATTTTGCTTATACAGATGCCTATGAGTAGCGAGCTTGAATTGGGATAAAAATTTTCATCAATTTTATCTGATTTTTTTTCTCCCTCCCTTCTATAACTGTCAAATGAAAGATTTAGATATTGGATTTCCAACACAGAGGGGAGCTAAAAATAATGGCAGGAAGGCATATCTGTTTCTTGGAACATGAACTATATACTGAATTTTAACTCAGAATGGATTTTTACAATGGTGATTAAAAAAGGTTTATAAAACGTAAATCCTGGAAGTAACTGAAGTGAAACAAAAGTCAGCATGAACCACTAAAACATTATTTGAACACTATAGAATGAACAGTCCTTGGAAATCTGGCATCACTTCTCCCTTCCTCTTTATGCAGTGTTTAACTTGAGATCTGCAGTTGTTTTACCTTCTGGCACACTTTCTACTAAATATGATAGATTTCCTCTGCAAATAGCATTTCAAATCTCACTGACTCGTCCTCTGCTAAATTAAAAAAAAAAAAAACAAACTGTAAAAAGATTAATACAAAAACATAAATATAGCCTTAATATTGCTCTTTGTGAAACTTTTACAAGGTATGACATTATGTAAGAATTAAATGCCCTTAGTTCCTGCTGAAAGAGGTGAGCATACTATGAAAGGCTGAATAGGCTCAGGCCTTAATAATTAGATACTATTCATTTAAATTAAAGATGACAGTCCACTCCTAATTCACTCTTAATTACCCGCCTCACTTCCCCAGAATTGACAGAGACCTCTGGAGCTAAAGCAGGATCTCAAATCAACTTTCTTTGCAAACAGACATCTATTTGGAACAGATCCCCCACCCACAATAAACTAATGTTCAACTAATGACGAGCTTGATTTAATCCCAAAAAGCAGGGCACTTGAGAGTTAATCATGCCACTCTTAATTTCCAATTTACAGTAAGCACTGAGGAAATGAACACATCTCACTTGGTAGCAAATATCCTGCAATGGCAGAAGCACAATGGAGCAAATTAAAGATGGAGATTAATGTAATTATGGTTCTAAAGTGTCTGCCAGAAAGGATGCAATGCAGCTGACTTCGTGTAATACATCTTACAGTGTGTGGTTTGATTACAGAGTGACTTGGTCATTTTACAGCAGGGAGATTCAATTCCATGATAGTACTTCATTAAGGATTATGAAGACAGTTTCCTCACTGGACCACTACATTGCATGCTAGTTTCATTGTGTACAGTGTTGCCTGTTTCCCCCGTGTGCTGCACATCCAGCATTTGGTCAGGAACCCAACCAAGAATATCCTGCAGCCATGCTAAGGCCTGGATTTCCTTGCATTTGTGCAGAAGCCCACCCTGTCAGCTTCAGGAGACATCACAGCTTAATGCTAACCAGGTTCCACACAGACAGTCACCTGGTATTAAGATGTATTGAAATGTGGAAACCAGCTCTGGTTTCTTGACCATGGGACTTGAGAGGAAACAAAGAGATAGAGAAATACCCTATAATACCCCTCCAAGAGTCAGGCATGGTATGCAAAAAAACATGACTCCATTTTATACCCTGGCTGACATGACATGACATGACATGACATGACATGACATGACATGCTACAAGGCTGATCATGTGTACACAATTATGGGAGTGTATGTGTACAATTTTTGGAGCAGTGCATGGAATCTAATTTGTTGATAACACAGCAACACAAACACACAAGAGTTCTCATGCATGTTACTCTGTGCTGCAGAGTGAATGGAGAGAGGTGGAAACAAGACATCGCATCGTAGCTTTGAGCCCTGGGTATTGCAGGGAATAGGGAAAAATACAATCTGAGTGTACAACAGCAGCATCCCAAACGCTCATACCCAGCAAAACTGAGTCCCTCTTGGCCACGTATAATAATCTGACTTCCAACCATGCATTTTGCAACAGTGCTTGCATGTTGGTGAATGGAACTGAAATAATGACTCTGATTCCTAAATTCCATTTCCATTCTAACTCTACTGTGAATAATTCTTTGGAATAAATATACACAGTCTAATATTGATTTAGAAAAGAGTAGTAATTTTCCATTACAAGTGAATGAATCTAAAAAACTCTTATTTGAAACTAGAGGCCCATGCTCCATACCTGGAGATACTCAACACTGCAAATTCCAACATAGACTTTCAGCCCATGAACTCTGCATGACTGAAGTAAATAAGCCCTCTCCAGATGGCTATAAAAGGGTTCACAAGCTAGATTGTCAAAAATCAATAGGTGGTCTACTGCTGGTTAAAATCAGGAGACAAAAGAGAAGGTAATGAGCAAAGAAACCCACTTAAACCTTTAAAATTGCCTGGGATTAGATTAAGAAATTAAACATGTGTGTGTGGATTACAAGGACAAGATAAACAGTTAAAACCCATCCATTCATTTCTGTCAACTGATATAAGCACGTTCGCAGAGGATTTTGCAGCAAGGTTGGACTATGTATGCCATTGCTTAAGCTAGAACAACTTCTTTGTAGAAAGCAGAAAAACATGAATATATGATAAAGGCAGTGAAAGGAGGATAAAATCATGGAAATTAGAGAGAATCAGGTAGAAAATCAAGGGAGGGAAGAGAGGCATGGAAATCAGTGGAGAGAAAAAGCTGCTTGAAGTTTCAAGCAAACTCACAGGGACAGCCTGTGCTCTGACACAGACACCTCTGACAGCACTGACAGAATATTAATCTTCCTCCCTTATTCTCCTCCAAACAAAACTGTGCTTCACTGAGATAGCTCTGGCGTTCACATGAACTGGCTTCTGGTGGTTTTGTTTTCTCTCATTCTGCCAAAGCCATGTGGATAACACGGCTGAATCTCTGCATCTTTAGCTGAATATGCAGGGACAAAGGGGTTTTATATCTTCCTATTGCTTCTGGCTCTCTCAGTATATGACCATGAAGTAGCTCTCTCTAGGCCTGGCCAGGAAACAACAATTCCATCATGTGGAAATGGTCAGGATTGGGTAGTTTAGATTTTACTCTGGTGCAAAATGAGCTTTTTAATTCTTTTTCTTTTGGTTTTTGTTTGTTTCATTTTGTTGGGGTTTTTTTTGCTTTGTTTTGTTTTGTGTTTTTGTTTTTAAGAACAAAACACTCCATCCCATCATGGCCAAATAGCTTGGTGATGAGGGCACACAGCTGAGATGGAGGAGACTGAGGTTCAGCTCCCTGATCCAAACCAGACAGAGCAGGGAGTTGAAACCTGGCTTGCTTTTATCCCAGTGGAATATCCTAATCTCTGACACTAGAGAGTTTAGGTTCAATTCCCTGCTCTGTCTGGTTTAGATCAAGGATTTGAACTTAGGTTCTTTCCTCTTCAGCTGAGTAGTCTAATCATCGAGCTATTTTGTGTCCACAGAAGGGTTCCTTTTGTTGCTAGCAAACTCTTCAGAACAAAGAGAGTGTCAGAAACCACTTCTGTTGCTACATTAAAACATTTTCTTCAGAAGAATAACAATAGCATCAGACTGGACAGCGTGTCCTTTAAGTCAGGGCTTAATCCTGCACGTCATACAGAAATGCAACCAACATCTTCCAAAAAGCCTGGCAAGTATGTCAACAGAGTGCTCTCAACAGATCACATGAATTCATAAGCTTAAAGAAAAGCATGGCCTTTAGTGTTTTGCTGGATAAAGGCCACTGCACTTTGCACACTGAAGAGTAGAATTCTCAGTAAAAGGATTTTTTGCTTTGCATGCTTTGGACTCAAGGCTTTCTGCTTTACTAAACAACGCAGTTGTGGGAACTGATGCTTAAGCAGCACTTTATCATTCTGCCCATACTATAAGCCTCTCTAAATTTTTTTCAACAGTGCATATACAAAAGAGAAGCTTGCTGTTTGGTACAGAAACTCATTAAGTCTGTTGGATTTTGTTCTCTAACTTTAAATCCATTTTATTTTAAACTGAGTATTTAGCTTCTCTATTATTCAATGTGTTTCACTTAGAAGACATAGAAAGAGTAGACAATAAAACTTCTAGTGGGATAAAGTTGAATTTAGAGCACAGTGGAAAAAGTAGGGCATCTGGAGGGAATCAAACACTCAGACATCATGGCAAAAAGTGAAAAAAAGAAAGGGAAAGATCATTTATAGGGGCAACAAAAAGCATAAGGTACTTCAATGCTTCTATCTCAATCTGACAGATATATTTCCATTTACAACACAGAGTACAAGTTTCTTTCCTGTCACTTATTTTCATGAGAAATGTTTCATTCAATTGCCTAACTTTTTAATAGAAAGGGACACAGTACTTTCAAAAAATCACCAAACTTTATGCTTAATGACTTGACTTAGTAAAGCACCTAGGATTGTCTCTAATACCAAACGTATCTTGAGTTGTTCTGATGGAGCAGAATCAATATGATCTATGAAATCCTTGAATGTTTAAAGACATAAACATCTATCAAGACAAGAGAGGATGGGATTTCCAAATTCAAGTTTTACAATCATTTTTTAGCAACCCTTAGTTAATCTGTTCTCTGTTTTTTCTGCGTGAAAAGGATTACTTTTCATCTCTCAAGTATTTGAGAAATTCCATTAATGTCGCTGATGTGTTTGGAAATGGTTACCAGGAAACACTGAAAAAGAATATAAATGCCTAGCTATCAAAGCACGTTTTAAGAATAAACTGCTCTTCTTTTATGACAGGCATTTTTCTGTCGACTCTACTGAAAATATAATGAGTATAGGATGTTCTCACTTTATCTGTCCTGTTTTACAGCATTCTGCTTTATCTGTAAACAGAGATAAATCACTAGGAAGGAAACTGGGGTTTGGGAAATTAGTCTTTTACTGTTGAAGAAAGGAGTACAAATATCGGTTTGGTTACAAGCAAATTAACCCAAATAATTCCTGCCTGTCTCCAAATTACAAATGTTAAAAGTGCTGAAGCTAAATATCTGAGAGAAAAAAAAACAAAACTCTGATAGTAAACTTGACCTCAGCCTGTGCACAGGCTATAAATCCTTACTTTAATATAAAATTCATTTGTAAAGATTTTTTTTTTTAATATATTCCTCAATGTTAGGACTGAAAACAGGCCAACCTATGAGTTCCATCTAAGATATAAGGCATACAATGTACCCTTCTCTTTCTGCACAGTTGAACAACTTGTGAAATTCATTGTAGAAGAAGGAAAAATTTCAGCATCAAGACATTCACTGTATCCCCCAATGAACTCTCCTTCTGTATATCAGCTATATCATTACAGTTAGAGTAAGATCCAGTGGGTCTAATATGGGTTTTTCACACTCCCTCCAAACTACCAGGTTTGATTTGGAATGAGGAGTCTAAGTTTAATAGACTCATTCAGGGAAGAGTTTTATGATATGAAATGCATGCCTCTCATATTAAACCAGAGTTTTCTGACCTGCTTCCCAGGGCAACTTTCCTTGGGCGGATTGTAAAGAATCAGAGCAGTGTATATCTGTTCACATTCCTCCTTCCCTCGCCACCTTCTATATGAAGTGACTATCAAGTGAAGCCTGTCTGCAAGATGCCCCACAGCCAGATATGGACGAGAGCTAGCAACAACAAAGCATTCACCCGAATGCTTAGCTAGGCCTCCAAGCTTAAAGCTCAAGCAGCTAAGGAATTTGACAAAACAAGGTTTCACTGTAGAATAAACCATACAGTTTTCACTCTCCCAGAAGAATCCTGCCTTCCCAAATAACCGTAGTTTCACCAAGCCACCTGTCTGTGTCAGGGAAATTAATGAACTTCAAAAGTAAAAACAACTTGTGATGAACAGCGAACCCTGATTTTCTAAACATCGGAAATGCCAGCACCACAGCAGTGTGCCTTCTGTTTTACCAAGCCACACAGGGAACTGTAAATTAAAGCCTGATTCCTGGACCTTACATGTCCAGCCACTGCACTACACATTAATCTCTTTCCTCGATTCAGCTGCCAAGTTTGCAGTAATGTTGTGTGATGCATGTCTGAAACCATGAGCTTGATTCCAAGAGAACTGTGCACCCTGTTAATGCAAGGGTCAAAATACCTATCTTAAAAAATCAACTTTTTATAGGAACTTCAAGTAAGTGATTTTTTTGGTAATCCCTATTGGATTAAATTTTTCCTCTTGACAATCACACCTAGTGAACAAAATACTACATATAAATCCTGGATAGCTCATGAAATTAATGAAATGGGCTTGTAAACATGTGAGACACAGATGTTGTGGCCCTATTTGCCTTCATTTTGCAGGAACAAAAAACCCCACAGCAGATAAAGGATGAATTTGTCATTGTGTCAAAGAAAGTGGACAGTCAAAACAGAAAACATGATTTCAAACATCTCATTACAGACCGGCATTTTAGTGCTTGGGAAAAAAACAACTTAGCTCAACTTGCAATAGGAAAGCATCAAAGTTTCATGGAAAAATTAGTAAATCTTCAAGGAAATCAGAGGACAAAGTCTTTTTATATAAAAGAGACTAGCTTCCTTTGATTTAGTAGGAACCAGACAAAGTTCAGTCAGAGAAACGTATTTCCTTTCAAAATCTGACACTAGGATCGTATATCTAATATTAATTGCTTTTATTCATGACTTTGGTTCAAACTGATATGACAATGTCAATGACACCTAGAGCATGAATTCCCTGTAGGTGCTGTTTATGCAGCTTAGATGACCCCCAGCCTCTACAGCCCAGCTGGTGTTCTAATTATCCTGAAGCATGCTTTACACAAAGCCGATAGGAAAACTTGGATCCGGCTAAACTATTAAGGAGGAAGGGAGATATTTACCAAAAGTTCCTAATTAACTAAGTGTCCTGGCTTGCTAGAGGGAAAAAAGCTCTCTATACAGAAAGTAATCCTCTGATATACATACAGCATCAGATTCATCAGTCGCACTTTTTCAGAAGCAGTCTCCCTGCTTTTCTAAGACAAAAGATGTTGAGAAACAGTTGTAATGGCTGTAAAGTTAGATTTTCTCTCATACTTAAGTTCACTCTAGTTTTTTAACATATCTGCATGAGAAATCTGAATTATAAGTATGCAGAGAAGAGACAAAGAGGTGAAAAATGTGGCCATTTCTAGTGCAGTACATGGTAACCTACCACTCAGTAGCTTTAAGGTGCATGGAAATCATTGATAAATGGAGAGTGTGGATATGCTCAAGGAGTCACATCGTCACCATGCAGTGAACTCAGCGTCGCCTGAGAGCTGTCAAGCTCACCACCACAGCATAGAGTAACTCTTCTCCCCTGAAGGAATGTGTCACACAACAAGCTCTAGGCAAAAAATGCAGGTACATACATGTGCCAATACAAAAAGTGGGCTGATTACAGCAGTTCATCCCACTTCTGGTAGGAAAATAGTTCAAAAGTTCTGCTAGGTCTCAATGACAGGAAAATATAAAAAGAGCTCATTCATCACATCTCGGACCCAGCCCAGACTCATGCCTGAGCAAGCCAGACTCTGCCATGTGTGGAAGGAGTTGAAAGTCTCAACTCATCACAACACAGCAGGGCACACAGAGAGTGTCAGCCCATTCCTCACCTCCTGCAGACCCACCAGAGTCTGAGGTCTGAGCTGTCTCACTCTAGAGTCGGAGAACAGAGGCAGAGGAATGAATCTCCATTCAAGAGTGTTTGGAGAGCAGAGGACATGACATCTTTACTACAGCTCCCAGCACCCCCCACCCAGGATAAGTTAGTATTAGCAATAGATACCTGGATTGAAATACTAACACTACTTGAAACCTTCTGACAACACCTGCTACTGAATCTTGCTTATTTCTTCCCTTCTGTGAAATAAAAAGCAATAAAAATATTACTGAAAATATCAGAGTTCTCTGTATTGAGCTCTTTGTAGGGATCGGTAGTCATCCTGTCCTAGTTATCAGTGTCTTTTGTACCAATTTAAACCTGGTTACAGTGAGATTAGTTTCAATTATGAATCAGAAGCAGAATTTGAGCCACAGTTTTACAGATGAAGTAAAGTAAAAATCTTCTTTAGAGCAAGTAACTGCCATGAATACAGTTAGAAAGCTACTTTCAAGCAGTTACCTATATAAACTTGTAGATTATATCAACTATTGGAAGTATTAGCGTAAAAGGTATTTACTTTTTTTCTTTTCCTTAATACAATGACACTTAATGAATTTTAAATTTCTCACAGCAAAATCACTCTTTTCTTAAGTTTGTATAGTACATTCAGCTTGAGTGAAGCTCAGGAAGATTGTAATTTATTTCTCTAAGGTACATCACAGCAATTCATTACAAAAGCCAGAGATAGGATACAGCTCACAGAATGGGTTCAGTTCAATTCAATACATGAGAAAACTATTGCAAACATATATGGAATGTGTTCATAAGTAGAACCTGTTTATGACCCTTTAATAGCAGTTGAGAGGCATAAAAGGATCTCTGTCTGTATATGTGCATGTTAGTATAAACACAGATTTAAATTTACAGCTATGTTAGTTATCATATAAACGTTTTTAATCTACATAAATCAGACACCCATTATTCCTGTGCAGTTAAATTATAAGCACACATCACCCCAAATAAGCACCAGTAGAAACCATTCTCCAGTGCACCTTCACAAACCCTAGGCAAGCATGAAAAAAAGATTCCAAAACTCTCTTGTAAAAATATTTTAGAGAGTTTTAAAGCTTTTTATTAGGAATATTTTTGTATCCTTCCAACTCTTTTGTTTGATACAGTGAATTCAGCCACACAGATCTCAGAAGGAGATAAAAATTCTAAGTAATAAAATTCTTCAAATTGACTTTCTACATTCAAAACCTAAAGGATCAAATACCAGATACATTGAAAAATATATAGTATAAGTATGTGCTATGTATCCATGGAAAACCAAGAATCTGATATATTCAGTAGTTCAGAGATCTTGTACTGTGACCATTTAAATACCACTTCTCTGAACTGAAATTATAAGATGGAAATCTCCAACATATATGAAGGAGTAACTCTTTTCAGTCAATGGTGATTATATTTATATGCACACATACACATAGGTACACAACTAATGGAACTTCTGCCTTCATGCTTGAAATGTTGAAAATGAGAGACAGCAATAATAGCAAGTGAGATTGTAGAACCAAATGACAAATGCAATTCATGTGTTAAATCCAAAATGCTGTTTCAAGTGTTAAAACCAACACTCTTTTCATCACCAGATGTATAGTACATAACATACAATTAACTACATAGTTGAATATGCCAGTCAACAGCTATTCCTAGATCCTCTTTTACTCTTTAGTGGGCTAGGCAAATTTTCAAACTCCGGGTTTATTTTCTACAAACAAATCTGCCCAGCTCTAGCAAACATTTTCCACTAGAACTTTGAACAGTTACAAAGCCTAGGAAATCTATGCTTACCAGTACTTTTACCCACTATAAAGTTCACAGCATACAAGGCTCTGTAGTGATTAAGAAGTCATAAGAAAGAGCTGATGAATATTCACTCTGTTTCTTTAAAAAGAAATTGATTCAATGACTTTTTCTTTGTATTTGACTGTGTTTCAAAGCTAATTTCAAGTTGGATCACCACCAGCAAATCAGGATTATGTACTCAAAGAACCTAAAATTCAGATTTGTAAGGATGGAGTCTATCACTCTCCAGTTATGGAACCAGAATAAGACCCTGGGACTGAAAAACCCTGACTTTGCACTGTTTTTGAGTGCCTGTGTCTCATTTAAGAAACAGAGACGACACAGCACGTAGAATATCAAGGGTTATGGAACAACCTAAACCTTCATCCTACAAACACTTATGCCTGGGCTTAACTTTACAACCACATGTAAAAGTTCCTTTGATTTTAATGGAACTAAGCACAGGAAGAATGTGAGTAAGTGTTTGCAGGAACAGGGTTCAGCAGGTCATGGACTGTATTTTAGGAATATTTACAATTAAATGCTTGTGGATGACTTACAGAGCAGGAGGCTTTACCAGAAGACATTTCTAGATAGCAAACAAATTCAAAAACTTCACAAGTGTAAAGGGCAAAATTTGTGATTAATTTATTTTCCAAAATTATTCATGGAATTTTGCCATATGCTATCAGGAATCTATGAACAGTAGCACTCCTGCTGAGCTATAGAGAAACAAATTTCTGAACCTTGTGAAGCATTCTGAATCCTTTGAAAGAATTCCCAGATGTTTGTATGGAGTAATTTCATTTCCTTCTCATGAGCTCTCAGTTGTGGAGGCATAGAAGTTGTATTTAACCAAGGAATAACATAATTTGAAAACCACTGAGATACTCTCATATACACTGTCATCTTTGTGAACAAGAATATTTGTTCTATGTCTCTTCACTGAGCACAGAGAAATGCATTCTCTGCGGTCTAAATACCTGATGCGAAAAATGACCTGGAGGAAAGCCAGCTGGCTTAGGCTCAGCCAGTGTAAATGGAGGTGACACATATTGGCATACTGAAGCCCTTTGAGGAATTGGCAGGAACTTTCACTGCTTCTCCAGCTGATGGCATCTGTCCACCCATTGTCCAAGTGGCTTTGCAATCAGCCTGATTGCATGATTTCCAGGCATCAATTTGTTATTCTGTGTTTCCACAATGCCCAGAACACTGGGAACCCAGATTGTACAACTATAAGTTCCTGTGATACAAACAATTAACAATACTAAGCACAGACACTTTCCAAGCTCATCTCTTGGTTCTATGTTCTTTCTATTAATAGTAGTAGGTATGGTATCCGCTATCTGTGGCCGCACCAGGGCTGCAGCACTTCCTCATCAAGATATAGCATGTAAAGTTAATCATGTCTTTAATTCTGCATGACAAGGAGGACATAATCTGGCATTACCTTTGAGCCTCAGTTGGAAACTGTGTTCAATAATGATATTTTACTTTGTAAAATAAAGCCAACCTCAGTGAAAGCAAGCGACACTGACTTTGCCTCTTATATCGGTGATCAATTCCACCAGTCTCATCAGGTAAGACATGCTGGTACTTAGAAAACATGAGCATTGAAGTGACTCTGTGATTGCCAGATAGCCTTTTTCTCAAAAGAGGTGAACAAAATACTTTGGTTTTTTGCAGCAGGATAAATATACTGCATGATAGTGCATATGAGACTCACTTAGTCATTTTCAAATACACAATGTTGTTCCTTAGTTGAAGAATACACATAGGCCTCCACAACTGAGAGACCACAAGGAAATGTTTTGCCTTTTTCAACAGGCTAAAATGAAAACATTTTCTTCAGAAGATTATACCTACTGTTGTGAGATCAGAGTATCAACAATTTTGACTGTCCATTTTCCTTGACACTTTCAGTCATTACTCCTCAGCCAAAAACAAGGCATTATTTCTGTATTACACAAGAAGTTACTGAAAATGTTAGGAAGTGGGCAGTCTTGCACTGACTTAATTTTTCACAAGTCCTACCATCATAACTATGCATTTCAAAAACTCACTGTTTGATACAAAATTTCTAGAGTGGTTTATTATAAGTACATGATATTTTTAAAGTTGCTGGGAACTGAAAATCCCACTGAACTCACTGTGAGAGAAGTGCTTATATTATTTGAAAATCGGAACACTTCTCCAAGTGACTAAACACAAGAAATAAATGCCTAACCATTGCTGTTCTATCTCAAAAACATAGCTGCAGATATACACTCAATCTGAAATGAAAATATTTCTTTTTCCCTGTCCAGAAATTAAATATGAGAGCCGTTTCTGCCACATAATAAAGGAGAACTTGTATTCAAGCAAGAAAACACAACAAAAGAAGATACCCATTTTGAAGGGAACAGTGTTAAAAATCCATGGTATGTTTTTATTCAGTTTATACTCTATCAGATTATAAAGGAGAAGCCCCATACCATATGCCTTTGAGGAAATAGTGTCTTATTATACGACTCCCACTCACTGTCATGATAAGGTTCAGGTGTCATTTTTCATTATGATTACAGCCCTGGGAGAGTAAAAGGTTTTTGCCTTTTCCGTTCAGTCATATGAGTTTTTCCTGACAGCTTTCAGATTGCAAGATGATAATGATTGCAGTCATTCTGGCAGAAAACACTGAGGTTATTCTATATCAATCTTCCCCTCTTGTGTTGCTTTTTTCCTACTGTTCACCCAAGAGCTGCAATCCAGTTGTCCCAAGTTATTCGGAGATACACCTCCTATGTCTTTATTGTACCAGAGATTATTTTTAAATTTTTTAAAGACATAGAGGCTTTAAGAATACCGCATCAAGGTTTATTCAATTAAGACAAATATTTTAATCCCTTTTAGGCTCCAATGTGTTCAAAGTTTCTCTCTGTTTACTCTAAGATTTTATACTGGGCACAGACAATAACTCAGTATCTACAGTCATGTACTTAGAGTTGCTTTAAAAGGGTCTGTGGTATTTTCACTGTAAACCTTAGATTTCTTTTAAAAAACAGTAAGTATCTTGATTTTCATACTAGACGTGTTTTCCACAGAGCCCTTGTTAAAAGAAACAAAATTGTTTAATATGTAGTGTTTTGCTCTGTCTTTTTGACTTCTTGATGAGGATTGAAACATTTCACATAAATTCGTTTCCTTCTTTTGTCTTCTTGGTATTAGGAAAAAAAAAAACAAAAGGAAAAAGGAGAGTAATTATGGATTAAATGTATGACTTAAAATATATAGATAAATTAAAAGTAGGAAATACAAGACCTTCCTGAAATGTCTTCTTTTAGCTTCACCTAAGATTTTTGGTACAACAAGTTTCCCAGTTTGTTACTTCTCACTGATGGGAAACCAAATACTTTTATGCATATGTATTTTTACATATATATACATATATGTATGTATGTGTTCACTCTAAAATAATAGTTTCCCTGGTAAAGGTAAAAGACAAGAGTCCATCTTTAACAGAATCAATGATAAAATCATAAAGTGCAGAGGGCTGCATTTAACTACATTTGTGTCACTGACAAGTAAACCAAAACACTTCCATTAGGGCCAGTGGAATTTTCTGATACACACTCAGGCTTAAGAAAAGCCTATATGGGGGAAAGCATCCCCTCACTTATTCACTCTTGGGCCAAGAAAGCATAAAACACAATCAGAAAGCCATTTCAAAATGCTGGTGCAGACAGAGTCATGGTAGAGCTGTTGTGTGGCAACTTCCTGGGAAGTCAGTCAGACACAGGAGAATGTTCTCCCTTTCTCCTGGAGGTGTCCCACTGCACACACTGACAGCAGGACACAATGGAACAGAGCAGCACGGTAGGATGGGCTGCTATCCTTAAAAATGGGTTTGTCTGGAAGAGCAGGACACCAACAAGTGAGGTGAGAAATGGAATTTATATTCTTTGGCATAGCCAAATGCTGAGAAGTAAACGAATTCATTGTCTATTAGTCCTAATACAGCCCTTTAAAATAAACATGAAATTATTGGGAAATATGAAATAGAGCAATTAATGAAATGCTATTGATGAGCCAGTAGCATCACCTTTAATTAGCAAGCTTTTCTCTTGTTAGCTATGAAACAACTGTGTCTTTCACTGGCATTTACTAGCAGTACAAACGGTTTTACTGTAATTTTTATAGAAAAATTTGCACGACTGAAAAGTACAGCATCTCTTAGGTTGCATGCTTGAGATTTTTTCTTCTTTCAGATATTAATATTTCTGCTTTGGTTTAGGAGGAAGATATCATTTTGGTAAGAAATTAGTACAACTTGAGGCAAAAATAAAGCAATATGAGGAACTGTGGCCAGACAATTAGTAATTAAATCAGGATGGGGACGGAGATGAACAGAAGAGGGTGTGAAGGAAATAAATGGGATCCTCAGAGCCTTGAAAAATAACTCACAGGACTTCCTCCCTCTGGAGCAGAATTGCCCACCAGGAGACTAAAATATGTTCATATAGCCAGACAATGGGGTAATAATACTTAAGTCACTAAATCCAAAAGCCCCAGCAAACTCTTGTAAGTTTTGGCTGCTCTGAAGCCATAGTAGTGGCTCAGGACATACTGCTGCAGACCTCCCACTTTGTATGGAGGCTTGACCCATAAAGCTATGTAGTGATGAGGAATACTGCCTCTTGGACCTCCCCAGGCCACCACTACGTACACTAGAAGAGATAGCAACTGCTTCAGGAGTGGAAGTAGCCATTCCCTTTCCTCCCTCAGTACATGGGACTGAGTGGGAGCATTCCTGGCCCTCCAGCACCCCTCTGCACAGAATCACAGTATTATCAAAGTTGAAAGAGACCTTCAAAATCATCTAGTCCAACCATCAGCCCGGCACCAACCTAATCACCCATAAACCACATCCCCAAGTGGCACACCCAGACACCTCTTAAACACTTCCAGAGACAGTGACTCCATCACCTCCCTGAGCACCTTACTCCAACACCTCAACACTTGTGCAGTATTTTTTCTAATATCTAATCTGAACTTCCCTAGTTGTAGCTTAATTAAGGACATTTCCTCTCATCCTTTCATTTGAGACATGACAGAAGAGACTGACCCCCACCTCACTACAACCTCTCTCTCCAGGTCTCTCACTACTTTCAGGTGCATCCCATGTGGGCCCACAGACTTTTGGGTGTCTAACAGGCAAAGCAGGTCACCAACCATTTCCTCTTGGTTTATGGGGACTTAATTCAGCTTCCATCACTAACTTCCAGCTCTGGGAGTTGTACCTTGCTGTCGAGTCTTAATGTCCTCCCTGCAGAACCAACCATGCTCCAGGCAGGTCCCCTCCATCAGATTGCCATGCAACTGTTCAGTTTTGCCATCACTGCCATGAAGTTTCACACCAGCTTTACACCAGCATTTCCTGGTCATAGTGCAAACATTTTGCTAGGCAGGTCTGCTCCATAAAGAGCCTTTTTGCCAAGTACCTCTTGGTAAATAAAGCAACACAGGGCTCAGGATGATGGTTACAGGCTCATTCAAACAGCTGGCAACTTCAAATGGTTGGCTGACAACTTGGAGCTTTGTTTCAATAGCAGAAAAGGGTATTTTGAATATTAGCTCATGCAGCCAAAAAGCTGGTTACATCACAAAAATATAATCCTTTTAAATCACAGCTCAGTGAAGACAGTTACATGCCAATTGACCTAACAATTTGAAGCTCATGAAGGCAGGCATGTGTATATAATCTGCATTATGCCTTGACTGATACCTTTAAAAACAAGCAATGTTTTAGTTACTCAAATGCTTAAGAAATGTGAAGTAAGATAAGATTACTTTCTACTTGGTGCTAGTACCAGACTACAGAGAGGAAACAGAACTATGTGAAACTGCAGTAAGCAAGATGAGGTAGGGCAGTCGTGGTACCTCAGAAATTTTAGCTGAGAAACAGTCTGGTACCTTATGAAATCTGACACAATCATGGTCAAAAGTGGAACCACTGCATAGCAGAATGTATCTCAAAAGAAAAAGCAGTTAAACCTCTATCACTTTCTTTTTTGTAAAGATGCCTTTGAAGTGAAACACTTCATATGATGGCTGTTTGGCTGTGGGTCTTGCATCATTGTGGTTTGAGTGTTTCTGATTATTTCTCTTTAACTTTAGAAAAAGAAGATGCACTGCCAACAATGAAAAGTAAACTGTACTTATCCCCACATAATTCACCCATACCTTAAATCATGCATTTTGCCCCACAAAACATAAACTCTTCAGGGTCAGTGCAGGATTATCCCATTCGAAACACAATAAATAAAGCCATTACAATAGGAAGAAAATTGGTGAATTAGAGTACTTTTGTTTCTCTTAAGTAATACAAAAATGAAATAAACAAATGAATTAAACAGCTCTGATGCACGGTTTGCAGGAGAAAATATTAACTGCTTGAATGTCAAGGTTAAACTAAGCTTAAGAAGACCCATAGGACAAAACAAAAGCTAAGTTATTAGCAGGCTATGAAATTAGAAAACAACCTGCAGTTCATATTTAAGGAAGAGTTTTAAGGGATTTTTTTTTTCAATTAAGTAAATTGATTGACTATGTAAAGGATCTGCATCGTAAGATTTCAATTTAGTAATATTTTTTAATGTTCTAAGTATGACCGAAACTGTAGACCATCACAGTACCAACACACTTTTTAGGAGAGCTTAGGCCCTGGATGAAAAGCACTAAGTGTTGGTTTTGGGTTGTAGGGAGGAGAGGGCATAGTCTATACTCTTGCCCAAACAGAGAATTAAAAATCTGTCTCAGAGAGGCTGTCCTTCTTGCGCCACTGAATAAACCCCAGACAATAAAAACTGAAAACTTTCAGATGCTTATTAACTCAGTGCTTTCAAAGCCCCAAAATACTACCTTTTTGAAAATGCTCTAGAATCAAAAATTGTGATGATAAGCATCTGAAATGAGGGATTTGACAGGAAGGACAAAAATAGTGACATGCTAATCTCATTTCATCAGTAGAAATCTACATTAAAGTTACTGTAATGCAATGGATGCGTGCTACTGGATTCCCACTAGGTAAACTGAGATCAGTGTCTCAGGAAAACTAAATATTCAACAGTGAAGAGCTGTGCTATTTAGAGAAAATAGAAAAGGGAGACTTCCAAGAATTTTAGTAGATTGACACTGAACCTGCAAACAAGTCAGTAGACTGTATTTCTGTTACAGTTTATGAGGCACTGTCATTTTCAAACTATAGTTTCCCCTCCCAAATTATCCTTTTGTATGAAAGGAAGTACCACAACTATAGGAACTTAAAAAAAAAACAAAAAAAACAACCCAACATGTTGTGTTAAAGGAGAAACTTAAACCAAAATGAAACATAAACAAAATTAGTGGTCTGACTTAAAGCCACAAAACTGTAGAAACTCAGTAAAGTCTCAAAGTATGAAAATCAGAAAATCCAGCTTGGCATTGTGTCTTTTGCTGAAATCTGTGAGTCATTTCCTCATTTGTTTGTTGTTTTTGTTGTTTGGGTTTTTTTTTCCTGCACAAATGATAAGGGTACTTTTAATTAAAAAATATTGTGTGAGCAAAATGACATTTCCCATAATCCTTGGAAAATTTTTCTAATTACTTTTCAAATTTCAGGTCTGCGTAATGAAAATTACATTACAGGAAAAACAGATAAATTTTCTGGTGAAGTAAGAATACAAAAATCTTTAAGCATATGAAGAATTAGCCAAAGTTTATCCAGCCCTCCACACGGCGGAAACTAAAACAGAGACTTCTTGCATTCAATACATACTTTTTAAATGAGAAGAAAATTTGCCTGTGAGGCAAATTATCTGAGTAGCCTGACACTGTATCAGGATGCTCTCATGTCTTGCTCTCCTACATATCAAAGTCCCTTTCTTCCAGGTTGCTCAGAGCAGAGGCAAGACTCGTGGTAAAAACAGGTAGCTTCCCCACTGTATCCAAACTGGGGTGCATGTAACCCAGGGGAGGCATATGACAATCAGTTGAAGTGCATGCATAAAATATTTTTTGTATTATTAATAGATGAAATTTTAAATAATTAAATTGTGATTATTTCATCCTTTTTAATTTCTGTATTTCCATATGTTTTATAATGTACCTAATTTATTATTACAGTAGTACATATATACAATTTATAAATAAATATACACCTATTGAGGATATGTGCTTAAAAATATTTTACTGGTTATTAAAAAGTAGTGAACACATATAATGCTAGAAAATACCTTCACCCATAGACCCAGCATGAAAAATTATAGTTTCAGTAACTGATACTTCATTACGCTTGGCTGAATTTGACCTATCACCACTCATGATTTTAGGAAAATACAGGGACACCTACATTTCATTCCATCACACTATATAGTTATCTTAACTAGCCTTCATGCTATACCCTTTTAAATGCTCTTAATCAGCTCATGCAGAAAACTCAATTTCTGTTTAACATGCAAGTAATCCAAAAGTATGAAAAAAAATATTCAAGACTCTTTACAGAATATGGCCATTTATCACAGGGCTCTCATTTTACTGTAAAACACAGAGGAGAACAAAAGGTCAAAATATAAATGCTTGAAAACTCTGACTGTGAGAAAAGTGAAAAAACCCTTCCATTTCCTCAGTATGTGACATTTTCTAGACTCCGTTTTGAGTTCATTTTCATTATCTTGGAATAACTAGTTTCCAAGAAGTACCGCAAGTAACCTCAGAAAAATGCTTTGGCTTTAAAAAAAAGAACTAGAAATCTAATGGGAAGAATTATTATTATTATGTAACTTCCAACCCAAACTAAGAGATACAGGTGGCTTGGATCGTCCTTACAAACATTAGATTAGCCTTCAGTTTCAGATGCTTTATATTAGGTTACCCTTAGGATGTGAAGACATAGCTTGGTTTAAATCAGTGGGAGTTTTGCTGTAGACTCCAAGGGGCCCTTACCTTCCAGAATTTTGCCTTAACAAGATATCAGTGCTCGCCAAAAACCGTGTCTTCATTTATTTGCAAATTATTACTAAAAATATTTGGCTTAACATGTAACAATTTAAATTTTCAGGTGGTATAAATCAGCATAGCTGCAGAACTATGTCAATTTAACCCACTTGAGGATCTACTAGTGGGGTTTATCCCATTTAAGATCACTCATAGCAGTAAAGTAATTAATTTTAAAATCTTCCTGGTTTCACCCGGTTTCACACTGTATTTTTGTGGCTATAATCTTCAAATCAAGCAAACTCACCCCATCAAAAATGTAATATTCCTTAAAAATAAGTATCTAATTAACCTATTTTTTTCTTTATTCAACCCTGGCACCACTCAGAAATTATATGCTGTATTTAAATTTAGGCAATACAAATGTAAACATGCCTTTGTAAGACTGCTTACCATAGAGAAATTTGCGTAACTGTGGTTCATTTCTACTAAAAAGTTGATTCATATTAGTTATTTGCACAACTTTGTGTTACTTGTTAACAACTAGACACATCTGTGCAAGATCATCTTTTAACCTCCTTTTCTCAAAAAACTGTCTAAAGTAAATTTAATTCATTTTCACTTGATGCAGTGTTTGCATGATAAGTGAGAAATTTGCCAGCCAAAGACAAGTGCAATTAGCCTTAGAGACAGAGAAAGGAAAAAAAGTAAGCATCTAAACACAATTGGAACTGGGAAGTAGCCTCTTCCCCGTTTCTTCCATAGGTATGTACTTATTCCGTGTTGCTGCAGAGTAGAAGAACAAGGTTCTTCTATCTAACCTATAAGTATTCAAGAAATGTTAGGAACATTTTTTATTTGCTTTCTTTTGAAATAACAAAAAGCATTCCAAAGTCAAAGCTTAAGCAACGTAAGACGAGGGAGAGTAAATCCATATTATATATATAATTTTGATAATTATGAGCTTGCATTGCTGTAGTGGTTTGTTGGACTAAAACTCACACAATGCACAATACCATAATGTAAAAAGAAGAAGATCAAAATACCACTGCCTAATTTAATAAAAATTAATTTATCAGGTAGGAGTTTACAATATTGAAAGTTCTTGTTAACTGTTTCACTTGAAGTGTATCGTGATTTTGGATAAATCTTTATTACTGTACTACACAAAAGCACTATCAGTTTAGAGAAGAAATAGATATGTGAAAGCTAAAATACCTTCACCTTCCCATCCTCTCTCTAAGATTTCATCTAGAACATGCTTTTCAAAACTTTTAGCAAAAGATATGATTGACCAGCGAGTGATATCTTTTACTATAAAACTTGTTTCTTCAGCTTCTACTCTACTACAGTCTCTTTTGAGTCAAGTTCTTTACACTCAGAAAAAAGCCCACATAAAATCATGTAATTATCCAAGTCTGTAACTATGCATACATTGTGTGAAATAAATTGTTGAAGATAGTTAACTTTCCACTGGTTTCCTTGGGATAAGGAATGTAAAATAGCATAAAATAATTTGGGTTGGAAAGGATTCTTGAAGGTCATCTTGTCCAATTCCCTTACAATGAGCAGGGCATCTTCAACTAGATCAGGTTGCTCAGAGCCCTGTCCAGCCTGACCATGAATGTTTCCAGGCATGGGGCATCCACCACCTCTCATGGTAACCTGTTCCAGTGTTTCACCACACTCATCGCGATAAACTGCTTCCTTATATCTAGTCTGAATCACCCTCTTTTAGTTTAAAACTGTTATCTTATTTCCTATCACAAGAGGCCCTGCTAAGAGGCAAGTCCTCTCTAAGCACTGAAAGGCTGAAATAAGGTCTAAAATATTTCCCAGATTATCCCTGAAATACCTGCTAACTTCCACAAAGTTACAACAGCAGTAAATAACTTCAGTAGAGCAAGTACTGACTGGCAAAATGATGGATAAACATAATTTTGACTACTGCCACCAAGGGTGTATTTGCCACTAAGCTTCACATATCTGAGGATTTATGTGGCACATATGGTTATTGCTGAAATCTGTGAGCAGCTAAACAGCAAAAGTGCAAGTCAGGCACACTCCATCCCTTTTTTTGTGAAGGAAGAGAAATAAGGACAGATTGGTAAAAGATGTGAAAATCATGCTCCAAAGTGAATTTTTAGTGTAAATCAGCTTTTCATCTCTTAGTATATGTACATGTTCAGTATCTTAAATGATAAGCCATGATGCAAAACTAGTACCACTGTCTCTTTCACAGAGTAATCAAGGTCCACAAAAAACCCTAACCAGATTTTCTGCCCCATTTCTATTCCATTAGAAAGCCATTGCCTCACTGTTTTAGTAGCTGGAAACCACTTTACAGCTATGAGTGAAATTCACTCAGGGCAGTTCATACTTATTTTTCTTGTAGTCACGGAATGAAACAGTTTCTCATGATCTCAAAGGAAGAAGATCACCTCCAGACCTTATTTTGTCTGTCTAAATGAAGCAAATGCCTTCTCTTGGAATGAAGCTGCTTTCCCTGACACATTTGAGCTAGCATCTCCTTGTTTCTCTTTTTCTGAACACAGATGGCCAGAGCTGTATCTAGATAAGATCCAAAAAAAGTACTAGGGATATCTAAAATGGCATGAATGTTTCCTTGTCTGTCTTCTCTGTCCCATCACACCTAGCTAGATATATTTCTAGATCACACTTGCCATTTTTCCAGCCACATTAATTGTATGGCTTACAGTTAATCCTTTGATTAACTTCTTTCTATGAAGAACAGAACATAGAGTTATATTTGAGTTATATATAGAGACAGTTTTATAATTTTTTTATTATATCTTGTAATTAAATTTATTTCATGACACAGTATTAAATGTGTCCTTCATTCAGTATGCATTTCTACACTGATGTGCATGTTTAGTTAAGAATCATTGTCTAAATGCTTCTCTGCATGGCTAAACTGGAATATTTTTCATTATGCAAAAGATCTGCACATACTGTTTGTTTATTTTTGGTTGTTTAAAATAGCTGACTGCTTCTCTCATAATACGTGCAATATACTAAACCTGCTACACCTCAAGTTATTCAAACATACTAAGAGGCCATTTCAAAAACTAAGCAAGTCTACTGACTTCTGTGTAGCTCAACTATCCAGAGGTAAGATCTCTCACATGCTTATAAAAAGTGTGAAAAAACAGAAACTCTAATAAATACCAATTTTTTTTCCTACTCATAAGAATAAAAAATATTATTTCAAGGTAAACTGACAAAGACACTCTTGAGGAAAAAGTAAGATTATATTTTTTAGACTGATTTGAAGACAGAGGCAAATTTCCTACAGATCTTGCTAGAACAAGGATTATGAATTGTGTGCCAAATTATTCTAGATATATTAGCTGATTTCTCTGGTACAACAACAGCAAGGAATAATTCCAGTAAATAAATGTGACTGCCATGAAACTACTGAGAAATATGAGCCTTACTTTCTCTGACAACTTCCCAAGACTCATATTGACATACATTGCTTCAAAGTCAAAGACTTCAGTCAGTGGCAAATCAATATACTGATATCTAAAAGATACATTGTTTTGATATAAGAAATTACTTTCTAATTTATTGCAGTGAATAAATAAAACACTGGAATGCAAAAATGTAAATCAATTTCACTGACCTTGAAGCTGGCGTCCTTTATACAAATCCTTTGTTTTTGTTGGGTGAGCTCTGGCACTATTATCACATTTAGGTTGTTCATACCTAAAGAACAAAGAGAGAGAGAATAAAACGAGCCAAGGTTATTGTGATTTGGAATTAACTTATTTCCAATTTTGTAGTCCAAATAAAACTTTTACTTGCTTATATTCAGGGAATAATCCTGTTTTTCACTCAAAAGAGCAATGCAGACTCATCTACCTATTTTTCACTTACCTCAAAGAAACCACCACATTCTACAGGAAGGAAAACTAAGGAACTGCAATAAATTATTATATTATAAAATTTATTTTGAAAAATACACCAAAAAAAAAACCCACAAAAGCAAAAAAAGAGGTACTGCTGTCCTCCCACCTACAAAACCAAAAAGCCATAAACAATATGAAAAACTATTCATGTTGGGAAACACCAGACAAGCGATTTCAAAATCACAGCAAGGCAGGTACTCTAGTTAGATACTACTGCAAGCTCTAAAACTACGTACCACTGTATTCCTTTCAAATAAACAAAAAACAAAACAAAACCAAACCAGAAAAAAAAAGTAACAAGGACTAGCCAGTTAATGTTTTGAACAAGAGTGAAGAATTGATAGGATTTCTACAAAGGGAACTGGGCTGGAACTGCTTGAAGTTAATTGTGAAAAAGATTGAATTTCCACATGCTACTGGAATATCCTGGTCCTTCTATGCTTACTGAGTTTACCTAAAGTCACTCTGTTCATTGAACTGGTAACAAGGAACTGTGCAATTTGTGTTTCCAAGAAACACTGACTTATGCAATACCACTGGCAATATCTTTTATGCAAGATCGGGAGGCATGGGAGCATCAGCTGCTGAATCTCACCTTTTTTTTATGTCCCACTATCAATACATGATGGTTTTTCACACAACTCACGAGAACTTCGTTCTGAGACATTTTACTTTCTTTTTCTTCTAAAGTAGCTTGAAGTTGCAGAATTCAATGTGTAGCATTTTAAAGAAAGTTTCAATTTCCAGTGAAACACACTTACTAATATAAATTGTGTCCACATACACTTATGTGCACATACATACCTGTTCACCGGATCTAGATTCTTTCATATTTTATATAACTGAAATTCTCCTGTACTAAGTTTACCAAAAGGATATTTATTAAGCAGTACACTAAAATGTCTAATTAAAATATACTAATCCAAACATTATGGAAGAAAACATTCTTTCTAAAAGCATTAAATGGTGGCTATGTCCTGGGTCCAGGCCAGACTGCTCCTAAGAGCACTGTCTAAACATTTTGATCTTAATTAGCAGGCAGCATAAAACTCCCCAGTATTATTTTTCCTTTGAGGGCTTAATTTATTTCTCCATCATCTAATGAAACTGACCACTGGCCCATCAAATTTTGGCTTCTGCAAGAAGATACAGTGCTGTTTTCATGGACATGGGAGAGCTAAAGACCCTTTTTTCCTCTAAAGAATGGCAGGAATAGAAGGTGCTTTGATAACATGAGTTGGATTCAGATACCTGTTGGATGACCACTTCAATCAGCCAAAAAAACAGTGAAAGGGAAATCTCTGAGCAATACTCACTAATGCAGTACCTGGCAAACAGCCTGGTCCCCAGTTAATCTGATACCTGATTGCATTGCCCTCATCTTCTTCTGTTACTGTTGTTGTTCTGTGCCTACCCTTTATTTTTTGGCCTCTACGCTTCTACCCTTTTAACTTATATTTTTGTTAAAGACATACATAGTTCATAATATACAAGCTAAATCTATTAAAGCCCAATAGGTATTAAATGCTGAAATGTGAAAAGTCTGTTTAACTCTTTAAAGCAACTGAAGAAAGAAAATGAGTCATTAGAAATTTACTATACAGGAACAGCCATGGTCAAAACTGATAAGAAAAATAGACTTGCCTCAGTTTTCATGGAGAAAGAGTGGGAAAGGGATAGCATATCAGAATGGAGCACTGTCAGGTTAAAAATAATGTAGCTAATAGACATCCCAAGTTACTCTTTTGAATTTTAAAGGGGAAAGTATCCCTAGATGTGAATGTATATCTAGAATCATCAAGGGCTTATGAAGACTGCTTTATACCTCTCATCAGTCTGCTGGGAAGCATTGAGATTTACTGAGGTGTAAAATCAGTAGAGGATGGAGGCTTTCACAGGGATTCCACAGTGTGGGCAGCTTCACAAAACAGGTAAATTATGTTCTTTTTTAAGTTTAGAGAATCTTGTGCAAGTGGGTTAGGGATTACTTTGCACATGATCCTAGTTGCTAAAAAGTCACATGTAAGCCTCATGACCCCCACTGAACAAAAAAGGCTGAGGGTTACACTCTGAGGTCCAATGGGCATTGGGGGCCAGCTGGTGAGGACCATACTGGTAAGACTTTTGGGAGGATTGTTGTTTTACCCCTTAAATGTATTACTTCCTTTTAATTAAATGGAAGTTTCCTCTAGGTTGTCATGAAATCCAGCTTTATACCACAACTTCACCTATTTCTTTAGAGTTTGATTGTCTTAAATGTTCTGGAGTGGCTTCTAATTGACATATCTTTATTTTAACTCTAGGATGAGATTATTTTTTTTTTAAATACCTTCACTGACACATTACTTGTCTTTTTTTTCAGATGATGGTGTATTAGAAGGTGAATGAGTATTAATAACTTCCCTTCATTTTGGGGGTCTTATTTAACATGACTAATTTTATTCATTGTGATATTCAGAGCCTTATGACATGACAAATATCATCCTCATGAATGCATTCAAAAGAAACAACATGCAAAATGCAAAGCTGTTCTGGCAATAGCTTCCCACATCTGTCTATCCTTTCACTGTTGTCCCCCAGTGAAACTGGGGGACATTGGGGATATGAGCCTTCAATTCATATTTGAAGATACTTCAGCATGCTATGCATCCATATTGCTACCAGGAGCATTTATGCTATCAGTTTCTGCAGTACCATTTTATCATCTTTTAATTTCTATTTTGCAGTGGAAAACTGAAAGACCGTACACCCAATTTCGCACAAGTCCCTGATTCTTTAAACTAGGAGAGAGTTACATGTTCACTCTTTCCATTCTATAAAAAATAATTAGAAAAAGACAACTGTATATCCTTCATCACATTCTGATCCCCCTTTACTTCTCTCTACCAGAGAAAAAAAGTTGAATTTTATCAATACAGAAAAAAAAATAAAAATCAGGAAATAATTAATGGGATTCCAGCCCACCTAAATCTTTCTCAGAAATGAGGTCTAGACATTCCTCTTAAACTCCCGGCAGTAATCCCACCTGCTTGTTTACCAAGACTGTAGATTCCTAAATACACCAGTCATTCTTTTAGTATGAAATTCCTAAAACTGAGTACTCTACTTACCCATCTGTGCTCAGAAAAGTCCTCTCCAGGGATATTACTAAATATTACTTCCTCAAAGCTTCATTGAGAATGGACCATAAGTCCAACAAAGCTGAACAAATTAGAAATGGTCAAGACCACAACAGCTGATCTTTTTAGTATCAGACATCAAGCAGAGCACATTTGTGTCTAAACCATATGCATGGAATTATTGCATTCAATTTTCCAGCCTTCCAGCTTTGAAGACATCCAGTACAGTGAAAAGCCTTCCTGCTGCCTCTTCTCCCACAGCTGAGTGAATGTGTAGTTGCCAAACACATGAGGTCAGAAGACTAAACAGGAAACAAAGAAGACAAAGACTGATTCGAAGTCCATAGGTGATTCATCAAGGGGTTAGGAAGACCTAGAATTCCAGTCTGTATGACAGCAGGAGCCAAAATGACACATAGTGCATGCGCACTATACATATGAACAGGAAAGTGAGCTGGTTGATTTTCAGCGATCACCACCTCTAGTTTCATAAACAGTTCATCTTGATGTGCAGGATGTGGCAGGAAGCCTGAACAGATGAACAAAGGGCACCTAACAAAATTCAGACTTAAAAAGGAAGCATAAAAAGGATAGAAATAGAGTCAGGTGATACAGGAGGTGATACAGACACTGTCCAAGCATGCAGAAATGGGGTTAGGAAAACTAAAGCCCCTTGGAGGCCAATCTGGTAAGGAGGACAATGGGCAATGAGAAAGACTTCTTGCATTTGTATCAGCAGCAAAAAGAAGACTAAGGAAAGTGTGGGACTGCTGTGAGTGGGTCAGGAAAGCTTGTAACAAAGTACATACAGAAGGCAGAAGTACTTAATGCCACTTTCTCCTTGGTCTTTACTTTTGAGACCAGTCTTCAGGAATCCCAGGTCCTTGAAACCAGTAGTAAAGTCTAGAGCAAGGAAGATTTACCCTGGGTGGAGAAAGATCAAGTCAGGGATTGTTTGTTTGAACAAACTGGACACACACATATCCACAGAACCGGATGGAATGCACCCACAACTACTAAGGGAGCTGGATGATGTCATTGTGGGCCACTCTCAGTTATATCTAAAAGGTTGTACTGAGTGGAGAAGGGAACTGGAAGAAAGTAAATGTCCCTTCTATCTTCAAGAAGAGCAAGGAAAAATCAAATAATAAGCCAGACAGCCTTCCCTCAGTTCCTGAGAGGGTGATGAAGCAAATCTTGCTAGAAGCTATTTCAAAACATGTGAAGGAGAAGAAGGTGATTGAGAGTAGTCAGCATGGAACTATGAAAAGGAAATCATACTTGGCCAACACCACAGCTTTCTATAACTTGCTTAGTGGATAAGGTGAGAAGGGCAGATACTATTTATCTTAATCTTAGCAAGGCTTTTGACACTGATCACATTCTCACAGATAAACTGATGAAGTATGTGCTAAATAAATGAACTAGGAGGTGTTCTGAAAAATAGCTGAACAGCCAGTCTCAAATAGTTGTGATCAGCAGCAAAATTTCAGATGGAAGCCAGTCACCAGTGGAGTTCCCCAAAGCTCATAGAGGTAGTATTTGTTTAACCTCTTCATTAATGATCAGGACACTAGGACACAGAACAATTTTAGCCACTTGCAGATGATAAAAAGTTGGGAGGCGTGGCTGATACACAAGACGGTTGTTCTGCCATTCAGAGAAACTTCAACAGGCTGCAGAAATGGGCTGGCAGGAACCTCATGAACTTCAAAAAAAAGGCAAATGCAAAATTCTTGCACCTGGAGAAGATTAAACCCTGCACCTGTACAGGATCGGGCCAACCAGCTGGAAAGCAACTTTGAAGCAAGAACCTGGGATTTCTGATGGACTCTGAGTATGAGGCAGCAACAGATCCCCACAGTAAAGTAGGCCAAAAGCCTCCAGGGCCGCATTAGAAAGACTACTGTCATCAGGTCAAGGGACGTGATCCTTCCCTTCTCGTTCACACTGGGAGAATGAGACAAATCTGTAATGTGTCCAGCTCTGAGTTCCCCAAATGAGAGATACAGACATACTCGAGTGGGTCTAGCAAAGCATCATGAATTTCATCAAGGGACTGGAGCATTTGACATAATAAGGAAAGGGTAGTGACACAGTTCACATGGGAAAGAGAAGGCTAAGGGAAAATCTTATTGTTCTCTATAGATATCCAAAGGGAGGAAAAACAATAAAAAGGAGTCAGACTCTTCTTGGTGATGTCCAGTGGCGGGAAAAGAGGTCACAAAATGAAATACAGAAAATTTGGGGAAAATGTAGGAAAAAACTTTTCTTTTAACTATAATGGTTATCAAACATTAAAGCAGGCTGCCCAGAGAGACTGTGGATTCTTCATTCTTAGAGATACTGAGAACCAACTGAACAGTCTTGAGCAATCTACTGTAGATGACCTTGCTTTGAATAGAGGGGTTGGACCAGAGAATCTCCAGAGGTCCCTACTTATCTGAGCTATTCTGTGACTCTATAATAAAATTATAAGAACTACAAAAAAAAAAAAAAAGAAAAAAAAGAGAAAACAAACCCAAAACAACAACAAGAAGAAACCCCACCAATAAACAAAACCCAAGAAAAGCAAAACCACAGCAGAAGCCCCATTGCTTTATGAGCAAAAGAAGATGATTTGGACTCAAATTAGGGAATAGGAAATAAAATTATTTAAATTATCATTCAAAGAAGGATTAGCAAGAAGAAGAATCTGTGAACAAACCTAGGGACGGAGAACAGAGAAGGAGCACAAAAGGGAGCCTCTGGAATCTCAAGAGGACATCTTTAGATTCTCACACAATCTGGGTACTGATTCTACAGTTTCAGGATCAGATTTGGACTATTTTGTTTACACAGTTTATGAACCTCAATTTACCAGAAACAGTAGATCAACAGTAACTTTAAGTCATAGAATTATGGAATCCTTAAGGTTGGAAAAAGACATCTAAGTTCATCGAGTCCACTTTAGATGGTATTGTAAATGGCATGGTCTAGACTATGGTATAAGCAGCCAGTACTAAATCAGCACTTGAATAATATCTGAAAAAACCTCCCCAATAATATAGTATTTTACAAGTGACTTATAATGTGTGTTTCTTTTACAAAGCTTATCAAATGATAAAAAATTATTTTGCTTAAGCTTGAAAGGAGTTATGATTACATTAAGATACCCATACTGCCTGCCAGTTTTACATGAGCTTCTATAGCATTATTACAAGGGCCAAACCACAAAAACCAACCTAAATAACATCCTTTGGAGCATGATATGTGCCTTGTCTACATCTGCTCTATGTGGCTTACAACACTTCACCATGTATCCGGCTCATCTTAGATGACTGAACTCCAACCTTCTATTAATAACACACTAAAATGCTATTTCCTCTCTATGGGTTCCGGAGCAGTTGTTCCATCAAAGCCTGTCACATGAAATAGTTGAGGAGGTTGCTGGAAAAAAACCAACATTTCTGAAGTTGGAAGTTGTTTCTGTCATAGACCATCTTATTTGGTTCTTTTATATTCAGGCTAAGGAGTGCGAGATTTCCTCTGGGATTATTCATTATCTGCTCCAAGCCTTGGTTTCTCAGCACAAAACAGAAGTAAAGAAGAGGACTAGGACAGCAAACTGCCTGTGACACTGCAGTGAAAGAGTCCATGGCCATCTGACCTTAATTTTTGATATTTCTTGAAATATTTCATTTTATAGTGGAAAAAACTTGTAATTCCACCAGCAATAGAAATCTACATGCTAGCACATGGACACTAAGGCATCTTCTCACTACAGCTTTTGAGCACTGAATGTAGTCCCTTACCTTGTTGATGTACCAGGGATGGGACGTCCTGTGTCCACCAGAACACACCAGCAGTAGCCTGTGGAAGGATGGCACTGCACTGGTTTGTAGAGACCGCCCTGAGCACACTCTGGAATGAACACATTGTCTTTCTGTGGCTGTTTAGCTTCCTCCAGGGCTGACTGAAGTTCTTGATCACATGACGATGCTTTTGGATGGAAAAGAAAAAGCACTGAAGAAGCTAGACAGAAAGGGCCTAAAAAGGGCCTATTAGATTTATCAGACAGTTTTTTATATGTTTGATTGCATATAAGGATTGTGTTTGAAGAGGTTTCAAATGTAATTATTTGAAAAACAAGAATGTTAAGCACTCTATGAGCACACAAATTACTCACAGGAAAATTTCAAGTTGCTAGAATTTCAATCACTAAGAGATTCACTTTAGTTAAAGAAATGTCCTTTTAATGTTAGAATAAAAAAAAAATCTGTAAGTAATATTTGATCTTCTTTCAAGTCAAGTCAGTTAAAGAATTTACTTCTTGACTTTTCACAGTTCAAACCACAAAAGAACAAGTTGAATCCTGACTGACTTTTCTACTGCATTTTAACAAATTTCAGCTTTAGTATAATCTCATTTACTTCTATCCACAGAGTTCAGAAAATGCTTTGCAAATTGTAGCCATCAACTGACAGAAATTCACTAGCTATGTTCAGAATACTACTGCTCCTTGCCACCTTTTTTGCAAATTCAGATGTCCAAAATCAGTAAAATTTCTGTTGCAGAGAAAAAGGTGGTAGGAAGTTGAGCACCTTCAATCTTTAAATGGCACATAATTCCATCTAGACAATGTCCTGGTTTACAAAACAGTATATTTTGTTCTAATCCATGTAAAAGGTTTAAAACCTTTTTTAAAACTAAGCATATCACTTCCTAACTTGATTACAAGGCATGGATAGACATGTTCATTGAGGTTTTTCCCTCTTTTGTTTCACATAGTATTTGAATAGCACATCTAGATAAGTTGTTTGATTTTGCATGTTTTTGTCTTGATCTACCCACTAACATAAACAGATATTGAATAGCTCTCAAAGTGCCACTGTTTAGATAATGAACTGTACTTAGAGAATCAGTGTAGTGGGGACAGAAATGGTCCTTTAAAAAAGGGAATTAGGTAATTATTTGCACATTAAAACCTTCACAGAAATAGCTATGGTTTCAAAAATTAGAAATCTGTCACCAATATCCTCTCAGAGTAGTCAAAATAAATCTTTCCCTCAGTGAATCTGGATTAGGATGGTTATGAAGTAACAAGGTATGAGAACCATGGAAAGCATATCACTTAGCTTAGTTGTTCACTTTTTCTGTTTTGTATATAATCAAGCAAAAAAGAGCAAACTGGGTGAAGGAGCTGCAGTGAGAGGGAGGAAATCATTACTCCTTTTTAAATTCCACTAAATTAATTTCTCTTTCATACTGATAAACCTTGGGACCATGCCATTAGCTACTGTGACCTTCTGTTTTACATCCTTGTACCTAGCAACACAGTCTGGCAGATGTGCAGGTATTATTATCTCACCCAAACCCAGAGGAGCAATACACTTTCATGCTTCCAGCTTTTTTTTATAAATAACACTGATGTATAAAGACTACATAGTCAGGTCATCCGGGCAGACAAAATGTAGCAGAACAAAGAGAGTGTGATGGAAAATTCCCAGTGTAGAAGCAGTTTCACTGTTTCAGCTGTGAGCGTAAGCTACACTCCCTAATTTCTGTGAAGCTCTAATTCCTACCTATTGAAACAACCAGAAAAGGATTGCACTGCTGATTCAAGGCCCAGTGCTGTCACCTGCCCTGTGGTGATTTAGGAGCCAGTGTTACAGACTTAGACAACTGGTCTTTACTGATTTACTTGCTGAGGCAAGGTTTTCTCCAAGCTGCTGCTCAAGTCAGAAATTTGTATCTTTTGCACTAAGGTCAGGCTTGTTCTGGTCTTTTTTCTCCCTTTTGTCTGTTTTTGAAACTCAGAGGTACAGAAAAGTAGCATTTTGGGAAAGATACCACAGAAGGGCTGCAGATGTGACTTACGGCTTTAGGAGGGACAGTCAGAAGACTGGCTGAACTTAACATTTCAAGTGAGACTGGAAACAGAGCAGATAGTGACAATAATCAAAGGAAAGTTTAAAGACAAAAAGTAAGGATTTTCCTCTTCTAGGAACTCTTAATTTCTTACCCTTCCACTAGAGATGGAAAATTGTAACAAGAAAGGGCACTTATCATTAGGCTAAATTAGTTGTCAGATAAAATCTAGATTATTTTTGACAGATTAAAAAAAAAATAAATGAATATGAAGGACATTACACCTGTCAGTTCACTCTGAGCCAAATAAGTCCTATTATAAATCTGCTGAACACAGCTCATTCACTTTATTCAACAGAAGTGCAGAATAGTTTATTTTGCTCCCTCATAAAATGGCTAATGAGTTTCAGATCAGCTACCAGACAACCTATCTTGTGACTGCCCAAGAGAGTAATTTCTGAATTTTAATGGTTTTGTGCACTTTTGGCATGAGCATTTCTACCACCATTACTATTTCTCTGTTTGTTTTCCCCACAACACTGTTGCTACCTAAAGGAAAACTGCTTTAAGGTGCTTATCTATAATCCTGCATGCCAGAGCCAGAATATTAGTCCTCTCTGTAATTTCCTCTCTGAGGGAACCATTCATTCCCTTTCAAACTTTTGGTTCAATTATTTACAAGAGGAGTAGTCGAAGGATGCAATTGTAGCCCTGGGATGCTAAGAGCTCTTATCACAGGAACTACCATACTGCTGCAAATAACTGTCTTTGTAATGTCAGAAGAGTCATGGTCACCAAACATTCATTTCCCAGGAGAACCAGTGATAAACGTCATTAACTTAGAAAATGTCTGACAGTTTGTCCAAACAATTTGACAACAACTACGAACTGGAACCCTAGCAGATGGATGCCAGAAGTTCATGAAGTGAACAGTATGGAAAAATATCTATGCCACAATAAAAGCAGAGTAAGTACCTTACTCATTAAAATGCAACAAACATTCTATGGCATGTGTTATTAAAATAACATTCCTTCTGGGAACAGAAAAGCATTGACACTTTAGCTTCTTCTTTTCAAGAAAAGTGTTTACACTGTTGGTATTTCACTTAGTATCTTCAGTTTTGTCTTGCTGGAATAAAAAAGAGATGTTTTCCAAGCATCTGACTGAAACAAATAGCTAGAAGAGGATGAAAAAAAATCTTTTCTGCATAGTCTTCCATTTTAGTCAGTCATACTGTAGCTCAGCTGGAATAATTTATTTCAGGTTAATAAACATTTCCGCATTTTCTACACAAAACTGTATTTTAGGTTCATAAACATTGGTGATTCAACACAGACATTTCAATCATGTAAGGAAGTATTCTTTTTTCCCCAGTTTTACACCAACAGCCTTCATATCAGCACTTCTGAATGACAAAGGAAAACTCTTGCTCACCACTAAGAGTGAGTTTAAAAAACTGCTTTAGATATAAGGTATGTTACACTTCCAATGTCATAGTGCTATTCCATTTTTTCCCTTACTTTAAAGGTTAATTACTAAATGCATTTTTTGTCTTCTGGTTCAGGATGCCTTTATAGTCCATTACAAACAAGCAGCTGAAATGCTGCATCTTCTGTCAATAACAAACATACCTCAGCTAATCCTAAACTCTTTGGATTTCATGTTTTGTGTAAAATCTTTGGTCAATTCTTGTTGCCAGTTATCCCTAAGAAAACAATCTGGATTTCCATGAATCAAGTTCATATTTAAATTAATTAACAGAAAAATGCCTCAAGAGTAATAACACTGTAAATCACAGTTTATGAAAGATTTCATTTACTCATTTCTGATGGGCTGCCTAAACTGTTACTTTATGTTTACTAGGGAATATCCTAGGGGACAAAAGCAGTGACTTTTCTGGAAAAGTCATCCTGAATAATGTATGTAGCTCTGTATTTTTCTGTTGCACATCTAAAACACCAAGTGCCATATTATTTGTTATGATAATCATCTTGTTAATCTTGTAACAGGAGATGTTTTGGCCTCTTTTTTCAGAAATTCTGGCAGTTTTTCTGCTGTGTCTTATCACGACTTCCCCCAACATGTGGAATTTCATGATTACAAATAATTTGAGTTGGGGTTTTTCTGCGTAAATGTAAATCACTGTATTTATGTCTAAATTTCAATGTGTTCTGCAGAAACAAGTTGTCAAATCTGCAGAAAATTACAAAGGCATCTGCATGGTACTTCAACATTTCCTGCCACTATACAAACATTTCCTTTCAATTTCCTTAACCCCACAATCTGTACATGACATACAGAATTCATTCCAAGAAATTCTGGTTTTTAGTTTGTTCCTTCTCTCTCCTTTTCTCATTACCATAATGGGCCATGAAAGGACAATATAGATAGCCTTGTTTTCAGGGTAAATGGATCTTTTAGTAGGGTTTGAATCTCAGTGTCCTCTATAGAAACCAGGTAACAAGAAACCTGTAACGAAAATACTTCAAAAAGTAATATGTGAGTTTTAGAGGAGTGTAGTGTAGTGCTACAGATGCTAATATTGTAGTTCAACAATGTTTCTGAGAGCATATACTGACAGAATATAATCATGTCCAAATTTCACTATACAGAGAGTTAAATTGTATGACAGTTTCTGCTAACCAGAATGTTGTTCAAATCGTCTGTCTGTCCTAATTAATTAAACCCAATTTAAGCACCCCTTTAGACTATTTCAAATACTGCTTTACATAACCTTTGTGCTAGTTAATTCCAATACTATCAAAATTAAGATGGATAAATAGTCATCCTATTTACAGCCATGCAACCCTCTAAGAAATTCACATCTCATGAGAATGAGAATTTGATACATTTGCTTAGGATGAACCCTCCTTGAACCAGTAAAGTTAATACCCTCCAAGGAAACTGATCACAATATGTTTTTACATTTTTAACTAGTTTTCACAGTCTTCAAGTTTCATTGAATGGATTTCCACTTAGATTACATCAAATTGTATTTCCACATATGAACAAAATGCTCACTTCAGAAAGGTAGTGGGAAGAGGGGTAATTTCTATTCAAGATATGCTCTGCCTGCAGAGGAGTTTATGTTGACTGAATATCAAAATGATTCATTACAGTAGTGGTCCCATTATTCCTAACACCAGAAAACACACACCTTCAAGGCAAACTAGCATGTTCTTTACCTGTAGCTGAAATTTGTAAGAATCCATCATGTCTGTTCCTACTATAAGCACAGCTAATGCAAATGACAAAAAATATCCCTAAACTATTTCATTCCAGTGAAGGAGAAGTGTAGCTCCATGGCTTCATGTTCTCTCAGGTTTTCCAGCTTTACTCTAGACATTCTCTAGCATGACAAATTTCTTCTCTGAAGCGGTAGATGAGGTGGCATAATGCAGTTTAAGATGCAACTTCTTCCCCTTTGTGTACATGAAATTGTTTTCTCATCCCTTGTGGCCAGGGTATGGGCATCTTATACCAATCTTTCCTAAGAAGACCTGTTTTTATAATAATTTGTCTGCCTGCCCTCTCTTGACAGTTTCAAGTAATCTCGACTCTGACAGGAAACAAGTGCAGCTCAGTGTTACAAACAAATGCAAGAACTAATTTGCTTATGCTACTAACTTCATATAAAGACTAGACATTAACCTGAACCAAACAAGGAGTATTTATGGGGCCCAGCCCTCCCCCAGTAGAAAACCATGGGAAAAAATACCCACTAAATTCAATGTACAATACATCAGGTCTCAGATGAATATAGTCACATGTACGTACGTTTCCAGTGAAATCTAGTATTTGTTCATGGACCAAGTCCTGCTTGTAAGCAATAGGTAATATTAATAAACACTCAACCTTAGACCCAACATCTAGATGGCAACTAAAACCTAGGACTAAATTACAGTATTAATACTCATCTGGCACCACATGTTTTGATTTACATTAGGTTCAGATACACATCAGCATGAGGGTTCTCAAGGCCTGGAGAAAGCTGGCAACATTCCTACCCATATTTTTTCTCATTTGTGAAAAAACTTGTGAGAACCAAATATTTTGGGCCCCTTGTGTGCGTTTGCAGAGAACTCTCATATAGCTGACCACTATTTTGCACTTTTGGAGCTTGGGTAGATGATTGTGGCTAAACAAAAAAGCTCATGGCTTCAACACTGCCCTAATGATTAATTTATGTACTTTACTCCACTGAACAAAGCAGGATAAATCACAGACAGATGCTCTCATTTATCTATGTGGTTTCATATGCAAAGATACTGCAAGGAAAACCATCTGGAAATGCACTGAGCCCACTGAAAAAGATCCAAAATACACAACTCATCCGTCCCAATTAGCTTTACCTGAAAAGATCACAGTCAATCTAATCTACCAGCATACATTAAGATTTTCTCATCTGTTACCCTGGTCCTGAGTAGCCGAGTAGCCAAGTAGACCTTCATCAAAAAAAGATTTCTGTAACACAAATTCTCGTTCTACCAACAGGGGAAAGTCTGGGGGGCTGTAAGGCAGAGGTCTGAAACGGAATGGGATGATTTGCTCTTTAAACAAAATTCAAACCCACTTGTCTGCTGGAATTTTGTTTTTTAAGTTTCTGGTTTAGGGAAGGTTTTGCACATACCTCTGCAATTCTTTATTTTCTTAGAATTTTAAAAACTAGGAGTCTTGTGAGAAAGACTGTAACTGCAATACTGTAAAAGAAGTGTTTTGACACAGAGGGCCTGCTCTTTTAGCATTGTTTGGTTGTTTCTTTTCCTGATTGTTTGTTTATTCTAGCCTAGCTTCTTGGTTAAAGAAATGAGAAATATTATGCAAGTATTCAAATTTCTCCCGTCACAGTTTTATATCTAATTTAAATTACTCAATTATTCATTTGTGATCTTTTTTCTCTTCGCTGAGTTCTCACACTGTCGTTGAACAGATTAAGGGATCAAACTAGCTACTTCTTCTAAATAAAATGCAATTCCATATTTTGCCATTCTTAGATTGAAAAAAACATTAGTGTGAGGTCTGCCCACTGACTTATTGAACACTCACATTAAAATTAGTCTTCATTTAGAAACATGACACAATCAGATTCTAAATGGTTCAATATTTGCATTTACCCTTACTGTAAATAAATAACAGAAAAACATCAAGTTAGAATACATTAGACTATATATCTAAGTTATTTCAAAGATGCATTTTGCATTAGAGCCAAAATTTTTATCCTGAATGGTCCCAAGTCAAACATTTTATTATACCATCTATGAAATGTGAGAGAGCAGTGAACTGAGAGCAGCGAACTGAGAGCAGCATATTTGTGTTAATCTTCAATAGCAATGTGTGAAAGCAAGCCTTTGCAAGTGCCAAACATGATCCAAGGACTGGTTACACCCTACCCTCTACAATGGATCTTTAAATACAATCTTTACATAAACCAAAAATGATTTAAAGCCAACATGGCATCAGGCTTCAAAAGGAGAGTGAAAAATCTGGTCTTCTGAGGAGATGAGGCCCATCATGTCTTTTTTGCTCAGTTAATGGAAAGAGCATAGATTATCACCTTCAGGTGCTCTTCCTTAACTTTGTTAACTTGACTTCCCTAAAATGAGCAAGGATGCTGTGCAAAAGACTGTCCCATCCTGCCAGGATACATCTGAAAGCAATTTGCCAAATGGAATAAAATCTGGTTTTCTTACATAAGAGGAAATATCGGTACCTATTATTGCTACATATGGATGCCTCACCCTGCCACAGCAGAGCAGCACCATTGAGTTCAAACTGCAAAATGAACCAAAATAAAAGCCACCACCCAAGATTACAGCAAATGAAAATCACTGACTTTTCCCAAACACAGTGGGAAAAGCTGGCCAGCTTGCTATAGCAATCTGAAGGCTCATTCATTAAATCCAATTGCGCAAAGCTACCATTCTTCCTTTATGAGTATGTTGACCAGCAAATGTTAGTCTCCTGCCAGTGGAAAAATCTCTCATTTTTAAAGAAATATTTGAAGTGAAAAGAAAGCTGGTTCACATTTTCCATAGAGCTGTGAAAATGAAAGTCTTTGCCAGGTGAGCTGAGGGTATTTGTTTGAATAGCTCTACTAAAAATTAAAAAAACAAAATGGGCTAACAGGGGTACCTAAATTCATCTTTTTGGCACTTAAATAACCCAGCTTACAGGGCTGTTTATCAATCCAGCACTTCCACTCAGTGAAACAGAAGTTGTCTCTCTTCAGCATTTGGGAAACTGAAATACTTACATCAGTGCATGGATATAACTTTGGATACTTTACCTTATGCACCCATGTAATTTTCCTTTCAGAGGTGTACAGTGGCATCTCTCACTGCAGCCTCTGTCATGTTCCTGCCACTGGTCCACACTGCTAATACTGTTGGCACCAGTGTAGTGTTTTCCAGTTATTGCTTAACTCCTGCCTGAGGTGACTGCACTCCACCTACACTTAATTTTCTAAATATTAACTCATTTCCAACCACCTTACAGACAGAACCCTGCCTATTGTTGCAGAAGCCAACAGGAGCCAGGGGGACTTCTGGCTGTTTTATGGGAATGTGATCTGAGGTGCGCATTAAAAAATGTGCAGATACATTCAAAAAAATAAGAGAATGTTATTTTGCATTTAGGTTGCTCTTCGCGATTCAGAGTATCTTAAAAAATGATCAGTATTGTTTGCAGCTCTGTTTAGTTCATAGCAGACTGGATGCACATTACAGAATGGTAAAGATCTGGCCCTCTCACATTGGGCAGGAATAGAGAGATTAACAGGCTGCTGAAACAGAAATCCTCCTTTTTTCCTCAGTGTTTCAAGGAGTGTTACTTTGATAGCCATAATGCAAAAGTTTACACTACCATCATTCTCACTGCCTCTCAGATATGTACCCTTAAAACCTACTTAGTTTAAAAAATCTCAACATTAAAAAATTGTAGCAATGCTGAGAACATAATTACACCCCTAAAAGCTAACTTAAGACAGATGAATCAAAAATTGGCCACTTTTCTACTGGCTTGCTCTTCTTTTTCTTCTAATAGAGAAGGCAAGAAGCAGGTGGAAAATGAGCATGCATATTATTGCTTCTGTCTCTAATTACAAGAATTGTGTTGTGCAATGGAAAGTCTTTTAACGGAGCAATAAGGAAATTCTGTGAAGTGCTATCATCTGTTGAGTCACACTACTTCCAGAATGCATTAACTCTTGTCCTCAGTATGAGATTCAACAACATGAACACGAAGCATAGTCAAAAGGTAACTGCACTGCTTTAACCCCGCAAAAATCCAAAGGCTCATCTTAGATTAAATGCTGTACAAGTCTTTGCCCCCTAGCACATCACATCCAAAGCACACTATTTATCAAGCACATAGGATGTCAGTATTCATAATAGGAGACGTTATCGGATTCAGATAGAAGACTGTTTACTGATCTTGGCAAAGTTTTGTGCGCAATAAAGAGGATGAGCCAAAGAAAAGTAAAAGCCAGTGAGAATATTCTAATATTAATTCTTTTGGCTCCAACAACTTTTAATATAACATTTTGTTGTTCTTTCTTTTCTTTTTTGCTTTTCGCATATGGCCATGGTTAAACAGCTCAGCCCATGCTTTGGTTTCAAGAGCAAAGCCAATCACTGGCTTGGCTTTAGCTTCAAACTTTGGAGAAAAACAAGTGCAATCTGAATTAAAAATAAAAATGCCAATTCCACACCACTTTCATCTCTGTTTTAAAAAAAAAGTAGTTCTTTGAAGTGCAGATAATGCTAAATATGGTATGATAGTGCAACATTCCTATGCTTTTGAAGAATCAAGACCTACTATCATATTAAAAATTCCAGGCCAAAATTTCTGCTCCTGTAAACTGGACCCATTCCATTGTACACAGCAGGAATCACCAGCAGAAAAGTCAGTCCCAAAAATATTCAGAACAATTCTAAAAGCTTCTTTGATGATGCACAGTAACAAAGTCAATGACTTTTGAACCAGTAAAATAAGAGTTTTAAAGTGTGAGTAAGGATCCTTAATCCTTTACAATGCATTATTACTTTGAGTGCTCAGAAGATTATTGGTTTTAAGTGTTTAACATGCCATATAAAAGACCTGTGTCAATGGAGTAGGCCTTGCATAAATAATTCCCAACAATCTATTGTACGGGACTAAAGAACAGGTTACAGAAAGTGCTGTTTTTCTGGGTGTTTATTTAGCTTCTTTCCCACAGATATTTCCAGCCCTTTCAGACCTGATCCCATCTTCTCTCCCCACATCAACATGCACATCTACCTCGGGTCTCATCTATTTTGAAGCTCTCTACAACCAAGAGAGAAAATTCAAAAGGCTGGTTTTGGCAGTACTGCTCAAATAAACCGGATTCTAAATATTTAATTTCTCCAGACAATGAGCATCACAGGAAAGAGCAATGTTGGCATTCAGTCACCTAATAAGGAAACGTTTTTATCATCACTTATGTGAAGACAGTTCTGTTATTGTTTCTACATATAATACATTGTATGCTTTGGGTTTTTTTAATTTGGGAAGATTAAATGTTGTTTGACGACTTGAAAATAATGCAAAAGGAAGCTCAGTGCATCATGCTCCCAGGAGGTTGTGAAGCTATTGCAATGAGAGCTGCTGCTGATTAAATCTGCCTATTGTAATAAATCCTTCTGTGCCAAGCCAATCAACCACCGGCATAATTAATGAAGTCCACAAGGGCCTTTAGTGGTACTTGTTTTCATCAATCATGAGGAATAAACACAGCTAAGGAAGAGTGGGAAAGACTGTGTATTTACAAACATGCTTGCCTTGGGTCACATTTGGGAATAACTACAGTACAGTCCCACAGAAAGTACCATGGAAATACTAGCAATTTTGCCTCATACATGTATGTTCATTTTGATAAAGAAAACACAGAGAATACATAGGCTCTCCCATGCACCAAAGTCATGGGTATCCTCTTTTTGTTTGTGTTCTACATATATATTCTACAATCACACAATGGCAGGTACTGGTTGCAGAATGCAGGGGAGGAATCTTTGAAGTTGTCAATCTGTTGCAAGGAAAAGGAGTGTAAATCCAACACCATGATTTACATGACTGAAACACAAAGACCAGCAAACAAAACAAAAGGCAAAAAGTCTAGATGCAACATTGATAAAAACAGTTTAGTTTGTGCCTTTTCATTTAGAAAAATGCAACAGATTCAGCTCGTCAGTGCGATATCTTTTTTTTCACTTCCACCTCCTATACTATATAAGTCTGTAAAGCTACTTATTGTATTCCACAGTCCTCCATGGTTTCAATCACTTCTCTGACAAAACTTTTTCTTCTGTTTGCATTGATCTGTCCAGACTGCAATAGCCTTCCCAGAAACAGAGCCAGGGTTAGAGCCCTGGAGTTCCTGGCTAGATGACCCAAATGTAAGCAATGAAGCCATGCTGTCTCCCTCCATTAGCTGACATCAGATGCTTTCGCATACAATACTTTGTAGGCTGCTTAAGTCTCCACAATGACATCCTGAGGAAGTAATATTGGCACAAAATATAGACCAAAACAGAGACTGAACACTGGTCAACAAGATCAACAGCATTGACGTTGTGACACTTGTATTAAGTTTTATTTGAAACATTCAAATGAACTTTCAGAAAAAAAAAAGAAACAAAAAAAAAAAAACCACCACTACAGCCTAAGGAAACATTCTTACTCAGAAAAGCACTGAATTAAGAACAAAGATATACTCTACCAGCTTTAGGATCAAACACTTCATTGCTCCTGCGTTTTGGTATCCTTCAGTATTCTGCAGTAGGGAGACCACACCTGGACAAGTTATCCCTGGAAAGGTCTGTGAAATCCTACACTGATAGGTAATGACACCTTTACAAGCTTAGTCAGTCTAGGAATCAACCTCTCTCTCCTATTCATTGCACTGTTCAACTAGGTGCTCCTAAGAAGTCTCAGATTCTCAGCTTGGATTTGGGGTAGCTCTATTTTCAGAGTACAGCCTGCAAACTCATAGCAAGATCTACAGCCTTTATTCCTTGGTTATCCCTCTCATAAAACTTCAAGTTTATGCCTCTGGCTGACATAGTTAAAAAGAGAAGGTGGAAGAGATGAGAAATCAGCATTACAAAGGAATGTCTTGCAGCATTTGAGATCGAAAATGATAACTAGGAAAAAAAATGAGAAACATCCAGTGAAGATCAGCTATTGACAGAAGACAAAGACTGCAAAGAAAGGACTAGAAACAGAGCAGGGAATTCTGTGTGTGCAACTAACATTGAGGATGAATACCAGAGACTATAATAACATTGCACAAGGCTCCAATAAAAGCAGAAGGTAAACTGAGCTTAAATACAGTATTCTGACTCACAAACTGTCTTATTCAATTATATGGGGATTAAAAAGACCTGAAGTAAAGCATTTTTCCTCTAGGCTTGCTGTGAGCAGGGGATGCTCCACAGTTACACAGAGAAGTCAAACAGGCTCATTTTGACAAGTGTGTTGAAAAGGCAACTGCATCATGACATCCTTACAGCTACCACTGTGGTTATCCATGTGATGTATTATCAGACATATGTGAAGGTATTAATGAATATTCAATGTTTCTGAATATAAATATGCTTCGAAGTACAAAACACATCATCTGGAGACAATTAAGTTGTACATAAAGGTAATAAAGAGAAAATACTTTGTTCAGTCTGTCAGCTGGCAATACAGGTAGAGGAGTTCTTGTGCTGACAGCACATTCATTAAAGTCAAGGTATTCCAGCTATGTAATAGCAGCCAGATCGATGTCGACTGTCCCATTATCACTGATTCAGCAGACTGATATACTACATACTTCCTACTCTAAGAAATGAGTGTGCACTGTGTTTCCAAGAGAGGCAATAACACCATCATCAGTCCTTTACCACCACCGTCCCCATTCAGAGGAAAATTAAATGAAAATTTTAAGAAACCCTCCAGGCCTGATTCACACCTCTCTTCATAAGGCTTCCAGTAGCATTACCCTTCTAACTGTAGCGGAGTCAATCCTATTTGCATTGCTCTGAGTAAAATGAGGCTCCATGCCTGCTGAAACTAAACCATCTCTTCCTACAGTCATTTGCTACTATTATATTGGACTGTTTAGTTAAAGGGATGAGCCACAGGATGTGTGACTACATTAGAAGGCACTGTTTCATACCAGAGATGTTGGTAGGAAAATGGAGAGAACTGACTTTTCAAACCACTGATATTTATACTGATATTTTTGGCTTTGTTGTGTCAGCTCATAAGAACAGAAAAACATGTCCTAAAAATGATCTTAGATTGCTTTTTAAATCTGATTAGAAAGGGCAAGAACACTAAAGCTGTAAGTCCCTTAAACTGAGGGACCTTTATTCAGCCAAGCAAGAGAGCAATGAGATTAACAATTTTCTCATTACCCTCTGGCAGTTTGAGATTTTGACTTTAGCTAAATGATGAGAGTTTTGGGAAAATCAGAGAGGAAACAAGATCAGAAATTACTTGTGTGTCTGTTCCTCCAGGCAATTAGGCAAGTAAAGAAACAGAAAGGGTCCCTACCTCCTTGCCATCCAGGATAACTGCGCACAGTGCTGTTCTGAAAGAAGATCTTTTTTGCTCTTTGAACTTTTGTCTTGAAGATACATTTTTTAGGTGAAAATGCATATATGTAAAAGTTCTATAATAAGTCATATGTTTCCATAGAAGGCTGCATTTTCAACTAGTTTGGTATATTAAACTTTGCCCTCTCTTTTCTCCTGTTTTGCAACGCACCAAGAGAACTTAAGATCTGAAGTTTAATTTACAGCCTTAATCTTATTTAATCATAGTTCTATTTGTGGCTGAATGCAGACACTCGACCTGCTGTTTTTAAACTAAAACAGGTATTAAAAATAGCTGAATGAAAAACAGTGGTCTGTCTCTTCAACCACTGTTTTTTCTCCAGTAACACAGAAATCTAAGCGCGTTATGGCAACAATTCCCAAGCAGTTATTCCTAGGCAGTGCAGAGTGCAGGAAAAACAGTGTCTAGCATTTATCTGGAACAGTCTGATTTGAGAGATGACAGAGCATGATGAACAGAGTGCAGTGAAAGGAAAGGCAAGCCAGTAATAATACAATATTTGGGGTATGGACATAAGCTTGTGGTTGAAAATACCTCAAATTGTGTTATGCACTTTAGCAATATAGTTTGACTAGAACAAGTTCTCTTGCTCTGATTATGACCTTTGGTATGACTTTTCATGCAAAGAAGATTCTACAGTCAAAACAAATAAAAAACCCAGTATATTTCATTAAAACTAGGGTAAAGGATTCATGAATGACAGCATTAACCTGGGACCTTAACAGCCCATAAAAGCAGAGAGTGCTGTGAAGACTTGTACTGATGCAATAGCTTCACTGCAGACATAGGGCTAATGCAGACTCAACACACAGAAGTCCCTGTAGGAGTGGAATTTTTCGCGCTTTTGTACCAAGTGGAAAACACCAAAATTATTGATGAAGCCTCAAAAAACTTCTGCATCACATGTCAAGTTTTTCAAGAATTAAGGAAAAAGATAAGTCTGGGGTTTTTTAAATAATTAAGCAATGCATCAACTGCAGCATGAGCTGTCAGTCTCTTCAGAAATTTTTTTCAGAGACATCTTTTGGCATATAAGAAAGTTGGAAGTCATATGTGATCAATCATTCAATTAAAAATCCCCCCAAATTTAAGCCACTGTGACTAGCCATTACCTGAGCTACCAGGGAATGCATTACATGGCTACCAGTCCTTCCATGGTCTGTATTTCCATTAACAGCAGTCAGGTTCTTTTGTGTAGATCAAGCAGCAGAATTCCACACTCCACATAACAACTGTTTTTGTCTTGTTTTTCAAACTCTACTTGCTCAATTGTTGGAAGTGTGGAGAGTTGGTTATTTGACTTAAAGAAGAGGAAACTGCATCCCTGCATGGAACACGGGCATTCTCTCCTATCGGGTCATTGGGATGATGATGGAAGGCCTGGCAGCTCTTACTATTTACCCTGTTGGAAGTTCTATCTTCTATATACTACTCAACAATCACAGAATAGCCACAGCCAGATCCAGACTGTCTTGACTGAACATTTTATGTATTTCCCAGAAAGATTATGTCATATAGATATGATGCAGTCTAATATGTTTCTCTGCATTAACATGATTTATGTGATTTTTTTTGCATCTGTCATTAAAATATAGACTGTTAGCCTGACATCCCTCTTAGGACTTATGGAGCTTATTGATGCCTTTATGATTATGCAATCTGATGTCTGGCAAGCCATAGAAAGCTCTGGGTACTGGGGGAGTGCATGTCTGAAAATTAAAGGAGAACTTCAAGGAGGACTGTTGTGTTATTTACTTGCTGCAGAAAGTAATGTGATATAATTAAAAATGGTCAGGAAAGATTACTATCTTTTGGCATCAAATTTTAACACATGCAGTAAAATAGAAATTATCAACCTCGCATAAAACAGAATTTTTTTTCTTCCCCACAGTGGGGGTCCAATAAAACCCTGGAACATCCTGAGCATAAAGAACATCAACTGGATGTAAAACAGAACTCTATTGTTTAATGGTTTAGGATGGGAGGATCTTCCCCTGTAGTGGGAGATAAAAACTGGAAATGTCAGTGCTTGATCTTTTTAAGGGTTTTGAACTAATATGTAAAATCAAAATGAAGATAAATGGAAATCCTTGTGAAATGTATTACTAAAGATAGGACAGTTCTATAATAAGCATGATCCAGCAGCCTACGAATTAAGAATGAATCATAATATACAAGTACTGTGGGGAGGTCAGGAGGTCTGGAAAGTTTTACCTTCTTGGAAGAGGCTGAAAGAACTGAAAGAAAACAGTAATTTTCCTTTACCAATTTAGGACAGGCAAGGAAAAGCAAGGCAAGGAAAAAAAGAGAACCAGAGTATGATGAGTAATTTTGTTCACAGGTGAAGAATGTAAAGAGGGTGAAGAGTACTGTTCTCATTCTGTGCCATAGCTAAACCAAGAATAGGACATAAGTAAAAATTGCTGCTGAAAAGTAAGACAAAGTTTGCTATTACAAACTAAGTCAACCATTTATGATTGCCTCTAATGGTGTGAACAACCAGTAGTTTTCAAAGCCATGGGTTTTCCAGCTGCCAAGAAGTATCTTGCAACCAATTCAAAAAGAATTCTACTCTGAAACTATTGTGGTTCTTGACAGAAAAACAACAAATGAAAGAGAAGGAAAGAGAACTACCTCTTAATCTTCAAAATAATTAAAAATAAACAAGTAATGGATGTAACAACTTGTGACTATGTTTTACACACCTTCCTCCCCAACAATTTCTTAACAATGCTGGTTTTATAGTAAAATACAAATCAAAAATTAACCTTCACTTCATATAGTTGTATTCATTCATGAACTCTAAAGGAAACATTTAGAGCCAACATCAGAGTCAACCCAAAGAGTCTGAGAAGGCCATAAGACTATTGTTCTGGAAGCTTCCAGTCTTCCTCTTTATCAGTTTTTGTTACTAAACTTCCTCACAGTGCTTTTCCCTTTAACTTCCATGTACAACTTGCTGAGACAACATGCCAAAAAACAAATGTTCTATCAGCTGACTTCTTTCAGCACCCACAGATTTTACAAGGCCCAAAATCCAGATCTATGGTTATCACAAAACATTTGGACTTGCTGTAGATGACACGGAAAAATGTCTTTTCTTGTATAGAAAATTCACCTGCAGATGAGTCCAAGCTATAAAGTTCCCAGTGATAATATATGCATTTGAACTTTTCTAAAATTTGGTAGAGACTGATTGTCCATCAGTAATGGACTGAATTCCCATTGACAGAACCCATGTGTGAACTTTACTAGTTGATATATTTGAAGACACTCAAAATCGATACTTCTGCCTTCTACTTTCCTTTCATAACTTCAATTGAGGTTCTTAGGGCTCAATTCAATTCCATTTCAGGTGCTCTGCATTATTAAACCTCCATGCCAGAACATCACAGATTTCCAACAGGCAGTCGTAACTTTTAGCCCATGACAATATCAGATAGACTAGACCCTGTGAAGGCATGAGATGGATACATTTCAGTAACTTATTACCATGCTTTTGACTTTTCCAGCTACAGCTAGTGGCTGCCTTTAGAAGGCAAGTTTGGAAATATAAATCCCATGTTTGACTCTGGCTCATACCTCACTAATTGTTGGAAGAAAACATTGTCTTTAGGGCTGAAAAGAGGGGTAAAAATTTCTGGTTTTCCTATGTAAATCAGTGGTTTGCAATTAACGAACCACTTTTACTCACACTCTTCTCCTATGCAAATATACTCTATATATTAATTTGAACTCAATTTCTGAGTGTCCAATATAGGTATAATGCAAGAGCAAGCAGGACTCGTCCTTACCTGCCCTTCCTTTTATGCTGAATAGAAGAAAGTTTGAGAATGGAAGATTAGCCAGGGTTCTGCAGGCCAACACACAATTTTCTAGAAACCCCTGCTGAAACAGGGAGGCAATAAGCTTTTAAAATATTTTCTTCTCCCTCTTACTTGTGTTTTTTTCTCACTTTGTTAAGACAACCATTTTGATTTCCTTCTGTTATAACTGGTTTCATATCTCAAATCTTTACATTGCATAATAAGTCTAATTCAAAATACTTCTAGAAAACTTCTACCAATTTTGTAATAAATATGTAAGTGGAAACAAACAACTGGATTTTATTTTTTTTCTTGCTAGCTCACAGAACTTCAACCACATGTATTAAAAGCAACATCTGGAAAATGCAACAATTAATGAGAATAAATACAAAGTCGCTGAGCTGTTAGTGTTCTGTCTCTAAGTTATTAATTTTCCTATGCCTAGAAAGGAATGAATATTAGAATTGATGTAATTGGGCAGATACACAAACTCTTATATTTATTTCCTTTGAAAGAAAATGCTATTTTTGGGGGTTTTTTATTTTTTTCATGAAGTTTTTTAACTCTAGGACTGAGTTTCATCAGGGTAAGCAAAGCAGCAGAAAGTTAATCAGGTTCAGTTTGGAATGAACATGAGCATTGGAGTATGGAACAAGGTCTGTTCTGGTCCTTTATAAGAAGGTAACTTTCAGGGAATGATCAGTGCACAAGGATCCCATTGAAACAATTTCCTCTGACAAACAAAACAAAGCAAGCTGACAGAAACCTCACTGACAACCAGCATAGTTTCCATGTGAGAAAAACTTATGTACAAATACTTTAAAGCTGTCAGATGACGAGGCAATAAAAACTGCATTCAGCTCTTAGAATGTCATTCTGTCATATTAGTCAGCCTCACTGGCAGATTTTGCCAACAGATTCAGACTACACAAACAGATAGAGCAAGTAGCTCTTCGGTATAGATACAGAAACATAATTGCTAGTTACATTATCATTTAAAATTTCCCAGTTTTAGCCTGTTAAGAAGGTATTTTCAGTAGACTTTATACCAACTGTTTTAATTTGCATTTACAGCCAGTCTATACTACATTACTCTATGTGCATGTCAATGTTTTCCCAGATGGTGCTTTGAGAATAGAACTCCTGTTGGATTGAGCTCTCTGGGACCAGTTGATAAAAACTTCTAACAGATTTTTAAAGCCCTGAAACTGATAGTCTCTAGTAAAAAGGCAGAAATAAAACACTACTCAATTGTGCCAGAAAATTAAATAAAAAGCTATGTGTTCCCTTCATGTGTGCACAGCCAAAGAAAAAATATTGATGATTTTACATTACCAGAATATCCACAGTGGCTGAAATTTGAGCATTCAGGAAGTCACTTAAGCCATATTTTGAAGAAACATTGAATTCAGATTTAGGATTTTTCATTCTAGATAAAAATGTCAGAATCACACAATCCACTGTGGTTTTGCACAGATGTGTTCAGAATTTTGACAACCTGACCCTGCCTCCAAAGTCTTACTGGCAGACCAGGGTTTCCTCTGGGTTGACCCTATTTTCTGCTGGATCATGGCCTCTAGCACCTGCTACACTGGCTTGTCCTCTAGCACCTGCTTAAAGCATGTAAGTATAAAGATAGCAGAAAGCATGAAACTTCCACAAACGTTGTGTCACGTGTCAGTGCCTGATCCAGATGAAATGTGACCTATTAGGTGGACTAGTAGCACGCAGTCAGATTATGAATGGTGCAAATGCTGCCCAGGAGTTCTGCCATTGGCTGCCAGGGATCTTCAATTTCTACCCACTCATTAAATGTATTTAAAATTTAACACATGAATCACAGTCAAGTTCAGTAAAGTACAACAAAATGCAACACTTTCATCCTCTCTTCTATTTTGCCATTCATACTGGATCATCAACAAACACCAATTTTACAATCACTTTACAATGCTCACTAAATACACAGTCAATAAATATATGATCAATGAACATATGAATCACAAGTGCTAAGAATGACATAGTGTTAAATCTTTAAGGAAACAGAATACAAAAGTATTACAGTAAGAGCATAGAACTGAAGAGTAAATCAGTGAAACTGTATCATGCTTTAGTCAATAATATATTATTCAACCCTGTTTCTTTTAACTTGAATTATATTATCACTAGAATCTCCAAAGTCCTTAAGCATCTATGACAGTGTATTTCAGATTATGGATGACTTTTTGTATCTGTATTTGCAAAATTAATTAAATTTTACACTAAATATGACTCACTCTTCAGTGCACAGATTCTACTTAAAAACTACTCAGTCTTTTTGAACACTAGAAATATAACCAGCTAAACTCACTCTATTTATTTTTCATTGAAGTGCTCCCACAACAGACTATTAGAAAATAATGGCTCTTAAATTCAAACTAACAAATTAGTCTGAAGCTTCACTGGGCATTGTGAAAAGGATTAAAATACACTCTCTTTGCCCGTACTCAAACTCAAAAAAGGGCATACATCCTCTGAAAAATGTCACACTTGGTTTCCAAGAATCCCATAGGGATATAAACTGCTGGTAGAGCAGATGTAGCAAGGAGAAGTTATGAGTTCTACAGTAGAACCCGAGCTCTCCTCAGGGAACTGCATTTTCCCTGTTAGACGATGGGAAAGTATCCATACTGTCTTCTCCACTCACATTCAAGTTGCACTAAGCCCCAAAGCTACAGTAACTGGCAATTGCTAAGAACATAGTGTTCAAGGTAAAAAATCTTCTGTTCTCTGGTCTTTACAAAATACTAAAGTTCTAAAAGAACCTGGATTTTCAACTGATGCCACTGTGGGACTGACTTTATCTAAAGCACAGACACCTTTGTATCAGCTAGAGATCTAAACTAATCACTATACTTGGTTAAGTCCAGTTCTCCAGCTAGCTTTACAGTGCACTTGGGTTTACAATGAGGTGAGTGGCTCTCCAGACTCCACTGATTTCATCTCCACAAGCAGGAGTTTAGACAATGAGTTCACATTAAAAGAGCAACATGTAGGCCGCTACATTTTGATATCTTAATTGGAATGCATATAGCCCCGTGTTCAGTGTTTCCAGTTCATTTTTGATAGCTGTTGCTATAATTCTTATTTGTGTCAATCCAGTGTGGCAAACCCACAATACTTTTTGTGAAATTGAGAAAGAAATGAGGAGTATGGGGACATTCAGAAAATACTAGCAAAAGCACAAAGGTCCATATATAAAACATAATCTCAGCAGAAACGATGTTATTATAGCAACAAGATACATACTTCTTTCTAATTATGAAAAAAAAAGGTATTTCGAAAATCATCTTCAATATACAAAAAGAGCTAAAATGGAAATGCGTTCACCCAAATTAACCACTCTAAACAGAGCTATTGTAACATGACCCAGAACTGACATGGTTTTTGCCAGGAGTAGCATTTTCTCCTCAAAAACTAATACGTTAAATACCACTCCAGAAATGCCTTTAGTGAGCAGCAAAGGCCTATTTTTCTGAGCCAACAAAAAGAATATTCACTAGAAAGTCATTATAGAACACGGATATATAATCCACTAAATTCATGCCTTGCATCTGTAAGTCTTGCAAATGCCATTACTCCATGCTAAATTAATTTAGGCTGATTTAATCAAATGAATGCACTGGATAACTAATAGAAACTAGAATTTCCTGAGCCATTGTTTTCTATCCTCCTAAACCTAAGAGCTTATGCTGATTTTATTGGCTAATTGTAACTGGCAGATCATTTGCAGAGTAGGAAAAGCAAACCATTTCAGGATGGATACAACAAATTTAATGTATTCATTTGTGATCCTTAAATCACAAAAAACTTTCTCCTAAAGAGACTGATTTTTCAGGTCAAAACAAGTTTCTTTATGACCATGGTATGTTGATCATGACATATTAGATCATATATTCAGGAAAAACTAGGGGGAAAAATAGCAACACATACTAAAATAGTCAGCTTTTAAGAATATTTGTAGCTTGACTGACATTTTTAGGGTTTTGTTTTGTTTTTAGTTATAATTATGTTCTATAGGCAGGGCTAGGTGATAGTGTTATTTGCATCTCAAGAATTTCTTTGAAAGCACTTGGGATACTATAGAACAAATGGAAATTTAGCCTATTATGAATAAACTGAGCTTCATTTTTTGCCTTATAAACACAGTTCCTATGCAAAGATAAATTATCCTCATTTTACTCAGACAAATACTTTTCAATAAGCTTTCTGGTGTTTGTATGACCAAGTATGAATCAGAGTTTGCTAAGCAAACTGAGTAAAGAAGACACCTATATTTATCCTTTATATTGTAGCTTGGAAGTGGGAAGGTGGTTAGTTTACAATCCATTGAATTCAGTGACAAGGTCTTTCCTGTTATGTACACATAACAGTCCAGAGTTCACTCCCTGTGGATGCTCCCAAAAGCCTTGGCACCACTCCGAGAGGTAATAAGAGGAAAATCTTACTTAGTTTTTTCAAGACCCTAAAAGCGTATTCACTGAGTATCAGTGAGGTTCAGCCAGCAAAAACAACTTGCAAATATACAGTCACTGACACACATTATACATAGGAGTCTGGAAGAGAGACAATGCCTTCCACAAGTGGTGAAAACACTCTTTTTCAATCAATTCACCTTGATTGATTCTGTCATTTTACATATATAAGAGAAGTTACAGCAGAGAGTGCAGTATTCCCTTCTGGTCCATCAGGCATACCTACAAATTACAGCAAGGCTGCTTATATGGTGTCTCTTGACTTACTTCTGCTAGCCTGGGCATGGCACCACAGCTGTCAGCAAGTCCTGTTGTTAGCAAATCCAACATAATCATGCTTTTGATGTTAATGCACCAAGGGCTAGCAGTCACAAGACAGGTAAACAATGCTTCTGGTTTCTCTTCTTTTGTAAATACATCTTCAGGTGGACACAAGTTCCCAGAAATGAACCCACCTTTATTTTTGTTTGTGTGTGTGTGTGTACTGAAGCCTTGGCTTCCAGCAGCTGCACTGCAAACTCAAGAAGTCTTGCTTTAGATCAAGTCTCTAGCACTTTAAAAATTAAATAAACACTCCTAAAAGTGAAAAATTTCTATATACATATTTTACATAACAGAAATCCCAAAGGAATTCTGTTCTTGATTACACTGACTAAAGAAATTACAGAATTAATCTCCAGCATGAAAAGTGTTTGCTTCAAACTCTTATCTACACTGTGAGCAAATTTCTTGCTTAAGTACCCACTGAGAATCAAGGAGAGGAAAAAGGATTAATAATTATTGCACTGCTGTTAAAAATAGGTTGCATAAAGGAATCTGTAAACTTCTCAGTAAGGATATGCCTTGTTTTCTTTCTTATGATGATTGTTTGTCTTTTGTAAATCCTTTTGGGCCTCAATTCAGTAAAATACTTAAGCACAGAACTTAATGTAAAGCACAACTTCAATTTCTACTGGATTTGAAGTGTGGTTTTGGGTGATTTACTGAATTATTGCCTGCATCAGTAAGGTTTCCTTTCAAACTCAACATTTTTCCAGAGAAAAAGAAACCAGAAACATTGTCTAAAGTATATCCCACCAAAAGGAAAGAACAGTGAGGAAGGCAGAAAAATTTATGATCCACCAAAGTACTAAATGTGTCTGAATATTACAGAGACTTCAGTCTTAGGACATTCACCTGACATTCCTAGTCCAGGTTTACAAAGCTCAGTTCTGAAGAGTGGCGAAAATAAGTAAAGCCAAAATTCAACAATTATTTTTAAAAAAGCAACATAAACAATTCACACTAAACTGGTCATCAGTCTGTAAATAACAGGTGCTTGATGTCACAAAAAGCAGAAAATGCCATCTTTCCAATTCCTCTTTGCTGACATGAGTTTGCTTTTTTTCAGGTTTGCATCCTAATATTTACCACCAAACAAATTTAAATCAGACAGTCATTTTATAAGCACCTTCTTGCTACATATCCCAGAAAAAGTAGATAACAAAGAGGCGGAAAACTAAAACGGATGCAAAAAATAAATGTCAGACCCACTAAGAGATGCAAATAGATATGAGCCAGAGACTTAGGTGGACCAGTATCATTTTAGCCTAATAAAGCCTGGACAAAAATACTTCTCTATAAAAAGAATATATGATGCATGAGCTTATTAAATCATCACCATGTAAACCATTCAGTCACTATCTTATGATAAGAGTGGAAGCATAATGGTTATTGAAATAGCTTCATGCATGTCTTCACAGGAGCTTTGCAATGTAAGGACAACATAAGTTTCCTACCTGAGCTTTTATTGGTTTTGTTTTGTCTACTCTTTACTTGTTCAGTCCATAATGTAGGATAACGAGAAGCTATATCTAGAAAAAAAAACAAAACAAAACAAAACAAAACAAAAAAAAGAAAATAGTTTATAAATGTTAACAATTTTTTAAGAGTTAGTAGCAACTGAGTAAGTTTCTACCTTTATAGATACATAGATCTGAAAAAAAAAAAGGAAAAGGGCACACTGGTTTGTTCTCAGTTAAAAATTTTATATACACAAAGGCATGAATAAACCCTCCTTATCCTATTCATAAAAAAGGTTGAAATAAATACTTTTAGACTAAAATTATGTTTAATTAGAATAAACTTCTCCTAGTGTGCACCTAAAACATATAATGACTTCAGATCAGATTCTGCAAGATTTGCCAAGAGTGGTAAGGCAGCCACAACATCGGACTATCACTGCATGTAGGTCTCAAGTTTTACAGAGCACCAAATTTCTCCAGAGGCAAATAAGTCTGACAAAACATCAGCCTTGACAGTGATACTACTAGTCAAGACGCTGAGGGTAGAATTTACCCTTTAATTTTTTTTATTTGAACATACAGTTTTAATTTGTGCTTTGGTATAAATCCTGTGTCTGCCCTCAGTAGTGACAATTAAAATTGCTGATGTTGGTCTTCACAGCTACAGCATCATCTCAGATATATCACACAAAATTCACTGCTTTTTAGTAAAGAGTCTATTGTGTTGGTTGTCTTTGCTGTTCCTGAAAAAGGTACAGAGGCTTGCAAATTCTTGCAACTGCCCCAGCAGTTGTAAGTACTTTTAAGGTAGCATTTGATGCTGCGGAATACAGTGCATAACTACATAGTTATACCACACTGTGAAGTTTGCTCACCTTCTTCATCACCTTGAGGCTGAGTTTCCAGTGCAGGAGCTGAGGCATCATCTGAATTCAGAATGGAAAAGATTTGCAAGGAGACTACAATTATGAGAGTAAGCTAAATAAGTGTACATACATGATTGATAAAAAGGATTTGCACATAGCCCCGGCCAGCAAACAAACAAAAATTTAAACATTTTTTTATAGACACTACACAGCATAATTATATTACATATACACTCTGTTTTATAAATGGATGGTTTTTGAGGTTATGGTTGATGAATTTATTGCAGGATCTTCAATGATGTATGAAGGGATCAATTCTTCATTTCTAATGCTGCACATTAATATCTATAGATTATAAGTGATAAATCACACTTTATAAAAAAGTAATTAGATAAATCCATAGAAGAGGTTAGACCTGTAAAAGCAAAAACAGTCTGTGGAGAATGAGTGGCTGCAGACAACCGGACAACTTAAAGTGAAAGGTTTTTTCAGCACAGCAGGATCTATTAATTTAAGAGTCAAGCAGATTTTATAAGCAAGATTTACAGATTATATAACAAGAATATTGTTTGCACAACTGTTATGCTCTGGTCATCCACCTCAATCCATCCACTACCAATCATTACTGCAAGAAAAGAGAGAAGAAAAATTACAAAAATGACATAGGTTCAGTAAAACACAGTGGATGTAGTGCTGGAAAAGAAATATTCAACAAAAAAAATATTTAAATTAGCATTTGCTAGAAAGAGCAGTATCAAAGACCCATCTTTACCTAGTTGTGTTATTGTTATTTAAAGTTATTTCAGATATTGGGTCAATATGAATCAGGAGGTCATGCCATTTTTCCAGTTATCACTGTTTCCTGTAGCATGGAGTTAACTCCAAGACCAAGGTGTACTGTGGTAAACTATGCAAAGGTTTTACTACTATTTCTTGCAGTGTCCCAATTGGATCTCAGACCAAAATAGTTACGAGGTTGTTTTCCTGGCATTTTCATGGAAGACAGAATCAAAGGCAAATGAGAAGCTTCTTCTGTCATAGTCTTACTGGGGTAATAGTGAGGAGCAGCTTTAAGGCTAACACATTATCTCTTTCCATTTCTTCTTTCTACTGCAATTCAGAAGATCCTGCTGTTCTCTTTGCTGTCACCATTACTGTTTTTCTAAATCTGTGTTGTTTTCATGCAAACCATGCAGAGGATTTGGGGGCACTCTGACTTTCACCTCTAGAGATCACAGCCTAGTACACGGCAAATATGGATAACAAGTAAATAAGAAAATGTAAAATAATTTAACCAAGGCATAAGGAGATTTCTTTTAAGAGTGCTCATTCTTCATGTTCACGCAATGGCAGGATTCTTTGCTCCAATGCTATAAGAAACTCACTCCTCATTAGTTTTGCTGGCATTTTTGTGGTGTCCTCTGGGTGGTGGAATAAGACCACTGATTAATTTCAGGGAGGCCATCGAGTATCCTAGTGTACTGAAAATCAAGACATATATTTAGATCATCAATCAGTATGTGATTCAGAAAACCCAGAATTTCAAGTGATAACTTATGATACGTAGCTATTACTAAGAGTCAAGACAGAAACTCAGGGTTGTATTTAAAGGACATTTTTCAAATCATCTTTTGGTACACAGTTTCAGTTTGTGGCACATTTGATCTTCTGTTGTTAGCTGAAATTCAGACATAATGCGGTAACTTCATCCCAATCCTGAGTTTTGTTCAAGGAGCACTTAAAAGAGTTTATCTTTTTTTTTTTTTTTTCCTTTAACTCAACACATGTTTAATGATTGCTATGAATTAGACATCTCACAGACTAATTGCATAGGTCTTCCTGGCTGGCACATGTCCACCAGTCCATATATGCATATATTTAAACAGAAACATGTTTAAATTCTGTTTGCTGTCAAAGTTCAGTTACTAAGAACATAGTTCTGCAGTCAGCTAAGAATCAGAAAAAAGGGCTGTGATCCTAACTCTGACACCTGTGCTTTTCAGAGGGTCTGAATATTTTCCTTGGACAAAGGAGAGTACTGTGGGGCCAGAGAAGATACTTAAGGGATTAGTTTTTAAACTTCATTTCTGCTTAGTTTAATGTTTAAACTTACACACATGCAAAGAAACCTCCTGAGCTTCAATATCTGCAGCTAGAAATTTTCTTTCAGTATTGGAATACCCAGAGAAAGGGAGATGCACAACTGCAACAGATATGGCTCACAAGGTCCATATCCATGAGACATCTTGGAAGATGAGATTGTTTCAGGTTAAGTCTATTCTGTCTCTTTTGTAGAGTCCTCAAGACCACACCTTGGAGGTCTGAAGCATGTCTTCTGGAGCAGTGAGAACATTGTGAACCTTGCCTAAACTTGCTAGCCTGCAATATGGCAGGTATTCCCATGCAGGCACCCCTGCTTAGTCCACAGGAACATGCAGAAGAAAGATGAGCAAGAGTTTTATGGTTATTTCAGAAATGCTACTGTGCCCTTGCAAGCTGAGCTACAAAATATTTTTTACTACACTGACTGAAGTTGAAGCACAGATAGATGATCCTAGTCTTTACTCTGTGATGGTCTCTGAAGAGTTTGAGATGTCTCTGACTACATGACTTTATCTAAAGCAGAAGGCAGTGGCTGTCTAGAAGAAGCGTGGGGAGAGGAAGACAGCAGCATTTGAGAAGAACCAGAGACCACCTGGGAATCAGGTCAGAGGCCCTTTGCGCTGCAGGTTTATGGACAATAAAAACAGGGTATGAGTAAAATGCAATCATGTCACTTGAGACACAAATATATGTGGTGAGAAGGGAGATTTGATAAATTGTGTTCCTTGTTCTCTGACTGTTCATTCAGGGTTCAGCAGCTCAGCCACCATGGCCACAAACAAAAATAAAAGATTCCAGACAAGTTTTATATATGGGATAGTTCATTCAGTTCAAAGCTGAAAATGAAAGTCCTGACCTAAAGCAAATAGGTAACCTAAGGTTAGCGGAACCCACAATTTGTCTGGAAATACATGAAAGAACAATTTTCTAGCACTTTGTAATTATTAGCCTTTAAAGAAGTACTCCTTTTTCTAACCTAACAGCACTGTAGTTTATTTAAATGTTAGGTATATTGTCATACTGCAATAGCTCCTGTAAAAAGATATTTCAGTTATATTTGCATTGCACCAAACACATAGGCATTAACATTAGAACAAAAATTAACTTCTATAAAATTAATTTATGAAGTGTAACTGACAGAAATATGCAGTATGTTGTTTTCAGCTGAATTTAAAATTGTTTCAAGTGTTTGGAGAGTGTAAGCTTTAATTTTGTTTAAAGTATAGACAGCTCCCTCATTTAAAACTACCAGCTATGTTGGATTCACGTAAGACTGTCCTGCCAGCAAGATATACACCATGATCCATATCTAACAACAACAATTATCTGACCATAAGTATAAGCCACCAGATGAATTGATCGCAACACAGAACAAAGTACTCAGTTCAAGATGACTCAAGCACTGATTGCTATGGAAATAAAGTGAGGACTCCAGTTTCCAAGATTTTGGTACTGCAGAATGCTATCTTTATCAACTAGACAGAATAATCTGTCCTCCAGAACAAGCAAACAGTATGATAAAATATTTCAGAGTATAGCTATGTAAAAAAAGTTATCTTCCAAAGAGCACAGAATTGGGAAGTCTATAGAACTAACAGTAGAAAAATATAGTGTCTATGTACATATATATATATAAATACATGCATACATATCTGTATGCTTATGTTTACTAAATACCTACAATGAAAATGTAAAATGAAAACATGTATGCATGTATATATATTATATATGCAGCTACAATACATCACAAATATATAGTGATAATTCAGATCTCTGGAAAATCACAGTAGTGTATCCCACAGCTATTTTAGTTTTTATTTAAAGGCCAACTAAGATATTTACCTGTTTTGCCTGCACCTTCTCGTTGTGGCAGCTTCTCGCTCACTGAACCTGTAATTGGAAAAAGGATTTAGCCAGAAAAATATTATTTTCATGTCCAATATGGTATCTAAGGAACACAGTTCAGCTTTTATGATTAATTTCTGTATATCACAGCAATAAATATCAGCAAATCCTTCCCTTTCAAACCAAAGATTTTAGCTTTGCCTGACTCTACATTTGTGTATGATCCATACCCTGTCAGACTCTATTTCTTGGCACCACAGGACCTGAGAAAGAGGTAACACTAAACACTACATAGACACAAGTGCAAGAACACGCTCTCATGCTGCAGAGCCACCATTTCCCTTCCACGCGGCACCAGCAAAGACAGGTTCTGCAGTAAGAAGCATCACCCCAGAACCACTCCCTCATGGTCCCATGTACAGGGCAGCACCTTCCCTATGCTCAGCCTTGCCCACACACCTAAGCTGCTCTGAGGGCCTTCTTCAGTCCTGGCTTAGATTAAAAACTTCTCTTTTCTGCTTTAAACACTTCACACAAAACCTTGTGGAAATCCTATGCTGGTGTGGGAAAATATGTGTGTGTGCTGGGAGTGACACGAACACAGCACCTTATTTGAGTTTGAACCTGACCTGCTTTCAAGACACATCCCAAGAGCTGTGGCCCTTAGGAAAAGAGAGAGCAGAGGTGAGAAGGGAGTCAAGACATCTGCAAGAGATGGGGTTTAAGAGCTTATTCTGGCATCCTGGACTTCAACCAAAGCCAGAATCCAGTCTTGTTTTCAAGTCTTTAAGAAATGGAGAATCTACAAGTTTTCTTAGTAGTTTTTTCAGGAGGTAATTGTCCTCAGGGTTTAAAATATAAATCCTTATTTCTTGCTTATGTGTTAGCATTACACCTGTTTTTATGATTCTAACTCCTAGCCACTTTTTAACAACGTATCTGTCTCTGCTACATTAAAAATCACCTTAACAAGTGGGTTTTTTCTCTCTGAAGAGCCAAGTGGAGTGCTCAAAACTTAGAAAGCATGAAATCTATCAATTCTTAACACATGCTTCAATGAAATAATAAAATAACCCAACACACATCTGACACATGCTTGCACGTGTGTGAAATAATTTGGTTGCCTTAATTTTCTTAATTTATTCCTTCTGCAATAACTACATTGACTGTGTTTAAAACAAAGTAAAGAAAAGCAAAATCTTGCATCACAATAAATCTGTTCTAAAAGGACAATTTAAATAAGAGAACCCGCTAAATAACAGGCCTTGCTTACCACGCTGAACTGATGGTTACTTCAGCAGGAAGTTTAGAGAAGGAGTCTGCCAGAGGGAAGATGCCTAACACCACAAATCTGTTCTGATGATTTTAAAGCCTCTATAAAAGAATACATGGCAATGCAGCCAAGCTGGTATTACCTTCTGACGGGTTCTCCGTATCAAAAATATGCTTGTTTAGACATGTTTCCTTTTGTGGCTATAGTGTATTTTTATTATATTATGTTTGAATCACCAGAAATTCAATATACTTAGTGATGCATCAGTATTAATTCAGGTGGGAAAAATAAAATTGTTGTCTTGTAGGAATTATATCCAAAGGTGTTTGGGATTGTTTGCTCTAAATAGACTGTAATACTAATCCATGTTGTTCACTCTGAAGAGGAGGCAGATTTTTGCATTTATGCTGAAGCCAGAAGATCTGAGTTTTTTGGTGCTTGGCTTGCTTTTGATAAAAGGCTCAGCTTGAAGTCAAATAAGATGTTCCAGTTTTCGGAAGTACTACATACAAAATTACAGGTTTTCCTAATTGCACTAAATACCAGTGATACAATCTTTCCTCAAATTTCATCCAGTTGCAATTAACTCTGTAGTATCTGAATTTCATTTTGATGCACAGGCTTATAATTATAATTTTCTTGCAAATCCAGAGATTTTAGACGTGACTTTCATCCACAATAAAGCATTTTAAGCATTTTTTTAATTTGTGAGTAAAAATGAGTCTCAGCAGGGGGAATGTATGTTATGAATGCCACTAATACCCCCTCTGCACCAAACAGCATGCTAATTAAAGCCCCAGTTTGGCACCAGTGTTGTCTCCCTGTGTACCTTCAGAACTACTAGTATAAACTGAACTTCAAATTCAGTTCATACCTAAGTAATTTAACACATTGGTGAAATTTATATAATATTTGACATCTTAAACACAAAGGAGAAAAATCTTTCCAGATGCATTCAGATTATACCCTGTATATGTGAAATGGCAAGAATGACTGTGTGATATTCATGTACAGGCAGGGAGAGTTGCACTCTTTTTTCTGTGCTTTGATTTTTTTTTATCCTAAATTTTCATGGAAAATTGATGGATGGAGGAAGACAGCGGCATTTACAAAGACTAATTTTATCATAGTGAATCTAACTTCATTGTAGTGAATCTAACTTCATTAAGAAATTAGATGAATACTAAGAAAATTAGGTTCACTGGGCTAACATTGTTTTTTTTTAACAGCCTCTAGGAAGTTAACAAAAATATTCAAAGAATTTACTACAAAGGAAAACCTGTGACTTCCGCATAGTTTCATCTGAAATTTTCAATTTATGCAGCAGAAACATATCTTGTTGTCTCTAAATTCAAGGTAAGTATCTTTTTATCTACCATTTTCTAAATATATTTAAGGTAGAAGCATTTCTAGCTTCAATGGTGACAGGAAGTTGCATTTCCAAGTTTTTAGGAAATTATATCTTCAATACTCACGACAAATCCTCATGTTTTCAGAAAGGTAAGAAACAGAAAGAGCAAATTATAACTTATCTAAAAGTTAGGCTATGCAACTGGCTTCCAGTTTCAGTTTTCAGTACACTGTAAGCAACCAAATTGCCACGTAAATAATATATTTATGGAACGGGAGAGGGCAAGGAGGGATATTAGATTCAGCAATATTACTTTAACAAGAAGAATTTAGTAACATTCTAGCTTGTAACTTGCTTAGGCATATATCCATTTATGATTATTATTCTTTTTTTTTTTTTTAAAAGCAGACATATTCATGCCCTAGTTTCCTGCAAACCACACAATTCCACCCAGTTTCACTCTAACAGCTTCTGAGGCACAATATGCCTTCCATAGAATGTGATGTGAGTTTTCTGGTTTGTGACTTTAGCATACCCATTTTCTATAGTCCTGATCATACGTGACTGGGCTTTAAAAGAGAAGGTAGGAGTCTATTATTCTCCAGTTTAGATACTGACTTTTGAACTCCTACTAAAGAATATTTGATATGTAACCACTGAATGCAGATATCAAGGTAAGTAAACTTCCCATGGTATTCTTTGTCTCACCTATGGGTGTATAGGCAAAGTACTATGTAGGGGGACATAATATCTAGATGATTCAAGGGTGGATATTTTTCTCCAGTTAACAAAAACAATACAATGTAAATTTTAAAAGTTCATTCCCTTCCCAAATATATTTGTTTTCATCATACCATCTGATCATAATACTCTACAGAGTGGAAGAGTTCTGAATTTCTGACAATATTTGTATTTTGGCCATAAAAGATTATTATGCCTTAATCAAAAGGTAGAAAAACTACTTCACAGGAGAATAGACATGTCTCCATACTTCTGAAATGTCACTGGCAGAAGCCCAAAATAGCTAATAGCACATAAAACTCCAACAATAGGAAAACATGGTATTTTCCAATGATAATTTAACACCTGCTTCTCAACTTCTGCCCCCTTTCCCAGGACTCCATGCCTATGGAATTTCTGTAGTTCCCTATGGTGCTGATAACAGACATGGAGAGTTGTAAAAATGTCTTTTTTTATGTCTGGTGTTCTTTAGTGAAAGTACTGGGGGACATTCATCATTTTTAAGGAGCTTTCTTTTTAATGCTGTCATGGGAATGTGTTTGATTTACTCTCCTTCTCACCACTGCTCCTGCAATAGTGAAGATTATTTCCATGGTGCAGTATGGCACCCTGGGATTTATCATATGTGTCTCAGCAGTACCAAGTGTTGGTGTGGGAAAAAAACAGAAAGTATAGAAAAGCCTCTTTCAGGTAAAGATGTAGTAATTAAAGCAAAGGTTTACATTGGAGAGTCCTGCATTTTTTAATGCTGTTTATGACTTTCATCCTTCCACATCTTTTGTGTCTAGGAGAAAAGACAGCTTAAATAGGAGCAACCAGAATAACGCATCGAGCAAAAAATGTCTCACACAGCTATTGTCAATACCTAAAAAATATACATGTGACATTTTTTGGACCTGAGACATCGTTGCCCTAAATGAAAAAGTATATAGGAGAATCAGTGGTGATCTGGAAAACATCAACAGTCTTGGAGGAAAAAAAAACCAAACCTCTGTTACCCTAAACAGATGGCAATTTTGAAAATATAGTGGGAAATGGGAGAAGGGTGCAGTTGTGCATCAGACTTTCATTCTGCAATATAAGAATGAAGTTTTGCCTTATACCATATAACTTTCTGAGAAAATCTGTAGCTGTCTTCTCTGCTGAATGAGAAGGTTTCTCCAGACCTCTCAAAACTGATTTCTTAGCCACTACCACTGCAAAATCCCCTAGCCTTTCAAGTCTTACTTCCAAACTCTGCTGTAGTTGGACTTCTTTCCTGAGGGACAAAGGAGAAGTGGTGAACAGTAAAACATGAGATACAAGCAGGGGAAGAAATCAGCAGAGATAATCCCACAGGGTCTCATAACAACTGAAAAATTACCCGCAATTTTTCAAGAATCAAAATGAGACTCTGCATACTCACCTGGGCCCTGGAACAGTTTATTTATCTCTGAGCTACTAAATTCAATTTGAGTGCTACTATGACCTTCACCTTAACATTTCTGTAAAAATAACTTCCCATCCCTCAAAAAATTAGTTGAAGCAGTCTGGCAGTTTACATACCAGGTGCATGAATATACGTTTGAGAGGAACCCAAGTTAGGTTCCTGTAGAGATAGAATAATTCTCATATTAATCTATTAATTAGAATGGAACTACACTGCTGCTTCTCAATAATATCAGGTACAAATAGAAAAAGTGAAAATATAGTAAGTAACTCAACATTTTGAGCTAAAAATAGTGCCATGTGTTATGGGACATCTGACAAACAATTATTTATTGACCTTTGAGCATCAGCATCCTTTTGTCACTGATATCAGTGAAAGGACAGGAAGGAAAGAAGCTACAAATGGATTCTGCAGAGAAAACAATGAAGGCATGCTTTCAGAGACCCTGGCTATGGACACGTAAAAGCATCTCTATTCAAAATCACATTGAAGCATGATAGCACTATCCTAGCTATAGAATCAAAGAATCATAGAATGGTTTGGAAGAGACTTTAATGCTCATCTCATTCCAAGCCCCCTGCCATGGGCAAGGACATCTTCCACTGCACCAGGTTGCATGGAGCCCCATCCAACCTGGCCTTGAATATTTCAAGGGATAGGGCATCCACAACCAAAAAAGACACATCCATGAGTCTTCTGAAGAAGCAAACCAATCATAAACTATAATTTCACTAAAATGGATGCACACTTACCTCTATTTTAAGGTTTCTGAATATTCTATATTATTTTTCACAATTGAATGTCATTCCACAGTGACTTTTCTGACTGGATCAAAAGCAATATTCTGTAGAGTATTTTTTCTGGCTAAAGTTCACTTACAATCAAGATGCATGCAAGATTCTGCAAGTCATTTAAACAAGAAAGGTCTTGAAAGTGAAATTAACTTTTTATAAACTTTGTTGAAACTTTGTCAGTGGTCTCGTCCTTCCTCCACCTATTTATGGAGAAATCAGTAAATTATTGAAGTAGATAGGGCCAGCAAATTCCCTCAGAGGCCCTAATCCACTTTCTTTTTCTCATTCACATTACAGGATTGGCTTTCAAGAGGCATTTCTTCTGCCCTCTGACAGAGAATGGTGCTACAACACAAACAGTAATGAAACACAAAGCAAACATTTGTAGAGCTATTTCTGTGCAATTCTGCCAACCTCAAGGGAAATGAACAGCAGTTCTGACAACTGTTTATACACTTTGAATTTATATTTATTATTAATTTTAATGAAATAGATTCAAAGCAAATCTCTAAAAAACTGAACCAGTTAATTGTTCTGATGAGGACAAAAGGCAGCACACAAGGCACTTGAGTTGGATTTGCCAATTAATTTCTACAGACAGTGATTTCATTGTGTTGTTAATGCCTTTCTTTTTTATTCTGATTTCTCCTCTGGATTTGGTCATTCATGGAACATATTGTGGGAATTCTTTCATTGGGCTAGATTGCAGGTAATCTCAATCCGTATTTTTTGGTGGCACAGGGCTTTTTTCAGTACTCTAACTATCTGATATATCAAAAAAGGCAAATCCTTTTGAAATTCTTTTTGCAAAGACTTTATGTGCAGACTTTTTGAGTTTCAACATAAAGTACTACATCAGTAAGTCAGTCACATAGTTTCATATATGGACACATAAATATGGTACAAATAACCACCACAGAAAATCCCTACAATAACTAGATTAAAGTACAAATCAAATAGATGGATTCTAGAATCATTGGGAGGTTTTGGCTGGCAGTGACTTTAGACTTCATGCAGGTCTACATGAAAAGCCAAATCAGCTTTCTCAGAGCCTCATCCACTTGAATTTTGCCAGTCTCCAAGGATGTGTCATCCACCTGCACCTGTCTTCTGGGCTTAACCACTCTTACAGGGAAGACTTATTTTCTGTAAGTCTAGTAAGACACCACAGATAAACTCTGCTATTCATGACACACTGTCACATCCTGGCCAGCCAAACAAGATTTACCTGGGCAGCGGGGAGTTTTGTGGGCCACAGCAGTACCACTGATAGGACGACCATTGGGAGTGACACACCAGCAGTATCCAGTGTAACTATGGCACTGAACCTGTCAGAAACAACATGAACCACGGGCAGCTTGTCAGACATATGCCTGTTATCCCACAGATTCATGACACATGAGTACAAAAGACTAATCCAGTAAACTATATTGACAAAACCTAGAACAGTAAACCAAAACAGACCTAATCTCAGTCCTACATATGATTTTTTTAGAATAAAAAAAAACAAGTATAGTAGGTCCTTCAGAATCAAATGGAAGAGAAAATTAAGTGGTTGTTTACACCCCATCTTATAGATAAGTGGCGTGCAGGTGTTATAAAAACCTCACAAGGAAGTTCCTCAAGGGACACATAAACTGTTCCTGAAACAAGCAATCTTGAGGTTTTTTCCACATAAAGAACATATTGTTCCACCCACTGAAAGAGCAGGACAGAGTGCTTTTGCCAGCATTATTCATATCCCAAGCTGTCAGAAAGGAAACTCTTGGAATTCCACTTAGAAATCAATTGCATTATATTTCCTAAGGGCCAATATCACTTCCCTTAGCATGCTTTAAAAGAGAAGGATTGTCTTCTGCATAACTCCACAACCAAAATGCAGTACAGAGGTGGCAGAAGGTGAACTTGATTGGAATATGTATCACAGACTAAGCTTCTAATTGTGTCCCTTCTGAATTCCATGATCTAAGCTAAGTAAATTAGTCTCAGGCTATGTGTTTGTGAAGAAATTCAGCTGAGAATAAGGAACAATCCTGTAATATTCATGCTTTAGCACTAAGATATGGACTCTAGTGGCAAGATTTCTGTTTCAAATCAGAAACAGATCAGAAATTCCAAGCATTTTCCCATCTGATGAGTATTCAGGGGGCTACAATAATGACTCAGCTGCCTCATCCTAGAAGAACAGGAGAACAGGGAGTGTATTACACAAACAACAGTAATGCTTGGCTCTTTTTCTGGCCAACTCAGAAAAAAAGAACAAGGACTCTGCACATAATATGTATTTTCCTTCCATTTTTTTTTGGTGTCAGTGTTAGCAGAAATTACATTTAATTTTGAAATTTCATTTCCCTTCATTGCATTTGTCTTTTTTTTACCCTTTTCAAACATACATATTCTGACTTTCCAGCCATGCAAGATACTGAATGAAAAATTTTCAACCTGACTATATGTGCCATCATCATTGCATTCTGGGATAAACACTTGTTGAAATTCTTTGCGAGCTTGTTCCTGGGTATACTTCCTCTCAGCCACACATCTGGAAACATCTAGAGAAAGGGAAAAGACAAGTCAGTTGAATGATGCAATATGAAGAAAAGATGGGTGACCATCTATATTCTGAGAAAGGAAGATGGCTCTGAGATTCACGCAAGGAGAAGAATTTTAATCAGTGCAAATGTACAATCACTTGCATTATTTTTAAGGAAGAAAGCCAATGAAGGACAATAATTTCTGGACAATAATTCATAACTGCAAAATGAAATGGACAGATGCCTAGAAATATAACCTTTCCGTTCCAAAGGCTGTCAGAGAGCAGAAGCCCAAACAGGGCTTCTCCTCTCAATTTAACACAGCAATAGCTGTCACATTGCACCCCACAAAATTCTTTCAGAGCTGGTGGCAGCACCAGCTTTCTGTGCTTCAGAGAAGGCAAAGAAAGCAGCAAGAGTATAGCTGCCTTACACTTCCTGCTGTGAATTTACACATTGCTTACTGCAGCTAGGCAGCAACCTCAGCTATGACTATAGATGTTCCTACCAGGCTGGTTAAAAAAAATAATTATACTGTGCAGCAGAGAGACTTACTGGGAACATGATTCAATAATGATTTTGGGCATGATTAATTCATAGTATGCTAAAATTTAATGTGACCATTTATAATTTAAATATGGCACAAGTCAAGTCTATCATATGGTCCTTTTCTGTTCACTGTGACGTTTCTTGCACCATCTCCTTCATTATTTCGTACTGGTCTCCATCCAACACAAGTCAGCAAACCAACTTCAGTGGAGTTTTTATTGTCTAATAAATTACATTGCCTACTACATGTACTTTATTTCAATTAGGCACTCAAGCACTCAAAAAAGACACAGAATGTAAGCTGTTGTACCTTTTTTTATTTAAAGACACTACAGATTCTACCATGTTCCTGATGCAGAATCAGAACTTCAGAATCTGCTTGTGCTAAACAATTTCATAAAAAATGAGAATACTAAGCAAGCTTAAGGTAGTACTAAGGATTTCAACATGTGACTGTAACATCCAAATTAGAATGATCTTAAACATACATGCCGAGAAATTTGTTGCTTATGATTCCTGTTTTATTTAAAGACTAATTGACAGAAACTGGCTAATCACATTTTAGGGCTAAAACTGTTCAGTGAATACTTGTGAGACAGGCACGTTGGCATGATTCACTGCCTGTGCAGCTCTTTGAAAGCACAGGGACAGGCTTTCTAGTCCATGAAAGTTGCACATTGAACAGCATCTGAATAGTGAGGCAACAACACTTGACAGGGTTCTGGTATTCCCAGGAGCGCACAGGTGAGCCAGCCAAATTCCCCGTCCCCTAAGCACCCTTTCTGTGCCAGTATGATCCAGACATACATTCACAGAACCAGCATGGAAACTTGGTGGAACTGCAGAGGTTCTTTTTACAGGATAAATCCTTCACTGGTCTCTCCAATGAGCTTTGCACAACTCACATGGCAACATTAGCATTAAAAAAATCCCCTCAAGTCCTAGGCAATCTGGTGTGGAAGTGTAGCATAATGAGGACAGAAACTGGTCCTCAGCATCTGCATTCTGAAAACAAAATTGGGGGCCCCTTAATTCTAACTTTCATATTTCCCTCTGGGTCTTGGATTCATGTGCACCACTTCTGTGCATTACTTCACTCTTCTCACAGGAGCATTATGAGAGTTCATGTTGGTAATACACACAATACAAACTGCTTCACTTTGAAAAAATGAAAAACTATATTTCAGTCTTAACAACCTTAATTGTATTATACTGTTTCAGGAGAGATACTCACAGGGATGCAATGACACCTAAAATGGTCAAACAAGTTCAACCATATGAGAAAGAAAACTAATAAGGAACTGAATGAATATGTACTCCGGTACTTTAATAGTTTGTTTCATCAAGGGAAAAGTATAGCCAATGTACTGTGCAGCTCAGGTAAAGTCTGTTAATGTGTTCACTGCCGAAGTTTTTTTGGGGAAAAAAAAGAAACATTTTAAGCAAGCTTTGGTGTCGTAAGCCTTCTTCTGAGTATGGTTTGGTTATACAGTACTTAATAACATGTGGTTTTAATGTAGCTAGTATTTTAACTGAAAATAAATCACTCTTTTGTTGGACCGCTGTCCTCGTTTTTCTAGAATGACATGTGGTTTAAATGTCTAAAAGGAAAAGTGATATAAATTCCATCACATAAGGTCTTTGGTATAGTACCAGTAGGGTTGTAAATTATCTCCAGTATTTGAATTATCGTGAAAACATGCCAAGGAGAAAGAGTTCTCCAAAACTGTCCTCAAACTTGTTCCTAAACAGCCTGATGCTCTAAAGGCCTCCTATTCGTGGATGATCTAATATGCTTTAAAATCAACAATTACCAAATTTATTGGAATATAAAATTCACATTTGAAGACTTATTTTGTATTATATAACCATGGAAACATCTTTAAGTGTTGGGCATTACTATACTTCAGTATGCCCAAAATAAAACCATGAGGAAAATCTCTTATCAAGTGAAGCATCTGAAACTGTGTATAGTCAAAATATCATTTCCATTTCTGTTTTTTTTTAATTTTACGAAGGTATTACCACAGAAGAATGACTATGACACAAAGATGAGGTCCAAATCTGATAGAAGAAATGTAATGTGATCAAGATAAAAATAAGACATATAAAAACATTCATACTCAGAATATTAATGACCACTAAATTATTAATTCAGGAGTTAAATCCCTTCCATATTAAAAAAAAAAATAAAAAAAAATCACTGAAGACAAAAGAAGTCATAATATTTTTTATAACAAATTTGTCAGATTACACCATCTGAGCACCTGCCTCTGTGTCCTGCAATACCCTCAAAATCCACTGTGTAATTTAAAAAAATTTTTCCAAAGAAAAAGAATTCTAGATATTTAAGAGCTAGATATTTATGTAAATAACAGCTGAAAAAGGATGAGAAAATTAATTCATGACTGGGAGAAACGTTGAAACATGAGCTCACATCAAAATACCAGACAAGAGAAAGTTGTACGGAAACCTTGTAGCTCCTAACATGCATAAATCAGTGATGGGTGAGATCCTAATCCATAGGGAAACAAACCTTCCACATGGCCATTGCTCATGGTCATTCAGCAAAACCAAATCTGGGACTCGCTGTGCAAAGTCCTTTGAGTGCATCCAGACAGTTCTTGTCTACAGGCCCCTCTGCGCACCTTGCAGCAGTGTAACTAATGAAGAAGACTCACGTGAATCTCAAATTAATAGGATGAGTTCTAGGCTTATGTGGTTTGTCAGAAGGAGGTTTATAAAAATAAATAAATACATACATACATATATATACACACACACACACATCTAAGGGGATACCAGCAAAGTCTCTCACATTCAGATTCAACTTTGCTCTTTATCTAGAACAGGAATCATTCCGATCAAGATGGACCCTGATTATTATAATATGAAGACTGGGAATGAAAGATGGTAGGACTTACCTGGTAACTCTGTGCTCTTAATCAGCGCACAGCTTTAGATTTTTTGTCATGAATCCTGACCAAAACAGGTCACCTCTTTTGAGGTCAGCGGTGTCCCTCTGGTGACAAGCCTGTGAGCAGAGGGAACTCCAAGACTGCAAGGTGTTGGAAGGGTGAGAAGCACTGTGCAACGCAGTGAAGATTACTTTCTTTTTTTTTTTTTTTAAATCTGTTTTTGTTCAAATCTTTGGAATTGTCTAGTGGAAAAATAAGGAACTTGAAACTGTTACTGATTTCTTACTGGAATTCCCACTATATTTCACCCCTTAACTAAAGTATTAATAAGGGAGCCAGCAAGCTCAAGCTGTAATCTGGTATATGACCTGGTGAAAAAAACATTAAGTTCTAAGGCCTGTTAAAGTCTGGCTGAAATGAGGCCTTATCTGCCTACAGTCATACAATGGGAAGAACTAATTTTGAAGATGCATATGTTCAGCTGCAATTTGGAATTATGTCAGCTCAGTGAGACTTTATCCTCTCAACTCCAGGTAAATGGGTTTTTACATCCCAGAACCTTGAGGGGAATGAAAAAAAAAAAAATTAAAAACCTCTCCTGGCATAGAAATTGACCATGAAGATGCATGAGTTTACCTTAAATCAACTCACTGGGGCAGTCTTAGCTGTCAAACTAGGTTGTTACAAAGCTCAATGCATTTAAACACAGTATGCTGTCTAATGTGTTGACTGTACCACTGCGATTTAGCACCAGGACTGCAAAGGCACAGAGAGGTTTGATAAGACAAATACATTTTAGGATGTATACCTGAAGACAAAAATAGTTGTATGGGAGTGGACAGAAATGCACAGATCTGAGGAGAGTACAGAGTTGTAGTTGTTTGGGCAGGTCTTTCTGAATTGGCCTGGTGACAATTCTGGCTTCCAGGGAAGACCAGTGACCAGAAAGCACAAGCAAAATATAGAGTCATCTTAATTTTGTGTTAACATTCTACATGCAATAAGGAAGACTTTCACTTATGAAGTAAAATGATGCTGGTACATCGCTGCAGAATCTTTCCAAGATAGCACTGAAGCCAATGGGAAATTGCAGTACCCAAGGAAATTTTGGAAACAGAATTAAACTCACAAATAGTACCAGATTGACTTGGAACTAATTGCATTTTATGCCTTATTTCCAACAGTACAGCACCAAAACCAGAGCTTTGGGGAAAAAGCATCCATCAACTTCAACTCTGCTGGCTAATCCTTGAATAATATATCATACAGAGAGAAGTTTATTACTGCAAAGTAGAAGTTTATCTTTAAAACAATGACACAAGCTCATCAAGGGTATAAACACCATCTCTAAAGTGACATTCAATACCACTAAATTTACAGCAATTTTGGTGCTCTACAGGGAGATCTAACCCAGATTCTCTTATGGAAAAATAGACAGCTTGACAAAAGAATAGATAAATCTCCTGCAAAGGTTTCAATTTAGTTCAACCAGTATTTCTTAGTTTCCTATATATCTGAGTAAAAATAAGAGTACCTTTCTCAGTCCCAATACATGAATCAAACTTTGACTGCTTTCAAAGAGATTACTGGGTGTGACATGACCTTGTTATGTATTTATGCATGAAATACACTTCACACTTTATTAAGGTATTTTATTATAGATGGAATATTCTGATGAACAGATCAGAAACATTTACTACTTTGTAAAAACTACACGTAAACTGGTTAACTTAACAGTTTGAAGAAAAAGTTCCCTCGAGAACTTTTCACAGACACTCAGCTGTTCTCATGTTAAAGTGAAAACTTTTCTAAAGTCACACCGGTGTGAACAAGCAGGCCTCATATAGACAGACATAATCCAAAAACCTCTCCCTGCTTCTCTGTAGATTTTTAACTGGTAGTGATATGACAAAAGTAAAACAGTCTTAATTTGTAGTTAATTTAGCACAAAGAATTTTTATTGAGAGCACAAGACACCATTTGGTTTATATGGCATAAACTACTCATAACATGATAACTTCCCATTATATTTGACCTAGGACAATGTATATTGCAAAGAACTGATCATGTCTAACAACAGAGCAGCTAAACAGCTATAGCCTCTAGTGATAGGAAACAAAGCAAGCTAAGCATGCTGAAAGTATCAGTTTTAAAGATGCAGAGATATTAGCCTCTTGGGTTGGAAAGGATGTCAGCACAGACATTTAGCCTGACAGAGCCATAAAATAGAGACTTGCTGCTTTGTGACAAGGGCTGGCCAACCCTTTCACTATTTATTTTTATTGCTGCTTTCTGGACTCAAACAAAACAGCAGAGTAATCTTAGCCTAGACTCTCCTCTATTGGCATCTAACAGAGCCAGGTAGTGTGGGGTTTCTTTGTGGGTTTTGGGGTTTTTTTTCACATTTTGCAACCACACAGCAATTTAGATAAATAAGCTCTAAGATAAAATAAGGAATGCTGTGGTGGATTCCCTCTTGGCACACTATTTCTCTCACTTTTCTAACAGCCACATTTGGAGTGATACAGTCTGACTAGAACTGAATCAAATACTTGTAAGAAAAACTAAAGCTACAGCTCTCTGATTTTTTACATACCAAAGGTTACACTAGGCTTCCTGAGTAGAGTGGAGGTTTGATAATAGTTTAGAGAAACCTAATATAAGCCAGTTTACTAATTTTTTACTGAAAATCTGAGAAGTCTTGCAACTGTTGGTGGTTCCTAGTCTTCAGTGCAGTATTACTGTTTTAGGACTTTCTATTTCACTTCTTTTAAGGTACTCATTTTCATATTGTCTGAAACTTAAACTGAAAATACACAACCAGAATCAAAAACTCCACAAACAAAACAAAAATATTACTTTCATACAATTGCAGTAGTGCCTATTTAATTCTAACAAGATACATTTTTTGTGCCTAAGACTGTTCTTACATGCCTTACTTCTGTGCAGTCTGGCTTTAGTAAATTCTGCTTGGTGAAGTATTATCAAGAAAATTTGAGTATTTTAAAAAGATATTAATTCCACCTCCAGAAAATTGTGGATACTACTTCAGCATGACTTTTCCTGCATTCCAAGTGCCACGACACTCTTAAAAGAGCAAAGGATATTCCACAAAAAAGATTCCAAATGTACTTAAAACTCTATTCACCTCCATTAAATACTTACTAGAAAGTACAATCAGAAGCCAATTCCACTTGCTTTCAGAGGCAACATAAATTTTAACTTTATTCACTGAGATGTTAAATATTTTGTTTCTCAACACTTACTACAGTAGCTTGATATGTATGTAACAGTTTGACACATAATATAAATGGAGACTCAAAACCAAAATTATGTTGGTGCTGACACGTGTTTCTATTAGGATTGACAGCATCACAGTCTGGAAACTTGCAGTCATCCTACATATTAAACACAGTGTCTACAGTGAGAAAATGTGTCTAAAAAAGGAAGAGAGAGCTCATATTTTAAAATAAAAATCTTCCCTACAATCAATTTTCCCCTATAGGATTTATTTTCAAAAAAACCCACAAAAAACCAAACCAAAGCTAGTACCACTTCTCACTTTCTCTTGTCAATATATTTTTTTTCAAAATAATGAAAAAAAAATTGCACCACTTATTTTCTTTTCTGTCATGAATTTTGAGAAAAAAAGAAAAGGGAGACGAGAAAAGGAAGAAGTGAGGGCACATGAAAACCATTCTGCTTTCAATCTGCAGACTGTGAAAGGTCTCAGTGTGTTCAGGATTACTTTTTAGACTGTCACCTTGGTCCAGTCCAACTTTCATTCGAGTTAGAAAAACAACAAAACCTTCTCACCACATTTTTCTCTCTCCAAACGAAACATCTGGGCGTGTTCTGCCTCTGAAACACATCCCGTAGGGCTGCCTTCCAGGCAGCAGGTGCACTGGCCAAGACAATGTTCCTGCCCACACACTGAGCTAAGGGATGTGCTCAGGTACTGCAAGCAAACATCAAGCTCACACCTGGGTGGCTCACGGGCAAACCTGAGCTGGACGGCAGCCTCCATGGGAATACCTGATTAGGAGTGCACTCAGAAGCCACATCCAGAATTTATAACCCCATTTTTAATCTAAGAGGCAACAGTAATGTTTCCCCAAATTATACTTGAATTCATGAATTGTGGGACCAAGCTTAAGTTGTGAGCTCAAAACAACTACTGCCCTACAATGCCTCCTTTCTCTTCACAAAGGGAAAATCATGCATGCATGTTTATTCAAGGACAGAAGACTACCTTTATTAATATAATTTCAATTTATTTAAGCAGGCTCTTAATCCATTCATTAAATCCAATAGTTCAAATGAGTGAAACTTTTCATTATTTCTGAAAACCCTAATTTAAAGAAACAAATACTGAGCACTTTTCCTTTAAGGAAACAAATAGTAAAATACCTATTTTATGAGAAACTTCACTCATGTTTTGATGTGCTCCTTTATGTGAATTGTGAGAATGAAGACAGTACCTTTCATTATGTCTATGATAGCCCATAAAAGAACAGCATTTTTAAACAGTGAGGCTCTTTAACATACCATAAATGAATTAAGCTAAACACGCTCTATCTAGGGTTTCAGTGGAGAAAGGGGATCTACGTAGTTATAGAGTAACAATAACACCGCTCTGTCTGATGGCTCTCCTTGGTGTATTCACAAAGCAGTAAGTCGCTGCTGAAGCAACCTTTGCAAATACTGAATACGTACTCTGAGTGTCAGTCAGGATAAATATTACTGTGTAAAGTTCCTACATAGCCATTTTCAGTAAGGACCACTCAAAGATTTGTGCCAAGACCCGCTTAGCAGTTGCTTGTAAACCCAGGCTGCTGCTACATGATGGTAGTAAGGAAATGTGATGCAAGTTGGCAATTCAAATTTTATAGTGATTAACAATTTTTATCCAACCTCCAGCCATTAGAGAAGTCTTATTTTAGTGAAGCACTTGTAGAGAAGCCACAAAATCCAAGCACCTCAGCTGGGACATTTCAAGAACTCTGTTAGGCTATGCTGGCAGGACTGAACATATGAATTTGTTTTTCCATTGATCACAATATCAGAATATCAAATATTATTACTGAGCCACTTGCTTAATACATTCAGAATATTAGTCTCCAGTGTCCCAGTCACGGGCCCGGTACCTTCACTTAAAAACAAACTGAGAAATGAAAAAAGTATTCTTAATGTTATTTAAGAAACAAGAAGAGAAATAGATGAAAAAATGAGAAAAAAGGTATTTTGAGTGCATTATCCTACAAATTTTGCAGACCACTTTTACAGCAAATGTTAGTCAAACAAACAGGAACTGCTCTTAGTTAATTCTGGGACATCTCCATGGAATGTATAGGCTTTTATTACAGGTGAAACATTCCCAGTAGCCACAGACATCCAAAATTCAGTCATATGATTGCACATGCTCTTCTGCTTCCTCCTGACAAGCTTCCTAAATCTTGGCAAACTTTCAGATAAAGAGCTTATATGCATAAAGTTGAAACTATTCCAGCTGAAGTGCAGTGTCACCTGCTGGAATTCACCCTTCAAGATCAGTAAAATTGCAGATCAAACTACTGCTGGCCACTAGTCACTGTTTTCTTGATGGTCCATTAGAGAGAAACATTTTAGTCCCTTCACTAGACATTCATGTTAAAGATAGTGCTTACACTGAACATGATGCAATCAGCTAGCAGACTTTCTGCACTTGGGACTGGAAGTTGCTGAGATGGGAGATGAAGAGCTGCAATCCCATAGCTAATGGAGTTAGTTTCTGATACCTAATAAACCTCATTAGTCCCACAGAAAATCTTCCACTAACCTAGCTAGGACTAAAGCTTGTTGTCATTCCAAAAAAAAGGTACAGTTTCACTGAAAAATCCTTCAATCCAAATCACTTCCACCCAGCATCATAATTTTATGCTGCAAAGTTAATACACATTATTTACTGCCACAGAAAACTAATTAAAAAGCCTAAAATTATTTGAAAACTATTGCAGAAAAAATACATGTTCACATTTTCAAAAATCCTTGTTCATAAAGGGAGAATAAACAGCATAGCAATTTAGCATAGGTGAAACTGATAGGAGTCTGCAGAAATCAGTTGAAGCATTCTCTCTTTTTCTTTTGTATGGATAATGCAAAATTTTCATGACAATAGAAAATGTGAATATTCTTTGAACAGTGCCATCCTGCAGCAATATGAGCACATTCTGCAATCATTTTGAACAGTTAACAAAAAAAATAAAGGGAGAAAAGTTCTCAGATCACTTCAGATGGAATGTACAAATGTTCCATGCAAAAAACAAAACCACTTCTTTCAGGTAGTCCCATCTATAATGATTTGTGACAGATATTCAGCCTTACTTTTGTAAAATCAAGAAGCAGACCCTCACTTAGCAATGCCTTTCCCCTGCCTGCTGGGGTAGATGCTTTTATCTCGTGTCTTGTGCATTTCAGTTTCTACAAGCACAGCCTTTTGAGATAACCTATATTATGTTCCAAATCATGTAAAATCCCCATTAAATGTAAAGCTGTAACTATTGGCCCTCGAGAAGAACGCTTTTTGGGGCAACATTTCCTACTCATAATGGCCAACTGCATCATTTTGGGTTTTTTAGTAGACATGGTACTTCTGCATGGTTGGTCTTATTTTCAAGACTAATAAGGAAAATCACCTTGTATTTTTTGCATCCACTAAAAGAGAGTATCAAAGGCTCTGTTCTGTAAGTTACAAAGGCTTCCTTTTGTGACATCCGGAGCTCCCCAGTCTCGTCCTCAGCAGATGGAGTGGTAGGAATAAGGCTCAGTGCTAAAGGACTCATGCTGGAGTTTGCACGAGTTACAGGAGTAAACCCACCCTGGCATGCATCAGGACAGTCCTATAAGAGCAGCTAAGCTCAGTTCTCAGGCTGAGCAGTCTTAAACTCCTAAAAGAAGGCAGATCTGTGCATGCTGACTGCTGGTAACAGTCCTTGCCCCGTTCTTTTCCCTGAGCCAGATAGATACAGTCCTTGGGAAAGCACTACTTGGCCAGCTCTCAAAGTGCGACAAGGAGCACTCTACCAGCTTATACATATGGTGCTCATACTGTGCCCTTGCACTGCTTAATTAATTTGTGCAGACATAGTGTCTGTGGTTTTTATGAGCAGTTTAAAAGCAATCGGATTGCTTTTCCACCTCTTGTATGCTTTGTTTCTTTGGCTATGCTGGTCCAGATTTACTATGAAGCATTTATCTGTGTGTACTTGAATCCCATCACAGGTGATATTTTAATAGTCTCCTTAACACAAATAGTATTTCTCAGCTGTCAAAATACATTTATTTTTTAGATTCATAATCTTGTTGCACAGTAAACGTCTGTGCAAGCAAGTGGCAAAGCTCCAGAACTTCAGAGTTGAGATTTTGCTTGGAAAAGTATCCAAAAATGTGGATGTTCATCCACAGTGTACACAGATCATTTGAGACCTTAGAAACTGCAAAAGCAGGCTGGAAATTTTATAAGATATTTACTTTTTAGAGCATTTCCAAGCTTAGCAACAGATTCCAGCATTGACTGGAAGTAGAGTTCAGAAAAAAAAAAATTACTAAATGTCTTCAGAAAAAACACTATCAGAACAGTCTATTTTGATGCTTATTTTGTCAAAGGTGAGTTTTTCAGAACTGAGGGGAAGGCTTACGGTTCATTCTTTTTCAGGTTTGTTTAAACTATTTTGATCTCTGCTGCAGCCATCGGGAACTACAACAGAAGTGAAAGGGGGAAAAATGGTTTAAATGCTACCAGTTTACTGTGATCTTTTAAGATCTAGCATCTAAAAATGGTTTCCTTTGCAATACTAAAGAATTACCCGGTCTGAGCACTCTTGCTGTGAATTAAACTTGAATTAAAGAAGAAAGCAAGTATACATAAAACAAACTATCCCTTTGTAATTTTAATATTTAAGTGATCAAAACCAAATAGAGGAGAAAAATGTTGAGAAGAGGTAAGAAAGAGGAGAAACAGTCAATCTAAATTTGGGGTTCTCAGGAAAAAAGAAACACAGAAAGCAGGCATCAGTCTGGTGGTTGTTCAAACTTCCTTACGGATATAAAAAGAAATCACAGTTCTGCATATATAAACAAGAAATGATGGACTCAAAATTATTCCAAGAACTTGTCAACATAAACCATCAAGGCCTTTAGATTTCTAGTGAATAGACTGAACCAAAGAGCTAGTCACCATGTTTTCAACTAATTAAAATGGAATGAGGAAATATGTAGTTTTCAGAGAAGATTTTTGTGAGTTGGACAGGGATTGTACCTCAAAAGAAGAAAGAAGGAGACAGACACAGACTTAAGATGGCATTTTCTGATCAATATCAGATACAGATTTAAAGTTGAGAGACCTACACTTCCACATGAAAATGTGTGTGTTTCTTTCCCTTTTTCCTGCATTAGCAACCTCAAAACCTGCTTCAAAACCAATGCTTTAATGGGGAGTTAGGGTGAATGTCTGTTTTTTCAGGGGAACAAACGAACACTTACACAAGGATCTGTTTTCATTCCCCAACAAGGAATGAAAGCAAATTCTGAAACCTTGAAAGTTATTCTGAAATGGAACCATCACTTTTTGGTTAGCTCTATTAAGACAACCCTCTGCTTTCTGATCCAGCATCACCTGCAACAACAAATTTCACCACTCAAAAGCAACTGGCTCAAAAGAGGTTCAGAACATTTGATGGCACTACCAGAAGTACCTCTAGCAATGCTAAAACTGAAACTGCAGCTAGGCCAACAAATCATCTTTCTCTTCTCTAAAACTTGTTTTAACAGCTTGAAATATTTCTGATGATTGGAGCCATGGGTAGGAATAAAGATATTGGTCACTTCAAAATTTAGGGCTGCTTTGACTGAATAAGAAATACTATGAAAATGTAGAATTAAAAGAACACGGGTCTCTTGCTGATATTGACCAAGTATATTGTTGGCCAATATGTGTCTATTACCAATCAAAGGAAAAAACAAACATTAGGGTCATGTTTGTATACATTTAAATGCAAGATTAAAAATATTTGATTGATGAGAACGCTCTGTATTTGCTATAGCAATACGCTGCCTACAGTGCATAATTCCAATTCTACAATTGTACTGGCACTCTATCCATTAATAAACAGCAAATGAGCACTTCTCCAAACTGCAGTTACTGACAACATTACTGAGGACACTTCTGGTAGAGCAATTCACATCTTTATGAAAAAAAATTTCTTGCAGATGACATTTTCAATATGGTATAAAAAGCAATAAAGGAAAACACTCAAAACTAATTTCCATAAAGGTGTATAATGCTCTAATGTATAAAATGAACAAATACAAAGTGCACAATAATTCTCTCTGTCATTCATGAGTGTAACAAAAGCTTTGACTCAGGTAGCTTCATTATGTTATCCTTGTTCACCAAAGTAAATAGATCCATCAGGTAATACAATGGTTTACTATGAGACAGCTGAAGAATGAGGATACTGTTTCATTCAGGCAGAAGATGAGACAGAATGTCTCTTTGAAGCAGTCTTGATGCTTCAGAGGTTTGCTGGAGCTAATGGAGAGAGATGATGTGGAAAATTGGCTCCAACAGGTTGAATTGGTGTGGTCCCTGGGGTTTTCTTTCCCCCAATCCCCACATCCACCCCCTGCCCCTCTCTTTAGGACAGACAGAAAGGGAAAGTAAATCTTTATGACCACTGCTATTATTACATTTTGGAAAGAAGATCATTGTGTTGGGAATCACCTTACACTTCACTAAGAAAATGCATTATCTAGTACCATGCTACTCTAAAAGTGAAAATAATTAACTGGATATTTTGTAGGGTTGCATATTGAATAATTTCTCTAAACAGAGCTCAGAGATGAGAAGAGTGGATGACATAGGGTAGGAATTGCCTGTGAGGGCTTTTTGCATTACAAAACTTTTTTTTTTTATTCAAACCACCCCACTACCACTCCTCGCTACATGACTGCAGTTTGGAAACACAAGACTTAATTTGACCATCTCTAACTCAAAATACCAAAGCACAGTAGGCAAGAAACCTCTCAAGATAAAAATCTTAAGAGGGTCTCTAAGCTTGCCTGTAATATGGTCCTTCAGAACGGGGACCTAAGCATGCAGTTTCCTTAATAGTGACTTACTATATGGCACATATGGGTGTGGGAGTCATAATTCTGATGAAGGTTCAAAATTAATTTATCTTTATGCAGCATATTGTTACAGAAATAACAGGATTCATTTCAACCTACTTATTTTAGAAAACTCTTCAAGTCTAGCACTCCTAGTCTTCCACAAACATACATTTCCAAAAACTATTGTAGGGTCTATTATTTTTCATAGAGTCAAGAGAAACTTGGATTTGCTCACCTTTGCAATTGCCTCGGTAGGCTATTTCCAGCTGAGGGTCCTTGCATTTCGCTCGTTGAAATTCACACCGAGACAGAAAAGTTCTTCCATCAGATGCACAGAGTGATTTCTGAGGGGAACCTGCACAGTCCAGACTGCATTCTCTGTCTTTATCTTGGTCCACTCTCAAAAACTAGGAAAAGAAATAATTAATGCTGTAGGAATGCTATTTTCATGAGAAAACTTCTCTGTGATCCCCTTCCCCAGGGAAGACATTTGAATAATACCCAAAACTGAAAAGAAAGCTCTGCCTTTTTGGTCTCTTCAAATACTAGCTGTTTCATCATACCTGGGGTAATTCAGCTGCTGCTTTGCAATGGCAGTGACTGCAACATTTCTATAACATACATGAAATGCAGTATCACAATTAGGAAGTCTCTGAATCTCCTTCAATCATTATGGAGCTCAAAACGACAACTTGGGAGTTTTTAGAGCAAAAACACTGATGGCAGAAACACTCTTCACAACAAAAATGAGACAGCAATGGACTCTTGTCTGCTTCAATAGATATGTATTAACTATTCTACAATAAAGTCTGTTCTAAGACTCAAGTAAGGTTTTTAACATAAATATTCTCATTGCGATTTTCAATGCTCCTCTTTCTAGTTCTGTCCTGCCTAATTGTTCATTCCTCCACCCCCAAGACTGCAGACAAGGCTTGTGAGCTTGACATCATCCTTGGCACTGTGAAAAGCAGGAGTTCCTCACAATGAAACGTGCTGCCAGAAAAACTAGTTGGTTCTGATGCCACTATGTGCCAGCCAAAAAAAAAGACAGACAAAAACAAAGTACTGTATCTTCTGAGCTCTTGAAAAGCAGAGTCTAGGGAGAAGGTGAACTCAAGCAAGTCCTCTACCCTTTGGCTTTTTCTGAACAAAAACAAAATTAGTCAAGGCATATAGCTACCAGGAGGTAATCATTCTCTTAAGCATTAGAAGGTGCCAAGAAAGGTCTTCATCCACGTGTAGCACTGTTTTCATTGGTGCTACTTCATCACCATAGACCTCAGATACAGAAAATTTTGAATTTCAGATAAGAAACCAAGACAAGTAGGAGCAAAATTTCAAAGGGGAAAAAAAAAAAAAAAAAAAAAGAGGACAAAGAGTAGTATTTGGGCTAAAAACTTTTTTTAAAAAGTTGCTACATATAGTTCCCCTGTATTTTATTGCACACAAAAAATGTATAGACAGCTATAAGTCTCCATAATCTTCATACTTAAGCCATGGTCTATTTGCATTTCCTATCACTTAATATAAGAAAATACAGATGTCTTTATGGAAAGCATGTCTGAAAATGGAGAGATTATCTCAAATGTATCACTGTAAAATAAGTCATATGGTTTGATTTTTTAGCAGAATTTTTATATTTTGGTGGCACAGTAAGATAAAATGGGACACTTCCTTTTCCAAATGTTTTTGAGTAATTTTTCGTTTTTAAGAATAATTAGCTACAGAGGCAAATTACTCATAAATTGCACACAAACTCCAAAAGTTTTTTTATAGAATTTGGCAGCTACAGAATTTGAGAAGCAGAGGACAGATGTTCCTTTTCCCCCATTTTGGTGCTATTTTTCAGATTCTTCTTGTTGACAGAAATTGATAATTAGCTGAGCTGAGCAGGAAGAGAAAAAAACCTAAAATCATCTCCCTTCACCTGAAAAATGAGCAACAATGAAGACAGGCTTCCATGGCTCTGAACAACCTCCAAATCACGTTGGTCTCCAGGGCCTGCCCAGGTGCCCTTAGGAGCTGCAGTGTGGGAGTGTTGGTGAGGTCCTCCAAGCCTCCCTTTTTTGCCAGGAGGCATCTGCAGGGTGCTGGGTTTAGGCCTAGCTAGGACTACAAAAAGGACTTTTCAATGAAAAATGAACCACATGGGGCCCCTGGCAGAAAAACTGTATCCAGTCCTCTACTTGACTCAGACTTCCCCTGTGGATTTGGTGACGGTAAGTCAAGTGATCTCCCTCTTCCTATTTTGTGAAGTAAAGATTTGAGTACAGTCTTTCTGTGCGTATAAGACTACCCCTCTGTAATGGCAAGGCACATTGCCACCTTTAATTTATCCTCAGCAACATCCCTGTTGAGCAGAGAATTATTTTTCAAAAGCACAGGGAGGCTTTGTGACCCACAGAAAATCATGCAGTGGATCAGGGAACTGAACCCTGGCAGCAGAAAAAAATCACATACAGTAACAGTCTAGCCTCTGTACCATTTTTTCCTCAGTTTCCTCATCTGTTCTGAGCTGTTGCAGAAGTTAAGATGTGTATGCCTGACTGCAGTGGACAAACCACGCTAACACAGTGGACAGAAAATCCCTTTAATCATCTGAGGACCAAAATCCATGCCTTTGAGAGCATGATCGTTCACAGATAAAGCTATATTTTAAAGGACATTTATCTAAACAGTTTTATTTAAGTATTTTATTATTTCAAAGCCTTAGAGGAGATTAGGACAAATTATGGGTTCAAATATATTCCAGCAACCTGGAAAAGCAGAATGAAGACATAGCTGCGATACAAAACCACTTGAATAACTTGCTGGTTAGCCAAACCTCAATGGAGAATTTGAGTTATACATTTAAACAATTTCCATCCACCTAGTGTAACTGATGGGGTTTAAGAGCAGGAAGGACAAAAAGGCAAGCAATTGTGAGGAAAGACACCATGCAAAAGAGACTAGCAAATTACTTAGAAAAAAAAACAGTTGGAAAGTATATGATTGACATTTGGAAAGTATTTCATTGTCATCTTTATTACACCAGTATAAGATGATACAAGTCCAGATCAGTATTGCTTGCTCACATAGCCAAAGAAATACATCAAAACTAATGCTGAAACAAGCAAGGGCTATGTTATTTCTCATGAAATTTGCTATTTGTTTAAACAGGAACAAGCAGAATCAATGACACAAAAACTGGGTTGATACTGCTATACATCTTAGAGCTGTACTTTCCTGTGACGATATTCCTTTTGATTAAAATAGGACAGTTTAGAGAGAAAGAAGGTTCAGTACAGACAAGAAAGTGACTCACCCTCAATACTGGCTCATCTATTTTTGTCTTTGAATTCATTTAACAAGTAAATCTCTTATGGTATAAGCATGTGATTCACTGAAAGACAAGGTTAAATAAGCATTTCTGTTGAATGTTGGTAGCAACTGAAATTAAGCTAACGATAGTTGACCAACCTGAGGTGAAACTATTTTGACCAGCACAAACTGAACAATTATGGTTAAACCCTATTAAAAAGCCAACCGCCTTTCTACGAGAGAGTTGGTTTTGCCCTAACACAGAAACCAGCCTAGTCATGTTTCAAAAAATTGGTTTCAACTACAAATAATGCCACAGCTTAACAGGCACGACTTCTTAATTCTAGTTGCTTTAACTTATCTTCCTCTTTGCACTCTAATATTTATTTCAGCCTTTCCAGAGCACTATACTTGACAATATGCAACTTCCAAGAGGCCTATTATTCTGTACTAGACCCTGCTTTAAATTCTCATGCAGCATTTCTGAGAAGAAAGAATGAAAATGGGACCATATCTAAACCACTTTTTATTATTAACTTTACCTCATTAATAAAACAAAAGTCTCTAGATATATGTATCCAGGTATAAGCAGGCATATACCTCGACAGATATAAACATTGATGAAATATTTACTTTCATATGTTTCAGGCATCATGAAATTTCACTATTTTCCTTCACTTTCTCTCACACCGAAGACTCAATACTGGCTGAAACATGCCTCCTGTATCACCGATGGTCCCAGTGATCTTTCATGCCTCTGTTACTGAAGTTCAGAGTATGAAGCAGTGGATAACTGAAACCTTGCTTAAACTGAGGAAAAATATTTCTGCTCTGTTTTCTGCTCTATTTTTCAGCTTTGTTTTTGTCACTAGTCCCACATCTGGGCTGTGGACAGTCAGGATGCTTATTTCTTCAATCATAAGCAATGTATTGGATTAAACGCAAAATTTTCCCATACCTCAAGAGTAGGGATTTGATGGTTTTCTTACTGTGCTATTAAACTATTTATCAACTTAACATGTATAAACAACATTATTCACTCCTATGGCATAACATATATCTCCTCCTTACCTTACACTATCCACTCTTACACAGGGCTTCAGTGTCATTCCCTTTGTTCTACATCCTCTGGCAACACCATTGTTAGGGCAGAAATGTCTTCAGACGAACACTAGTCACATGCACCACAGTGACAACTGGTTTTTAATTTGTTACTTTTTGTGTACCCTTTGAAACTGATATGCAGAGCTTCCCTCTGACAAATTGAAAACTACTGTTTCAGAATGTAAAATGGAGTTTAAGACTGCTTGTTAGGAGACTAACACCTCATCTTGGATGGCTAAAGGCCAAAAAGGCATGAAAAACAAGAAGAGAAAAGATGAATGCTAGACATCACTGTTTGGCTTAGAAAAGCCTAGTGCAGACTACAGCTTTGAAAAGCAATTTCTCTATTCTGCATCTGATTGCTGTGAGATGTTGAATACAATGGTCTTACTTTCCTGCTGCTGGCATGGGAGATCTGTGAACAAACTATGGAGCAGGGTGCTCTAAAGTGGCTCTGTGGTAAAGGCTTGCACTGATTTATAGTGATCTATGTAGCCATGCTGTTTCTGTCTGATAGCTGACTGAAAGGCAGATGTAGAAACCTCCAACCCAGGAATATTCTGTTCCCTCCAGGCTTGTCTACAATGGGAAAATGAGTTAGACAATAATAATATGTATGAGTGTCTGTGTATATGTATGTGTATATATATATATCCACTATTGTGTATATATATCCACACATATAGTCTATAATGTCTTAGAAAACACTCAAATGAGCTAGTTTGTCTTGGTTAATCTGCTTCTTTATAACACCATTTTTTCAATATTTATTTCATCACTCTTCTCCCTAGGAATGAAGCAGAAGGTGATCCTGACCCTTCCAACTCACCTCATTTTTGAGTCTAAGGTACATTCACAGAACAAACTCTACTTTCATTCCAATGCCATGGGAAAGTGTTCAGCCCTAGCACTGAAATGTATGGAAAATCTAAGTTCTCCTTATTCTTGCTATTTAGGACAGTACCAAAAATACTTTCAAAATGACAACTCTGTATAACTGCTGTACTTAACCTGTCTTTACCAGATTAGTTCATCTAGTGCTGTCCCACTGAAGCAAAATGATCCTTTGTGACTCTTCCACGACAAACCCAGAGCTGCCTACTTCAAATTGGGATTTTCTTGTTTTAACAGACATACAGGACATCACCATTAAGGTTAAGCTTCCTAAAGTACCCGCTGAGACACGATTTTTATTGAAAATGACCCTGTTAAGCCTTTGAACACAGACACCCACCACCACCACCTTTGCCTCATTTATATTTCATGAAACTTTTCATGTGCAACTTCTGGTATCAGATCTCTTTCCCTATAAAATTTAGCAAGGATGGTTGAAATCAACAGCTAGATTATGCAATTTCACTGACTGGGAAGGTGGGGTTTGGGTTTGTTGGGTTTTCTTGTTCCTGATGTGGTGTTTGGGTTTTTTTTGTTTTGTTTTGGTTTGGTTTTTTTAATTACTCATGGATCAGTTCTCAAAGTCAGCTTCGGGTTACTTATCTATCAGTTAGAACAGTGCTGTGCTTTACTCCCTCAGTGCTCCAGAGAGCAGTAGAGTTTTTGGAGACACACTGCCAAAACTACAGTCTCCTCTTGTTATGACCGGCACAGAAAATTATTACAGAGTTGTGCTTTGATTGATATGTTTTGCTTTGGCATGTTATTTTTTAAATGTTTATTGCTTTAACAGGTGGTGTTTTTTAAGGGACCTCTACTTTGCTGTAGTGATGGAGGGATGGGGGGGGAATGAATGTCAGCACATCCATCATTTCTCTTTACTGCTGCTCCACGAATTACTAAAAAAGGCAAAATATCTCAGTTGTGCAACCATGTAAACTAGGAAGGACTGAGCTGAAATTAAAGCAAACCATGACACATGTTCTTTTTTGCTTTGAGAAAAGGATGGACATCAAGTTATTACACATGAATGCCAGAAAATGCTACAATAACAAGCAGTGCAAATCTACTCTTTTTTTTCCTCACTCTTTGTCTTAAAAAAGAAACTTAAAGGTAATGCAATCATACCTCTTGCAGGGCTAGTGCCTTGAATAGCTCAATTCTAGGATCTAGTTCCAGCCCTACTGAGGTAAATACACAGACACCAATAGGGGCAGGTTTGGGTCCTATTGAGTAGCAATCAGCCCTGGTGAATTACCCTTTCAGAAGGACCTTTCACTGATTCATTTGACTGCTTCTACAATGCAGTCTTTGCAAGCACAAAGTGCTCACTTTAAACGAGCCATGGCAGAAGTCTGAGCATCAGAAACAATGTATGAACAACTTGTTGGCATTGACCCCATTTAACTAAAGTAATGGTCTTAATTTTCAAAACATCATAAAGACTTACCAGTGACACTAAAACACCTTTTATCTTACTACATTCATTCATATCCAAGATGAGAACTCCCCCATATTTCATGAAACCACTTATTTTTGCAAACTGAGCCTAGTGTATTAACTTTAGAAGAAAACAGCCCACACATTTAATACTGTAGATATTAGTAGTAATAAAAGAGCATCACAGGGCAAATAGACTGCAAATTTTTTTTTCTTCAAAAACACCCCAATTTACCTGATTTTTCAGGGATAAAAACAATCTTCCTGTAATTTTTCTTAGAGTTATTTTGAACTCCAGTGTAATATAAACAGCTGGTTTCTTTCATTTTGCAAATCAAAAAGGTCAAACGGTATCTAAACTTAGGGTATGCATTAACCGAAAATTGAACTGTAGGTTGGGATGGAAAGCATGATAGTCTAAAGTACAGTGCTAAAAGCAACAAGGTGCTATCCTTCATATGTATGCACAACTACTAACTAGAGAGATCTCAGCCTTTTTATTTTGTAAGTCTCCAGTGACATTACTTCTCTTGGAGTACTACCAGCACAGTATAGTGGTTCAGCAGAATCAAACACACACAGATACACAGACCTTTGTTTACCAGAGACAACACAAACTAGCATAAATTTAAGTTGAAACTCAAATTGAAAGGGTTTTTAATCTGAAGGTATTCTGTTCTACGTGTACTGCAATCTAGTAGTTGCTAAATGTGTCATGTGTCCAGTGCTCTGCATTTTTCCCAAGTCACTGGTAACTTTATGCCCTTCATTCTTGTGGTATTGTTATTCATAAACTTTTCTTTGGCGGGTTGCTGTCATTTATAGTGTTTCTTCTCAGTTGCCAGAAGTCACACAGGGAGAAAATAAACAGAGAAACAGTGGGATGCATTGTCTACGTATTGAATTATCCTCTAGTTTACTTAAGCTTTTCGTATGTACTGACCCATCTTTCAGAATACAAGTGGGATATCACAACCATCCTGTTAGCCAGTTTCCTCACACACAGTTAATTTGTCTGGTTGGTGTCCTTTATAACCTCGGCTATAATTTGGAAAAACAGACACATTTTACTTTTAATGTAGTTTAAAGGCTGCTTATTTGAAAAATACTTTGGCTTCCAAAATGTTGAAAAGCTATTTTAAAATGCAAATAAAATTTAAATCAGATCAACATTTCTATATTTCAGGGCTTTATTTTAGGATTAAAGTATATCAGCACACACCCTTTCAAGTATCTGAGGTAGCTTAAAACAATTAAATTAAAGGTGATGATCTATAACTCCAAATAAGAAGTATTAGCTTTAAACTCTGTCACAAAGGCCAGAAACCTCCTTATCCAGCACACAGGACATGCAAAACCCTGAAAATGAGCTTCTAGATGGTCTGAAACAGTCATCTCCAGGGTAAGGTGTTGCTATCCCTGGAATCATGAAGGGAGACCTCCTTTCCAGCTTACCTCTGCTCTCCCCCCACCACTGAAGCAGCTACCAGCTCTCCACACCAGTCCAGCTACAATTACACTGAGGGATGTCAAAAAGAAAACTTCATAAGAAGCGCTTACCTCAGTGAAAAGTATATAAGTTTATTAAAGGAATAGGGGGACCCCTCAAAAGCTAAAGTGAAAGAGTACTGGATGTTGCGTTGTCGACTTGTAGGGTACAATCTCCCTTTGTGGGGGACAGAAAGGCTCAGCTAAACAGGGCTTTTCTATATCTGAGTTTCTATGCAACTCTATTTAATGCCTATCTCAATCGGCAGGCAACTGGCCACTCTCCATATGGCTGGTTGCCTTCTCTTCCTAGGGAAATAAAGAACACAGAGGGCATCTCAAATGACGAAGACACAGTATGAGACAATATCACAAGAGAGCATTTCTTTTTATAATTTAAATCAAGTAAGCAACTGATTCACGCAGTGCAGAAACTCGATAAGACATCAAAGGTCTAATCCCCAAGCCATAAAGCTAACTTGCTGACAATAACTGCAGAGCTCTAACTCTCTTACATTTATCACTGCCATCAGCTCCTTCAGAACAAAGTATTTGGGAAAGAAGGCAGGCAGCTGAGTCTGGGAGGCAGATTTTGCTTTTGTTAAACTGTTGATCTTAAAACAATATGTTGTTAGGTTTAAAAACTGTCATATTCAAAAAGAGGAATCATACTAAAAGCAAAAAAATAAATAGTACACATTTGGAATACACAAGGGTTTAACAAGCCAGTCTAATGAGAAAAAAACACTTTCCATAGGGACAGAAGAACCTGTAAGTGGTTTTCTTAAACCACTGGCAGCTCCATTTCCTCCCAACTTTGGGGTTTTATGGAACTCTTGTAAGTTTGTTTGTATGTTGGGCAAAAACATTTTTCCTTTAATTTAAACCATTGTTTTGCAAGGAAAAAAGTCATTAGGAAGCCATTTATTTCTAATTATTATGAGGACTTTTTCAAAACAAAACCCCCTTGAATACGAAAAACAAAATTCTGTGTTTATCTAGCAGTGGATAGAAGGGGTCAACAAACCATGATCCAAACCAGACAATTTACAAGAATAAAACAGAATTTTTCAAGGTTCTGTGTTCCATTTTAAGTGCCCTCTGCTTTCTTTGTAGTAGAGCTCACGTTCCTTGCTGTTCTTTGCCTTCCACACATCAGTTGGTCTGTAGCTTTTAAACGTGTCTTAAAAGATTACTCAACAGTCTCAGGAAATGTTAAAGAATCATTGTACTAGCACTACAACCTCTTAGTCCCTTTCCACTGTGGATCTACATGTGTAACATTTCTTGACAGCATAAGGAATTCCTAAGGATCATAATCCAATGGAGCAGAATTTGCAGTTTCTATTTGAGGTCAGTGAGTAAAGACCCCACAACAGTTGGTGCAGTACCAAAAAAAATCTCCAAAGAGGCTGTAATGACAGTCACACATATTGTTGTAGATGAAGAAACAATAATAGAAGAGACTACTGCACTTCAGAAGTAAAAATAAAAATGCTGTTTCTAAACATAGTGGAGCTGAGACCACACAGAATTAGATTATAACAATCAATTGGGTACCTTTTATAATAAAAAAATCACCTATATCACAGATTTGCTGAGGGGGTTTTTTCAGTGGGATGCAATCAGAACTAACTTCTACACACTTCAGGAAGCATATACACTCTATATTAGTGATAAGAAAACTTATAAGTTCTTTGAACTTTGAAAATACAACAGATAAAAAAACCCCAAACCTCCAAACAGTAGGTATTTCGTTTTAATCAGATTTTCTCTCCCCGCACAAAGTGGAAGAATTACGGCCCAGCACGTCTCAGCTCTTACCAAGAACTTACATAAACATCATATTTCTACAGCCCAAGAGTGAAGATTTCTACAGTCCAAAGTCTCTGATGCAATATTTTATATTTGTGGCTTCTAGTCATACTAGAAAAATCAGAATCTTATCCTCTCAGATTATTTTTGTTGGAAGCCTATAATTATTCCATGTTACAGATATTGTTTTTAGGCAGTGGAAAGGACCAATAAAGTACAGACAGGGGTGGCACCTATGATATATTTTCCCATTTCACTGTGGAAAATAGCTGCCTGATATGGTTTTGCACAGATTATAGCATTTGGAAGAATATTTAACAGAACGCATCCCCTTCTAACAGGCAGACCCATTCCACCAATTCCCCATTCTCTTCCTCCTGTATTACAAGTTGTCTTTCTTGCAGTGTGGGACAGGGCTTTTGCAAATCTTACTTGGTCTCTTGGTGCTTGTGAGGTCAAGCAGAGCAACCACAGCCACAGCTTTGTTTCTCTGTTGTGTGTAGTGGCCTGGAAAGTCAGAAGTCAGATTAAGGCTAATTTTTCCCACATTTCATTGACATGGGAGGAAGAAAAGAAATAGTGAAGCCATTTTAAAAAAAGGACTTAACCTTTGCTCCCTGTCCTCTGCCTCACAGGGAGGAAGAAAAGTATATTCCACAGCAGATGCTGAGGTGTTCTTACCTTCCTTTGTGTTGTCGCCTGAGGAATTAGTCACATTAGGTGACTGGACTAAGGGCCACTATCATTCCCCACTCCTCTTTGTAGGGAGAGCCTGGCCAGCCACCTAATGAAAATTTAAAGCTGCCCACCACAGGCTACTGATGCTCCCTGTGGACAGCCCTTGACCACATTAAAAAGCAATCTGGATAACTATGACAAATATCAGTGCAAATATATTCAGCCATGAATATGGCTTGCACTAGATGAGCAAGGGTATTTTCAGACACCATGGCAAATGTAACTCACTGTTCAACTAACTGTTGATAAAACAGAAGAGCAAAGGTTTCATGTGAATTCAGTGTGCTCATATTTACTACTGGAGAGGCCACCTTCTCTTTAAGGTATACGCTTGGGGACATAAAAAATTTGTCCTGTATCAGATCTAGAACAGATTGCCTTTGATACCTGGACTAAGTTATCCTTCTGTTCTTGCATAGTCCATCACTTGACCTGCTGGATGTCATCTGCTAGGTTTGTACCCCTAGTCACCTTTTACAGCACCTGAAGGCCAGGCCCCTTTGTTAATTAAAGTTCCCTGAGGTCCATAATTACTGCAATCTACACCACAGTTCCACCCACAATATATTCAGAGCGGCAGCATCAGCTGACTCGACACATCTCTCATAGGTTTGCTACTACTGACTTGGACTCAGGTTCACAGGTCAGAAACTATGTTCTGCTCTGAAGCTGTCTGACAGGAAGAGGTGCCAAAGCACCACAGATTGCTGATGGAAATTACTCCAAATGTTTTGTGGCATTTTCCCATTATGGAAACAATCCAAGAAACTGGCTACACCTTTAAATAATTTTTTGGATTTTAGAAAGTTTAAAATCTAAATCCTCTGCAGCTGCAGTTGATATCCACATATACGTTCTTGTCACAACTTGCCATTAAAGGAGATAAATTCCACTGGCATAAGTTTACAGACAGTCAATATAGTCACAGAGATGTGGTGGCTTGTTCAAAGTCACAGAGGAAGTCTGTGGCAATGCTGGGAATTAAACACAGGACTCCAGAAACTCATTCCTGTTTTTTAACCACATGTGTCATCCTTCCAAACGTTCTTTCCTACATAAAATTTAGTCATGGCTGAAATAGGTCCGGTTCATTAACAATGATAGGACACAGCAAGAGAAACGGTATGAATCCTTCAAAACTGGCAAGCGGATTTTCCTCTAAATAATATTTGAGGATGTTTTGTAAACTAAATTATGACCTTGTTTCCATCTTCACTGAAGGTCATTTTTAATGCAATCTAGGATGATGATCCAAAGAAAAAGCATGGGCTGAGCTGTCTTGGCTCAGCACACTATTAGTTCTCTCAACAGTGTGGTACTGATTGGTTTTTTAGCTCTTTCAACAGTGTGGTACTGATTGTTTTTTTAGCTCTTTCAGAGCAAGTCTTGAATTCAAGGTTTTCACATAGTTCTACTCCACTTCTGAGCCTAGAAGAGTACAGAAGAACAATAATACATTTAGTTTGTAAGAAGTATATGACTGCCATAATAAATAACCATGTCTCCCTAAAAATCAAGGCAATATTTGTAGTCAGACTCCACTCTTTCTACCTACAATAAAATGACTGAATCACAGACATGCCTTTTTATCTCTTGGTGCTTCTTTAGACCTCACCCAACAAAAATCAGACTATCATTACTTGTCTTTGAAAGCATTTCCTAAACCATGAATGAAAAATGAAGTAGGAGCAAAACATTAAATAAGTGCCAAAGCCACAAGATCAGGCTCTAAACAAAGACACAGGCTTGACTTTCACTTTAGTTCTCTTGAGCTTATTTATTGCTGAGCACTAATTACTTGTATTTTCTACGCCAGCTTAGCATAGTGTTTTGTTTAGTTATGGGGGTTTTAGCTTCAGAAGCACCTCAGTTTCCACATACTTCTTTATGTAGCTGTCAGACATATAGAAACAACAACAGTATTATTAATATATCCATCAAAACACAGAATAGATATGATACATTAATGTTTCTATAGCAAACCGACACTGTTACGGCAGAAGTATATTTTTCAAGGTTCTTCTAAACAGTTTTTCTTACCACTATTTTTTTTAAAAGCTGTACCATAGTGCTTCTCCCCAGCAATATTTCAACCAAATTGCAAACTTACCAGAGAAAAATACAAAATACTCCAACCAAGAAGCATATATTCCTTAAGGTTTCCATACTCAAACACCTCAACCTTTCCTTTTCACAGCTGGAAAAGCAGAAGGGTTCGGCATGACCAGGAGCTGATACCATGATTCATCTGCTGCACACCATGCTTTTAATATCACAACAGCTATCAGATAATCAAAATAAATGACACTGGGAAGTCTTGACACAGAGTAGGCAAGATGTATGTCTGCTAGCTGCTCTTAGAGGAATGAAGCTGTAAATTGACTAAACTCTTGGCCCTCCTTGCACTTAAAATTTTATTAAGGAAGCTGGACTCTGCTTGAAGATGAAAATGTTTTGTTTCTGCAAAATATTGTTGAACCACAAGAGGATCCAAGCTAACTAAATATGGAGCAAGACATGTTTTTGTATACCAGCCCAAAATATTCTGTTACTGATTCATTGGTAACTTATGACTGGTTTGGATATAATCTTAACCAACCATCATTGGTTTTGGGAGGTGAAGTGACATGAGTCAACCATAATTAATATGATAAAGAACAGCTCACTCTTATTGCTTAAGTCAGTCCAAAGCTTTGCTTCTTGCAACAGTGTTCCAGCACTAACCTTTCAGAAGGGCAAATCCAAAGAGCTGTAGCAAATACCATTTATCATACAATTCCTTTCTCCCTAGCTCAAAAAGCATAATAGCCTTGTACAGATGGAAGTGAAACATAATATCATGTTTTCATGTGCACAGAATACCCAAAGAAACAATAGACAAATGCAGTATTTTTTCATATGGCAGATGTGTTGCATACACAGCTTCATAAATTATTGCTGCCCATTGCTAAACAGTCTTCTTTCTTCTTCCCACTTCTAAGTCTTAAAATCACATCAGTAAAGAGATATTCCAAGATCTTTCAGTGCAACTGACATAATCCTGCACAGGAATCCAATGAAGATCTTGTTCTTTGGTCATAGTAATGTCACAACCAAAAAATACTAAAACAAGCACTGGAAGAGACAGAAATTATTTAAAAATAGAGAAAAATTGTATGAACAAATTTAACCAGTGAATTTTAAGACTATATTTAACAATTCTTGCAGAAATAGTACAGAAAAATGTTATAAGATAAATCTTGAACTCTGCATAAAGGAGAAGGTGACCTCGTGCAGACAATAGAAAGGAGATGGAGTCCAGACATTATTTAGTGTTAAACATATATAAAATTCCAGTAGAGAGAGAGTGAGTGGTAAGTTTGGGGAATATGTGATTTCCAGTAATGAAGAGTCTAATTTTAGCGTTTAAACCTTAACTTGGACTGCCTCAGTTGCCAGTGTGAGAGAATATACACTGTTATCTAACTATAAAGATGTCTAGCTTTAAAGTTTTGGGGTTGAACAAGTTTCCCCAATTACCATGTAGGTTGACTTTTACCTTTGAGCTTTCCCTAGTTCTAGTCTCCTTTTGTTTATGTGTAATATGTAAGTCGAACAGTTTTTATATATGAAGTTGTGTTCTGGCACAGCTTAAGCAGGTTATCAGCTTGAATATCATAGAATCCTAGAATGTCTTGAGTTGAAAGAGACACACAAGGATCATCAAGTCCAACTCCTGGCCCTGTACAGAACCATCCTCAACAGTCACACCATGTGCCTGAGAGTGTTACCCAAACACTTCTTGAACTCTGTCAGGCTTGGTGTTGCGACCACTTCCCTGGAGACCTTCTTCCAACCACCCTCTGGATGAAGAACCTTTTTCAAATATCCAACCCGAACCTCCCCTGACACAACTTCAGGCCATTCCTTCAAGTCCTGTTACTGTTCACCACAGAGAAGAGATTGATGCGTGCCCCTCCTCTTCCCCTCATGAGGAAGTTGTAACTGCAGTGAGGTCTCCCCTCAGTCTTCTCTTCTCCAGGCTGAACAGACCAAGTGACCTCAGCCACTCCTCATACAGCTTCACCTCAAGGCCCTTCATTATCTTCACAGCCCTCCTTTGGACGCTTGCTAGTACCTTTGTATCTTTCCTATACTGTGGTGCCAATCCACCTCTGATTAATCATTTATGATGTATTGTGGATATCAAAAAACTAGTGCTAAAACAGACTTGCTTTTTCTATGATATCTGTTTAAATTGCTCTTAAGAGATTGAAAGAACTGATAACCATTACAAAATTCACCTGTGTTCTCAAAAGGCTTTACCTAGTCATGTATTTTTGTACATAAAAAGAAGATCCCCACTGTTCATTCAAGGATTCACACTCACTCTTGCTAAACTTTGAAATACTGCTGTTCTCAAGGGGAGGCAGTCTACTATTGTTCATCTTTGCCTGCCTCAAAGTTACAAACTTGAGTGGCAACTTAAAAGTGTCAGGATTTGTATGTTCCTCAGCCAAGACCCAGTACTATGCTGAAGAAGTTCTTGTAGATCTAATCAGCTTGCAATCTATTTTATTATTTGCCCAAAGCTATCTGAAGTACCAGTTTCTCCTATCTGATAGAATATGCAATGTGACATTTCATGGAACCCACTGTTTTCTCTCTTGCTCCCTTAGTGGATTGTATTTTCATGCTAAGCATTACTGAACTGATATCTGCATGGATCTTACTCTTGATTGACCCTGGTTTATATTGTTCTTGGCTAGAAGAGGCAAGAACGAACAACCCCCAATGAGAAGTCTGACCATCTTCCTCCAGGGGAATTGCAGCTGTGGAGAGACCACGTATCATCTTTGGAAAATAAAAATCTGTAAGGAAGTTTCTCGGTGCTGTCATAATATGGTGCAAGTCAGATCACTTTCACTAGCACAGATAAGTCAAGTCCCCTCTTTTGATGAAACAGAAAAATAGCAATTGCATCCAAATAAAGCTACAGGTAAAGGAATGGTAATTTATTTTCATCCAGTCTGAATTTAAAAAGAAAGATTAGATTCAACAAGCATGAAAAACTACATAGAAACACTCAACAAAAGGATTTTGCATCAGTGCTTCCTGGAGCCCCTGTCACCAGCCAGGACAAGAAATACCACAAGAACAGCCTCAGTTTAATGTGAAACTGGATATGCATGCAAGAATGAAGATGGAGGGACGGGGAATGACAGACACAAAAACACAGGACTTTTGCAAGCTCTGTCCAACCTAAAGAAAAGCTTGAGTTTCTTTACAGCTCAAGTTCAGTTGAAATTTTCATGTAATTCAATACAGAAAGCTGGAGTGGAAATCAACACTTGATCCAGCTCTTATATTCTTTTTACCTCAAATACTTGTATAATGTTGATTCCAAATAGCTGATGAGTGATAGCCTTATAGGTGACAGGCAAACAGTACAATGGCAAATCCAGTGACCTGACAGTATGCAGCAGGACACAGCTACAAAACATGTGAAGAGAATGCATTGGTTGTAGCAGAGCCTGGAAGAAACCAGTGAGGTGGGAGAAAGACAGCAAGGAGGATGCAGAAATTACACTGAGCACTACCTGAAAAAACAGGTCTCAAATGTCCATTGCAGAGAGCTGCCATGCCAATCCATTTGTATTGTATATTTGCTAGCACATCTGCATCGTGTTCTTGCACATGCAAAGACTTGAACACAGTTTCTTCCCAATGTTGATGTAATGAATACATGTAATTTCTATATTATTAGCATAGAGAGACATTATACAGACAGCACAGACCTTTCCTTACACATCAACTCCTGGCACCAGTTTCACTGACTTTAGCAAAGTTACTCCTGATTTACATCTGTGCAAAAATAAGTCCAATGTGATTAAAGAAATACTCTGCACAGCTGGGAGAGTTTAGAAACATGAAATAGATGTTTGTAACACCATGTGATTAAAGAAAAACCTAAACCACAGAGTTTAGAACTGAATCCAAATCCTCCTCAAGTTTGGTGTGTTTTATATCCAAGGTTTTGATTCAGGCCCTTGTCTATATGAATTGTAGCAATTCATAATTTGCTGTGATTTTAACTAATATATCATGCTGAATACATCAGCACCCACTTTGGATTTTAAAAGCTTTGTGGTAACTGGTAAATTAAGTTGTGGAAGATGAACAGTAATGAGTACCGGTCTAAAAAAGAAACATGGAAAATAAACATGTTAACAGGCAAGTGCCAACTTGATGTTCCATTGAAATTATAAATTCTATTGTCCATAACTCAGATGTGAACATTCATTTGCTATATCAACAATTACCCAATCATTAGAAGAACTCACTCCAGACTTAAGCTGTAGGCACACCTATGAGAGTACCCAGCAATTTCCAGCATGAAAAGAATTGTATGGTTCCAAAATCAGTTTTTGCTTAAAAGTTATAACTCTGTTTCTATAAAGATTATCCATCAACCTCAGCCATTTCCTTGCTCAAATATTTGTGGGAGCTATTGAACTCTTGACAATGTCATTAGCAGCAGTAATCCCATTTGCTTCCATAGGACAAGTCATTGAATCCTTACACATTAAAAAGCAGAACTTACCTATTCTGAAAACATTTGAAAGGCAAAAAAACTTTACAGAAAGTGATAAAGAGACAAAGTACCTTTCTCATTTAAGCAACCTGCCTTAACTTCCAGCAAAGGCAAAGAAGCAATAACTTGAAGCTGAAGGTAGAAAAATTCAAAACACAAATTACTTTTATTTTTAAAACCTGAATCTTATTTATCAGGTGGATTGATATACTCTTTAGTATGAATGAGAACAGGAGTGGACCACCTGTGAATATGTTTATGCTTAATACTTACTTCTCCAATAGCCTAACTTTTTCTGAATTTCAAAGTGTTCATTTTTAAAATGTGTATGCTGAAACTGGTTGTATAAGTAATTAAGCCAGTAATAAAATTAAATCATCTTCCCACTCTTGAGAATCAGTATCCAAACCAAATTATGTCAACTATGCAGTTAGTTGTGGGAAAAAGGTTTCTTTCCTAGAGTCTAGGCCAATAATTTCCAGTTTGAGAAAGTGCTTTCAAATTAAGTTAAAGGTCTACTGACTCCAGCCACAGATGTTTTCTCTCAGAGGTGGTATATGCTGCCAACCAAGTTGACAATTCTGAAATATTGGGAATATGCAGAATAAGCTTTCATTTTCCCTTTCACTCTGAACTATCACAAGCCAGTAATTTGAAGATTTCAAAGTACTGTAGTGAGACAGCTTCACATACTCTTCTTCAGTAGGCAATACTGAAGAACTGAAATCCAAAATTGAAGGTCTATGCCAGATGTTAATACTTACTATTACCAGATGTCAAACTTTTTCTCAACACATTTTCACAACTAATCAGTATTTTATCTTTTCCCAATGTCAGAATATCCTGCCTACTTCCTCCCACTCAGCTGCTTTCACAGTTCCATAGATTTTGCTTGGGTAACAAAAAGAACAAGTGTCTGGGGGTGCAACAGCAACTTCAAAGCAGATCCCTAGCCTTATGTCAGACAGAAAAACAGCATCATTTATAAGGATATGAACTGATTTTGTCAGCCTCACTTGAACGATCCTAAACAACAAAACTATGTATTTTAGTTAAAAACAAGTAGTGATATACCTCTTACTATCATCTCATCACAAAGAATGAAGGGGGTGAACAGAAATATGGTTTCTTGAGTCACCACATCAACAGGGGCACCATTCATCAAAAAAAAAAAAATTACCAAAACTGTACTTGTTTTCAAACATCCACAAATTAACTCCATTGCCTCAGAGTGATCCACACTGCAACACCTGTCATAGCTCCTGTAGCAACAAAGTTAATGCTTTCACAAGAGGGGAAAACCATTCTGGTGGTTTTGGTTAAATGGGGAATTTTGATACAACAGTCTGTTTACATGTGTATCTTCATTTTTTATCTAACTGTTCAGAATTAACTTACATGGGAAATCACAAGTTTGTTGGTAGTTTTGTGGGTTTAGGCATTGTTTCTTTTCTTTATACAAACAATGTGCCCTGAAACAGCCACCGTTTTGAGTAACTCAAAAAAACTCTGAGCCCGGAAAGATTTGGGGTTAGAATTATTTCAGTTAAAGGGTATCTGACTAAAGGTCACATTGCCAATGAAGTGCATGAGAAATTTGCCTTACTAGTGCTGATACTGTGATTGCTGTATTAAATACGAGAAAAACATGCAAAGTCAGATTTATAGAAACAAATTATGTTATTTCACTGGCTTAGTATGCTGTGGTTCAGTCCCAGTAAAGAACATATGGGAGTAAGGAGGAGGGGTATTGTTTTACCCAAAGGGCAGGTAAAGTTCAGTAAACTGAATTATTAGTATCTTCCATCTGGTAACTACAAATGAGGTAGCAACCTTTTTTCCATTAGACAGGAGTGGGACAATTCACCTATATTCGATTCACAGATGCAAGTAACATTTATAGCTTAATTAAAAACTTCAAGTCAATACTGCAATAAGTGGAAAAATGTCAGTTGTTTCCAAGAAGACAAAGTGACCCTTTGTCAGCCCAGCTGTTCCTTTGTTGGCCCAGCTATATCTTAAGAGAATACACACAGATAAAGTACAGGCTTCTGGAAGTAGTTGATTTTGATTTTTCTTATCTCTGGCTGGTTGAATTTTCTTTCTATGGGTGATAAGCACTCATTATGAAAACCCAAGCACGTCTGCAATCATTCTTCTCTCTGGCACAGACAGGAGACTTAACTGCTTTTGTGTGAACAAAGCTACAGTGATGAATCGACACATTAACAGTAACTGGCTGAATGAAAATTTCTGTGGTCTTTTATTGTAGCTCAGAGGACCAAGGAAATGGAGTCCCAGATATGTCTGTGTCTGATGGGCACAACACAATTCTTCCAGAACTATCAGTATGCCATCTGCAAAAACACAACTGTGAAATGGAATAGTCAATCTGTGATATCCTGCAGGGAGAAGAGTTTCATACACCACAGCTGCCCGTTATACTTGGAAAACCCATCTCTATCTAAATACCATATTGGCTATTTGTCACTAGACAAGGTAACTTGCGCAAGTGAAAGACACAATGGAAAATATTTTTCCAAGTAACTGATTAATTTCAGCTTGTCTTTTAATTCTGGGTTTTGGACTCTATAAGAAGCCATTGTAAACAACCATCAGCACATGCAGCTATTTCTTTTTCTTGCAAGTTATACAGTTTAGATTAGTAGTACTTAAAATGCTCAAGTCCAGAAGGTTATTTTCCTCTAAGAAGTTGATAACCTTCCCCACACACATTGTCTCAATGGAAATATATCTACCTACAGGTTAGAGTTAGACTGATTTGCAGCTTATGTTTTAAACTCATTTGATTCCCCAAAAAGTAAATTAGCTAGATTGATCAGTAAATTCATGGGCCATATTAACTGGGACAAACAAAAGTTAAACAAACGTCCCTTTTTCATCATGGTAACTCAAGGACAATCACAACCTGGAAGTAGTCAAGTAAGATCAGTGTCCAAGGTTTTTTGGCCCAGCCAAAACGTATTTAAGAGAGAAAAGCACTAGCAACACACAGCATACCTTCAGAAAACCAGACCTGAACACAATGAATTATGCATCATTTCACTCCAAGACTGAAGCCTTCTCTGACCTGTAGATTCAGCACAGAAAGGCATCCCCATCTACATTTGACTGAACTTCAAACAACTCATAATAAAATCCTCTTTGCCTTTACTTTGTAATGTTATTTCTAAGATCCAGGCGGCACCTGGGATTGTTATTAACTGCAAGCTTACCCAGGGAAACTGAAAAATTACCTAAACTGTATTACAGCGTTTCACTTGGTGTGTTATTGTGCAAGGTAATAGACTTTGTGGTGAAAATATTCAGCTTTAGAAATTTTTCTAGCAGACAAAGAAACAATTTACTACTTTATCCCGTATTTTATCCCTTTTAGAGTCTATTAATAAAAAACCTCTATGGTTACAATCTTAGTTTTTCTGAACTAGTGAACGCAATCCAGTTTACAGGAGTCAGTAAAGTGTTGATAACTATAGTGCTTTTTTCCTCAAATAGGCGAGATCTTCATGGTTTCAGAAGACAACTGGATGTGGATCTCTGCTGTTATTAAGAGACATATAACACAAAGTAGATGATGAACTCTTCCAAGGACCCATTTGTAATACAACCTTCAGCAGGGTTTATTCTCCCAATCCTAAAGCAAGCACAGACTGGAAAGTGTTCTCTCTCTCTCTTCCTTTTGGGAAAGGTGTGAGCTTCTAGGGCGTTTAATTATTTTACTTTCACTACTAGCCAAATAATACAGGCACATGAAGAACCACTGAGGAATGCTGCCTATCATCACTAAACACAGCAGTATCTCACAGAAGACAAAATAAATAGCAGATGTCACTAACCCATCCCTGTGTTCCCATCTGTAAATACTGTGGGTCTAATTCTTCCAAGCTGCAGCTGTGCAGTGACTTCCATTTGAATAAGGATTCACTGCTATAGTAAGGAAAAAATTTTCTCATGTTATCTAATGTACATATCCAATAGCTTTTATTACAACAATAAAATAAAAGGTGGAGGGCTTGAGGGGTGTATGGGGGCTGGCATTCAGCAGAATTCCCCAGAGTTCCCTTTTGGGAGATGTGCTGCAAATTCATTGATATGGGATGCTGCAGTATTCAATAAAGACTATGTAATCTAAATACACAGCCAGTAGTGTAAGTTAAGAATATTGGCACTGTGTCCACAGAAATTTTGAGTGAACTCATAAAAACATACACAAGGCATATAATGGCTTGAGAAGTAACTCTTCCTTTTTCGATTGTTTCTCTTATGTGGTTTAGAGAACATCTTTTCAACATTCTTTACATGCTCCTCTTCCCACCATCCTCAGAAATGGGGGTGACATTTAGTTCTCCAACCATGAACTTGTGGAATGAATCACACAGTGCTAGTGCAGGAAAATTCCTTTTTAGAGCAACCACAGAGCTCTGAGCACCAAGGTTCTGTTATGGCATGCAAGCTGGCATTAAATCCAATGTAAAATTCAGTTTGTGTAGGAGTTCACCACCATGTAAGATTTTCCTGGTGGTTGCTTAAATTGAGTGACACAACCTGCCTAATAAATTCTCTCCTCCAGACCACTGTTCCCTGAGGGATGACTACATGGGCAGCAGAGCTTTACCTTCAGGTTAATTCAAACCAAAAAGGCAAGGTTAAAGGATTTCAATTTCCTCTGGAGAAATCCTCAGTTGTTCCTGCCAAACAGCTACAGGTTTCTGCTGCCTCTAGGCCAAAACAACTTGACAGAAGCACTTAGCTTGGAAGTGTCTGGGAAGATTGGATGTTTCTCAATTCTACTTTCCTAGGCATTTATGTCTCTTCCGTGTCCCACAAGCAGGATTACAACAGCTCCCTGCACCATGTAAAAACAGACCAATAAACATAGTTTACCAGGTTCCTTGACACCACTTCTGCCGTAAAAGGGGTACACAAACCACCTCACAACAGTACTTCTAGGAGTAAGACTTGAATGTCTTACCTCACACATCAATCCAAAGATCTTTGCCCTGAAGACACTAGCTGTGACCTGGACAGGGAACAGACATTCCTTCAGTGGTCCTGCAAAGGGAGCTGCTCCCTCTGAGGTGTCACTGCTCAAATAGCTACTCAATGCTTGTGTAGTAATAGCAGCAAAGAAGGGACTGAGCCCACCAAAACAGACATTCTCCTCAGGGAGACTGCTGCACAGTAAAGGGTCTGAAAGACACTGGCTCGCATCACAAGAAGAGTTTAGTTCCCAGACAGGATATCAATCTGTATTTTCAAGGCTCCTGCAGTATGGAAACATAAGGCTTTTTTGACCCTCCCTGTTGGCACCTTGAGCTGATGAATTAAACTGTTTCCTACATTAGGGTTTGTTATTGTTGTGCAACAGATTATAGATGGCACCTACAAAAGGCATAAAAAGTATGGAAGGAACAGGAAGCTACTCCTGTTCAGGGCCACAGTCCCAGTTTGCCTTCAGCTCTGGTGAGCAGAGGGAGAGCACATTCTCCTTTCCCATTAGGCAAAGAATTATTTTAAAGTCACCTCTATAAGAACCTTCATTAGGGATGGTCCTCTACTAGATTTTGTTTCTAGCCCAAACACTTAGTTCAAACCAGAACATATCAAATATCACCTTGATTGTTTAGGTAGCGTTGTATACTGTTGTTGGCACCAAAAGAAGCTGTCCCATTAGCTACCAGTCACAGAGAAACAACTCGCTGAAAGCCTACCTGAGAAATGCCAATATGTTCTGTCGGCAGCAGCACTGTGAAAAACAGAGAGCCAATGCCCCACACAGTTTTTAGGAAAACATGCACTGATAGTCTAGACCCTTCCCTACACCTCAGTTCCACCAACAGCTCATTCAGACCATTACTGGACAAATGGATCAGATGCCCTGATACCACCAGTTATAAAAAGGCCAGGGAGAGAGCTAACTAAATGCACAGCTGTAGTAGATCTCCATTAAATGGAACTGGTGCAAATGGAAAATAGGGTTTATTCCTCCTTTCCCCCATTAAATCTATATCATCACTCCATTTGATGTGCTACCCAGAAGTTTATGTTGGTAAAAAAAAGTATAGCTCTAACTACATTATGTCAAAAACCAAGACTATTGCAATGAGATGACAAAATCTCCACTACTTAAAGAAAATCTCACTGAGGAACTGGATGGATCACTCAACATTAACACGTTTATTGTAATGGCAGACAGGACTTACTGATACAATTTTTCTGCCACATAAACTCTTAATAAGTAGTTCCAGTAAAAATCTTTAATCATTTAATGAGTTAATGCCTATCCTGAGAAAAGACATCAAAGGAACTCAGAGAAGCCTTCTGCCCTAAAAACAAGCAGTTAGCAATGAAAATTTCCAAGACAACTGTAAGATTGTAAAATTTGTCCTATTATTTTATCCATTCAAGTTGATCAAAGCTATTAATTATGAATAGAAAATCACCTCTAAATCCTGTAACCGAGTTTGGTTTAATGTCCACCCTTATGACCAGATATAGTAGTAACATAAATTACTTTCAAGTGCTTTCAGTATACAGATTTCTCCTAACGCCCATAAAAAAATCCTGATATGGCAAAGTAAGAATGTGAAAGTAAAAGTATCATTTCTGTTACACCAAGAAATGAGAAATTGAGACATTTCTTTTTTCTTTCCTCAGAGAAAAGAAAATGTCTTTCAGAGTTTTCTTGTTGTCTCAGAAAAGCTGATGCTGGCAAGCGCCTTTAGTTTCATAACTGCAAATACAAGGCATGAAATTTGATCTTTCGTCAACACGAGATCAGTTCTTGTGGTCCAGAGCTATTTTTGACTAGACCTCGTAATATAACAGAAACTGGTTTCACTAAGGCATTTCTGGTCCAAACATTCGAAGGCAAGCCACATGCCTGTTAGTTACCTGCAACTTGTTTATTCAGTTTAGTCTTCTGAAATTTGAAAACAGTGAAAAATGTATTTGACAATTACAAGCATGGTAATCCATGGCATCTCTGCACTGCCTCGTAGAGAACTGTACTGCCACATTAGTGCTGATGCAGACAGTATGTTTACTCAATGTTGCATGTCTCTGAAAGCTGTAGTAGCTTGGGCACTGTGCCATGATAACACAGTTACACTGAGCAATGCAGTCTCCTACAATCAGGAGTGTTTGATCAATACTTAGTTGTGCAGTGGAGAAATAGTTATACAACACCCATCCTTCTTTCTTCATCTGTACACATATACAGAAGTATGCACATAGACACAGACATGTCCCTCTGCAGCTTCTGTCTCTGGAAGCCTACTCATTCTCCTACAAGGTTTACTTGCACTTCTCAGTTTATATGGCATGGAATGCGGGGAAAGACACGTGGAAAACAAGTTTTTCATTTCTTGTATTAGCCTGCTCTTCACAAATGAGGAGATTGTGGATGCGAGAACTTTACGTGCTGGCTGTCATGTCAGATATATTAACATGAGTTGTTAACAGTATGGTTACTGGTATCTTGCAAAAAAATAGTCAATATGATGTGGGAACCTATGAAGCCTTGTGTTCCCTAGACATACTGTGCGATTAGCTGTAAGACTGCAGGACACACATTGCTTCCACAGTCTGTCTGAAATGGTACTCTATACAGAGACCAGCATTTTTCTAGAAGTTTCCCCAGATTCTTCCTTCAGTCTTTTTGTGACTTAGAGAATGATGAGACCCTTAGGTTTCATATTGGGCTAGCTTCTTTTTTTAATTCTCCTTCTCCAAGGGAAAAGCCTTCATTCACAAACAGCAAAGCAACTTCAGCATAGCATATGTGATCAAATCAGAGGTTAATTGTCTATCGGCTTTGTATTTCATAGCAATTTAAAGCTGTAAAACCTGTACTATACAAAGGACAATGCTACATGACATCAACTAGAATGCAGAGGTGGTTTACTCGGGCTCTTATGCAGCCACCAACCAACACAGTTTCTCTCCTGTAAAACTGGAAACAAAAGTTTGGCCTGTGCTTGTATTAAATTCATTTCTGTAACCTTTCCCAGATCAAAAATTTGGTTGCTACAATTTTTCATCAGAAGAATCACTTCACAGATTATACAGAAATTTTTTAGGGTGTATTCTGAATTCTAGCACTTAAACATAGTGTTGGATTTCCATGTACAGGTTCTGAGACCATGCCATTCATAAAGGTTTGGCTGTTTGGGCTCAGCAGCAGTGGAAAGACCATAGGCTATCCCTCTTCCTTGGTATCCCTGCAGAGAGGCTCCCATGCAGTGCTGGAGAAGGGACAACCCAGGTGAGGCTCTTCCTCACCCATGGGACATGCTTTATAGCTAAAACCTTGCTGCTTGGCCTCTAATCCACTGCTCCCACCACATTCCATCTTCACTATGGGCTCTACTCCTCCAGACCCAGACCCCAAAAGACAGGTGACCTTCCGCCTTAACACCAGCCCATACCCAGGGAGGTGCCTGATGCCTGGGGCTGGAGCTACCCCCAGCCCCCACGCCTGCCCTGCTCCTGGCTGGGGGATGGGACCAGTTCTTCCTGGCCAGAGGGAGCCCTCACTGTTCCAACTCCCTGGTCCTCACAGCATCTGACACGCTAATGTAGACTTCTTGCCTTTTACATTACATTTTTTACCATATTAAGAGGCAGTTGTAGTGGTTCAAGTAGAAAGGAATTGGTCCCCTGAGAGGGATGTGTAATGATTTTCTTTGGACTGAGGAAGTGGAATTCACTTTTAATTGAATAATATGAGAAAAAAGTCTTACATGTGCTAATTTGTTGGATTCAAATGTGTTTAGACTGGGTTATAGGGACGTTTTAACATTTGGTAATTAGGGTAATCGGAGAAGACAGCTGGACTATTTTGACACTTAAGATTTTGATATGGGTAAGGTCACTGTGACACTACGATCACGCAAGTGATATAAATGTAAAGGAACAATACTTGCTCATTGAAAAAAAAAGGCAATTTTCTATATAACACCCAAGATACCTTTAAAAACATGTAAATTAAATAGCTTGTGATTTTTCAAAGGCAGGTTTGAAAAATGATCTTTGGAGACATCCCCCAAATCACATCTCTAAACTTCTACAGGTGATCTTATCTGCCATGCAAAGAAGAGTATGAGTATGAAACAGAAAAAAACACCTGCAATAAAAAAGGAAACACTTTTATAAGTGTTTGTCCTTGATGATAGTTACATAAGGACTTTTTTTTTCTTTTTCTGCAGGAGTAAATCTGCAGCCATTTGTGAACATTTTAATATGCCTGTTCAGAAACAAATTTAGCAAAAGTAACAACAACTTGACCTGTCTTATCTCAGTCTCTTCTCAATAATGATTCAAAATTCAAATATCAATTTTGTCCATACTTCAGATGTACCTAGGAGATTTCCCTTCATTGCTATGACAATTAAACAGTAGTCATTATGTCTTCAAGTGTTTCATGAATAAAGCCGGGTTTTATAAGCTATTTCAAAGTTGTAAAATATTCTGTAAAATTGGCAAAATCCTAAGGCGTTTTTGCTACTCTGTATGAAAACTATAATTTTATGAACAGAGAGATTGATATACTGTTTTTAAAATAAGTCACATCTCTGACACACATTAAATCTTTTATCAGAAGTGGAAATATTCTCATATTAAAAATCATAGAATGAATTATCAAAAGAAGAAAGGGCAATTAAAGAAAGGCAGCAGTGAGTGCTTCTATATTGTTTTCAATATTGAAATGAGATGGTATGATCATTAACAGGGAGCTAAGTCAAATAAGTTGAACAGTCTGCTAATTTTGCAGAATACCTTCCCAAGTTAGAAAAGGTTCACAAAAGTAGAATCAGTTCAGGAAACTTTTCAAACTGTATTAACTGATGTTTATCAGATATCCTGTTACTGATACATCACAAAACTGTAACTGTAGTTGCATCCATGTTATGTTGTGCTTTAAATACTGCAGCTGTTTGGAGTTCCTTCCAATCAAAAAGCCCTTTTACGTAAAAATTGCTAGATTTTTATTTTCTGTCAGCTCTTTTAGGAAACAGAACTCTTCTGCATTACTACACATCTCTAGAATACAGTGCAATTACTGCTTCTCCACAACTTTAAAAACATTAGCATTATAAACACAGGATTTCAATAAAATCCTCAAAGTTTACAGAAAACTTTCAAACAGAAGAGATGTTTGTTAAGAAATGTTCTCTTAAAAAAATGCGGCATTTCACAGGCAAATTGCCCTTAAAAAAACTTACAAAAAATGCACACATTTCTTGTTCCTTCTCTATGTTAATATCATTTTCAATCACTTGTAACTTTGCTTACATAATTCTTATCATTAAAGAAAACAGTCATTCAGCTAATCAGATTGGCTAGCAAAGATTTCACTTGCTTTGTTATTGATAACTATTTTTTAAAATCTCATATAATTAAAAACCATCTATTCATAAAAGGAGAAAAGCAGTCAAAGCCAAACAAACTCACAAAAACCAAAACAACAAAAAAACTAACAGAGGAGTCAGTAAATGCATGTACATGACTGAGGCAAGAGGGAAGCATTTTGTATAGGCTGCCTGAAGCTAGATGGTTATCTTGTATGTAATATTGATTAAAACCTTCTGTTGTGCTTTTCTTTTTTGATCCTTCAAATATATATGTACCTGTGTCTGGATATGTGTGGCTATTGTCTCTCTATTTTTTCAGCCCATCTTATAGCACATGTAATTTTTGGCCCTTCACAAATGCTCTTTGACTAGGTGAGGAAATCACCATTTTCCCCAGCTCAGTTTCTAATGGCTCCTAAAGAACTGGGCTCTACAGAGATGATGGTAAATAAACAGCAACAATTGGGCAGCTGTAACTGTGTGTCTTGTGTAAGCTTGTTCTTAGACTCAGCCATCAATCAGAAACACTGCAGTGATTTGCTAGTCACCTAGGAATAAAGCAGAAATATTTACTCAATTTTTTTTGAACCAGCTTGTCTCCCCTCGTTCTAAGAGATATTGTAGGCACACTGTCACAGATCTGGCCTTTACCAGAACTTCAGAACTAGCTCCCAATCCCTAATATATATTTTCTAAGAGGAAGGGCTTCCCAGACAAATTCCTAAACAACCTACTACATCCAGTGGGACTGCACTGCACCAGACAAATCAGCCGCTCTCTTGCAGGCTAAGAAAAGTGTCTATAAGGAAGTTGAGTCCTGCTGATAAATTATCCCCAGAGTAACAAAGTACTGGGTATATATTTTACTAGGGGATGAGCAGAAGGATAACATCTGGACTCACAGTCCCTCATGCTAAATCTGCCACATGTTCAATTCAAGTTACAATACCATAACAGTTAAATAGATTCCCATGACACAGATCCTAATGCAATCTAGAAAATTAAATAGCAATAATGCAATGGTGTTTATCTTTGACATAAAAAACACAATGAAGAAGAAAGACTACCTGAAAGACAGCATATAGTCAGCAGCTATTTGAGAAAGCAAAATAGTAAGCCACAGAGATCTCTGGGCTAGAAAAAGCTTAAAACCTTGATCAATATTGTGCACCAACAATGCAAACCACCTGCACATTCAAAGACCAGCCCTTCTTTTCACAGCACTATTCACAGCTTCAGGCTAATGGACATGAGGGAGTACAGGCCACACTAACTGAAATAACAGCATTAACTTGTTTCACACATCATACAGTTGCTAAGACAGAGGCTGCCTGTTGAAAACACAAACTCCCATGTTCCATGCTTTCATATGCAATCTACAGAGTTCTAACACAATGGACAAACATTTCTGGACAACATGGGAGCTTCTCAACTATGGCAGCAGCAGATAAGCAGCAGGAGTCTCACCTGATATCCTGCAATCAAGACCAGGCAGGATTCCAAGCCATGGGGGGACAGCAGGACTGATTGAGAAGTATGAGCTTGGAAAACAAAGTATATTGTGAAACCAATGTACACCAAATGGGCTTACTCATATCATGCAGTCAGAATGAATAACAGGTATCTTAGCACTCTCAGTTCTGTGAGCTTTTCTTAATGATTGTGTTGATAGACCACAGACACACACAGCTTTAGTTTTAATTTATCAAGAGTTGTACATGCAGATAGTCAATGTGACTGATGTAATATGAATCCTTTAGAGATTGCCTTATACCCCGCTTACAAGAAAAGAATTTTATTGAAATATGTTAATGTTACTTTTAGTTTATTTTATTTTAACCCAATTTATTTTGAAACAAAGATACTATTTCAGGGGGAGGGGGGAAGGAACAGAAAAAAGTACTGAGACACGAACTTTTGTCTTCATTTTTGGCATGAGGATAGCTCCCCACTCTCTTACCTTGGATTAGTGTCTTTTCCAAGTTCTTCCAGGTTCTGGAAGAACTCGGTTTCACCTGAGCCAGTGCTTCTACCATGTTCAGATATCTTTCAGACAATCTTTGGCTCCCAGAAGTCTTTGAAGACTTCATAGAGCATATAATTTATGAATGATTGTGTCTTGATGTCTTGAAAGAGATTCTCCCTTTGCCACCATGATTTAAGGGATCATCTTCAGAAGAAGAAAAAAAAAAGGACTGACAGTCTTAAAATAATAGCTTTGGGATTTAGCTCTACCTCCTTGTCAGCCTCCTATTAAGAGAGTGAGCTATATTTGCCCTGCAGAGCAAAAAACAGGATTTAAATAAGTTTTATTTCACAAACTAGTGGCTATTTCAGCAGATCTTTAAGTTTTGTAGTCACATGCATTTACCAACGATATTTAAGAAAGACAAATATGATGACAGGGTTGATTCAACAAAGTAAATACCATCTGGTAGCAGCACAGAGCAGGAATAGATGTATTCTGTATTAGTATATGCCCAGTGGTATCCTGTTGATCAACTTCTACCTGTATGTACCAAAAGCTGCCAACATGTTTCTGTTATGAACAGTCTCACCATTCAGACACCTACAGACTAGTAGATTTTATCACACCTCCAAGGCTTCATATCCAAACATGCTCATTGACAGCACCAGTTTCAGATACTTCAATTATATCCAAGCTTCTCTGCACATTCCTGCCCTTATGGAGTAGACCCACAGTCAAGTTAATTCTTCTTAATTCCTTTCAAGAGAGCAAATAGTTTCACTTGTTCCAGACTCATGAGGACAGAAAAAAGCCCAGCTTTACCTTGCTTAAACTCCCACTGGACTCAGAAAAATGTTATGGAGAAAGTTGGACACACCCATTATAAAGACTGTGGAATATTAGAATTACCATTACAGAAAAACTCTGGCACCCATGTACAGTTGAACCTGCAACTCCTACATCCATGGCAAGACATGTTTGCAGATCTCCCCTTCAGTTGAGTCTCTGTCTTAGTCATTTCTACTGTCCAGGTCACATGAGGGTGCACAAAAGCAAACTGATACTCCAGAGGGCCAGGACAGAAGCTGAAGTTGTGATACTCCTCTTTATCAGAAGAACTGACCATTGGTGAGGCAGAATCATTTCTGATCTCTCATAATAGTGTACTAGGGGGGCAAACCATCTTACTTCCCCTCACCCATGAGACTTCACCATTTGAACTACCTTGCAGACACCTGGCATGCATCACATCCCTTTTTAATCAATGTAGGACACAGAATGCGTGCATGACATATGCAGCCCTTAGGCCATTTCACGGTAATAGAGGAACTGATAGGAAAATAAGTAATCAGCTCCAGTTATACTTTGACAACAACTTCTAAATCTCACTTCATTAAATAACAGTTCTCTAGCAAAACCAGAAACATTAAAAAATAATTACAGTTTTAAAAGATGTTGACCTATATGCAAGCAAGAAACATCAGGAATGAGAAAGAGAAAGCATGTAGTTCTGCCTCTCTCAGATAAACACCACACCTGCTTTGCCGTTGTTGACAGCAGATAGCTGCGGGGCTCTTCCTGAGAGACATCCTGCATACCACAAAATAGGTGTAGAATATGAACTGTGACCCCATTCAGCTTTGATAGACTTGTCATTTCTCTCAAACTTTTCCATCCATCATGCACACTCTTTCTAATGTTTAACATAATTTTATGAAGATCCCTGGAGGAAATTTCATTGCATCTCTGTCACTGTCAGGTGGAAATAGTTTCTACATGTGATTAGTCCTATTTGTAACCTCCTAATTTCATTGGACACTTCTGGTTGCTTCTAACTTGCATGAAAAGAGTATGATTACCTGACATGCTTGTAAAATGAATCAACTTGGGAGTTTCCTCACACCCAATTGTGCTGAGAAGATGGGACAACAGTTTTAAAGCAATAATTTACTTTTGTAACAAGCAGAGATACTGTGTGACTTTTGGATTGCTCCTGTCATAATAAGCAATTCAGGCAGTAAAAGCTCTTTCTATTCTCTCATTGTTTAGGATGAGACCTACTAAAATAAAATTAAATATTGCCTGAGGCAGTTCCTGAGGTGACCTGATCTGAGATTTGAAGGAAGATGGTGTTCTTTTTGTTTTTTTCAGTCTTTAGATAAGACAGATTCATCAACTAACAAACACAGCTTCTCTGCAACATCTCCAACATAGTCAAAACCTAACTTAGAAATCTTGTCAAATGTAAACTAATACTAAACTCCTATGTGTCATTCCCTGCCTTAGACCAAAATACATAAACAAAAAATAGCAGATCAAAGTGGTCAGATCAAATTACATAAATTTCAGGGGAAAAAAATCTGACATTCTGGTTATTAACCCCAAGGGAATTTTAAGCTTTTATGAGGGTTTTCCAGTCATATCTGGAAAACAAAAGGAAGAAAAACTTTGCAAGGAAATGTATAGAGTCCACCCCTGCATATGACATGTATGACTGGCATGGGTAATCTTAAAAAAGAAGATGGCAATCTAGGAAATTTATTGCAGCTGATAGGTAATACTTCAAAGCCTCAGGAAGCCTACAGGAAGAAGACCTGTGTTTCTCGATAATGCTTGACACCTGTTTGAGTTTGTCAAGAGAACCTTTGGGCCAGGTTTCCCTGCTGCTATAGAAAAAGACAGCATGTTGAAGAGGTGGTGAATGTAGCAGCCAGAACAGCTCTCAGTTCTTTGATCTGCATTCACAGAATGGAAGCATCTTGCATCCAGATCCATCTTCTTTTCTGCTTCAAGAAAATGTAGGGAAAGACACTGGTTAGAGAAGCTTCTAGCTCCATGCTGACCTATGTGTAAAACTGGGAAGAGGCATCCTAAGGTTACCATTATTCATTTCAGGAAAGACTAGGCTGCATGGATTCGGGGTTCTTTTTCTTTAGGGGAGAAAGAGTTTTGCAGCATGAAAAGAAATGTATGCCCCAGCCTGGGACCCCCAGCTTTAGGGCAATGATAACATTGAAATACTAAGCTCTCACAAATCAGGAAATACCAAGCAGACGACACTTGGCCCTCTGCACTGTGCAGAGCCCTTTTGTCAGCAAGATGGCAAGGCTGGGGAATAGACAATTTTTCTGATCACTTCCTGTAGTGTTGAATTGATTGCCCCAATTATGTATATGAAAGTCTATACAACACAGCCAGCTTGGATGCTTTGTAGATGGTGCAAAGAACTGGACTGTGGCCACAACTGCCTGATGAACTCTACTATTTGTATATCCTCTGTAATTTGTGTTCAGCCTTGCCTGCAAGCAGCTGTCATTCAAGATTTACTCTTGTTTATTACTGATCTTGATAACGATGGTAGACCAAGAAGGCCAGCCAGGAAGGAGGTTCTTTTCCCCAAAACACTGTACAAACCGAAAGACCTTGCAGTCTATACATAGACAAGGCATGCAAACACTGGGGAATAAGATGTACTAAGGGAAGGAGAATACTGAAGACAAATCTGCAGAGACCAGAGAGAGCACAGTCACAACTGTCAGTCCGAAAGGATGTCAGCTTCCAGGTCCTCTAGGCTTTCTCATAATAGCAGGGTTTCAGCTTGCTGTTTCCTTTGGTTTCACCTCAATGCATGTACTGTGAACCCATGATTATCTCACCATCTCACCAGTCACTATCAAAACAGCAGTGCTGTGTCTACAGAGCTTCTTTAAGTTTGTCACCAGCCACAGAGATGCATAAAGTGATCTCTATCAGCCATTTAGTCTTGGTGTCAGATCTAGCTTTGCTATCTAGTAGGAAATACTTCAACTCCCTAACTGCCATACATCTCTCCTGCTCTTGTACCTAATGAATGTAAACACTGACACTTCATAAAAGCAGTACTTGATATCCAGTACATTCTGCACTGGAGAAAATTACTGCACTAGTTACAGACAAGTAGACATTTGAGCTCTGCTTTTTGCCATTTTTCCTTCAGAATGAAATCAATTATCTATGCATGAATATTGCCTTGTAATTTTATTGCAAATTAATGGAAGTCCATCACAAAGCAATGATAGAACTTTTGCTCTGGGAGTCATTCAGCACTTAAACAGAACAATTTACCAAATGAACACTTCTTTCAAAAAATCTTTCCCTTTCTTTTAGAAATGTTTTTTATTGAACGTTTCAAGAAGGAAACATGATGGAAAGATAAAACTTTCCGTTCAAAGTTCAGATTTGCAACTAAATCCATTTAGGCTGAAATCTATCAAAAATTTGGCATGCTTCAAAACTGCCTTCCCAGGAGGAGACAGTCTGAAATACAATCCCATTAAATACAGTGTGAAAAGTAAGTTGTCCACTTTGTTTTGTCTTGCTCACCAGAATTCATGTAATGAATGCTGTGAAAAGAAACAGTATGGATACCTGCAATGAAATTAACAGGCCACATGCTTCCTGCATACTGAACCCCTCCTGGTGTTCCACAGCCAAGAGCAGTTTATATATTAGGCCACATACTCCCTCTTGTCCACACCAGCCTGGTCTGAGTTCTTGCAAATGCTAATGTCAAGGCAAGCCATGTCATTAAAGACACTTTCTTTTTACAGAACTGCATTCTACCTTTCAATAGATTGTGTTGAGACTTTTTTCCATTTGGGATTTTTCCCATTTGAGTGCCTATCTGACGGGCAGCTGAATGGCAAGTGCTGAAAAATCAAGGTCCCCAGTTCTCTTCCTCTTCCCGTCCGGATAACTCCGCCGGGTAAGAAAACAAGGGCTTCCCCCTCCTTCCCACGGGAGACGGGGCAAGCCGCGCTGCTCTTGCACTCCCTCCCGTGGTGGATCCCTGAAGTGCCATGGAAGAAGACAGGTGAACTCTCAGCTACTGAGGATGCTGCCCAAGTGATGCCACCCCTCTGTATTTGCAAGGGAATGGACAGGGGAGAAAAGGATAAATATCTATACAGACACATATTCTTCCCCTTCCCCCCCTCCCCCCGCTTTTTATTTTGCATCACTGAAGTCTTCGATAGCTCTCTCCCAAAAATAAACCATTCTAGACACCAGAGTTAATTTAGTAAACAAATAAGCCTATGGTCAAGTCAAAGACTTATTTAGCTTCCTTGTTGCCCATCTTTTTGATTTCTGTACTCTCTTCTGGGGACAAAGGTATCTTTGAATATGTGCTATTCTCCACTGCAAGGTAGCATTTTTATTTCAGGACCAGGTTTTATTTATTTGATTTACCTTACAATGCTTGGGTCATCTTCACTGACACCCCTTTGTCTCCACTAAGTGGCATCAATATGGATTCTAAAGTGAAGGAGAACTGAATTAAAACACTGAGACTAAATGCATTAAATAATTCTTCACCTACGCAGAGGGACATGAGGACAAATACATTAACTGGGACAACTGAACCAGAGACAGTTGAAAAGTGGGTTCAAAGTGTCCTTCTCCTTTTAAGACCATTAGGTTAATCTCACAGTCCCAAGTAGGAATCCAGTGTATTTGGATGCCTATAGAAAGTCAGGATGAAGACAAATGCACTGAAATCAGCATGGCATGCACATATCAGCTTCACTGAGAAGAGATTCCCACAGTTTAGTATCGCTACATTTCTGAGATGCTGTCAATGCTATATTTCCACCGTATGTTTTCCAAGCAGACTCTAAGCTTAACCATTAGCAGTAATATGGCACTGTGAAGAGCAGCACCTAGCAAAGAAAGAGGTTTGAGAAGCAATTCTCTAGATTGCATGATCTAGATCCCAAACATCACATATTTTGTGCTCGTTTATACTTCAGGACACACAGTCTGATTTAACAGCATTTCTGTTCAAGTAAACATGATATGGTTAAAATATAGTTAAATAGTTTGTGTGTCCACCAAAATGTCACCATCTCTTCTACCCCTCTTTCAAAGAGACTCAGTGACAGACTTTTACTCAAACTAAACTCCGTCACACCTCTGCTTTACTCCAGATAAAAACAAGAGAAAGACAATGAAACGGAGTCATTGCTTTCCCATCCTGACATTCACAATGTCGAAAACCTGCACGTTTTCTCTGTACTGCTGCTTAGTACAGAGATTATAGTGGATCATAGTGAGTCCATCCTGATTACTGTTAAAATTCTTCTTTATCTGTCACTGCTTTAATTTCAAAAAAATGTACAGATCTCTCCTGAGCTTCTACACTGCTTATTCACTGAGAGTATTTTGCTTTAATTCTGAAAAAAACCCGATGTTGATAAACGCAGGATGTATCTAGTCCAAATAAAAAAACTGAGCACTTTATGGCAATAATTTTATCTTTAAAATTCTGTAAAATACAGCATGCAGCCATGACATAAATAAAGAGAGCATTCCAGAGCAATGGAATTTTTCTTTGTTTTCATGTAAGTACTCCTTAGGTGCTCTAGGACAAAGTCAAAGATTTATAGTATATGTATGACAGCTAATTTGTATGCAGTTTAAAAATGAACACCTAAGAGACAGGAGAGTATATTATTACATCCTCAGAACAAATTTAAGGTAACAAAAAAGAAAAGAAGATCTTTACTCAGTGACTCAGAAGATGACAGAACACACAGCCTAAAGAAATGAAAAAAAGCTAGGTTTTTGGATAGGTATGAGGTAAACATTCTTGAGTGAGTTTTCTAGCAGCACAGTGAGCAAGTCAGGGAGAGAGCTGGAAAGGATCGCCTTCAGGAAATGTTTTCTCTTTCCGTCTCAACAAGAATACTAGGTTGTGTTCTCTATTAGCCTGGATTTTCAACAGCTGATGAAACACTTAGTGGTCATTTTTAAAAGGTAATAAATTAGAAAGGGGAAAAAAATCACTGAAGGGCAGTTACTAACTCATCAAAGTAATTTATTCTGCATGGCCTGGCTAAAACTTCCATTTGGGAGACTGACACACAAATTTACTTCACGGTTTCTGTGGTAAGATGCGACACTACATTAACTTTGCTGCTTGATGACCACTGATAATTTGGCACAGCCATATTAAGAAACCCTCTAATACTAACCATTACAACACTGATCTAAAAACCAGTCCGTATGTTCTTGAATAGCTTTCACCCCCCCATAACCAAAGTTTGTATCCTTGTATCCCATGAACACCACCCCTACAGCAACAGCTGTAGTTCAGACCAATTCCCTCTGTACACAGGGTAGCTAGACAAAGATTGAAAACACGTAGGAAAAAAAATGTAGGTATTCATGCTACACCTTCTTTTCTCTGCTTAGTTTATTTGCCAATGTCTTGCTACATCTTCACTTGTGCCTCCTTTTCTTTTGGTGTAAACTATTCTGTGTAACATTAGCATACTGTAAATAGTATTTTTTTCCTGAAGCATTTCCTCTTTTCAGGCTCACCTCCAATGTTGCACTGCAAAGTGTTTTCTTTGCCACTGTAGATAATACTAAGGAAGTGATTAGCAATTAATAACCAGAAGTGGATAAAGAAATGTCAACAGAAGCATATCCCATGAGACTACATAGGGTGATTGGGACCAAAATGATTGCCAACATCAAAATTTTGTCGTAGAAGACAGTAGAGGGGCAGAGGAGGGGAGGGCAGTATTCAGTCAAAAGCTATTTTGACTATATAAATTCTGAAGAAGGTATTCCAAATTTTCATTGTGAAGTGGCTTTCATCATGAATCTATTAAGTCAACTCTTTAAAAATCTACCTGACAACACACTATTGAATCAACCAGAAAATTCAGACACATGCATTTTGATTCTAAAGAAAACAAAAAATGTTTGGAAGTCCCTGAGTCCTTTGCAAGTCATGACCTCTGCAGATCACCCCAGAACATCTGAATTTGTTCAAATAAAAAATGCCACTAATGAACCAAACTCAGACCTTCATTTGCTGTTCAAAAATAGGTCTCCAGTTCCAACTCTTTCTTACTCAGGTTTTAATTTTCAGGCGCCTCTGCACTTCCTGGTCTCAGGCCTGACAGGAAATGGAAGTACCAAAATACCATGAAAATGGCTGCACCTATGGTGAGGCTGGTCTGGCTGAAGAAATGGAAACATGAGCAAAGTCCAAGGCATGCCAGATCTTGAAAAGATCCAAGCCCAATTTCCAAACCAGCAGGGTTCAGATAGATTTTGGATTGCAGCTAAACTTTTGGAGGCTTCTCAAAATGAACCAAACCTTGAGGTTTTCCAACTGTCAAGGAATAAACACAGATATTCCTCAAGGTATTCAGCAGGCAACAGGAGACAGACAAAAGCATCAAAACTGGCCACCATATGCCTGATCTTTTTTTTGTTTCCTCTGTCCTGCTCTTCCCTACCCACTCACATTCATTTCTTCTCTCCACTTCTGGTTTTAAAATCTTATGGGTGTGCGGTCAACCTGCCATTTCCATTCATGTCTTCTGCATTATAAGATGCAGTTTATGTTGGCTGTATGCACAAAATGCACATCTGTCCCCTGATCAAAAGTTTGCTGACTTTTTCAGTAACAATTCCCACAGGTTTTGGTTTTCTTTAGTAAGAAGTATCTTGAGAGCTTATTGCAAGGAAGAATTGTTGAAAGTGTTTTATTTTCAGAGCTGATGTACCCTTGGTTGTACTAATGCCCAACTGCAGTAACAACGTTGTTAGGATCTGGAGCCACTTACAGTTTTATTTATGGTCTTGGTTTTTCAGTCACAGTTAAGAGTAACTTTTTCAAATGTTTTGGTTTGAAGGCGCCATCCAAATGGGTCCTTAACTTGGAAAGCTTTGTTTGTGTTTAGTTTTCCTTTACTGAACTACCTTAGTGGTCCATCTTATATTGGTGAGTGTTGTGGAAGCTATCCAGTGCATTAAATGCTATTGAATACTCACAAGGCATGTGCCAAGGGAGAAAAAGAAAACAATTATTCCCTGAAATATTCAGATTCTGATGAAAGGAACTATTAACAGGCAGAGGTGTTCATTTCCAGAAGTGATTTCAAGCAAACTTTTTTTCTTTGTAAGATCTATTGATTGTGTCGAGGGAAACACATGGTTCAGTAAGGCTTTGAAAGAATAAATAGTTTGTGGTATGTTATAAGTCATCAAGATTTTAAAATAAGAAACATTTGTGTCCTATTGTTTATGCAAGTACACCACACACACCACCACAACTGAGATAAAAGCTAAGCTGATGGTTTCAAAAGGGCAGCATAAACAATGCCAAAGTAAGTGTGTTGGTAAATGCAGTGATCATAAACATACTTAGTGGAGGAACAAAGTGAGTTTTCTTCAAAGCATTCTGTTTCAAAAGTACCTATATTCTGAATATGCCTAATTCTCCTAATACGATATGTCAACAAGGCTCAGCTCTCATTGGTTTCATACATCCAGAAAGAAAGGGTGCATCTCACAGAGCAGAATAAAAATACAGCATGACAAAAATGGTCCAATAATGTGTTACAAGAATTGCAGAGTATTACCTGGCTTTCCCTAAACAAAATAAAAGGACAAGACTACTTAAGGTATTTTCTGGAACATAAGATCAGCATTTGACACAAGGGGAGAAAAAAACAGGAGCAGCTGAACTGGCTACAGTCCCTCCAGATCTCATGGTTATGAGACAGTTCCCAGCCTACCTTTCCAGAATGAAAGCCATTGTTCTGTTGCCAATGTTTGTTCATTTGAAATAATAATAAATATAATACTAAATAATGTTCTCCTCCTGCATGCATCCCTGTGGCTCAGTTAGCAATTCATAACAGGAATATTAAGTTTCCCCTCATTTTGTCTATTATTGCAATATGGTCCTACTCAGGAGACGAGAGTCCAGGAACGACTTCAGCAAAGAGTAATTCTTGATGACAAGAGGCCAAACTCAAAGCAGCTTTGGGCTCTTTCTAACCCAATGAACGCACAGAAACTCTGAAACTCCTACACCCTGGTGCATCAGCCCACCTCTCATGTTCCTCCTCTACCCTGGCTCGCAGACAGGGAGCCAGGTGAGTTCTGACCAGGTCCTTAGTTTGGGCAGAGAGGGACATGTTACAACACTTACACTCACTGGATATAGCCATGAGGACCAGGGTACCTGAGTCTCAACTGCTTGTGCATTTCAACTACCTGTTGATAACTCTGACACATCTGCCTGCCAGAAATTGTCCTGATGGCTATTATCAAGGCTGTAGGAAACCATATGCTCATCTTTCCTTGCACATCTTTTCCTGTAGTCACATAAGACTGATAGGCAATCAGAAATCTCTTAGAGCTGTTATCTGTGTGAAAATTCCATAATTCCTTCCTCTTGGACTTTTGCAAAGCTTCCAGTATCTGAAAATCACATATTCACCTGGACTATGGACATGGGTGGTTGTTGCTGGGATTTCTGCCCAAGTGAAGTGTGAAAATATTATTCCTAATTAAATGGGAATACAGCTCTTTACTCAAAGTCTTCTCTGAAAGTAATACTTGATCTGCTTCTGGAGCTAGCCAGGACATAAAGTTAAAACAGCCCAAAAATCCGTTTAGACAGATGAAAAAGATAAAGACATACCTTCCCTCCCTGTCAAACCATCATTCAGTGTGTTGCTTAAAGCCCAGAGCTGTTCAACACCCAGGCAAAGAAAAAAAACTCTGATCCACGTAGTTACTTTTTGGAAAATGACACTAACTTCAGAGTTGCTTTTGCTAGAGGGAACTTTAATTTTATTATCATGTCTCTGCTAAGGTTCATCTAATGTCACATTTGCCACTGCAGTAAAGGAGACTGTGCCCTTGATATTGCCACTACTTGGCACACCTCTGACAGTGTGCTACCATCAAGGATGTGTACGAGCTCTCCATAATCATCCCATAGTTTTTATGAAACTCAGGTCCACAGTGAAATATGCTCTGTTCCCATTACCTCCAGTTATTTATGAAAATATCAGCCTTTATTTACTATTCTTCAAAGCACATATAAAATAAAATCTTCATCCGATTCGTAGAAAATTCTCAGCCATCACACACTGGCACAGCAGGTGAAAAAACTGCATACATTCACTTGGTCTTTCCACACAGCTCAGGCTTGTGGTTCCTTATAATTATGCAGATAGTATCCGTGACTATTTGAGAGAGGTTCATGTGGAAAGAGGTAATACAGTCTGTGAGCTAGATTACTACTGGAGTAAAGAATGATTCAGTGCTGTGGTATTTGTTGCTGTAATAGCACTGCTTTTTTGTTGTTTAAATAGGTAAGAACAGAAATAGCAGAAATAAACCTGCCTCACTCAGAGTTTAGTCTTGTGGGAATATGTAGAATGTATGTGTGCATCACTCTGTGTGTGTGCACACATAGTGTTTTCTTCCTATGGGTGTCTGCTTGTTCGTTACTCATTTTACAGAAGGAATTCTAATGTAGTCTAGTATTCATATGGGCAAACCATTTCTGTAAGAGCACAGGCAGTGGAAAAACTAGCATGGACTCACTACCTACAGTCCTCTACTGACAAAGCTAGCTACACTTACCAAAATGTTCAAGTTTAATTCAGTCTGAAAGTTTAAAGTCTTTAAAACCACTACCTTTTTGGTAGCAGTGGGTGGGGATTCCCCCAGGATTGACTTTTCTGGTCATAGTTCATAAAGATGCACACTACTACAAGGTACAGAAATGCGTAATATATGCTCTGGATGGGTAAAAGAAGGAGCAGAGGAACCTCAGACATCACTCATCTATGACATTTAATTTTTAAACAGTTTGCCGAAGCACCCTTGGACAGATTTTTCTTACCTTTTGTGAGGCAGACAACCTCGCACTGAATGAGTTATATTCAGCAGTGATTTATATACATATGTTAAAAGGCTTTGACATCATTTGGGTTATGCATCATCTAAAAATAATATAACAGTCACAATCACTCTTATTTTACATTTGGACAAACTAACTTTTGCTGGCATCTCCAGTTTACTTCCATGTTAATATTTAGAACTATTTTTCATGTACAGAAAAAAGAATAAAACACGTATTCTCTTGTAAATTCTGTTTCTACATTTGTGAAGGTGAATTTTAAAGCAAATTGTAATGTTAATCTGTAATTAGAGTAGTATATATCACCTGACAGTCTAAGGGTGCTTCAAATGAGGGTCTTAAAAAGTAAAACAGGAGAATCATTTGACTCTATATGTCCCTTTCAAATGCTACACACAATAAAATTCATGGAGCAAACTCACTCCTTTCAGGTTTCCAGTTAGCAGCTTCCAATCTACCAATCATTTAAGAAGGGGAAAAAAAAAACTAGACAAGAAGGCAAAAGTTTTTCTTAAGAATTTCAGGTATGAACAGCTCAGCCATCCCCCATTGCCATTTCTCCTTGAGCTGTCCCTATACCACCTTACTCAAAAAGAAAAGAAGAGAAAAAAAAAGGGGGGAAGGGGAAAGGTGACCCAACTCTTAGTATTTTACAAAAATTTTCTGAAAGACTAAGATAAAAATAGGGTCTCTTTCACTTTGCAACTGTCTGTAGCTTTAGCATAATAAACTCTAAGGGCACAGCCGTCACCAAAACACTTAAAAACAGCTTGAAAGAGGTACTTGCTGCCCGTTATGTTTACTCAAGCACTTGTTTAAAAACACATTTAAGGAAAATGTTTTTATTTCTACAGATTGCATTAATTATAGCTTTGCAAACACTGCAAGCTCTACAAGAAGACTGAACTGAGCTATTAGCTGCAAACCTCAGGTCTTGGCTAGAAAAGTGGTTATGGCTTATTTAGCAAGCCTAATGAATTGGCTCACCCATCTCTACGCAGAGTTCCATGTTTAGCATCGTGGAGCCTGGAATAACCAGAGAGGCTTGTTTCACGTCGCTTTATAATTAAAAATAAAGCAAAGTCGGTCAACCCAAGTCGGTCCAAAAGCAGACCTCACGGCAGCATTATTCCTCTTCGGGGAAAATAAAAGCATTAACACGGCTATTAACGCTGGACCGAAGCACTGCGGGAACTCACAGTAAACCTCCCCTTGGCCACCGCGGGCAGCCCCGGGCTGGCAGCGCCCGGCGGGGCGGCGGTGCCGGCTGCTCCCTGCGCTGCCGGACAAGCCGCGGCGGAGCTCCCGCCCCGGCCGGGCTCCATCCTCCCCCGGAGCAGGATGCAGCCCCCGGCCGGGCTCCATCCCCGCCCGGAGCAGGATGCAGCCCCCGGCCCGGCAGCCGTGGGGTGCCCCCTCGCCGCCCGGGCGGGCGCATCAGCCCGCTCAGGTGCGCCCCGGGCACCGAGCCGGGGGGCGCCCGGTGCCCACCGGCGGGGCGGCCTTACCGTGAGGGCGGAGAGCTTCTGTGCCGGCACGGCGGGGAGCAGCTCCGGCAGCAGCAGCAGCAGCAGCGGCGGCACCCACATCCTGAGGCGGCGGCGGGCACGCAGCGACTGCGGGGAGCGGAGGAGGGGGACTCTCCTTGGGATGTCGCTGCCCCCCCCCACCCTCCGATGCCTGCTTTGGCTCCTTTTCAATCGCTCCGGCTGGGAGGTCCCAGATCAGGTCCTCAGTTTTCTTTTTCCCCACCCCAGTCCTTAAAATTTGGGGACGGGTGTGTAACTGAGGGCGGCGGTTCCTCCGTTTCTGTGTCCCTCCCTCGCTCCTCGGGAGTCAGCGCCGGCTCGGAGATGCTCCCCAGTCTCTCCTCGCTCGGCGCCCTCCCACTGCCGGGGGAATCTGCCGGACGCCGCCGCCTCCCCCGGGGCGCCGCGCCTGCCTCCGCCTCGGGCGGGCTGCTGTCTCGCCCTAGGGATCCCTTTCTCTCCCTTCCAGCCCCGACTCCTCTGTGGCAGGGGAAGCGGGAGGAAACGATTGGGACGGGAAAGGAGGACCCACCACCAACACCGGGAGCACGCGTGTGAAGGAACTGCCGCGGCTAAGGAGGCTGGCGGTGTGGACCTCACCGAGCTGCTCTGCCCCTTTTCCTCTTATCCTGCCCTCTCCCCAGCCCGGCCTCCGCTTTCTCCTCCCAGACCCACAGGTCCTCGCCGATTAACCCTCCCCGGTGTTCTCGGGGCGACGCCTCTTGCTTACCTCGCAGGATTCATTCCCCCCACCCCCGCCTCATGCGAAATTAACATGTACAAATACCGGCAGCCCCTGGTGGTCCCGACCCCCAACCCCGGTGAGCCTCGAGCTCCTCCCGGAGCGCCCCTGCCTTGGCCCCGCCGCGCCGCCCGCCGAGCACCGCACGGGGCGGGAGCCAGGGACGTGGCATCCAAGTTTCTGGCTGGGGCAAAAGCCAGGCGGCAGCTCCCCGTGGGGCAGCCGGGAGTGGCTGGGGGCTGCCCGGCGCTCCGGCACGGCGGGGAGCGGGCACTGCTGGCCCCGGTCGGGTACCCCGGTGAGGTGCCGGTGGCTGCGGGGCTGCCGCTACGCGTGCAGTCAGTGCCAGGTGAAACTTCCATCTCACACGTCTGCGCTTCTCGTGTTCACCTCTTAGGAGACACATAGAGGTACATGAGTGTTTCCTTACTGTGAAGGATCTCCTCGTCCCGGCTGTCCGAAAGAAATCCTTTCACTGCAATTCTGTCACGGGAGTCCCCCGCTCCTTCCCAGGGAGCCGCGGCTCACTGCCAGCCTGCAGAGATCTCCACACTTAAGTGGTACTACCAGGAACGCTGAGGCTATCAGGGCTTGCTTTATGTGTGTGTTTGTGGGAGAAGACCCTGTCACGAAAGGGCTTTAGGGGGGCTGCAAAGTAGCATGCTCCTAGCACACAAGTGACATTTCATCAAACATTCAGATCTGACATCCTTGTAGGCTTGGGGATAGTCCTGTACACACAGGAATTGGTCTCAGTGATCTGCGGTTTCCTACGAACTCTACATATTCTGTGATCCTGTGATTCTGTGATTGTCACACATGGCTCAGCCAGGGCTCAGGATAGAGCATGCTCTCTGGAGCAGTAGCTGCATGCATGCTGCATGCAACCAACGTGAAGAGAAGTAGGTATTCATTACAGAGAGACTCAAGTGCCCTACTTGAGACACCTGCTGCTGACTTTTCCAGATCTTACAATGTTCAGTGCATGCAGCCAACATACTAGTCACAGTACCTCCAGGTCTCAGCACCCAGTCAGAAGAACTTGAAAAGGACCATTTTCAAAAGGTTTTGTTCTATATGATGCAATTATCAAAAAAGTATTTGCACACATCTGTGTGTGCATAGCCTGTAATACATCCTGGGCTTTTTAAATGGGACAGAGAAAATAAAGCTATCATATGGTATTGCCCAGACCAGAGCACGTTTGAGGCCCTTCACTGCACCAGACCTCTCTCAGTCCCCAACTAGCAGCATCTCACATAGAGATAGCACATTGCCAGTTCCTGCAGTAGGCAGTGCAGTACATTTTGCCAGCCTGGGCTTCATAGCCCTTTCCTCTCAGCTGAGTGAAACTTGGCAATGTTGATGTCTCTGTCAGAAGCAGAAGGAGCTTTTTTTCTTGTGACCATGACTCTAAGCTCTTTCATACCTCAAAGTTATTCAGCATATGTACAGGGTCCTGTTTCTCCCATCGAGATTCTCATTCTCATTACCTTGTCAATACAGTCAGTCTCACCTCCCTAGAATCATCTTTCCAGTCTTCTTCCATCTTCTTCAGTCCATACCAGCCTGTTTCCCAGTTCAGGTCCCATCTCCTTCACCACGAGCCCATGCCTGCTTTCCCCTCTGCCATGTGCTTTGTAGCTTGCTGGCCCTGCAGTCCCTTTGCCTTCAGCTCAGTATCCTGTACACTGCTGTCATGTAGCTGGGCAAAAGCAATTCATGGCCAACAGTCCCTTTGCACTTGCTTTATCTGTCAAGACCTAATAAATGACACAGCAATCTGGATTTGACATTGCAGGAAAAAAAATCCATGCCCAGAATTGATGAGAAATATATCTCATAAAAATAAGCTGCAGGTCTTTGAGGGTTTATAACTTACTTGAATTTGAGCGGATTTCCACAGAGCTGGTGACAGCCAAAAGGCCAAAACTCTGCTAAAAGGCAAGTCTAGAATCCAGAAACTGTTGGCATTATGGGTTTAAAATAACAATGCTTTGCCAAATTATACACTATTATTGTCTCTACTCTCATTTTCTCAGCTTTTTTTTTCCCAAAAGAAACTTGAAAATGCCACTTAAAATTTCTTCTTTCCTTTCTTTGCCCTCCATCCCAGAAGATAATTCAGTGAAAGTAGGTATTTTTAGAGGAAAAGGGGAGATCAAGTGATAAAAACCTGGCAAGGTTTAAGCAATTGAAAGTAGTGTTTTATAATATAAAAGACAGAGTGATTTTAACAGGCAGAGCTTCCAGCACCACCATCGTGGCAAGAAATGAACCTGCCTCCAAGAACTTCCCATCTGATTAGATAAGGGATATAAAAAGTGAAAGAAAAGGTTTTCCTTGTTATAGCCAGACAAGGACTGTGAGAGAGTCACATTAATATTCCTTACCAGTTGTTGATCTCCCATTTAAAAAGGAGACTTCCAGGACTAGGTCCCCTCACAACAATACATTTTGAGTGTTTCCTCTGTATAAATGCCACGGAAGGAAAATTTTGGTCTATGTTACATGCTGTAGTTTGTCAGTGGTGGGTTTATCCTGAGCTCAGCCCTCAGCCCCCATAGCTAGACAGGTTCTGAGTCATGTGTTGGGGTCAGTTATGACCTAGCTACCACCTCACACCAGGACCGTGTCCAGACTTGATCTGTGCTACATTATGGCTTGTACACAACTTTCCTGAGGTCCTACACTTCCACTCTCATAATGAGATCTACATATTCTTCTCTTCCCCTGACTCATTCTAGAGTTGTTGAGGAAAGCAACTTATGTTGCTTAGATGAGGGAGCCTTATGAAACAATCCTATATCATTTAACAGCAGTGGATCCAAACACAGAAGAAACATTAAGCAGAATTAACTAGAGTATTAATGCTCTCTTAGGTTTCAATATAGTACTGTAATGACAGAGATGGACCACTAGATCCAAGCTGAGTTACTTGGTGGGCATATGTAAGCATTCAGGAGTTTGCTTCTCACAGCAGGATCAGCTGTAGTTTGGCAGAGGATAATGCAGTTCTTAGATAGAGATTCTTTTTCCCCCTGTGAATTTCTGGCACCTCCTTACCAAGCAGATTCTCTGCTTTCACCTGCTTTTCATTTACTGCTTCTCAAGAAGAAAATGCATTCTGCAGCCTCACTTGAGGTCTACCAAACACTTGATTAATTTTTAAGTTTGGGAAAAAAGTGCAAAAAAATATTATAATATTATAATAATATTATAATAATAACAACTCAAGCAGTTGTTGTAATACTTAGAGAATACACAGGCACTTAGAGGCATGCAAACAAGTACAGAACAGTTTTTTCTATGCTGTGTGACTAGGACCTATGTTTCTCTCCTAGGTTTCTCCGTTACTGAACACCATGAAATCCCAGTCAGCAACAGAGACTGGTTGCCCCTGTAGTAAATAATAACAAAATAGTAGTAATTAATTTTTCTCTACTTGCAAAGCATTATCACTTAGCTTCTTTTAAACAAATATACTAAATCAAACCTATTTGACATCAAGGGCAAGTCTCCAATGTATTTAAAATGAACATGAATTAAAAGTTCACAAATAGACACCTGAGAAACTCCAGTCCTACTTGTGATTTCATTGATCTGTATTCATGAGTTTTCATACTTGATATAGGTGATATCCTATATATGCCATATGTTTAGTTTAAAGGAACAATAAAATCCTCTGCGGTCTTACTTTGTGTTTGCTGTGAATAGTAGGGAAAATGGACTCCAAGAGAAAAGGAGAAGTTTGTGGGACTTCTCAAAAAAGTTAAAAATTGTTCATTCATTGTTTAATTTTTATATGTTTGTGGGTACCAGGGGCTGAAATCTGCTTTTTGAGAGCTACACAGGCAAGCCAAACCCTCATCCCAAAACACCAAGGCCCACAGATTATTTGATCATTAAAAATGAAATCATCAAACCAACCTTTTAGAGAGGAGACAGAATGTGGAAGTTAGGTAAAAATTGCAGATGAACAGACTAGCATGTGGCTGGTTGTCCTTGAGAAAACAGCTTTGAAAAGCGTCATCTTTCTGTTAAACTTTCTAGTTTCAACATGTTGCATTTCTCATTATTAGAGCTTACTCTGGGGAGTTTTATCACACCTTAGTGAGCAGTCAGTATGAGGAAGAGGCCTTAAACCTCTTCAGGGCAACAACAGTTAAAAAAAAAAAAAAGTACAGTACTAGTACCTTTCCCACCTGCCACAGACACAGATGCTTTCCCCATCACCCAATGCCAGCACACTCTTCAGACTTCTCAAAAGGTTGCTTGTTACAATCCAGAGAGAGGCATTGCTGCTGCCTCACTCACTCACTCACTCACTCACTCACTCACTCACTCACTCACTCACTCAGTAACTCGTTTACTCACCTTACATTAAATCTCCCTCTTGGATCACCAGCTCTGTGGCCAGGGCTGCTTCTCTTTCTCTCAAGTGTAGTCTGGGATGGTGTGGTTGGGATCAGGACCAAACCCTGAAAAATCACCTAGCTGCTGAGATAAAGGAGCACCTGGGTTGGCAAGAAGGATGTGAACATCAACAGAGACAAGAATGAAAAATGGAAAAAAACCTAGCCTTTTGGAAGTGTTGCTGACAAACCCAGTCTGCTGTTTGATTGTCTGGAAACAACCATGGGATTCTGCAGGATTCTTGGAAACAAATCATTGTATGGAGAATGTCAGCAGGAGAAGCTCTGTCTGGGGAGGGATAAATTCATCTCCTATGCTTGCATCTAGATTTGCACCAACCATGAAAATCATATAGGAGAAAAGCTATTACATGAAGTGAAATACTGACTGTAAAATGCTTTTCTAAAAGCTGACATACATGACATAGGATGCAGAAGAAAATAAGAACACAGAATAATACCAGAAGGTCTAAGTCATAAAACAGCTTCAAAATCATTTGGTACAGAAGTAGCATATGTTTCTCTCATATTATTATTATTCCTTTTCCTTGGACAGACGTATTTTGCTATCACTACCTGTTTGCTATATGGCTCATCATCTTTTGGAGAACATTTTTTATATTTGCAAATAAAAGAAGGAGCAAGAAGTTTTGTGAAAGTATAGGGAATGTTCTTACTGGGAAGATCCTGAACAGCTCTCAGAGATGTGCTACTTCAGCGTCCCATATGCACTGCTTCTCAGAAGAATAGGAAGAGGTCCTATTGTTCCAATCCTAAGAGGTTAAATGGAAATACTTTCACAGGAAAAGCATGATATTTTAGCAGTGGAAATTTCATGCATCTGTGGGCACAAGGTGTTTGTGAAGTCTTCACCACACCAAGCAATCTCAGCCCAGATGCAAAGGTCCAAATGGGCCCAGAGCCACAGCCACACCATCATCACTGATGAATGGATAGGATGGACGTGAAGTTGCCTGAGCATGCAGGACAGCCATCCTTGTCCCTTCCCACACTGTTCCTGCTTCCTGTATAAACAGAGGGCTTCCTTCTTCAGGGCTATTACTGTGGCACCTTGCAGAGAGATTAATACCTTCTAAGAAATTAGGAAGTAGAAAGCAAACAGGCATAACTGAGTTGTTCCTTATCCCTTCTCCCCTTCCCTCCTACCCCTTGCTTATAATGGGCACACAGGGAAGAAAAGTGTATTTTCTCCTTTCTGCCCTCAAAGACAGTCCAAGGAAAGACAGAACAAATCTTCTGTGCTAAGTGGGAAAACAGAACTCATGACTACAAACAACAGTCTCATCTGCAGGGGTGAATTAATGGAAAGTAAGCAAGAGTGTGGAGAGGGCCCCACAACTGGGGGAGAGCAGGAACAGCTACCCAAACAGGTCTTATGGGGGATTCAGATCTGCAGCAGATTCCCACAGCCAGTTTTTGAATGCTCCTGAGGGTATGCAGAGTAGCAGGCACTTCTGGTGGGAAAGCGGCACTATCAGCATGCTGTGATCTGTGCAAAAATTGCTACACTTGACCTAGCCAAATTCTGCTTTGCAATGGGTAGAAATAGCCTTTAGTCTGCTGATAGTCATCTTTTCTTACCAAACTTCCTTGAAAAGGAGTAAAAAATTGACCAATAATGCAAGAAGCTCAGTTAAACCTTAAAGGAAAAAAAATCCCCCTGCATTTTGGGGAAAATGCCCATTTCTTTTCATGGTTTTGATTTTCATTGACTATTTTTGTCTAGCTAGTAACTACAGGTACACTCTCATAGTCATGCTGTCAGCAGTAAAACAGTAGGTTAACATGGTAATGGACATGACTACCTCTCATCTTTTAATTGATTTTTTTTCCTTTAGGATTTATTCAGTATTTCAGAAGCTGTGATTTTCACAGACTTCCCATTGCCTTAGCAAAAGCCACTAGTTGCACCTCCTGCCATCAATTTGTTTGATTTTACTTCTGCTGACTACTAAACTAATTAACAACCATACATTTTGGAGAACATGTTGGAGAGTGCCAAGGTTTCTTCAAAACCCTTAAAAAATCCTGTAATGTCAAGAACTCATTTGGGCATGTGTTACTTTACCACTTTAGAGAAAAGACAATATTATTTTTTTGTTTTAAATTGAGGCAAAAAGCAACAAGTTTTATGGGTTTTGGCAGACTGGTCTTTGTTGCTAGCATTTCCCCTTAGGCTGAGTTAGTGGTGAGCTGCTGGCTCTGCAAGTCTCTGGGGCACACCGAGCTAAAGTGTAAAGAGCGTGGCAAAGAGACAAATTCATAGCAAGAATTAAGTGGAAACATCACAAACAATTGAATAAGGACCTATCTGCTTAGACAAACAACCTACCAAGGCTTTTTCAGTTTAGGGCTGACATTAGACAAAAAGTTCATGTCTCAGAGCTGAAGAAAACCTTTCTTTCTCTTTGTGGTTTTAAATTGCTGACAGACTCCATAAACATTAATCCATAAGGTGTTTAAAATCTTGTGTCTCAGCAAAGATTTGTGCAGGTTCTGTGGTTTGTATTTATTTCTGTGGAGTGACTATGGCATGAGAAAAAAATTCTTGCTTTTGAAGTGTAAACACTGGCCTACTTGAGAGACAGAGATAGGAATTACACTAAATATTTAGTAAATGATTGGTTTCCACTGGGAGAGCAAAGTATTTTGCATTGGAACAGATACAGAAAAAAAGTAGGGAAAGAAAATCCAGTAGTTTCATAACTATTTTTCTAAGAAAGAATGTGAAACAGTATCTGTAACTGGCACCTTATAACCCTTAGGTCATTTGGCCTTTCCTGAGCTCACAAGAGTGGATCAGAAGTTCTTCAGCGAAGCACAACGTGAATGTGCTTGTGTCAATACGTACCAACTTTTAAAAAGCTATGCTTTTCGCAGGGGGAATGTCAGTTGCAACAATATCCTTGTCAGAAAAGATTCCTTGGGCCCCCAGCAAGCGCTTCTGCTGAAAACCAGAGAACGCTGTCCCCGAGGCTAGCCAAAACACTGCTGTTTGAGATGTCCAGAGATACAGAACAGCCCTCTTCGAGCTCCAGTGTTGCCTGAATGACACTCAGCTCTCCTACCTCCCATCCTAGCCACCAGCTGACTGAACTGTTCTAGAGCAGTTCTTGGGCAGTCAGCAGGGCCAGGACTGGGGAGGAGTTTTCACTAGGAAAGGGATTAAGATTTGACGTAGCTGGTTTGAGTGGAGTGGGGATGGGGATGCACACCTTTGTTTCCTGTGTGCCAGGTGAGCATCTAACATGGACTCCCTGCTTGGTTTCTCAGAAGAAGTTTTTGCTAGTATTCTGCCTCAGGAGAAAAAAAAAAAAAAAAAAAAAAAAAAAGGCACTTTGCAGCTTGCAGCCCTACTGGTGAAAACTGCTCAGGTTGCCAGGATGTGTTATTTCATCCTTGGAACCAGTGCACTGTCAGGAGTTGCACCACCCCTCCGGGGTTTATTGATATAAAAATTCCAGCACAGCTATACTTGCAAGCTCCTTCTAGTGTACACTATGCCTGTGAAAAAGAGTATTTGAGAACTTTTGGCATTAACAGATTATTTCTTTTTAACACATTTTTACAGAAATGTGGGATAAACAGTAAAAATAAGTTAGGCTAACAAATTCAGTGCCTAAGCAAATATTATAGGGTGCTTTGTTAGACTAGGGCTGACACTGGAGTTAGGGAAGAAAAACAAACAACAATGCTACTTTTCTTTGAGATTTGTCTATGTCCAGTCCTATTAGCTACAACTAAAATGTAAATGTCATCTCAAAAAAAAAAAAAAAAAGAAAAAAAACCACAAAAAAAAACCCAACCAAAAAACCAAAAAAAAAAAAACACAAAAAAAACCAAGCCATGTACTGTCCTTAATTCCCGTAAATCATGTTGACTTCAGTTGCATTCCTCTGGTGTAACTGAGAGCAGAATTTGGCCAAGAAGTATTGGTACTGCTCTTTTGCCCACAGGTTTTACATATTTCATGTGGAGAGGTCTAATTCAATATCAGATAGACCATCATCTGCCAGCTTGGCAGTCAGCATAGGTCTTCAAGGCCAGACTTGGTATTGCTGATCTCAGAACAACAAATCAGAGGGAGAATGTACAAGAATAATCTGAAGAGAGCAACAGAGGGCAGGTCTGGCTTTCCAGTTCTTGTTATGACAGGTCTTGTCTATATAAATGTCTCCTGGCAGCATGGTCACTTTGCCTTCAGCCTGAGAAACTATGTTCGCCCCATGGTTTGGTACATCAGTGCCTAGTTCACACCATTAGGATGGGTCCAGAGAGTAAACTTGTGTCCAGGAATATCTCCTGTCTTTGAGACATCATTTGTTCCCTAGCCATTGTAAAACTTTTTCTTTTTCTCTCCTACACAGCTCCGAGCTTTTGCTTTTTCTCGATGGTGCCTTCCTCTGGTTGGGAGGCAGGATTTGTCTTTTCTCTCTGAGAAGCCTCACTGCTACAGGTGCCATTACAAATATTTTGTTTCTTCATTTTCAGTAACCTGGAGAGTGAAAGAATCTGAGGTAGTGTTGAACACTATTTTGCAAATACTCTGGAACGTATGTCCAGCTTGGCACTGAGCTTAGTCATCCCAGTTGTCAGGAGAGCTGAAAGTCTTTTTCTCTCTCAAAGATGAAATCTGAATATCTGCCAGCTCCCTGTAATTACAAGCTCCAAAGAGTGTCTACTCCGGTGTAACTAGAGCTCTATGGGTTTTGGCATTTCATGTATCAATTACCACTTAGTGCTACATCACCAGGCCAAGATGGGAATTTCCTTTGTGGGGAGACCTCTTTTATTAATAAAATGCGAACCACATTTGTTCTCCAATATCAATCTCAGCTGGCTACTTTCCTTTTGTCCCCTAATACAGAGCTTCAATCAAATGCTCCCAGGGAGTATCCCTTATCCCTTTGCCCGCATTCAATTTTGCATCAGTATACACAAACAATTTTTTTTTTTTTCTGGGCTAATAATTCCCACTCCAAAGCAATAAATAGGCTTTCTGAACAGCCTGTTAGGGTCACTATGGGTTGAAACACGGTTCAGGCTCCTGGAATTTGCCATGTCTGTCCATGACTACCAGTTCCTCAAAGTCACACCTGACAATACAGTCACACCTACTGCATGTGGCAGTAAGATTGGAGGGGATGCCTGACTGCTGACTGGGAATGTCACTGGCTGCAGGCTGAACCTGAATCACTACAAATTTTCCAAAACCTGATGAGAAGCTGTTAAACACTTGCCAGTGCTGAATGTTTTCCTCTCTACACCTAGTTCTGCACCATACAGGTGGTGGCAACCAAAACAGCTTTATATTGGAGTGCCGGTGACATAGATCTTCAGATTGTGTCAGAAAATTGATTCCCCAGGTATGATGGGGGAACTCTGACTTTCATGGACCCTTCGTGGAAGAGTCCTCAAAGGTTTGTATAATGCAGGTAATTACTGCCCTTCATGTATTCACCTTTCTCCATTTCTGCCCCTATCAGGTATGGATCCACTGCTGGAAGACATGTCTTTTCCTGCCTGTGACTGAAATGTTATTACAAAAGATTAAGAGAGAGGAAGATTATGAAGAATATTTTGCCAGGCATCTACTTATCCCCAGGAGGAATCTCAGGGAGGGTTCTGCCTCACTAGAGGCTTACATTGGAGCGGTGACTGCTGCAGACAAGGGAAATATGTTTTAATTTTTTTACTTTCTTGGTGGAAATGTTGTGGAATAAAGAATTGCTGGAAAGTGAAGGGGAAAGCAATACAGCAGCTATTACAAAACCATCTGACCGCCCACATCCTTGTGCACATGGGGACCTTTGCTTAGCTCCTGTTCGTTATTTTTTCTTTCAGGGTAAAGCTAAAGGAGAGAAAAGTGAAAAAAATAAACCAACAATGTAAAAGGAGAGCTGAGAGTGAGCAGATGTTCTTTCCCCAAGTAAGTGACCGATTCTGTTCAGTGAGCAGCAGACTCTGCCTCTCGCCTCAATTCTGCAGCTGAAACACCCTGTGTCTGGTAAGCTGTGAGCTCCAGACACAGCTTTCCCTGCTGCCAGTGCATGCACCACAGGACCCACCTCTCCAGTGTTCCTGGTGGTAGGCGATGCAGTCGATCTCCCACCACAACTCTTCTGTGCCTCTGAGCCTCTCTCCAGTACCTGGGTGGTGATATTCACAGGGCATTTAGGACAACAATCACTCCAAGCCTCTAGTGCTCTGTTAGCTTCAGCTGGAGTTATTCAGCAGGGATCAGAGAGATTGAAAGGGCTGAGAAATACGGTAATATTATATCAATCGTGTTTCCTTATGATTAACTTCAAGAATTGTATTCAAATAAGCCAAAAGCATGGAGAAACAGCCTTCATGTGTCTGCCGCTTGCCAGTTAGAAATCTCTGCATGCAGTGATTTATAGTTTATTGCCAACTGTACTGTCATTGAAACTTGAAATTATTTTACACCAGAAGTTTTTTGCAGAACTTGAAAACATTTGGTTTTGGTCTGATGGGACTTCTGAATCTTTTGGAGGGTTGTTGGCTTTGCTTTTTGTTCTTTGCTTCAGAATTGCAAGCTCCATGCTTTCCATTAACATCCCTCACCTCATGTTCTCACCATTTATGAAAATATAATTTTCCATGTTTATAAGCTTCTTTTTTTTTTTAATGAACCATAATCAGAAAGGATTTCTGTGGCCTTCAAGGTGTCAGCCTATGTGGGTTTTGGGTCTCTCTACTGCAGCCTGAGGTCCCCAGCTAATTTTGAACAGTTGAAACTTAGAAGGAAAGTGCAATTAAGTTTTAGTTGGTTTGGGTTTTGAAGCAATCACAGATAAGCTCAAAAAAATAGTAAGGTAATTCCTTCTTTGGCTGTTCAAAGAAGGCAAACTTTTAATCACGTTGTACACTCACAGCTTCAGTGTCTATCCATGAGATTACCTATGTGGATTTGTCCAAAAAAAAAAAAAAAAAAAAGCTTCAGAAAACTTACATTAACATCTTAGAATATAACAGAAAATTGAGTTGTATGCATGTATATGATATTACTTGGACTGTGCTTTGCAAATCAAGGTAATTTGCGCCTTGACGAGGTTTTATATGACTGACTATACCTGCAAATGGTAACTTTTGGCATAATACAATAATCCTTTGGCTATTAAGCCTCTGGACCCAAAACCCCCAAAACAAAACAATGCCATATGATGATAATTTTTACTATGAAAACAGGAATATTTTTAAAGTTGGAAGATAGGCACCAAATGTAGCATGAAAGAACCTTTCTTCCAGGAAAAGTTGATCACCACTAGCTTCATCACAAGAAAAAGTATTTTCTTGTTACTACTGTAACATAGAAAACCATTTTGCTTTCTACATTATTTGTAGTTCAGTCACTCATGATAATCCATGATGAAGTTTCTTCTGATAAGAGTTAGCAAAAATAACAATTCTTAGAAGCATAAACATACATTTCCTATAAAATATATTCCATTTTCAGGAATAAAACCAAAAAACATGACTCTCTTGAAATTACATTTTTTGTTGTTTGTTTCAAACCCAGAATCCCCCAGGAAATTTCAGTGGAGTCAAAAAATTTGCAGCAAAATGTTTGATTTGGTCAAAAAGGCACTTCAAGATTAGATTAAACTATTTCAAGCAGTTTTACTGCAGACTCTAAATTGTGTCTTTAATCCAATAAAAACTCCATTTAATGAAATCCATCTGCAAGTCGTATCATTGTTACTCCTCACCCCATTCCTATTGCTGCTTGAAGCTTCTTTGTATTGGCAATGACTATGAGTGGCCATCGGTTTCCAGCAGAAGCCTGGTAGCTAAAACATTGGCCCAACTATTGGAACTTTTTGCTCCTTGCTGCCTCTCACATTGGCTCATGATACATAGCTGAGCCAGTCGTGGTCACTGTGCAGCTCATTTCGCCCATCTGATAAGAGGATATTGTATCTGCCTGCCAGGTGTGTTGTAGGGACACAGTACTTAATGTTTGCAAAGAGCTACTGTGGTACTTGAATAGAAATCCTGCAGAAGGGCAAAATTTCACAATGGAGTTGCAGCAGAGACTCATGTAACCACACTTCATGCTTCTCTAGTCTGAAACGTTTTCCTCAGGCTTCAGTAAAATGCAGTGATGGCTAAACTAATTTAAAATATCTCAGTCTTTGTTTCCACCCTGGCGCTACGTCTCACAGTCCACTTACTTGTGCTACGATCTGTTGATGGGACCACACTGTCCTTATCAGTACATTGACCTGACTGAGAAATTACATTGGTGAGGAGAAACTTATTTTTAACTAGATAAGTTTCCTGATCTGCTTTCAGCATCTTCCAGAAAAATTCAGAGTGGAACAAGTAACAGGGCAGTAAATGGCAGTACACAGGTAGGTACAAGCAGATGAAATGGGCAGGAGTCCTTAAACTGAGTTCACCAGCAAACCCCACCACTGAACTGTGCCTAAGAGAGGCCCTCCCTCCATGCTTGGTGCTCCAAAGTAGTGACTCCCAGCATACTAATAAAATGTCACATTGCAAAATATGCAGGAAGGATGGGAGAAAGGAGTTAGAGCAATTCCCTCAGTGTAGCTGGGAACCTAGAGGCACTAGAAGTAAGTCCCACTAAAAGTGGATAGGGCAGCAGTAATAAAGTAAATCTAGGTGCAAATGTCCTGCATCTCAGTTAGAAAGCTCATTCTCCTTCCCATGCTGCAGTACACATTTTAGATACCTTTCCAATTATTTTCACTCTTTCTGCATCTAAAACACAGCTTTCACTCCATTTTAACTGAAATTTCCCAGGAGTGAAGTGCTGCAGGTACCCTGGAGGAAACTGGCTTATGAAGATTGGGGAGTCATGTATGGCACAGGAATATGAAACAAAGGCAGGGCAATTTAATTGGAAAAAAATTTCTGTTCGTGTGCACTTAACCTCCCACAATGAAAAGGAGGAGTCTTTGAAACAATTATCCCCATATTTGTTGCCATTATTACAGAACGCACACATTAAAAAAATCCATGAGAACAGTTGAGAGTAGATTCTTGGTGAGCATGCCATTACTGTGTGAAGGGAGCTTAAAATGTGTTCCTGAGGCACTCTCTGGAAGAGTGAGGATCTGGCCTGCATGCCTTTTCAAAGATACTCCTCCAAACTTTTCTAAAAAAGTTCTTGGTGTTGCTGGAGATCTTAAGAAACAGATTTTATCTTTCAATTTTCTGTATTTGAATTTTTCTGAAAGTTATTTTTTAATATTTATTTTCAAAATTTTCTTTAAATTCAGATCTCCACATGTCTGAAGAGGTGACTTTAGGGTCACTTCTGTGTGTTTTAGTGTTTATGCATATTTGTCTACCTCTCAACAGCATTTTCCAAGAGTTTTTTAAATAGAGAAGGGCTCATGTGGCAGCAGCATAAGGCAATTGTCCTCTTTTTCCTTATCCCATCCCTCAAGTGAAAAGAAAAAAAAATACTCAAAGAAACAAATGTGAAATTCTTCATCATCACTACAATATGCTGTTGACAAGGAGATGTACTCTTCTTGGGGAAGGGGAGTGCCTTCCCCTGACAACAAAATGACAGCTCTAATTATCCCATATATTTGCGATTTACTTTGGAAACTTATTTTGACACATGCAGTGTCAGAAATTGGAATAGCTTAAGGGAGAAAGAAAACCTGTCACAGATGTGAGTGGCAGAGTAAAAACAAAAGACTCTGAATTTCCTCTTTGCCACCACAGTTCTCTGGGTTGCCATTTTTTTTTTTCATAGCAAACTAGGGAAGAAAAAATTCCTGAAAGCAAAGCTTTATCAGTTGTGATAACATCTGACAAACTGTACAGATCTTCCCCTCTCCTTTCCTCTCTCTTTTGCAAAGGCTGAGGCTAAGGCTAAGAACAGAGTAGCAGGTCATTGACCTATTAGCCTCTGCGATCATTTTACCCCAGGCCCTGAATGATGTCTGCAGACAGGTCCACTGGGAAAGAGAGGCAATAAGGTCACCACCTCCCCATTTCCTTTTCACTGCTATCTCTGCAGCAGCAGCTTCTCTGGGCTTGACTTCTCCATGAGTAATTGATGTGTTGAAAGTTAAGCATGTGCTTAAGTGTTTTGCTGGAGTGGGGCCAGCATGTGCAGCACCTGGAAAGGTCTAGTTCCAGGCAAAGGAGAGGCTGGCTCAGGGCATCTGCCCGTGTCTCCCCATGAAGCTGCTTAGAAGGTGGGCTTGAAAACCACCATTTAACTTGGGCTTCTTGCTGCCCGTCCAAGGAGCTCTATACTACCAATGAAAAATCTGAAAAAAAACAAACTCTTAAAATATAACATGATAAATTATTTTCTCTGTAATGTCTTAAAGAAATGAGACATTTGTCATGATCTGCATATATCTGGTTGTATCTCACCACTCCTCCTGCCCTATCTCTTTTGAATCCATTCATCAATTTGATAGAGTAAAAGCAATCACTAAGAAAATTAGGATCCTCCACACTTCATTAAAGTAGATGACCAGAAATATATGCAAAGACAGAGGAATATCCAAGGGATGCTTCAACTGCTGAAATATCAGAATCATCTTCAATGATAAGACACATTATTGGTAAGCCAGCTAGCCTTAGTGCTTCCAGAACAACTTCTAAGTATTTTGTGTATTTAATTCAAGTGCATTATAAAATAACCTTACTCCTAAAACTGGGACTCGAGGCCTGGGGTTGGGGGTGGGGCAAAACTAGGAAAAAGGTACCTCCTTGATTCCACCGGGCTCCTGACAAAGCTGAAAAGAACCACTGATATTAATAATCAAAGCAAACCAAGGGGGGAAAAGTACATAAATTTTTCCTGTTTGACCACTACTCAACAATATTCTACAAACAAGGGCAATTCTTTGCATTATGGTAATTGAACAGCTTTTCTGAATTTGAGTACTGATTATATACAAATTTTGTGTTAAGGAAACAAACCAACTGAAAGATATCACATACCATAAGCATTTAAATCAAATGCTCTTCTCGGAGGCTGAAAAACATTAAGAAGAGTAGAAGAAAGATTGATGGTACTTCTACTGTAAAGCAGACTTGAAAACAGCTTCACTGATCTGTTAATTATGGAAATTGCTATGCAATACAAATTCCTTGACGCTGCTGAAAAGGAAAAAAAAAGGAAAAAATGAAGTGTTTTAAACCTCTTTGAACAGATCAAATGCAAACTCAAAGTCTGTGTTACTTGAGAAATTGATTATCAAGTACTTACATTGTTCTCATATTCTCTCTTGTTGGACCCTTCCAGTTACAGCCACTAGCAGCATCACCGTGTTTGGATATGTTTCTGTAAAGTGTCAAAAACAAGGCTTCAAAGGCCCTGGAAGGTTCTGAGTGCTCTTGCAGACACCAAGTGCAGTCCAAGAGCCAGTACTGTCTTTAGCAACATTTGTGTAACATTACCTGTACCAAACAATGGGGATTCATTCAGGCACTTACTTGATCTGTGGAGCAAAAAGTGAGAATAGAAAGCTGCAGTTTTCTAAGGTTTGCTGAACACAAAGCATGTTTGAAATAAACTGTAACCTGTAGTTGGTGATATTACTTTTAATTGCAGATATACTGAAGTGAGCAGCTACTTCTCTTCCTCTTGAAAGGGAGACAGAAATGGAAGCAAAAAAAAATAGTGTTTTCTTTTAATATTACTTTTGCATTCCTACTATATAGATAAGCCAAGCTTGGACTTTGATTTCGTGTCTAGGAGTCAAGGGAAACAGAGTTCTAAGGTAGATATGGGCTTGATCCAAAGTCCACTGAAGTCAATGGCAGCATTTCCACTGCCCATGGTGAATTTCAGATCAGGTGGCATAGCTGTAAATAAGAAGATTCACTTGAAGATGAAATTGAATATTCACGTGAAGTAAGTAAGCACAAAAGGAGCAGGCGAAACTATACTACATTATCATTACCTCATAAAGTATTAACAGAAACTTGCACTTTTAAAAGCAATGGGGTTTTTTTTTCTGGCTTTTCCCACTGTGTTGTGCTGCTCTGCAGAGTACACATGGCACACTGCAGTGATTATGTGTCTAAGCCTCTGGTACCACTCACTGACTGATAAAGGGGTCAGAGGGGGAGTCTGAGTGATGATAGTGGAGAGAAATGTTCCAGAAGAAGACTTACAAAGGGCTATGAACTGTGGAAATTCACTCTCTCTCTGTCACCAGCTATTAGCAGGGCCATTAATAACACAACTTTCAATGCATAGGTGCATTATGTGTTGTCATGCTCTAGTAATAGACCTTCTATAGGACAGACTGATTGATGTCTTTATACTATAGGATAGTAACAGACCTGTACTAACTTTGCTCTTCCCTTCACTCTGATTTGTACATGGGAAAGATGTAGTTCACACACACTTTTCAGAGGTTTTTTAACTCTTTTATGCACCACTCTTTCATATTGTTTGGGGCAAGTGCTGTACCCAGTGATTTTAACACTCCTGCTTTCAATGTTAACATACTAAATGTTCTCCACTTAGGAATTTGTAAACACTTGCTGTTGGGTTACTTTATTTTGAAACTGAGTCGTCTGATACTATTTCTATTCTCAATTGCATTATTTATGTCCCTGTAAAAAATTGTATAATTTGTGCTTACACACACAGTGGACACTTCTCAATATGTTGGTGATATTTCAGTTCAAGGCTTGCCAATAGGCCAATTTCAAGCTTCACAGATGAACACCAACTTTTGAAACTTTAAAGCTTAGATTGTGTGAACTGGCAACACTATGAGTGTTGACCTGGATAGAAAATTGCTGTCAGAATCATGTGAACCTTTAAAACATCTTTTTATTCATTATTTATTTTGGTTCATAATTCAATGCATGTCCTGTTCACAGATTATAGTCCATTATTTAACCAAAGCAGGCACTTTTTCTTATCATTGTAATGCCTTTTTTTTATGGCTTTTAAGAGGTTGGATGAGAAGTATGTTCTCTTCATAAGAGAAAATTGTTATTTGGCCTCTAGAAAGAGAAATAAGCAAATTGGAATGGAGCAATGATAAAATGCAAATTTGTGGTTGAAACACAGAGGTGTTTGGCATATTTGTACATCTAGTGAACTCAGCAGAAAATCAACCAGTCTTTAAAAACACTGATGGCATTCCTATTTCTGTCCTGCAGATTCTAATGTTGATAACCTGAGATGAAATATGAAGATCCAATGAAACCCGTGAGGATATATTACAGTTCTGTGACTAACTTAAATGAGATCTTATTCTTTGTGGGCATGTACCAGTGCATTAATCTATTTCAAATTCCAGAAAATCAGAGCTGAGAAAATAATCCAAGAATTTTCTATAACTGCAATTAAATATATATGCTTTTGCCATTTTCTATTTCCCTTTGACATTTCAATCTTTCTTTATACGTTGAAGTGATTGCATTTCACTGGCATGAGTATCAGAGAAAAGGAATTAGTAAAGCTTGTTGAGTATTCTCTCATGAGACTACTCCAAAAAATGTCTGTGCAACAGTTCTTGCAGGAAATGCTTTCCTGTTTATCAAACCCAGATAACACCAATGATATCATATGATGCCAGAAGCCTGTCACAACCAGACTCAAGCTTTGCAGATAAGCAATTTATGGAATACAACTTTTGAAGCAAGTATATTTGGGGGAAAGTATCTGTTTGAAAACTTTAATATTCCTGTGAATTGTCTAAGAATCAGAGAAGATGTCCAGGTCAATAAATACTTTATATTTTGAATTAATATCAGGGGTCTAAAAACAGAGTGGCAGAGGAAACATTCAATGGGAATTTTTTTCAGAGCCTTTCCATGATGCTTGTACAGGCATGCCTGGAGCACATGTCTGAACTTACTGTCACTATAGTTTCAAACTATCATAAACTCTGGGAGTATCATGTTTGGACATGGCAGAGGCATGGGGTTGACCCAGCAAGACAAGGCTGCAGATTTTCTGTGACTAAAAACAGAGGAATAGCATTTACAACAAATGAAGCTTTTGTGTTTCTTAGGGAGGAGTAGGATTTGCTGAATAAGGGAAGCTAAACATTTCCTGTAATATTTTCATTAGATGTCTTGTTGACCAAGAATCTCAGAAGAAACCTTCCATGTACTATTTTAAATGGATCTAAGCAAGCAAGACCAATATATAGGCCTGTGACCTAATGGGTAGACAAAAAAAAAAAAACAGCGATGTCTCTAGAAGGAGGTGTCTCCTAAGAGGAAGTCAATGGAAAGATGGCACACATATGTGCTTGTGTGTGCTCCTTTTGGGTTCTCTAGCACCTCTTCATTATGAAAAGCCACAGAGAAGAATATGCTGATATAGCAATTTTATTTTATCTTATATTTATGTTAGCTTATACGCTTAATACTAATGACAGTGTCTATTTTTCTTGGGAAAGTTAGCATGGCAGAGTCTCTTCATTCATAGAAGTGCAGCCATTAGAACACAGAACCGCAGCTGTCTCACTGCACTTGATCTAGATCTTCTCTTCTTAGCTGCTGTGCTGTATGCTATTGCAAAGGAGTAGGTTAAATACAGTACATGATAGTGCTTAAGTAACTGCTGCCCAAGGGCTAGAAAGAGACTATACTTCATGATTGCTACTTTATAGTCAAAATCAAACCCCACATTTTGAGTCATATGATCCTCCTACCTAATAAGAAAGAAGAGAGCTCTGTTGTGCTCCAAGCTAGAGGAAAGAAGACAAATATTTTCCCTCTTATCCTGGAAGAGTACATAGTGTCTTTCCACACGCTCTCTTTAACTTTTGCTGTTCACCTTTTGGTCCCTAAGCTTATTATAACAGCTCAATGCTTCTTATGAAATCACTGTCTTATGTCTTCTGTTTGTCTGGGCCTGTGTAATGTCAGATGCATTGACACTGACTTTCAGGCTGGCCAGGGTGAAATCAAATCACAGCTTTCTCAAGCTACTAGCTCAGACACTCTGGCTTACATTGCTGCCATTAAATAACCGTTCTTTGTGAAGTCGCTAGTTCAGTACCAGTGGCTGGGGAAAATCAAAACAAAATAACACTAAGTCCTGTGGTTGTGGAATGACATCACATGTGTTTGGTGTCACACTGGGTATGTTAAGTCACATTTTGTTTCCATTCAAGTGGCTTCTTTGGCAGTCAGGATGTGCTGATGTGCTGTTGGAAATGATTGTTCAAGAGAAGTCTGTGGGGATTACATTAATGAGTGATTCAGCAAGACTCAAACATTTACAGAATTGGCCCTGGTGAAGGAGAGCTTATGTTTAAGGAGTGAAGAAAAATGAGGAAAGAACATGAAGTTTATGGAAAAAATGTGAACATGACCAGAGGAAAGACAACAAGCAGAGAAGGGTGGAAATACAGGAAAGAAATGAGAAGAAAGGAGAATGATGGGATGGCACCAAATACACCAAGAGTATGAGGACTGACACAGAAGCAACAGATCTGGCTATCACTGAGCTTGTCAGAAGAAAGCAGCATACCCCTATTCTATAGTAAGAATGTCAGCAGGAGAATGAAGAAAAATGCTGTTTCAAGTTGTCTGTGAGATATTGATTTTACTCAGGGAACTGGACCCTGATTGTAGGCCTTGACATAAAATAACACAATCTAATATGAAAAACATTGGTTTAAGCTAAATTCATGTTAACTATATGAACTTCTCTCTCAGTAATTATGCACACAGTTGTTAAACCCTAAAAAAATTCCAACTACTCTAAAATTTCCAGTTTGTCTCCATTCACCCATAATTTTTTGTGGGTTTTTTTTAGAACATCAGTAAGGAAAATGCATCACCTGATATTAGCTGTGTGTCATAGATCTTGTTATTCACAGCTTATGAAAAATTGCCTGTCATCTGCCAGCTTACCTCAGTTATTGGTCTGGACACCTACAGAGTTGATAGATTGTCCTGTTGGCAGCCCATGTGGCACGTAAGTGCCTCTCATCAGGCTTGACTGAGGAGATCTGCATTTATCAGTCTGCAGCTCTTTAACCTGCTAACACCCATTCTTAACAGGATAATTTTACACTTTAAGTAACTGGGTGAAAAAATACAAAGTTTCTAAACTAAACTAGAGAAAATTTGGTAGGCCACCATGAGGTCACATTCTTTTCTTAGAGTGCTTTGATCCTACTACAACATCTTTGAACTCATTGTTTTTTCTCCTCTGCAGAGGTTTAAACCAGAATCCCAACTTCTCTGTCTTTTCTCTGTAACATAACCTATGAACTTAGGAATTAGAAATGGAAAAAACTTTCTAAATCACAGCAGAGTGGAGATGGGAAGGGGAGCTCTACACGTCTCTAATTCAGACCCCGTACTCAAAACAGGGTCAAGAGCAACTCACTCAGCACCTCAAATCTGTGTCCTTTCCTTGCAACTGCAAAATGCACAGCCCAATCCTTTGATTCACCTCTGCAAGGAAATTTTGTGGATGCATAATTATCCACCCATTTCAGTGGAAAGTAATCCTAGCAGTGGGTGGTTGCAGAACTCAGGTTTGAGCTCACTGCTGGGAGAAAGTGTGACGGATACCAAACTGCCTCCCAATATCCCCCTCTTTCTTTGCAGGAGTTCAGCAGGGATAGTCTTTTACCTGTCATTCTTAGTACGAACATCTGAGCATGAAAATGCCTCCTACCTACTCAGCAGTAGGATGCCTGTCTACCTCCAAATATCATTTCCTCCATCATTCTGCCAGTATCCCAGCTTGTTGATTTTTTGGGCAGGATGCATGGTTCATCTGTTTGCTCAGGCCTTTGACTGAGAACATAGCGGTGAACACGTCTAGTTTATCCCAGAGGGGACTCTGAGCTGAGTTGACACAGATAAATAAGCTGTCTGTTTTATTTGTAAATTTCTAATGGTAGCCAGAGGCTGTCTGGACACATTTAATAAATTAAAAATAAATAATAATTAAAAAGTAAATAAAAATCTACTACATTTCATTTTAACTTAATTGGCATAGGAAGAACTCACAAGGGAGCTATGTAAGATTTTATGGGGGGTTATTTTGACAGAAACCAACATTTCCCTAAAGACAGAAAAAAATCCAAACCCATTGCCAGAACTTCATTTCTCATTCATGCTGCTCTTCTACATTACAAATCAGCAAAAGATAAAATCCAGACATAAAGAAACACAAGGATTCATTTGCTCTGAGTATAAATTTGTATTTCTTACTTGTCACTCTCATTTTTCCAAATCACAATGTCTGCAATTATTTTAGAATACATTTAGAATGAAAAAGTAGAGGAAATAAGAATATTTAGGATGCTGAGGAAAAAAGTTAAAAATTTTAAGAAAGATGAGTGAACAAGGAAATTCGAGGTGTTGAAGAGGTACAGCTGTTTCTCTATAGGCTTGTTTGTGGTTAGTATGCTCTGTACTTACGTAATAGTGTTCTTTCATTTCTTGTGTCCCACTTGTCTTAAGTTATATTGGTTGTGTTATATCACAGTTATCCAAAAGTGCTGCTAATTAAGGAAATAGCATTGACCAATTTCAGTACAGCAGACCTTTTCAAGATGGAAGTCTTCAGATGAAACAAGATGAATGGTCTATCACTGTATGTTAAAAAATTAAAAGCAATTTACTGCACAAATCATCAGTTTTCCTTCTGAATAAAAGATGCTATTCACATAAAAATCACATATTTATACTTATATCAGTATCTATAACATGATTGTCTTTTTCTTGTATTTCTTTGCCACCATCAAAATCAACTTTTTCTGAAATGCAAAAAAATTACTTCTTCCCTGGTGGTGTCTGGTACCCTTAGGATTTTGCCTTTTCCTTGGGCTACAGTGACACCTACCGCTCACAACCTTAAGGCGAGAGCAGCCGGTGCTTTTGGTTTGTCAGGTTTCAAATATTTTCTCATTATTACAGAACGTCAAACAACAGTGTCAAGGTCATTAATGAAGTCACACCACTTTATTTATAGTGTTCTGGATCTGCGGGGGGCTGGGAAGTCCCTCTAGTGTAAACATTTGTATGACTGTCTCTGCTGAGGCAGTGGTGCTCAAAGGCAAGACAGGGGCAACAGCAGCTTTGTCACACGGCTGGGATGTCCTCACGTCTCAGCTGAGCATGAAAGCAACATTTGGGTTCCTGTCTTAGGGAGGCTCTTCAAACACCATTACCAAGGTCCAGCCTTCCAAATGGCTAGGTATTAAGCCCTGAATGCAGAGCTTACAATGTCCAAAGGCTGCCACACCTGAAGGAGTAGCCAATCTTTAATAAAAAATAAAAATTAAAAATTAAAAAAAAAATTGGAGTATCTCTAATTCAATTTACCATGCCGTTTACAAAGTAGTAGCCCCAGTGGCATTCACTACATTCTTGGTCATGACTTTGCTGCCACTGTATATGTCAGACACTGGCAGGACACCACTAACCAGCTGATCTCTTCTATTTTGCGTCTTTGTAAGTTTGCAACCACAGCTCTCAGTGCAGTAAAACCAATGTTTTCACCTCTCCAGCCCAAAGCATATATTTCTGCAATTTCCCTTTTGTCTGTCTCCACCATACAATGCTGTATAACTTACTAGAAATCTGCTCAGAGCAGTCAAAAACCAGCAAAACTCTTCCAAAAAACTCAAAAACAAAATCAGGACCCATACCTTGCCCCCTTCATTTCCTGCTATTATCAGCTGGCTGGTATCCTAAAGATAAGGAAGGCAGAAGTGTATCATGTCTACAAAATCATATAATCACAGATATCCCATAGAAACCATCTTCCATCTGACAGAGCTGGAAAGTCACCCTCCAGGGGGACTCCTGATGGGACTGCATGCATTTACCTCACCAAGCTCTGCTTATTTTCCTTCCATAGAAAAAAAAAATCTCAGCGCAACATGTTGTCTCCAATAGTTACGTGCCATTTCTTCTGATTCTTTTGGTTTTTTGGATCTACAATCACTTCCTTCCCACAAAAGTCCCCCAAAGTGTTGTTCCTTAATCAGCAATTTTTGATATATAGTAATATATAGAAACTGGGTAGTATGCCTTCAAATAGATTGGGAACCTAGTATCAGCTCTTTGCATTGCCTGCCCACACTTCACAGAAGCAACCATGCTTGTCTGTTGCCAGACATGTTTTGTAAATCTCGCCTGTGCTCAGACCATTTGCTCACACTCCTACCACTCTGAGAAGGGCACACCCTGACCCACATCCAAAACAGAATTTAGCCCTTCAGGAGGGTTTCTTTGGCCCCGCACTCCTTGATCACTGGCTCCCGAAAGCCGTTGTGCATTTGTAATCACCTTCTTCTCTCAGCTAGTTTGAGATGGTGCCATTTACCATTGGTGAGACTGAGAATGACCGGGGGGGATGTTGGCCCCTCATGGCAATTATGGAGTGTCAGAAGGGCCCTGGGGGCCATCCACCACTGCCATGATACTTCTGGTCCTGGCTGTAAGACCTGTCACCCGCACTACCCATCCCCCCACCACACAAGTGCAGAGATGTATTTGAATTCAGACAGAAATACCCACTGCTCTGCCCCACCACTTTTCATCCTTGCAGCAAGGGTAAAATTGAACACAGCTGTGTGAAGCAGACAGATACTCCACATATTTCCCCTTCAACTGATAAAGCATCTCAATACATCCATGGGACCTCTCCTTCCAATGCAGGAAGACCTACACATCTGTTCTTAGGTGGTTTATACTGTTTCAGGTGGGTGTCAAAAGTTTAAAAACAAATTTGAAAGTCTTTTTACTATTGTGACACTTCTGAAAAAAAAAAAAAATCTGTTTCTTTTTAACAGCCTCAAAGCTCAGCCTAGGAACTGGAAACCAAGCTGCATTCCCCTGAGCTTGGGATGATTGTCTTAAATGTTTGGCAGGGTACTTGCTGCTTTTGTTAACCTCTACTGCTCAGTGCCCAGTTGCCTCCAGGCATCTCCAGGCAACAGCAAGGATTGTACAGGTGTGATAAGACAAAGCTTTTAATAAGGATCAGCACCAGTTGCTTCACCAAAGTCATGTAAACTACTAAATTGTGGCACTGTGAAATTTAGGACACCCTGAATGAGGTCCCCAAGCCGTATTAGAGGGACACTTTTCTTCCAGCCACCCCTGTTCCTGAGCATGGCAGGGTCAGGAGGGACTGACATGTAGCTGGAAGATGCGCCCAGCCTAGTCAGTCAGCAGACCAGAACCCAGACACCTGCATCAGAAATCCCAGCTGGAAATGCTGGCAGCTGTGTGATCTGAAAACAGCAGAAAGATCCTATTTACTTTCCATGTTGCCCATGAAGAGATGGAGATGTTCTAAAATTTGATTCTACTAACCTAGGGAAGCAAAAATGATAGTGAGCCACATGGCTATGACAATCCTCACAGAAATTCCCTTTTCCAGAAAACCCTGCTTCCTTTCTGAAAAGATTTCAGCTCTCATTCTCAACAATAGTGATGCTTCTAATTCCAGTGGTTGTGGAGAAAAGCTATAAATATATTTTAAGTGTGTCCTGCAGGATCAAATACTGGAAGGCAAAAGATTCAAATAACCTTTTAAAAATAAGGATACAGTCTTTAAAACAATCTCCTTTTTGAAGCCTGAATAATGAATTACATGAATCTATGCTTTGTGTTACTGGAATTGTCAAGTGCTATTAGATACTTATAAGAAGAAAATCTGAGAAGAAATGCATTTCCCTTCTCATCTTATTGCTGTAGAGCACAACATCTCTTTGTAACCTTGAACTGTTGTTTGCCACCTCCTCCAAATTAGAAACAGTAGTTCCACAAAATGGTGTTATGGAAAATAAGATATGGACAGGTTTAATGCTTGACTTACTTGGGTTCTGTTTCCCTCTGGGGCATAAAATATTTTTGTTTCCTAGGGGTTAAACTGTTTATCTTTCCTGTGCCAGCCTCCCTACCCATAAATTGTGGATAAGAATGCATCAGTGTTGTGAATGTTCCAGCCTAAACTACTATTCTATGATTTACAGAACTCCATGAAATCTTCCTTGAGCACCACAGATGTTCAAATTGGTGTAAAATACGTGAAACATTTTTCATACATTTGGCAGCATTGTTGTAGGTTGTCATGCTTTGACTTTAAAGGGCTTCAATTGAGCTGTGGCAAGGACTTGTCACACATCTGGAGATGCAACAACATCCATGATGTACTTTCTCAGCTCTTGGCTGAATGGGCTGTACAAATGGCAGGCTCCATCTACAGGGTGAGAGCCACCAGCTGTCAATGGTACAAGTCTGACTTGGAGAAAACTCATTTTGCCCCAACAAAACCCCTGGTTTAGGTATTTGGGATTTATAAAGCACTGCATTTTCTGTTAATTAATGGTACATAAGATAATCAGATGTGCACACAATTTTTTCTCACATGTTCCTTCTGTACATCCATACTTGCACACACATGTACGAGATTAAAAATTCAGACTTATCATGGTTGAAATTTTACATTTTCCATTGCCAACAGAATCAGTTATTCTTGGTGACAATAATAGCACAGAAGAATCTTCTTGGTCCTTTTGGCACAGCCAATCCTGCCCACATGTTGGACTGTGATGCAGAAGACAATGGGAGAATTTATCCAAAAGGCTCTCCAACATTTCTTTTTGCAGAGTACCCAAAAGTGTGAGCAATTAAGTGTCTGCTCATAGCTGTCTTGGAGAAAGAAAAGGAAAAAAAAATGAAAAAAGGCATGTGAATACTTAGGAAGGTTAGTAAAAATAGTACAATCTGAGATTGCTACCCTTGTCAAAACTTCAAAGGGAAAATGTACTCCTTATTTCTTTTTTCCTTGTAAGGCTATTAAAGCTGCCTGATTGTTTATCAAGATGTATCTAACAAGTCTTTTCATAGTTATGTGACTCCTTGACACAGAACATTTATCATGCCACTTTTTATTTTTTACATTTTTAACATTTTATATTTCTTACTCTTGCACTAAATGAAGAAAGAAGTGTTTGTTCCCTTTGGAAGGTACCATCTGGTTTGAGTTTAGTCATGAGGGGGTGAAGAAGGACTAGTCTCCAGTGCAACAGTAGAGAAGGAGCTCAGAGTACCAGTATGGAACACGTCTGTCCATTCAAAGACACCGACCGACTTCTTCAGCCTCATCCAAATACAGCTCACACCTGGACAAAAGGCGCTGCTGGGCTCCGCATCGCCACTCCTGCCAGTCTGGCTCTGGAAAGCAGTCAGTCACTTCTGCCCTCTGCTGTCCTTTCTGAAACTTTGCAGCAAACTACTTAGGAGCACAATATATGTCTAGAAAGCATTGACACATGTGCAGGTTATTTTGCAATTGCTAGAGCACAGAGAAGACAAGCCTTTACTGAAATCAAAATTCCAGCAGGTAATCAAAGGATCTGGAAGTGATACTAAGGGCCTCTGCCTCTCCCTTTTGAAACTAATACAGATCCCTGAGACACAAATGGGTGTTGTCTATTGGTAGAGTAGAAACAATATATACACTATTGCCTGACTGGGAGTTTGGCTAGCTATTTCTGTGGGCATGTTTCCCCAGTGTATTTGTGCCCTCATTACCATCAATGCTGGTGGAAGTTGTATATTCACAGCACAGCTGAAAAGCCTTTTACTTTTCTGTGTTTTGTCTAATTTAAGAAAGTACTAAATATTTTTTTTCTGCAAATTATTAATAGGAAATATCTGTTCTCATTACTGAGTTCAATAGGGCTGACTTTTTAAAAAACAGTCAAATATTCTGGAGAGGATATATTTCCCTCTGTTTTTCCAATAATTCATACAACTGTCCCATTTAGTTTATGGAACCCTTTTAGTTTCATCTCTATAAAATTCTAGGAGCACCTTGTATATTCAGTGACTACTATCATCTTTTAAAATTGGGATAAAATGAAAACTGCATTGCCTAAATATTCTAACCATATTTGGCAATAAATAGATCTATTAATACTATGAAAATTCTCATCCGATAAATTTAATTATAACACCAACAAAACAAAACCCACACAGAAAAATGGTAAGGATACAATCTCAAAGGTATTTTTGCAACTAGTTTAAAAATGTTACTACCACAGTCCTTCTGGATAGAGACGACATAGTGTTGTTATTCTATCTCTGCTTGTGGGGGATTCCAGAAAAGGTTAAAACAGTCATATGCAGCTAGAAGAACTTCCCAGACTTCTGATTCCCACTGGGAGTCCCTTCAATTGCATAAAATGAAGTTATCAAACTGCCTACAGCATAAATTCCAGCACAATTCAACATCTTGACAAATATTGTTCAGTGATATTCAGGAAGATATACATCCTGGGATGAGTTATCTTACCCATAGCATAGTGATGCTATAGCAGAAGAGATTTTCTGTGTCTAAGTCAGAGAGCAAGCCCTTTCTTTCAGAATACACTGCCTCTAAGGTCCTCATGTCCCCTGTTAGCTAGTGATGTGGGCACATACGACAAGCAGATTTTCAGAGACTGTACAGATTAAATGTCCCAAAAGTAGAAAGAAACTCAGACAAACTAAAGTCTGACAATACACACACATCTGGATGTACCCTTCATGTTTTCAAGGATGATTTACCAGGGTGGCTTTGCAGTGGTGCAAAAACTGCTAATTTCAAAAGAAAGGGTCTTGAGGTAATATGTTCCAGCTGATTCTTCAGCTGAGTTTACTTGTCTGATAGTCTTTTTGTTCCACATATGTGTATATGTATATCACACAGGCTGAACTGCGTGTCTTCTCATGCAGCTGGAAACCATTGTTGACCATCTGCTGAAGTCTAAAGGGTGTTTCACCTGCTCCTTTCTTCCTTTCAAAATAGCAGAAAACTAGGCAAGAACTTTCTAATGGTAAGTTGAAAATATCTTGTGGATGTTGGTGAAAAAGTGACTCTGCACTGCTGGAGAAAGGTTCATATTGAGAATAAACACACAAATAACAAGATTTACTCTACGTGATGTGTTCTCAAAGATAAGTGGCTTTAAAAGGCACATAGGAAGATGGATAAAAAAAAAAGATATGGGAGGTGGAGCCTTTACAGCTAGGTACAGCTTGGACATCTGGTCTCCTGATAACAAAATCCCTAGTGATCTGTTTTCTTCTAAATGTGGGGCCTGACTGCTTTCCCTTTCACCTCAATAATTTAAACCCACTCTCTTCAGAGTCAATCATTCCTAGTGGGATGATGATAGGGTGAGCCCAGTGCTCGTACTGGACACACTTTGACACAATTCATTCTCATCTTCATCTGCAGCTGCAAGATGACAAATATAAACACAGTTGCTGTAGTACCAGTGGAGACCTGAAGTTAATTAAATTCATCCAAATTCAGACTCGCCCTTTGAGACTCAGGGGGGATTTATTGCTATGCAGTAACTATAGAAATGGTTTGTGATGCTGCCCCAAGTGCATGTTACTCAGGTCTTTAAATGGGATGAAAGTGAAACTTCTGTGTGGAGCTGCCCAGCTCTTCTCAGCATGCCAGACAAGCAGCAGCAGAAAAATTGTGCTCAGACACAACTTTGTGGAAAGCGTAGGTTGGCTTTCACAAGTGGCCTTTAAATTAAGTTTCTGTGGGAAGTCTGTAAACTTCAGTTCAGGAAAGAAAAGCTGCTACACAGGGGAATTTTATTTTTTTAATATATTTTTTTCAAAGAAAACTGATAATTATGCTGTGCCATATTAACCAACACATATGCACTGTTTCATATGCCATTAGCTTTCAAATGTCTTCCCCAAAGTGCCTTAGTCTCCTGCCAATGATTCCCTTCAGGCCACCAGAAGACCCTGCTTCCCAGGTTGGCGCATTTCTTCTCAGCCCAGTGCCAAGAACTTTGAGCCAGGTTGCAATTACCAGAAGAGCTGTTGTGAGCCTCTCAGCGTCCAAGTAATTCCAAGGCGAAGAAAGCATTTTAAAAGTGACAAGCTAAATATACAATTTTAGTAAAACCAAGATTGTTCTCCTGGGCTTGCGTAGGCAGACCAGAATTAGCAAGCATTTTATTGTACTGAATGCTGTTCTGGAGAATCAACACTAAATGCTTTGCAAAAGGTTTGTAAAAATTATTAACATTTTCAGCTGTTCCCATCTGGAGAGGTCCAGATGGAGGCTCGTAAAGAGCCCTCATAATCCAAAAGTGCTGAGTATGAGGGAAAGATGAGATCTAACTGTGAAGTTCAAATGAGCTGTACATGGTTTGAAGAAGCCCCTGGGCTCAGAGCCTGTGAAGACAGAAGAGTTCTTGGACATGTCTTGAAGAAGACTTTGGGTGTCTAGAGACCTTTAAGACAGAAAGGGAGTTGTTTCACTTCTGGGGTTAGGCAGCACCTGAGCTGTGGTTTATAGGATGAAAATATTACACTTGTGTACTTTAATTTTTGCTTAAACTCAATTCAAGATATTAAATATTCTTCTCCTCCAATAAGTCACAAAATATACTGAGTTGGAAGGGACCCACAATGATCATCAAATCCAACCCTTAGCCTGCACCGGGCCATCCCCAAGAGTCACACCATGTGTCTGAGCTTCATCTAAAAGTAAACATAACATTCATGGAGTTAATGGAATTTCTCAACAGGATATAAAAATCCAAGTTAATTTTTTTTTTTCTTAACAAACTTCATGTCGTATTTACCAGCAGACAATATTGTAAGACTCCAGCTCATTCTGCCAAGGTCAAATAGAGCAGGTCACTTTTGCTTAGCCTTGGTGAAGAAAACCTGGAATTAATATCATTAGGATTGTGCAGTAACTGATCCATATTGCTCAGCTGACAATATATTGCTCTTAAATAAGTCCTAAATAAATTGTAACTTTGGATGAGACTTCCTCAGAGGGCAAAACAGTCTCAAGGAAGTATTACCACAAGGTAATACCCCAAAACTGATGTGTAACAATAGAGTAATGAACTTTCAGCTGCAAGCACTTACCTCTCTCCATTAGGAAGATATATAAATAAGCAGCAAAGATACCTAACTTTTAGGTACCTGAACCTAGGTAACCTCAGTGTGACTTGATATCATTTTACAAATGCATCCACATACTTTTCTGTATCACATGACCTATAGAAGCATAATTGTGAGAGATATTATTTGTCCTAAGAAGTAGAACAGATTTTTTTATAGCTGGCTACAAAGAATTGTCAGCTCACTTTTTTCTGAAGGAAAAAAAAAAAAAAAAAAAGAAAATATTCCCAATTATTTTTGGGGTTCTGAGGGTTTCTCTTTCATGGTAGCTTTGAAACTGATCTTCTTTGCAGCTGCTTCAACATCCAGTAGTCAAGGAAACCCAGGAAATTCAGCTACCCTTCTGATTTCCAGCATCTGACTCTGATACAGAATTATATTTTGGCTCTACCGTTGGCAGAGTTTCAGCAGTATTACTGTAGGCTTCACAGCTTTTCCTGAGCAGCCGTGCTGTGAACAGGCTTTGGGACTCAGATCCACTGAGGAAAACTAAGAGGCAGAATACAGAAGGAAGCAGTGGGCAGAGGTTTCTGCTCATACGAGGCTATATTGTCCATACAAAATGGTGCAAGTGGAAAACATTGTGTTACTACTAACTTCTAGGTAGTTCTGGTAGACTCATTGACACAGCTCATGACTCCATATTTGTAACAATGAGTTTTCTGGGAAAATACAGAGTCATAAGCCAAAAGTATGCTTCCCAGGGAACTGACCTCAGTGGACAGGATGATACTGAACTAAGGAAGCAGGCTGTCTAATGGCAGAGTAGCATCCCTCCTATGTGCCTATCTATTTCAGACTTTTTGAAGAAGACACTTAAAAGATATTTTTCATCTGGAGCAAGACCAATAGGAGACAACATATGCAAGCGGTAAACATTTTTGCTAAATGCATGGCATTTCATGTTACTGCAATGCAGTTTTCAATTCTGTCTGTAGGATACATATTTTATAGTTAGCTCTTCAGTCTTGTAATATAAATCCCACAACAACATATTGGACCTTTTCAGAAAAAGAATAATGCCATATTGGGCAAAATTTCCCTCCAAAGTATACTTATGTATCTCTATGATGATGTTATCTGGTCTGATTTTAAGAGCTATTCCATGTTATCACCATCTGCTGATTGCTATGGAAAATAAATGCTCTGTAACTTGAAAAATGAGGTCACTGACTGTATTCATATATGGCAAACATATTAGGAATGAAGGTGAACCTCTGAGATCGCCCTGATTCTGTCAAAAGACTGTGGATTTACATCTGTGTGTAGATATGCATACTTTGGGTGCCAAGAATCATCATAGAGGGCACTGGACATAGGGCTTGTAATACAAAGTGCTTTTGTTTGTGAAGCCTAACTTTTTTATTACATTTTTGTTGGCAAAATTCCTCCTTTGCCAAAGGATTTCATTAGAATTATGTCATAACCAAACTTAATTTTTAGTGTTTCAAAATGCATTTCAATGTATATGGTAAGAGCTCCTGCCAAAACGTTTTCCAAGAAAAAAAAGGCTTCTTGACTGAATAGAAATTTTATGAAAAGTTTTCCTTTTCTTTTTTTCCCAAAATATGTTATTTCAAATTTCAATAAAATCCAGCAACTGTATTGCATAAATATACATTCTTTTAATGTCACTTGCAGGAACAGCTATTTCCTGACCATTCCTATTTTGAAGCAGCACTGAACTGATCTTAATAGATCATTATGACCTGCTATACATGATTTCAGTAATACTCTGACTAAAAGCTGAAATATGCTTTACTTTAAATAACATTAAAGCCACAAACTTTGATTCCTCATAGCTTATTATCTTTAGATATCTATCACTGAAATGCCTGTTCCACTCAACTGTACAGACAAATCAATCCAAAGCCACTCTTGAAGAGAAAAAAGTATTCAGCAACAAAAGCATAGATGTATTATGTAAAGAAAGGGTTTCTCCTTCTTCTCCTCCACCTCCTTCCTCCTTCCTCCTTCTTCCTCCTTCTTCTTCTCTTTTCATGACTTTAGATTTATATTCAACTCTGGAACCTGGACTATGAAGAAAGGATTAAGGAACAGAAAAGAGCACTGAAGCATAATGTCCAAGCACTAGCTGGGATAAACAACAGATTGAATTCTAAATTCTTCCCAACTCCTTGACTGTATTTAATTGTTTCAAGGGTGGGAGAATTCACGGCTGAAGTGTTTACATACTTTTCTGGTAGAAAGACATACATAACACAGTGTCAAAAAATTGAGTTTCTGCCAAACACAAGGTCAAATTCTAATTTTCTGATCATTGCCAAAAAGCTAAGCTCACTTTAGCTACAACTATTTTTACCTGTACACACTTAGAATCAGAACATCTTTCTAGACAATGGAAAGTACCTCTTCCATTCATAAAGATGAGAAGTACCCATCCTAGCAGCACAAGTAGAAGTAAAAATGGCTTTATCTTTGATGTTCGGAATTTAATGTGAAAATAAACCTTAAGTATGCAACTAAATGGCTAGGAAAAAGATGTTTAATACTCAGAAAATATATTTTTTTTAATTGTCAATATTGTTTTAAAAAATAATTAATATACGCCTTTGCTAGAAAGCTATCTCTTGACAGCAAATGTACAGATTCTATATTGGTCAAATATTGAATGAGTTTCTTGCTAAAACAACCAGAGGGAATGCAATAAACATGAAATGCTCACCACTGGATTTGAGGTCAAAAGCTCCTCTTACAGAAACAAGTCTGGTTTCCCTCCCAGCCTAAAAGACTATGACTTCCAGCATTTCTAAAAGCACTGCTGCCCCTGTCCAAGCATGAGGGAGAGGGATGCTGTATGTCAGTGCATGCACAGGGTGCTGTGTCTACACTATTACCTTTCAGTGGCCAGCCAGGGGCTTGCCTGTGTGCCCTGCTGTGCCTGCCCTGCTGTGAGTGAAGGAGAGCCCTGAGCTGGGAAAGTCTTTTCAGTCTTCAGGAGCATATGAGTATGATCTGGTGGGGATGAAGCCTGCGGTGAGGGCAGATATTAGGAGATGCTTGAAAGAAGCAGAAAATGACAGAGCCAAGCCTCTGAAGCAACAGAAAAATTCTTTCTTAGTGACCCAGAGGCACCAAGGGTGAGGTTGTGCAAGACATGCGGGACAATCTGACAGCTTGCTGACACTGGAGTGTGTGTTTCGTGCTGCTTCAAAAAGCTGGGGGTGTCAGACAAACACAAGAGTTCATGCAAAAGATGGAGCAGACAATCGCAGTCAGAAGAGGGAAGTAAGCCTAGCCTTTGAGGCAGCCATGAGCTCAAATTTCTCAGGAATATTCAGCCTGTGTGGGGCCTGATGCAACCCAAAATGCCAGAAAATGTTGCTGGACTGAGACAAAGAACTGTGCAGAGAAAGGTCTGTTACATTCTTATGTTCTCACCCAGATGAAACTGAGTTTCTGTATGTAAAATGCTAATTGCCCTAGTTTAGTTAAAGGTAAATGTAGCCTCTAGAAATTTACAGTCTCTGAGTGATTGCAAGGTGTATGCTGTAAAGAAAAGGACTAGTTAGGCTCACCTCTAAGCTTTGGACCACTCAAGATCCCTTCACAGCTAGTTTAAAGATATGCTAGTCTGAATTATTTGGGAGGAAAGAGACCAGGGAGCAGCTTCCCAAGGAAATTTGAGGGAGTATTTGTCTTTGGCAGGAATTAGTAAAGGCAACAATAACCTATGGTGCCATAGCTACAAGACAATGTGTGTCCCTAGTCCTTGTAAACTGCACTTATCACTTCACATTCAGAAATGTATAATTGCCCCTTTAAAGCCTACATACAGTCTCAGAAAAGACACAAGGAAATGAAAAACTAATCTGTATGAAAATGCTATAAATACCTAGTTTAAGATTTAATCAAAAAGAAGATTTCCCCTTACCCTTGCTTTGAAAAGGTACAAACAGGGCAGAACATGAGGTTGATATTGACCTTCTGGAAGATAAATTTTTCCTTCTCTTTAATGGAATTGGAAGACAATACAGAATAAGCATTTTGCTAGAAACAGATAGTTCCATGAACTATAGATGAAATTAAAAAAAAAAAAAAAAAACCAAGCAAGGAAAAATATTAAAAACTATGTGTCTTAGGAGGGACTTTCATTATAGTCAAGGTTTTCAGCTTATACACCTATAAGGATACACAGACTGAAAGGTCAGAAGAAGGGAATCCTTTAAGTAGGGTTGAGTAACATCATTTAAGAAACTAGAAGATCTCACAAATAAGAAAAGACTAATGACTTTGTCTCCAGAAGCAAACACAAAGCAGCCTGGAAAGACAACTTAGTCAAAAGGAAGTATATTTTATCAATTTATGAAAAGTTCTTAAATATTGGAGGAATCAGTTGAAAGTGACAGTCTTCACAAAATAAAAGAATTCAAGTCCCATCCAAGGTTTTACTGCTTTTTGGAGGTATTTCTATGCAATCATTACATTATCTACTAATTACCAAACCCAGATTCAGCATTTTAACCATTGAGAGAGTTTGAGTTCATATCTGTAAGTCATATTGCAATAATTCCTGTGAAAAAATGTTGGTTTAGAATCCAGAAGTCCTTTTCCTCTGCTGAGCTAAAGGTTAGGTTGCATCTCTCTTAGCTGCATCATTCACCATGACATCATCTAATTGAGTGAGTTGAATGTTGGTCATATTACATTTAACGTGAGTCACATAAAGCATTTTCTAATACAGTCCTTTTAAGATTGGTTGGAACTTTGAGACGTTTCAACTCATACATCAAATTATCTCTAAAACATTTTTGATGTTTACATGAGACCTCATGATTTTATACCCTTCCTGAGAAAAACAATTTCAACTTGAATATTAAATGGATGTAGTGCAGATCAAACATCAACTCCTTTTTTTTTTTTTTCCCCTTCAAATGACCTGTTCATTTGTTCCTCTAAGTGACTGGGAGAAAACATAAAGGTAATCAGTAATCCCAAATGCTGGGATTGAAAGGCATGGGAAGGGAAAGGAAAAGGGTCCAAGAATCAGGGTGGCAGGTGTGCTTGTACCTCCACCCAGCACCCAGGAATGACCTACATCCTGCAGTGGAGGAAGTTTATGCTCTCCTCCATGGAACAGCCCCTGATCCTGTGCCTCTGCAGCAGACTGAAGTCATCATTAACCTGTCATGGGCTTTATTGCTGCATTATGTACAGCCACACACTTCTGGACTGCACCGGCAGACACTTCATCAAGCAAGAAAGACTTACCCATTTCAGGAAAGCTGGTGAGAATCACATCATCACTCCTGGTTTAAAAGCATTTCAGAGCTTCCAAAGTTTCTGGGTTGCTAAGGGCACTTAGGCTGCAAAATGCCTTTGCAGGTGAAAAAAAAAAAAAAAGAAGAAAAAAACCTTTTTTTTTTTTGTAGTGTTAATTCTAAAATTATGGGACATGGTGGCTTTTCTCATTTCATCCATGGAAGCCCAGAGTAAGATCAAGTCCTACTGTTCTGGAAATGAAAACCTACAAACCCAGAATCATCGGGTTCAAACAAACATACCTCTCTATGCAAAGCAATTTCATGTGGGCAGCTTTTTGCACAGACAGTTAGAAAATCTGACTGGGAAGCAGGCTGTGAGTGGCCCATCAGAGCTGAATCTGCTGCACTCCTCATTATTCCCATCAGAGAAGCATGAATCATGGGCCAGCACTGAGGATCCATCCCACTCTCCAGCCAGGTGCAGGGCAGACAGGGGCACCAACCCTAGGCATCAGACACTCTCCTATGGAAGGTGATGAGCTGAGGATCAGCTGGGATGTGGATCTGTGTATGGGTCCAGCTTGGCAGGGCCAGTGGCCAGACAGGGCAGAGTGTGAGGAGCTGAAGACTGACTCTGCTGTGGCATCACTGGATCAGGGGTTGAGAGCCCCAGGGGCTGATACAGGGTCCTGGGCCATGGGCAGAGTGGGGACAGTCCTTAGGAGCTGTGCAGGGATAGTCAGCACTTTGAATGGGACTTAACGACTTCACAGTTTTCCTAAGTACATTTTTTGTTGCTGGTTGCTCAGTTTTTAATCTTAGTTCAGTGCAAGAGTCCTGCAGATAGATCTGTCTGAGAATATGGCAGAGGAATCCCTCTTCCAAGGAACTGAATTCCCTTTGCCAGACACACATTTCCTTAACTTTTCTGGTTTCCCAAAAGAGTGGTTGTGATGAGGTATCATGCAGCAAGTTTTGCACAGATTTAAGCAAGGACACCAGCATCAGCAAGGCGGATGTGGAAAACACACCTAGGTAGCATCAATGTATTTATTGATGGATGAATAAATGTCACTGTGCTAGTTTAGCTATAGGGTCATCAAGGGGCTTCTTTCTCCTTATCCTCTCATTTGAATGTCCTGCTCCTTCCTGTTGTGACGAGTTTCTGAAGATGAAGAAAACTAGCTAAGGTGCCTTAAAAACTGAAGCTTTTACTGTGTTATAAAATGGTTTCCTTGTCTTTTTTACTTAGTTATCCTTCTTCCCAAGACCCCTCGGAACACCCCCTTATCTATGTAGCTAAGCACCAAGGAATTCGTCCTTGAAGGTGTCTGCTTAAGTTTCTCTATTGGCCCATAATTAACCCTGTCCCATTGGTCATTTATCCCTTGATTTCTATTGGTAGTAATTTGGATTCCCCTAAAACCTATATATACACCTCAGCTATGTTAATAAACTCTCTCTCTGCTTCCCTTCCCGTGGTCTCCGTGTGTGTCTCTCTGGGGCATCTCAGGGGCTGAGAGCAGGGGGACAAAAGGGGGGAGCGTCTCCCCTAAGTTGTCGTACCTTCCCACTTGTCACTTGCCTTCCCAGAGAGGCCAATGGGAACAAAATTCTCCAGAAAACATAGATCTGTTCATTACTTAAGAGTTCATGGCTGCAAGAGCTTGAGAAGTCCCACCCTTCACCAATGTGTAGAGTTTGTCTAAGTGCCATAGGCTTTTCTGACCTGCCAACACCGTGGTAGTCATGACAGATCTAAACTCTGTGCTCCCTGTACAGAGACATTTGGGAGCTCAGATCCACATCACATATCCATGCCAAGTCCTGTGTGTGCCAGGAGAGTCTCTGTATTAGTCCCTCTCTCTCGCCACTGAGCACTGCAGAGGCCTCATTCTCCAATTCAGGCCATGAAGGAGACACAGGGACATCACTGGACTGTGCTATGATGTCTATGCACCATCTCCCTCCAGGAAGGATGCCAGGCATTCACTCGAGGTACACACATATTTTATTTGGTTACATCAAGCAAAATATGTGCCTCAGACCCAGGACACACCTAAGAATTACCACCCAAATTCCTGGAGATGCCATGTATTTATTAGAGGGGTTTCTCCCTTCTCTCATGATAAGAAAAAATGGGGACTATCCACGTTTGGAGAATCATCTTTGGAATGTGACTTGCTGTTGTGCTATTCATCTGCTGATTTTCAGGCCTTGCAGTACACATCATATTTAATCTTTGCAGCTATCTTTGTTCCTCCTAGGGTATCTTCAAATTTCCGATACATTTCTTCATTCTGAGCTTTAGAGAAGATATCTTTCCAGCTCCCAACAATCCCTGTGTACAAAAAGTACCAAAAAATGAAGGAATATGCTCCTGAGATAAAATAATATCTAGGCAGCAAGGGGACAGAGTCATTGCCCACACAAGGCAAGAAGGATCTGATTTATTCCCCTGAGAAGTCTGATTGGAAGAGGCAAGGCACCAGCCCATGGCTGGTGGGCTGCCTGCATACCTGCCCTCCCTCCCCAGAGGGGGTCTCCAAGATGGCTTCATGGAGCTTTTACACAGAAAAGAGGGAATCTGCTTTTGTCACAGTGGAAAGCTCATTCATGAAAGGCTTCCTCTGAAGGGGGAAGTTCTTTGTGGTAGGTGGTAGAGAGGACAGTGACTAAAACTCTCTTCCTCCAAGGAGTGGTGAAGGAAAGGGATTAAAACAAGCCCATGCCTGGAGTATTCAGAATCCAAAAACTCTTGAGGCCATGGGAGAAACTGGACAGCCAGAGCTCTGACCCTGATCCAGGTCTGCAAAGGAGTATTTCTGGGGTCACCACTGACAGGTCCATTGAGAGGAGACATACTAAACTTTCACTGAGTAGGTAACAACATGCCTATGAGGCCAGCAGAGCAGTGAGCAATGTATTCCCTTGAGGTTCAAGAGACTCCTGTCCCACTAGCACACCTCCTCCCAAACGGAACTTTCAGGAAGTGCCACATGCAGCCACATCACCTGACCAACAGGCAATGGCCACACCACAACACCTCTGCACAGAGTAACCATAGAGTCCAGGCATATTTGGTGCATAGGAGTTGGCATAACCTCACTAGTGTTGGCCCTTACCTTCACATCTCACTTGCCTAAATGACCAGGGTTGCTACACAAAAAAAGAGCAACATGGAAGCAATGACTGGGGACACTAAGCCTGGCACTTTGATAAATTTCTCACAAACAGCCCCCAAATCCCATCAATGGCAGAAGTTTGTTGTATAGGATGCCACAGGAGAGAATTCACCCACACTTGTCCTTTGTATACAGTCCAGTGAGATCATGGCTAAGTGAGGAAATACACTCAAAACTCCTTTTTGGAGTACTGCTTCAGAAGGTAGATTCTTCATTTGCAGAGACTTACCCTTCCGGAAGAGAACATCCCCAAACTTTCCATGGGTTTCATTGGATTTTGCTTTCATGGCATTGAAACTTGTCTTCTCAGCAATTCTAGAAAAATCTTCCTCACACAGGGAGAATCCAAAGAAGGCAGCAATCTTTTTCATCCCTTGTACCTGGTTCTGGACAAAGGAACATTGCACAGAGGTGAAAACAAAAGATTTGACACTGTGGCTGTGGCATGGAGCCAGCATCCAGTGAGAAATGCAGCAGAGGAGCAGAGGAGGCTGTCTCCCACAATGTCACCAAAGAATTCTAAGAGCTCTAACAGAGAGAAAAACCACACATAGTGCCCCCAGCTTCAATTACTTTTCTTCTTTCCTTAAGGCAGCAGTTCCTGTGCCAGATAAGATTCCTTTCACAAATAGGCAAGGCTATCCTCCTCCTCCTAACCCTCATAGGCCTCCCCCAAACATAAAAGAGTAGCTTAGAAAGGCACACCCTTCTAATGGGGCTGACAGGCTTGACCCAAGTTTCTATTTCCCCATATCCATACATAGCAGGAGGGATGTACAGTGCACTCATTAAGGAAGAGCTGGGTGAAATGTCACACCTCTTTCAGTTCCTCGTAGCTTATTGTCATGATCCTCTCATTGTCAATGTATTTGTCCCATGCCAGTAGGTAGTCAAAGTAGGATCCCCAGGCCACTGCAGAGAAAGAAGTGGTATAGCTGTGTAGAGTGCTCCCCAGAACCAAAATAGGAACATAATCAAATCAAAGGAGTCAGTCCAGACATCTCTCTAAGCGTGGCACTAGGATGGTGAAGTGATGACCAGCTCAACATGTCTATTCTTTCTCCTGAGGTCAGTGCAGAATGCCCCAACTCTAGCCACTTGGTAACATCAAAACCACAAGCTTTGTTGTGGGAATTGAAAAGTAAGGCTAAAGCTTTCTCATGATCTCTGTTCTGAGTTGGAGATAAAACCCTGATTCTCTGGTACTCTCTGTTTCTGCCATAACATAGGCCTGTCTGCCTGTTTTGGGAGTGCCCTGGCAAGGTAGGATTCCCATGCACAGGGCCCTGTGTATGCCCCTCATGTAAGGAGGAATGCCGGAAGATGAAGGGCAAAGTACATTTCCCATTCATGAAGTCTGCAAAGTATTCATCCCAGGAGGCAAAGGACGGCAGTGCTGGTAGTTTGTTGCAGAAGTGGTAATAGGAGACTGCTGTGTCCTTGGGGTTCCGAACTAGCACAAGGATCTAGTGGAAAGAAACACATAACTGGGTTATGATTTGCTGACTGACCAAAATGCCATCTTCTCAACCCATCACATAGAATTATAGAATCACAGGATCATTTAGGTTGGAAAATACCTCTAAGATCCTTGAGTCCAACCATTAACCCAGCACTGCCAAGTCCACCACTATACCATGTCCCTAAGTGCCACATCTACATGTCTTTTAAATATCTGCAGGAATGATGACACAATCACTCCCCTGGCAGCCAGTTCCAATGTTCAACAACCCTTTCTGTGAAGTAATGTTTTTTAATATCCAATATAAACCTCCTCTGGTGCAACCTGAGACCATTTCCTTTTGTCCTGTGGCTTGTTACTTGTGAGAAGAGACCAATTTCCATCTGGCTACAACCTCCTTTCAGACGGCTGTAGAGAGCAATAAGGTCTCCCCTGAACCACCATATCTCCAGGCTAAACAAACCCCACTCCCTCAGCTGCTCCCCGTAAGTGTTGTGCTCTAGACTCTTCATCAGCTCCATTGCCTTCTTTGGACTCATTCCAGCATCTCAATATCCTTCTTGTAGTGAGAGGCCCAGAACTGAACACAGTATTCAAGCTGCAGTCTCACCAGTGATGAGTACAGAGGGGCAATCACTTTCTTTGTCCTGTTTGCCAAACTATTTCTGATAAAAGCCAGGTTGCCATTGGCCTTCTTGGCCACCTAGGCACACTAATGGCTCATGTTTAGCCAGCTGTCAACCAGGTCCTTTCCAGACACCATATTGTACCTCATAAGATTGGCTTCCACTCATTATTTGTCCAAATCCCTCTGCAGAGCCTTCCTACCCTCCAGCAAATCAACAGTCAGCCCCAACTTGGTGTTTTCTGCAAACTTACTTATCCATCAAAATTCACCAGGCCATTCAGTGCTAGTCTAATTCTTTTTCCTTAGAAGAAAACAGAGCTTTGGTAGGTCACTTGCTGTGAACATGAGCTTCAGACTGAAAACAAGAAGCTTTTCAGTGATTCCCTTGAGACAGTTCTGACCTAGTTCCAACATGTAAAAATAAGATCATGGGCTACTGAACAAGAGAGTCACAAGTAGGCTATAGATGTTCCCTAGTTTCACTCTGCAGCAGTTGCCATTTAAGATTATCTTAGGCTCAGCCTGTGGTGGGCTTTCCACAAGTACCCTGGTCTTGGAAGCAAATTAAAACAGAGTAACTCCTCACCTTGCTCAGTTTTCTGACACAAACCTGGAAGCATCTTTCTGAAGGAAATCTGAAGGAAGTGACACTTAGAAACAAGCCCACTGATTGGAACCTCTTGAATCAGCAAAGCTGCTACTGTGAGAGGATATTTGTTCACAGCCCTAGCTCACAGGGGTGTCTCTTCAACCTTGGAAATGTGCCTGTGTATTGATCAGCCCAGGCGAAAATGCACAAAACCCATCTCACACAAAGGAAAGTTAATTTGGGCTGAAAAAGCTTTTGCAGTGTAATGCAAAGAGAATACTCACCTTGGCCTTGCTTTGGAAAATGGACGGAGGCAAGAGATCAGGTGTCAGATGGGTTACTATAATTCTTCTGGAAGGCAGTTTCTTCAACCTCTTTAAACAAAGTGGGAAGCAATGTGACAAGACAGAAATAGCTTATTCAGTGACATGTGCCTTTTAAGGAATTGTGGCTCACAATAAAAGGTTAGGCTAGAGAATAAGGATCTTATCCCTTGGAAAACTCACAGGGATGCATGCACTGGGGGTGTAGGCTTCTGTCAGCCTCTGCCACCAAGCACCATCTCACATGAGACAGGCCTGAGGACCAGATACCCAAGAGAAAGGTCTTACTGATCAAACCCACTGGGTCCAGGGCAGGAGCACCCTGTGGCTTCTTAGCCCTCTCTGCCCTCTGAAGGACTTATGTTGGGCACCAGAGGCACATGCTACTTGTGCAGACCGTAGCTGTTGTTAAGGCTCTAGGCTCTTCATGATCTCTGTGATCAGCAATTGTGTTTCAGCTATTACTACTTGTAGGAAAAGCAGTGCTAATATTTTAATTTCCTGCTTACCTCATATATCCCAGGATCTCCAAATTCTAGACGCTGAAAAGTCTCTAGTTGCTTTTCAGCATCTATTCTCTCTTTCAATTCCTCTTCTGTATATTTAGCATCTGTCAACTCCTTCACCATTTGTTCAAGCCAGTTGGTTCCTAAAAGGATAAAGACACCAGTAGCACATGCATTCAACTGCACTTTTCCATATAAACAGGATATCCTGTCAAACTGGTTCTATGTGAACCAGTTTGGCTCTATATTAGACTTTAGCCTTTCAACAAGTGTGTGTGCTAGTTTTGGCTGCAATGGAATTAATTTTCTCCATAGTAGCTGGTATGGGGCTGTGTTTTGGATTTGTGCTGAAAATTTTTGATAACCCAGAGATGTTTTAGTTATTGCTAGGCAGTGCTCACACAGCACCAATGCCTGCTAACACTGACCCATCAGAGAGTAGTTTGAAGGTGCAAAAAAATTAAAAGGGGACAGAGCTGGGACAGTTGACCCCAACTGACCCAAAGAATATTCTATACCATATGGAGTCATGCTGAGCAATTAAATTTGAGGGAAGAAGAAGGAAAGGGGGAACTTTGAGAGTTATGGCACTCGGCCCTGGAGATGGCCAAACATCTGTCTGCTTCTAAGAATGAATTTCTTATTTTGCTTTGCTTGCACACATGGCTCTTGCTTTACCTATTAAACTGTCTATATTTCAACTCATGACTTCTCTCACTTCTACCATTCTGTTTCACTTTCCCATCCCACCAGGACTGAATGAATGAGTGGCCCCTGTGGGTTTCCAGCTGAGGTTAAATCATGACACTGGGCAATAATTAACAAGGGTATGCCAAAAGCCAACATGGGCAGATCTGTCCAGCGGACACTGTGAAGTGCTACCCTGCTTGCTTCAGAAGCACATCCCAGCCCTCAGTGGAAGCAGAAGCAAACCTCTGTTACTCTCATCAGCTCTGGCACTTCTTGGTTACCTCAGACTACTCCCTGTGGAAATTACTCAAGACCAGTGGAGCTCCCAGCACAGGACTGAGTCATCCCTTGGCTGTTTCTGCTCTTCTTCCACAGTGTTGTCTTTGGGAACATTCTGTTCCCTTCTCCCAATCAGTTTCAGTTTATGGTCTCTTCATTATCAACAGTTTGGCCTTGTTCTGGCAGCAGAAGGGGTCATCGATGAAACCACTAGACTGTCAAGCTCCTGACACCATCTTTGCACCTGACTTAGCTGCCTTGGCCTCTGGCAAAACTGCTGTGTGAGGGACTGGACCTGGAGAGCCAAATCTCAGTTTTCAACACCTCCTGTGCTATGTAGGTGGATCCTCACACATTTAAAACGTTTCTGCCTATGTACAGCATTACAGGCTGCACACAAAGGGTATGTGATAAAGATCAACTTCATCTTTTTCTGCAAATGACCTATTAAGATATTTCTTTAAAGTGAACATGAAAAAATGAAGGAACACGAAACACCCACAGTGAGAGAGAAAATATGCAAAAATCCTGGTGGAATTCATATCTTTCCCTCCATTAGATACAAGGGAATCACCTATTCTGCAATGCAGTAAGACTATGGAAACACTAGTTCTGCTCTCATTGGCAGGATATATTCCCTGTATTGCCCTTGCAGAGAGCAGGGCAACAGCATGCTTTCATGCATTAGTAAGTGTGGTCAGAATATCAAGCAATGTGATTATCCTGCTTTACACAGCACTGGTGAGTTCACCACTTGAATGCTGTGTGCAGTTCCTGCACTGAAGCACAAATTATTTCAAGAATCTGGAGAAAGTCTTATTGTACTTCCATGAAATTACTGGGAACTGGAGGAAATGAAATGCATAGAAAGGCTTGGTTGGATCAGGGTGGAAATACAAAAGTCATGGGGGACTCTCACTGCACTCTTCCTCTACTGGAGGTTATAATAAAGACAGTGCTCCTATCACAAAGGGATGTAGGAATCAATTGATTTAAAAACAAACACACAAACTGAATGCCAACTCCCTCAAAAAACACTGTCATCGGAAAACATTGCAAAAGATTTCAGTGGGTGGTGAATCTCCACCCGCAAAAGTTTCAAAATTCTTCTGGACCACAAAAGCTAACTTTGAAGTCAGATCTTACCCTGGCGTTGAACAGGAGGTTGTATTATTTGACCTCCAGATGTGCCTTATAACTTTAATTCATGGTCCTATGAACTCTGTTGTTACCATAAGCTTTTCTCAAGAATTACTGCTGTGCTAAATGATGGCTCAAACTTTTGGATAGCAGCATTTTGTACTTGACTACTGATAAAGAAAGTAAGACTCACCTGATTTAGGATAGCCTACTAGAATCACATCGTCACTTCTGGCTTCAAAGGATTTCAGAGCTTCCAAAGTCTCCACGCTGCTAATTGTAGAAGGGTATAAAATACCTCTGTAGGAAAACAGCAGGTCTCCTGAGGCAATCTTTTCATCGTCTGAAAAACATTTGTCAATTATTTCAATGATTCTTTCACTATTTCTGGTCATGGTTGTATCCTTGTGTAACTTCCAAAACAGATATAGGCTGTCATTCCACAATGCAGGAAAGCTTTATGCAATACGTTAGCAAATCAGACAGGGCGTTCACTCAGGGATGAAGGTACAAGTCACTAATTAACTCTGTACTCTGTTAACCCCTTTTGACATAAGAGTACTGGAGACTGACAGTAGTGACATAGGGTCTTTGCTGCAGCTGATGCTAGGAACAAGATATATTGGGGCAACAACTAATAGCACTAAAAATGTTAAATGAAACCAAAGAAAGGCCTATAAAAGATATTCTCCATAATATTTTTTACTGTTGAGCACTGCAATGTAATTTGCAAACTGGACAAGCAGCTTGTAGTAGGCAGTGGACCTCAGCCTGGCTTGTTATTAACTCTACTGATGGATACACATCCAAAGTTATGGCTTCTTTACAGATGGTGGTCTGTCCTGCAGCCAGTCTGTGTAACATCATCACTTCAGGTAGTATCTCCAGAGCTAAGGACAGGTATCACTTAAACCAAAATTCTCATGATGAAATACACTTGAGACTTACATTACCAAGTTCTCCATGAGGATCAGTTTCATATGAAGCTCTAGTATTTAGGTTCAGCATTAATGTGAATCAAATTCTACCTGTATTACTTCAGTTCCATTTGTCTCTCCTAACGTACATAATTAAACCTTTGGATGAAATTGTTATTTATGGGGCTGTTATTTGTATTCTAGATGATGCATTTTCAGAAGATAAATAGTACTGAGGTGGAGAAACAGGTATCTCCACAGATCATCCCAACAGACAGATGATACAGAAATGCTTAATTACCCCATGGAGGGGCCATTCACTCTTTCTTTCATGTCCTTGAATAAAGTATGAGTATTTATTCAAGACTACCTGCACATCCTTGTCTCTTTCATCATAAATGGTTGTTAGACACTTAGCAAACCTATCCACAAGCTTAATTAAGCATGGGGAGTTGTCAAATCAAAAGTACAACTGTAAGACCTGGAAGTTTGACAGATGTTACCTACGAAAAATTATTTAAAATTATTTTTCTCCCAAAATGCAGAACCATCAAAATAGAACATTTTATTGGAAATATTTTCTCTATCAGAGCTATTTTACTCATAAAAATGTTCTGATGGCTTTCGGGGTTTTTTTATTGTTTTTAGTTTTCTGTCCAGGTGTTTACTTTGAGTTGCAAAGGGAAATTACCTTCCATTTACCAATACTATAGAATATTAAGAAATTAACATTTTCTTTCTCCTGCCTTTGGAGCCGGCTGCCTGAATCCTGAGTGAGTCAGATAAGATGTCAACATGAAATTTAACAACCTGTCAGCTGAGCCACTGGGGACACAGGTGCTTCCAGGTCCTTTAACCCTTAGACTCCGATCTCTGCTCAGGAGCTGCAGAGGTGAGGGGTCAGAGCAGCCCTGTCTCTCTGGAGAGGCTAGGGGGAGCCAGGTATCCCAAAGACGCTGGGAGGGCCAATCCCAGCACTGCGTGCCCAGCAGCCAAAGTGTCTCGGGGTAAGCAGGTGAATGACTGTGGTATGGCTCATATGGTCCCCAGACAGAACTCTGACTTGTTTGATTATCTACAGGAAAATCTGCCTTAGATGGAAACGCTGTTATCAGAAGCATTTGCAGTACAATATAAAGAGATGATTCACCTTAGACAAAGATTTACCTTAGCCTGGTTACGGAAAACGGGCTGGGGAAAGGACATGTGGTGGGAGATGGTTTTTCTGGTTTGTTCATCCTCTTTAAAGCCAACAGCCAAAAATACAATGTAAGCATCCTCTTCAGTGGAAATATATAGTTTCAGGAATTCTAAGTAACAAAAAGGACTAGACCAAAAAGAAAGATATTTTTCCTTTTCTTTATCTGTGTTTTTGGTTTTGTTTTTTGACAATTGGCAAGGATCTAGCAGCGATAAACTTTGAAAGCCACTGTTTACTGTGTGAATTATGTCTTATCTTGCAAAGAGATTCCCAAAGTTTTCTCAGTTGATTCTCACACTCACTGAATTCATCTCTGCTTACGTTTTACTCCCTCAAGATGTTGCCTATTCATCAAGTTTCCTTGCCTACATTAATTTTCTGACATGACAGCCTGCCTTTTCTATCATCCCTTCTCTCATCTTCTTACCCCACTGAATGCAAGGGCCCACAGAGTATCTCTAATGGAGCAAAAGTAGTGAGGTGTTAGTGCTTGAATAGTTCTGTCCTTTAGATTGAGACTGTAAGGGCACAAAGGGACTGAACTCAAGTCTTGGAATGACACAGGAGAGGATAAACTGCAGAAACAGGCCAGGGTTTTGTTTTCCATCAATCAGTAAGGGCATGTCTCCTGTTTATTCTTGTTTAAGTGTTTTACAATGCAAGAAGGAGAACAGGCAGGGGATCAGTAAGAACATCGAAAGCTGATCTGCCATGTTCCAAGATGTCTAAGAATATAGATCTAGAAGGGACTTTATGTGACCTTCTAGTCCTCACCCTGTACTGCTAAAGTATCAAACATGATTATCTTCTCCCTGACAGATGAAATTACTCTGCACTTTCCATAGAGCATCATTCTCCAGTTAAGACTGACCTGCAAACACAGGCCATGATAACTATTGCCTGTGTCTTAGGCACGGTCCTCCTGTTATTACAGCAGAGACACAAGATTTTATCATTTTTTTTCCAGCACTCTCACTATGTTAGTCCTTGCTGTGTGTTATTCCTCAGGTCTCTTCTCGCCAACTACTGCGTGGCTGGTTTACTCCTATTAAGTACCTGTGCCCTTGCTTTCTCTTCTCTAAATGTAGGGGTTTACACTTGTCTCTACTGAATTTCATGTTTGCTAATCTTATCAATTCAATTTATGTTGTTTCAAATTGTTTCCCTGTTTTCCCAAGACTAAAAAGTCAATTATATATGGTAGAGCATATGATATTAGACTTTCCACCAGTGTTAAGAACCATGTTGAATATGACCAGGACTCACCACTAGAGGATATTGCTTTAATTGTCCTCCCAGTTTTGCTGTCATCCAGCAAATGCAGTTTGTCCATGAGCACGGTATTGCAACTGAGTTCACAACATTCATGTAAACAAGCAGACATTCCTGAAAGTATTCCTGCTGATGACCTTGCTCCTGAATGTCTTTTGTTGCTGTTGTATAAATTTCTAGGAACACAAATCTATTTTCAGTGCTTTAATTTCATTTTTGTAACTGCATTTGTACACTGCCATCTCCACATACAAAGCCATAAATTTGTGGATCTACATTGTGACTCTTCTGTCATATAATTTCAGACCCTTTCTGATGATGTCATCTATAGTATCTTCTGTCTATAGCTTATTCAGGAGATAAACTGTCTTTTAAAGAAGGAACACAAACAACTTTGACATGATTTATACTTATTATCTCCAAAATGTGTCATGCTTGGTTGCTTGGTCATTTTTGCTAGTACATTTACAGGTACCAAGTTAAGGTGATTGCTCTATTTTGATTCCTCTTTCTCAAGTTTTTTAACACAGTTGATGTATGTTTCCAGGCATCTGGTACCTTTCTGGGTTCTTATAGATAATTTGTAGTTGTTCAAAAATTGCTTCATTGGGCCTTTCAGCTGATCTTCTTTTGAGTCCACTCATTATTTTCTGAATATTTTAATCATTATTTCTAGCATTCTTATTTCTTTGCAGAACTCTACATATCTACATATGTCCAGCAGAACCAATAAGCTTTAGAAGAATGAAGCAAAAAGTCAAAGAATACTTTATTCTTTACTAGTGTATATTTTATTTTTACTTCTTAATCGCTTAGGTGATGAATCTATAAATTGGAAGTATGTTTTTTCCTGTCTTTAATTCAACTGTACTTTAAGAACTTTATTTTGTTTCTTTTTACAGAACAGGTGTCTGAAGCGCAGTTGTTCCCTGGACAGGTCTGAAATACTGTGTCCCCACTGCCAAATGACATTGGTGGTACAATATAGCTGAGTAATGTCTTGCACCATTACTCTTGACAACCCCACTCTCTCAACAGAAACATTTTCAAGAAAGACAGACAGACTGGAGGGGTTCCAAAGGAGGACCACAAAGATGAGAGGGCTCCAGGACAACTCAGCACAGTATTCCAGTACTTAAAGGGCAGCTACAAAGAGGACAGAAGTTCTCTGTTCACATGGGGAAGTTCTCTATTCATATGGAGAAGGTAACAGGCAGTGGATTCAAGTGGCATCAGGAGAGGTTTCGTCTCAAAATAAGAAATCAATTTTTTACAGTGAGAACAATCATTCACTGGAACAACTTCTCCAGGGATGTGGCAGAGTCTGTCCTCATCACTGGAGGTTTTCAAGATGTAACAATCTCATCTAGGCTGCCTTCCCCCTGAAAGGTCGAACCAGATGATTTTTCAAGGTCTCTTCCAACCTGGGCTGTTCTGTGATCCTATAAAATCAGTGCCTCTGAGTGAACCTTGCCTGTTAACACCAGCCTGTAGTCTGAAATCCACCTTAATATTTTCCATTCAGAGATATTAAAATCCTTAAGAATGCTGATCCTCATTCCCCTTTCTCCTCCCTCTAGCTCTGATCTAATTTTTGCTGAAGACATGGAAGATATCTTTTGTCATTAGGGTTGTGTCAGATCCATATTTTTGCTAGTGATCTCTTCTGTGAGGATGTTGCTTGATTTGAAACATTTTTGAAGAAAAAATAATCTGCATACTATATAATTATAAATAGTCTCGAAAGATAGAGTTTGGTTAGAAAGAAAAGGGAGGTTTCATTCCAGGTAACAGCTACTGGAACAGGGTTGTCGCGTTTTTGTGAATATGGTTAGTTGATGTGTTTTTCAGTAAATGGGTGCAGCCAAAGCAAGACAAAGATCTCACCGTAACACAAAATCCCACTATTCATAATTGTCACTGCAAAGGCCACTGCAATGTGATTATTACCGTTATTCTAAGGTGCTTTGATCATTTGATCTATTTTTCTAGTATACAGCATTCAGATGATCAGTGTGTGCCTTGGGAAGCTCTCGTAACCACATTTCATTACTCTTCAGGCTTTACAGTACACTTCATACTTCAGCTTTGTTCCAAGTTTAGTTCCTCCTACATGCTCTTCAAATGCTTTGTCCATTTGCTCATTCTGATCTTCACTGAAAAAATTCTTCCAGTCACTTACAGCACCTTCAGAGAAGCAAAGAAATTTGAAAATCAATAATTTTTTTTCTATAGATCTGTCATTCTTATTCCATTGTGCACTGAATAATGTTGATCCACTTTTCCACATAAAACTTTGCTCACTTCTGCACCAATATAATTTTGTGAAATCAGTGGAGCTATGTATCTGTGAAACTACTAGAATGCCAAAGAACACAGTTCTCTTCAGGTGAATTCAGGTTCCCTACAGGTCTTTACTCCAGTCAGCTATGACTGACAAAGTGCAAGATCATGAAGGATTGATTAGGAATTATCTGGCAGGAGGCAGAGCTGGGTTTCTGCTTTTTTGGCAGCTAGAGTTTTTATCTAGTGACTTCTTTAATGTAAAATGCATAAATAGATTGACAGCCAGGTTGACCTTCTCTTTTCTGTGTCCCTCATGCTACACTGCAAAAATAGTTCCCTCTTGTTTCCTCTCCTCTTGTACCTGAATCTTGCATGCTTGACTTACTTCTAACCTATCAGAGTAAACAAGAGTTTGGCAGTGGTCCTCCTAAAAACTGTGACCGGCCACCTCAGGCTGAGTTTGGCCCAGTGCTGCCTGACAGGGTACACATCTAATGGCTGAACAATCAGTGACCGAGGCACAGAGGTGGAGAGAAGTTCAGACACATGACAGTTCCTTCTTCCTGCCAGCCATCTGTGGGCCTGTAAAATTTGCTCTGCTGCCAGAGCCTTGCTGGGGAACATCCTCACCAGTGTTCCTGCAATAGTCTTCTCAAGAAAAACAGTGATAACCTACTTGATACTAACTTCCAATGTTAATATGTGTGCAGGAAAAAAAAAAAAAAAAAAAAGCAAGCCAAGAATGGCCCAAGTTCTTGAGAATATGAGATTTCTACCACTGAACTACTTGGAACTTCCTACCTTTACGAAACAGAACATTGCCAAATTCTCCATGGGTCTTCTGTGAGTTCTTCTTCATTGCCTGGAAGCTGCTCCTCTCTACCACATGTTGAAGCTGTTCCTCAGTCAGTGAAATCCCTAAGAAAGCAGCTATGTTTTTCACACCCAGGGCACGATCCTTCAAAGAGGAATGTAACAGACCACATGACATTCAAGCAAATTACACTGCTTTCCAAAGTGCAATTTTCCATCTCTCTGCTAGCTTCACATATGGAATACATTTTAATAGGACTAGACTAAGACATAGTGTTTCTCTTCTTCATAATTATTTTGGAGGAGATATGAGCTGTCTCCCTATAGATTACAAAAGATTGTATGTGATTTACAGCTGAGTAAAATCTACACTGTTGAATATATAAAAGCTCCTACCAAAAAAATTATTGGGGATTTTGATTTACAATTATTTGGAGTTGTATCACAGTTAAATTTTTTAAAAAAAAATAATTTTCACCAACAAAATTTTAAAAGGTTTTTGAGTTTGCATTTCACCATATAACAGGAATCTACCCCACACAGTTTGAATAGCTTACATGAATATAAAAGTGAATTGGTTTAGGAAAAAATGTTCCTTGAAGTATATAGTATTTCTAATTATTAATAACCTCACCTCTTTTAGCTCTTCGTATGTTATTGTCATAATATTTTCTTCATCAGCATATTCGTTCCATTTGGAAAGGTATTCAAAGTAGCATCCCCAGGCCACTAAATAAAACAAAATAATTCTAAGATGTGTCATAAATGAAGATTAGACAAGCCCCTTAAAAGAAAAACCAAAAAAAAAATATTACTCATTAAGCAGATCTCTCAGCCATGGGCACTATTAATCATGTCTACGGCAGAGTTTACACCCTGCTGTGGGAATTACAGGTTTTGTTCCAGGCTGTTCTAGCACATATACGAGTCTCAGGCATATGACACAATTTGTATGTGGGAACAGCAAAACTAGTTAGTATTTCAAGGCAGATGGGAGTCTACCAAAGGGCTATCAGTACTCAAACCATCTTGCAGACTCCCTTAGGGCAGTTTAAAACCTTATATAACCCTTTCTTCTGCTGGCTGTGTGCTATGGTAAACTTATACAATTTTAAACTAGTCTTATTGATTTTTATCTTTTTAATGCATTAGACTTATTCCACTTTTTAATGCACTAGACTTAGTCCAAATAATTCCTTTCGTCCAGTTTGGCATGTATGTGTTTGTGTGTCTACATAGACACAAGATGATGGACATTGCAGAGGGGTGAAGGGGATCCAAGACAGAGATAAGGAAGAACTGCTTCTTCCAGAAAAAATACCAGCCTATACAAGATAAAGCAGCTTGTGGAAGTGCAGTTTTGACAGGGATTTATCCTCAAGCAGGGAGACAAGTACTGTAAACTTCAAATTTCTAACTTTCTGTCTTTAATCTCTGCTTTTTACTGTAAACCAAAAAAAACCTAGTAAAGTTGATTTACTAAAGTACAAGCTTTTTTAGACAAAGTATTGAATAACAGACACAGACAGAATAATATATTGTACTTCTCTTTGCCATGAAAGCTACAAAGAAATCATCCCAGGAGTCATAGGAGGGAAGAGTAGTCACGCCATTGCAAAAATGGTAAAAAGATGTTGCTACATCTTTTGGGTTACGAATCAGTAACAATATCTAGAAAAAAATAATTATTTGTAGAGAAAGACATGACAGACTATAGTAAGAAAACAATTATAATATACTTCATAACTGCAGGTGGGGGAATTTCTAATATCTTATATGCTACTTGCAGAAGTAGCAGTTTCCTTCAGAATTCAGAAGGTGAAGTATTTAACTTTGCTTTGGTACCATGTGAAGATGATTGCCTATAATTTTTAAAGTATGTTTTACAAATTAACCAAACTAATTAGCCAGAGTCTAAGTATGTTTTGCTCAATACAAGCATAATTCACCATTTAGGTAGCAGGGGAAAATCACAAAAATACAGATTCTCTCTGAAACTTGACACACTGAAGCTCTCACATGTGACACCACCATAAAATGACTCCCATAGGAAAATGTGTCAAAATGCATTTTGCCTCTGGAGGATTTGTTCAAGCTCTGCAAGTCCCTTATCGAGGCAAAGCTGCCAATAAGGATAAACAGAGTTTAAGTGACATGAATAGCAGCATTTAAACAGGCATATAGAAACTGCCAGGCTAAACACTGAAGTAGAAGAGTGGTTTTGAAAACTGGCAGAAAAGTACTACATTGCCTTTAAAAAAAAAAATCTGTTGATTAAAATCAGCGCTCACCTTGGCTTTATTTTTGAAGATAGACTTGGGAAGATATTCAGGACGGAGAAGAGTAACCATAAATCTTGGAGAAGGTAATCTGGTCATTCGCTGTAAGAATTGGAAGGAGTGGACAGGTCAGTTAGTACAAGTATTCTTTCCATCAGCCTATTCTAAATTGTTGCCTCGCTAAACTTATCAACAGTTATTGGCTGATAAAAGTTGGGGTTTTGTGTGTGTGCCTGTTACCCTGGGATATTAGTGGGCTGCTGTGCGTAGCTCTCATCTCAAAAAAACCAGGAGAATGAGTGAGCGGAAAAAGTCTATCCATTGTTAATTCTTGGCAGTAATAATGAATTTAACATCATCAAACCTAAAGGTAAGGCACAGTCTCTAACCGAGTATATGTGAAAGCTGAGGGACCCCAAGGACTGAGAGAAGGGGTTAGGAGGAAGAGCTAGTAAAAGAGACAAAAGCTAGTATTTCATTATTTGACATTTCTTGAAGCTCTTTGCAAATACAATAGATGCTATGTTGAATTTCTGCAGTTCTTGTGTATCTAATGGGCATGTGCTCCTGTCGCACTCGTTGAAGTGTGCATTCATCCCTCACCATTTGGCAATCCACACAAGATTCATGCTGATCAGATGCCACATATAGAGAAGCAGGAGAGTTCTCATCAATCAGTGGCATATTTGACACACCATGTATTCAGTATTTGAAGCACAGAATTTTGATAGTTTTCATACATATTCTGTTCCCACCTCATATTTCTCAGCATCTCCAACTTCAAGGTAGGGGAATTCTTCTAGTTCTTCATCATTCACACTGCTTTCTGTATCTGGGGTTTTCTTTGCAGATATGGCTATCAGGTCATTTAAGATTTGACTTACCCAGTTTGTGCCTGAAAGAATAAAAATACAGAAACAGAAATAGATTTTACAGGAAAGCCAGCAGGTAGGTAGTACTACCAGATGAGTTACCTGGTCTCCTTTGATGTAACACAATCACAGCCGGCTCTCTGGACAATTACCTGTCGGGGTCCTGCCTTTGCTCCTCATAAAGACACTTCCCTCTGATTTTAAAGGTTCGCTACGTCACAAATTAATGTGTATATTGTAAATTAACCTGTACATTGTAAACTAACCAATAAAGGAGAAGAACCACTAGGATTCAACTGGGATAACCCGCATTAATGTATTGTGAAGAATATAATTGCAATTGGGGTGGTAAACCTGTACCGTTAAAACCTAATATATCATACATATTTTGTGATGTGCTGCACAGCATTATCTTAGCAGAAAAGATGGGTCACCGTACTTCAGCGCAGGAGCAGAGCTAGATCTGAAAACTGTGCTGAATGTACTCATTTTCTTTACCAAATGGAAAAAAAATTTCTGAAGTGACATTTCCCATACACATTCATTATGTTTTTATTCAAAAGAAAACCAAAGAGTTTGTAGAGAAATCCCATCTTCAGTTACCACTTCCTGACTTCTGGACACTGGCATTTACCTCCCTGTCACTACAGTCCTAACAACTGTATTCTGGTGCAAACAGTTCTTCAAAAAGAAAATATGATAAAACCCCAAAACTTTACCATCCTGTCAGCTGTAAGACAGTGTGAATCCAACTGCCGGAGGAGAGAAACTGTTGGATTAAAATGGATATGAGACATATCTAACCCAAACCTGCGTCTCTGATACAAGCTACCATAGGGTGCTCTCGGGCAGAAGAAGGAAAGGAGCAAAAGTTGTAAACTTACAACCTTAGCAAAGATCTCCTCTTGATTTCCTAATAATTAAAGAACGTGATCACTTCAAGTGCTGCGAAAATATTTTTGATAGTTATTTCCTCACATCTATGTGAAATAAACTAAAGAAAAGGCACCGTGGCATGGAAAGCTCCATTCAGTGTAAAAACATAAAGCTGTTTACTTTGCAAAGATAAATGTGAAAGCAGATCTTGTCATATCAAGAGATCTAGTTATCTCTGTTGTAAACCACTGTATTTTAATTCTCTCCAATTCATGCATTTAACTTCATAACTATGAAAAGTAAAGATAAAAACCTTTATATCTTATGGAAAAGAAAAACAGATAATTTTTCTCAGTCTTTTGTAAAATTCCCTATATAAAAAAATCATAATTAATTTTGTTGTGCTTTTTGACAACAAAATCTGTTTCACAAATTTTTGTGAACATTCTAAATGCTATTATTTAGTATAATAGTATATATTATATAATACATATTCTATAGATTTAATACAAACCAACTAGTTTGCCATTATATAACCTTATTTATGAAAAAAACAAAAGATATTCACCAGATTTAAGGTATCCTGCCAAAATGATATCATCACTTCTGGCTTCAAAGGACTCCAAGGCCCTGAATGTTTCAGGACTGCAAAGAGTGGTAGGGTAGAGAATTCCCTTGTAAGTAAAAAGCAGTTCATCAGGATGCATTAAACTAGCCTCTGCTAGTACCTTATCTACAAAATCAGTAAATTTTTTCCTGGATTTATCCATTTTTCTTCTCTCTCCCACAGACACAGGCTCTTTCACAGTGTGAAATGTTACATAGGAAGAGAAACCAACAGATTACCTTTTAACAGGTGATTGGTTCCTCAGTTGCTGGGGTTTTTTTATCTTATGAATAATAATTTATTACTCTTATTGAATTGTGCAACTCCAGTCAAAGTCTAATTTGAACCTTTTGAAATCAACAGAAGTTGAACATAAGCAAACAAGATAAGCAACCAAATGCAATTGCATTCTAGGCTAAAGGGCTTAGATGATTTCAAAATATCATGCCCAAAAAGTCTGTGATTACAACACAGAGTTTATAAACAAAATATAACAAAATAGAATTGTGTGAATTGCAGACTGGAATTTAAATGTCACAATCAAAATCCTAAAGGCGGTTCATCTCTCTCCAGTACTCATTCTGCTGGGATTTTCTTTTTTTTTTTAGTATTATATCACTCATCATTCTCACAGAAGTTACATCAAACATGTTGGGACTGGGAGAGGAAATGTTCAGTGTGCTAGAGACTGAGCTGCAGACAGTCACACGAGGGTGGTCGACTGCTCCCTCCAGCTGCTGCCAAGGAGGGCACAGGGGCACATGCAGTCCTGGGCCACACTTCAGACTGCAGTACAGAGTTCTGGTTTTAGGGTTTACACAAAAATTACTTATTTATAAATTCCCTTAATGAGCCCAATCATAGTTTAGCAACTGATTAGTCACTACTGACTTGGCAATAATATAACCTCACTACAATGATTAGCATTTATAATTCACTTAGGGTGATTTGCTTCTGGCTGCACTGATCTCAGCAGAAAAACTGGTGTTAATTTTAATACTCGAGTCTCTGGCAAGAGGATGGATGGGTCACAAGGAACACAAAAATAGTCTGCCAAAAAAATTTATGCCAAGCATTTCAATACCATCCTTTCTTATCTCTGGCTTTTGAATGCTGCCTGTTGGGCTCTTGAAGCAGGACGACCAGCAGCTACGTACCTTTGTACTTTTGCCCTTTTGCCATTTGCTCTCTGAGGGATTCACACCTGGTCCCCGAGGCATATTGCAGTGCTCCTGGGATCAAACAGCCCTACATTTTCACAGGAATTTTGTTTGGTCCATAAAAAAAACTTTTGCTTTTCCCTTCATCACCTCTTCTCTGTACAACTTTGTCAATATAGAAAGAATACCTATGTACAGGTATCATCTGAAACAAGTGGATATCATATGGCTCCTCCTGGATCCACCTGCTAAGTGATATCTGTGCCAAAGGGCAGTCAGTTGGCACCACCTGTATCACTTCACGGATGTGAGCAAAAAATTGATGAACCATGAATAGCACCTTTGCTGATTCTTGAATTAGAAATAGCCACCCTAGCAAAAGAAAAAACAGCTTGCTTGCCTTTTTTTTCCCCTTACCTCCCCTTGGCATTAAACTGTCATGGACTGAAGCTAAGAAAATGCGTTTAATTGGTATTTTTATCTGCTGGGGAAAAAAAAAAAAAGAAAAAAAATTAGTTGGGCTAGTCTTCCCTACTGATATAAAGAGGGAATATGGTATGTAAATTATTAATGTATCTCATGCAATAGAACAGGGTTGGAGTAGGTTTTACATAATACAAAGACAGCTCATGTCACTCCTGCACTTCATTTACCACAGAATAACCCAAAGAAATTTTGACAGCAAAAATCCAGACGAATTCCAGTGTATTTTTGCAAGAGAGGGCAGTCAGGCCAATTATTCCTTGGAGACATGTTTTATCCCTAGGAGTAAAAAAACAAATAGTGGAGAAAAAAACAATTAGAATTGCAATTAGATGTAAGGCATGAAGAGGGATTTTGAGGAGAGTTAAATTTCTTCACAAAAAAAGAAGCAGGATTTAGTAATGTGATCCTGTGATACAGCCATCACACCTGAGCTGGGAGATGGGAGGAGTGTACCCTGCCCCATATGTGTGAGGCAAAACCCTCTGATCCTGCCAAATGCTGAACCAAGAGACTGATGGGAAACATTGGTTGACTTAAAGTTTATAAGAAGCAGCTTTAAAAACATGGAGATTAAAACCAGATTAAAGGATTTGATAATCTGCAGATTAATGGTACTTTTTGTTCAAGCCACCATAGTTCCTCTAAAGGTTTCTGACTTCCTATGCTTACCAGGCCTGCTTTCTCCTGACTGTGGAGTTTTACAGAGGGAAGACAGTGACTTTTCTGTGATAGCTATGGGACACTGCCATCTGCACCTTGTGTAGTGGACTGATCTGCTTATGCAGATCCATTCCCTATTAAATGAAACAACAAAGCAGGAGCCTCAAAACTTGTGCTCTAAATGAGAAGAGGTGTGTTTTTATAACTATTCCTATGACCTGGATTAATCCCACTAAAACTCTGGAGAAGGTTTCCATATATTAGTCCTCTAAAATAACCTAAGAGAAAGACCTGAAGGGATAGGGACATTTCCTGGTCTTCTGTGAATGAGACCAAGAAACTCAGGGCTTAAAGTAGAATTTGGGTCTATAATGGAAATGCCATATGTGGCATTTTTCCCTTTGAAAAATTTAGTATGTGTCTGACCAGAGTGGAGTCAAAGCCTCCAAATAGAGCCCAGGGAGGCATGATATCTCAGGTGATGTGAGAGAAGTTTGTCTGCACACCCACAAGGAAGCACAGCAAAAAAATGGAGGGGGAACCCAAATAATACCCTGCCTATATAATATAATACCCTCCCATGCCACCACCTCATCAAAGGCCTGCCTACACAAGCTCGGAGGAGCTCAAGCAGGCAGGAAACCATATTCAGGACTCTTACCAAGGGACGCCATGTCCAGGTCCCTTCTACAGCTGTCCCAGGAGAGCTTCAGTCCCAGTGTACTGGTGGGAAAGTGACCCACCAAAAGGATCAGCACTGGAGAATAATTTGAAGACTGGCAGTTGCTGCTGTCTCAGGGTAAAGGCTCATTCATTACGGACTGAAGGGGAAGAGCCTTTCATGACTGCGCATGACTTACTGTGTAAGGACTACATGACAGGTATGAGAGAATTTAAACACTAAAGAAATTATTTACCAGCCTGCATGACACTATTAGAATTGACTTTATGATACAGGAAGTACTGAAATAGAGATGAAAAATTACTAATCCTCAATACAAGAGAGTTAATTTTCTTGACTCCTCTAAAATACTGTTTGGGCTGCAGACTAATCTGTTGTAAAATTTTCTAGGATCCTCCTTCATCTTTTCTTTTCCTCTTGAATTGTAGAGTCTTATTCATGACCCTGCTCTGTCTTTCCGCTACACAAAATTTCCCACATCCCTTCTAAACTTTCCTCTCACAGCTTTTTTTCAGCCTCAGCTTTGCTGTCTCTGGAGAGTTTCCATTCTCATAATCCCCTCTCTGGAACTAGGTAGGAAAAAGCAATTTTCCACAGCTTTCCTTGTCTCTATTAATGTGCTGGCTAGTTGCCAAAGTTGCAATGGTTAACCAACCTCTCCCTCCTGTTAATACTCCACTAAATAATAGGAAAGAACAGGGCAGAAAATACAGAGAATGCCATAACACAATATGTTGGAGAAATAATCTTTCTGTACTAACCAGAAGATGTCAGATGCACATTAAGAGACTTCTCAAACCATCATCTGGTCACAGTGGGTATGGAGTTAATTTTCCTACCAGTAGCTGGTACAGAGCTATGTTTTTGATTCAGAATGAAAACAATGTTAGTAACACACTGATGTTTTAGTTGTTGCTATTAGTGCTTACCCCAAGTCAAGGGCTTTTCAGTTTCCCATGCTCTGACAGACAGCAGGTGCACAAGGAGGTCAGAGAGAGCATGGCCAGGACAGCTGATCCAAACTGCCCAAACGGATATTCCATACCACAGAACACCCTACTCAGTACGTAAATGTGGGGGGGAGTTAGCCTGGAGGGGCTGATCGCTACTTGAGCATCGGCTGGGTATCAACCAGCAGGTGGTGAGCAATTGTAGAGTGCATCACTTGTCAGTCTTAGGTTTTATTCTCTTTTTCCTTTTGGAATAATTATTAGTTATTATTAATTATTATTACTGGCATTGTTATTATAATTAATTTCTATTATTAAACTGCTTTAATCTCAACCCACAGCTTTTACCTCTTTCTGATCATCCTTCCCATCCCACCAGGGGCAGTGCAGGGTGAGGAAGTGAGTGAGTGGTTGTGTGGTATTTAGTTGTCGGCTGGGGTTAAACCACAGCACACCAAAACAAATTGATTTCCTTGCTGATCTTTCACAACTATATTGGTCTATATGTAAACTATAATGTAAAAAGCTGGAAGCCTCCGACAAGATCTTTACTACTAAGTAAATGTGAGGAGCCAGGCCAGTGACCTCAAGAAGTCATCTGTTGCCTCATTGTGTATCTACACAACATGACATTAAAAGAGAAAGGGGAAGAAACAAGAAGGAAGGATCAGAAAACACTCACTGGTGTTATGGAGGACTTTCTGGTTTTTGCTATTGCACTAAATGTTCTATTTCCTCCAAACCTGTCACTAATCCCCTTCTGGTCTATGCAACTGAAATAATTAAAGCTCCAGAGCCTTTAGCACAGAAATAATTAATTATGTCATACACAGTGTAATGTGGCAATATAAATGAGGTTGAATATAAAATGCAAATGTAAAGTATTCTAAATGAAGATGACAAAAAAGGCATTTGAAACAGGTTATCTAGATGCATTGAAAAATTAGTCCTGTCATATTCTTTGAAAAAAAAAAATCGTGTGTTGTATCCATTTCTCACAGATAAAGCTGATGTTAAACAGGCAATTCAACCCCTGCAAGACAGCATCTAACAAAGCCACTGTATCAGCATTTCACTTCTCAGCATATTGTCTGGTAGCCATATAATCAGACTTTCCAAGTCTGAACATAGGTGTCTCATAACTGCCCCTCTGTCCTCCCCTGCTTCATGCAGTATCTCATCTTTAACAAATGATAAAATTTCTGCACTGCATTTTCTTCCTGAGGAAACTCATTGCTAATGGATACAGAAGATTATTTCTGAAAAGGCATATGTGTCAGACTATCTGAAATTCCCCTGCAATGCCCAGGCAATGCACGTTAGCCATAAACAAAAGCAAACCCCAGAGCTAAGCAGTGAGTCCATTTGTGTGTCAGCTCAGCTCCTGGCTTGCTTCCCAGGAGCGCTCTGCTTTCTACTGAGTGGCTCTGCTCAAGTGCATTCACCATGGGCCAAATGTCAAATGCTCACCATAAAGTTCCTCCTCATCCTCCTTTATATATGTTCTACCATTTTCTCACCCTCCTGGTCCATTAAAAAACCTAGTTTTGATCCCTTCATGATTTTCTCTTCTTTTATATGGTCAGCAAGTTTGATTCATTTCATCAATTAATTATTTTGAGCTCCGGCAGGACTGCTTGGCTCTCATCTCCCCTAATTAGGTTCCATTCAATATCTCCAGATTCACTCCTAGAGGGGATAGGAGAATTCATATTCTATTTGATGTACCTGATACTGAACAACTATCTCTTCAAATCTTCAATCTGAGGAACTTTTATAGCTTGGAGTTAATCAAAATACACAGTGTCCTTTGATCTCAGGAAAAACATAGAGACAAAAACATGAAAGCTTCTCCCTCCTTCACCCTACTTCTTTCTTAGTCTCAAGACTCCCTCATCTTCACCATTCCCCTTTTTGAGCATCACATGATCTTTCAGCTTTCATCTTTCTTTACACATTCCCTAGGTCATGTCCATTCCCTGGATTGAGATTCGCTTCATTGTGTAAAGCTGAAGGGATTTTACATCTGAAACAAGATAAAAAATAGTCAGCAGTAGCACAGCTCACCAGAGTTACTAATCTATTCATGAAATATATTTCCACATATCATTTGGAAAAGGTAAGATTTCCGCCTCTTTTTATTTTAGGTGAGAAGTTATCTTATTTAAGTAATTTTCTACCAATACTTATGGCTGTTCTGCATCATTGTAACCCCATAGCTACTGCCTTTGAAGAGTGAATACAAAGATTGAAAGACAAAACTCCTAAATACCCGCAGCTTTAACCATCTTATTTTAAAGTGTTCTTAAAGTGGTGGTATTTTCCTTGATGTACCAGGGATACCATTCAAGATGGTAAGATAGCATAGACACCTGAAGCCAGTCCAGTTTCAAATCTGTCTCATCGTATGGCTTGAAACATGTGTTTCCCATTTTATATAGGAATTTTATAACAGCTGTAACTGCTGACTTCATCAGAATTGCCAGGATCTCAAAGTCAGTGTAACAAGACAACAAAAAGGCTTCTGCTAGTGTAGAGTGCCAAGTTAGTACATTATTTTTCACTCCTCATTAACTCCAGTGCTCTTCTCACACTTAGTCTCTCTCTTGTGACCAGCAGCAGAAGGTGTTTGCTAACTGGGATCCTTCGATGCCTACAGGAAGGAGTGAGATCACTGACCCGAGGCCACCAAGACCAGCTTTTCTGAATCACCCTATTCCTCCATGAATCAATGACATACTTAAGGTTTAAGGTTATGAGTGGATTTTATTGGAAAGAGGCTCAGAATAAGAATGATTACTAAGTCACACAAAGAAGTTCAGGTTTAATAGTGCAACTCCTCACTGAAGGCTTTATTATACAGAGACCAGATTATATCATGGGAAACTGTTGTTTCACTCACTAGGTCTCAACCTCCACATTTACCTTTCTTCCCAGCCGGGTTCTCACTAACCTTTAGTAGCTGTTGACTTGGAAAAGAGTGATCCCTAGTTATGGAGACATACCAAGTAAAAGTAAGCTATGGAAGAAAAGTGGTAGAAATGCAAAAAAATATCCCCTTCCCCAAACATGAATACTATCAGGTTGGAGAACTGTAGAGTGAGGGAGAAATGAAAAACACGACTTTGAAGTGAGGGATAAAGAGTGGCTCTGAGGAAGTGCCCCCATGAAAGAGACAAAAGATTTTATATACTAAAATAATCTTAGCTTAATATAGATGCATATTTTTATGAGTACTGAATATTTAATTGGGTTGTGAACCATATCTACTCCACAGAAATGTTAATGCAACAGATGCAAAGAGCAGGTAGCAATAGCTGTCATCTGCTATGTGGGGGACTATCTGTGGAGGAAGAATATTTGCATAAATGCCTTGCAGATTTCTTGGAAGCCCTCCCTTGTAGTCTGGAGGGAATCAGCGGGTCAAAAGCATTCCTGGGACCACTGAGTTCCTATACTCAGGCTTGCAGTCATGACCTATCTTTATCTGCAGCAGCCAGTAGTAGGGGAAAAAGTCGGTATCAGAGTCTTTAATCCTGGTCTCGAGGAAAATGTTGGTGCTCAGTCACTGTGTGAGCATCACACATGCTGAGTTCTGTCAGGTGCATAAGGCTGCGGAGGTGCTCCTTCCCTTCCCAGGGAAGGCATACACACTGATTCCGGTGAAGACAGAGGTGTATTTTAGGTCAGCACACTGACTTCATGGCACAAGTGGCTGCTACAAGCCCCTCTGTGCTCAGGCACGCTGTGCTTGTGGAAGAGTAGCTGAAGGTTGGCTGGGAAGGATTTTCTGCACTTCTATGAAAGCCCCAGAGGCTATCACCCCTAGCAGACCTCAGTAGACTTCCACAGTCAGAGTGAAGACACACCCTTACCACAGAAAATATCTGCCTACCATACACAGGGCATAGCAAGTTGTCTTAATCTCCCAGGAGCACTCAGGTGAAAGTCACAAATTTTGGACCAGTGCTTCACTTTCGACTTCAGAGTAGACATGAGTGAAGGGAAAAAGCACCCAAAACCAAAGTCCAGGGCAGGAACATTCACCCATCACCTTTTCATAGTCATGCCAGTCAGGTAAATGTCTGTACCCCGTCTGTTCTTTGCAGCAGTATCTTAAAGCATAGAGCAACCACTGGTCATTATGAATATTCCCATTTAAAAAGCTGACTAAATGACACAGTGATGTAAACAGTAAAATTATGGTTACAGGTCCACCTCCTACTTCAGTAATCAAGAACAAACCTCACAGCAAGACAGGTCTGGGGGGTGTTAGAAATCCATGAAACAAAGGCAAAGGCAGCTCTAAACTGTAGCTTTACTGTATAGTGATGAAACTGTAACAACAAAAGCATCATCTAGGAATTACACACATAAATATCACTTGTTTGGCTTATGACAACCAATTTTGTCAGGCTAAAATAATAAATCAGGAGGCTCAAGCAGCCATGATATGTCTTCATAAGATTGATTTCAGCTAAAGTGGACTTGCAAAGAAGCACAAGGCCTCTCAGAGAATTTACAGAGCAACCTTTGCTAGTAGATATGCATCAATATTACCCAAAGCTATGGAGACAGAGGATGATATTCTGCCTTCAAAAAAGTAACTGCAGTTGAAACAGATTGACCTACTAAGGTGTCATGAGCTTCTTTCTTAGCAGTTTTTAATGCAGAGTTAATTCAGATTTCAACTAAGTCAATGAAAAAATTCCATTTATTTGAAGCACAATTGGATGAAAGCTTAGCTATGGCAGAAATCTTTTAGCCAAGAAGTGTTCTGAATTTATAGCCTTTAGAAAGGTCTCTAGGTGTAAAATACACTTCACCACTCTAAAAAGACTGAGGAACTTATTAATAAAAGGGGAAATACACTATTCCATTAAGAAGATATAGTGTGAAGCAGGGCTGTTAGATGCCTCTGTATGTGATTAGTTATAACATTGTTCAGTAAATTAACAACTTCTCAGTATGTCAAAGGTATTACGTTTAGTATTAACATCTGATATACACTGCAGACACTATAAAGGCAGCTGTAGTCCAAATATTACAATACTTATCTGGAACATCAACTTTTGTCCAACATATCATGCAACTGCATTCACTATTAAAGTTCAAATGATTGCTTTAACAGCTCTGGTTTATCTCAGGATTTGCAACACACCTTCTATTTTAACGTGGAGTGCTTGCTAAGCATTCCTTGTGCACTTTCTCCATTTCCAAATTACGCTTTTCCTCCAAAAGTTTCCTCCAATCACTAACACCACTTACAAAGAACTCTTATAGACACTGTAAGATTAATGCAAAGAGTTTATTCTATTTTCTCAGGAAACATTATTCACATTACTCTATGTTAGGCAAGAGCAAAGTCTACAACACACAGTATTACACATGAAGAGAAATTAGACAGCTTGATGACAAAGTTTATGGTGGGATCTTTTTTAATTTTCGGATAAGAATGTCACTGTCCTTTCTCATTCATCTCAAATAAAACCTGAAATAAATATTTCATAGTTGCAAATGCAACATTGTAACTACATTAGCAGTAGTAATTACTACTATTATTATTGTTACTGTTGTTATTACTATTGCTATTGATATACCTGTTCTGATTATCAGCATTATTATGGCAATGTTCTTTGTGCAGCAAAAAAATATACCTGATCTAGGAAAGTGTGCATCATCTCCTCTGGCTTCAAAGGACCTCATAGTTTTGACTATTTCAAGAGTGCAAGGAGTAGAGGGGTAGGCAGTCTCCTTGTAGGTAAAGATCAGGTCTTTATGCTCCGGTCTATAAGCAGCAATCCCTAATTTTTCCAACCCCTCAGCTAAAGCTGTTTTAGACTTTTCCTTTCTCTTCTGCTTTCCAAAATTCCCTGTTGATGTGTAATAATATGGGCAGAGGAAGGCACAGGTTACTTATTTATGGATTATTTGAATCAGTGAGTGCTTTTTAACTTAAAAGGGCCTTCCCACGTAAGGTAAAGGGCAGACCTTCACAGCCATTTGCAGAAAACAGATCCTAAATGAGCTGCAGCTGGGTCACTCTCACTGACCACACTGAGAAATCCATAGACTCTGGAGGAAACATAAAGGAATCTGTTTTAAATGATGACTCAAAGGACAGCTAGCATGCAACATATATCATCAGGTATTTATTTAGTTTCATCATTGTTAACATGGCCTCTGGCACATATTCATTGGACGTGAGATAATTAAGAGACATTAAGCTTCATACTTTGCCTATAAATGCATATGGTAACATGGTTTTCTAATCTTGGAAGAATGTGCATTTGGTTCTTTTCTCTTTCAAATAATCTGAGGGAAGAGATTTAGAGTACACAAATTTGGGAAAAAACACAAGACCTTCTGTGAAGGTCCATTTTCAGTTTACTTCAGCAAGACCAGAGCTTTGACCTGGGTATGTACATCAAGGTATAGAGGGACCAGAGGAAGCGGGAAAGCAGCAGGAATAGCAGCATGCTGACAGGGCCCTGAAAAGAGATTTGATAACTGATACACTGGACTCTCATTGAAGTCACTAAGAGTCAGATCAATGGGCTCAGTGTGATAAAGGCAGCAAAGCAACAGGTTCTAAGAAGGGTGGTCACTGTGCTTTTTCAGGCATCTACCTTTCCTAAAACGTATGTCCAGCTCAAAGAACTTTGGAGTTAGACTAGATGATCATTAAAGGCCCCTTCCAAACCAAAACATCCTATGAACTAGTCAACATTTTGTTGCCATTTTAGGCAATGGAAAGGTGATGGCGGGTCTGTTGTACAAGGATGAGGTATGTGTATCAGCAGTACTTGGTTCTCAAAGCTAAACTTAAATGTTTTACATTCTGTAAACAATGGTTCATATGTGAGTGTTTTAAATGGTGAGCTAACAATCTAGACTGGAATAAATGAAGAGCTGTCACGCTACAAGTAAGAGAAGCCACAGCTCTTAATCCTAGAATTATGTAACCAGTTCAAGGAAAACCCTGCTGCAAGACACTGTTACTGAAAGATAAGAAGATTTCAAAGGGCAGCAATAACCTCATGGAAGATAAATGCTCAGAGGGCTGTTAAATACAAGGGCTTCCAGATTCAAGCTGTCCTTAGGTGACACATTGTTGGAGACTGGTAAACAATTTTGAGGAATTATCATTATATGTTGGATATGCTGTTGTCCATACTTGTATCTAGGACACATGTCTAAATGCTACTTTGGTCCATTGTATGACTCATATCAGGGTCTCATACTCATTTTAACTTGGCATCATGTCACAGGAGTCTAGCCAGAATCAATATTTATCCCGTAATGCATAAATAAAATATCTGATCTAAAATACGGCTTGAGCTTCAATATATGCTATATTATGCAATGTTTGTTTAAAGCACACAGTTAATCTCATTCTCAGATTACAGTTGGTGAAAGGATCAGTTTTCAGGCTTTTATTCCACTGTTCTGTTTGCTTAGCTGACAATTATACTTGAAAATAGAGGGGTTTAGCCTGCTTTAGGTGGATGTACTTATAGGGTCTGTGAGTACTGTTTCATATTATGTTATGAAGAATGGACCATGTCAATTCTGTCAATCATTCCAAAGCCTTTCAGGCTAAGAATTTGACTTTTTGCCAAAGGCTATATTTTTATGAGAATTTGAGTGAAAATGATCTTGCCTCTTTTAAGTATGTGGAAAACTGGTTGGGAAAATAGTTTCTTCCCTCCTTTTATGGCCATTGTAATTAGTACTTTATTACTGAAGTCATGACTGAAGCCTTGCCTTAGTTAGAGCTTTAATAGACATGGTATAATTCATAGGAGTTTTATCCAGTTGTATTTTTTTCTGCATTCTCAAAAGAGTAAGATAACAAAAACATTCAAGCCTTACTCTAGTTAGAGTTTTAATAAGCACAGTATTAAATCAAGTGAGTTTTATCCAGTTTTATTTTCTTCTCCATGCTTAAAAGAATGAAATAATATAACAATTTTCCTTTACACAAAGTGTTATCATTACTTATTACATAAATGACACAGATTTAGCAGAATGGAAACCACAATAGCTATATCACCAGCCCACGGTTTCCTTACTTGCATAGGTAGATGAGCTGAAGTTCATCACTGGTGTAAGGAGCAGAAATTTGACCTTGATATTTGTCATTAAACACAGGGTCCTGCATAAAAGCCCAGATCACTACACAGCATGGGAACAGCAAGGAGCAGAAGAGCTGAGTCCTATCTCCTGATAAAGTTGGGCAGAGCTGCAGTCCAATCAGAAGTAAAATCTCCTGTCACATACTTGGTCCTTAGCATCAAAATGGGGACATTTTTTGAACAGTTCAGCTGCTGAAATAGCCAAATAGCAGCAATTTGGAAGCAGTGACCCAGCCTTTTTTTTTTATGACAGATATTTGAGCCTATTCAATAGAGAAGATCTTGTTTAGCCAGTTTTGCCCATGTTGCATCACAAAAACAGAGTGCCTGTGCTTGGAGAAGGCCCATGAAGATAATTTGGTTCAACTCCACTGCCAAAACAGTTACCTTTGGTGACTTTGGCACCAGGCTGAGAAGGACTTTGCCCAGATGGCTTCTGAATATCGCTGAGGACAGAGATTTCCCAGATCAGATCTTTACCATTTGATACATATAAAGCATATCATATGACAAACACTACCTTAATGCTTATGTAGTCTTACTGGCATGAATCACTGCAGAATTATTCAGTGTTTATAGGTGATACAGAAGGTGCACCACTGAATGTATATATATACATGTATAGATATAGATACATCATTTATAAGAACACAGTTTGGAAAATAGCATGAATTCAGAATAAAACTAGTGGCATTGTAGTGATGAATTTGTATGTAAAGACACAGATTAAATCCTATTGTTATAAAACTGTCCTGGAGCCTTTCAGCATATTTTCTGATCAAACTCTGTTTCATCAGAAAAGTTCTCATCAGTTGTACTGCTGATACTTAAAAGGAAAAATATTACGGATGACACTTCCCATGAATCTTGTTTTCTGAGAAGGCAGATCTACCTGCTGTCCTCCATACTGAAGACTATGAGATCAGAGAAATCTTCAGGCACTGTGATTCTAAAAAGAAGTGAAATGGAACAGGACTGAAAATGCTGCCTGGTTCCAAAGATAAAATTCTAATGAATGTATTTTTTATGAAAATTGAATAACACTGTTGTTAACACTGTTGTACCTAGCTATCTATGACTAAATGGCCAGAGCTGCCACAAAAGTGCAAGTTTTCCCTCCATACTGAGTTGGGGTCATTAAACTTGAGGCTTTCTCTGTACAGTACAAGTTGTTACTTATTTTGCCTTTAAAAAGCAAGGCACTGGGATTCATTTCAGCTGATGTCCTTATGAATAGACATAGCACAGCCACATGTATGTCAGTTAGCTCCCCAAAGACTTCATTACAGTCAGTGAAGAGATGTAATCACTGCCAGAGCATCATTCTTCTCATACTAAACAGGTAACTAAAATGAGTCAAATTAATTGCTTCCCTGAACTACCAATGTCACTTGGCACACTTATGGAACAGAATAGCCATTAACCATCTCTGCACCTGAAGAGCTTTCAGCCACCACTATCAGCCTGTCTCAGGGCTGGCAAGGGGGCACAGTTAGTGAAATCTGTGCTCCAGGAGTGCAGAATGTAGCTCTTGCTCTTGGTGGTGTAGTGGATGAGGAGGTTCAAAGAAAGGCAGTGTGCTTGTAATAATCTGGGACTTCCCTGATTTTCCAGTTCAAGATATGAATAATCCATCTTTTCTTCATCACATTTCATTTTTAACCTGTCACAGCTTTGTTTCTCTTTGCATTCTGTTGCAGCTATGTCCTACAATATTTGGAAAGTCAATGAAACAGGTTAGAAATGGCATTAGAAATACATCATTGAGCAACTGCACCACCTTGTGCTGAAGTTTTTGAAGAGTCTCCACTGGCACAGGAAAAATATCTGTCAATTTTTCTATATAGATTGTTTATTAAAAAAATGAGAAAAGAGAAGTTATGAACTAAGTATAAAACTGGTAGAAAGAAGAATCATCTTGGCTGTTGCTACCTGGAGAGTATAATTCCATCTGTCTCAAAAGCAGCTGTTGCAAAGTTTGAAAGATTGATGAATCAGGGGAAAGCAATAAAAGAAGGAAAAACAAATGTGGACAACACTGGAATAGATTTTAAGTCTTTGCAATAATGCTTTCATCTGCTGAGAAGTTTCTGCCTGCTGTGCAGAAATGTAAGTAAGTAAGCTCATGAGAGCACTTGCCCTTCTTTGGAATTAATGAACTTCCTATCAGTGAACTTTTCACACTGTACTAAACACACAGGAAGACTGAATTTTGCATCATTGACAGTGATCGCTCTGTGTAATAGAGGAGGACATGACACTGGAGATGTTTTCAAATATAAGCTGGCTGTTTTGTCAAACATAGAAAGCCTTCAAGGACAATGTCATCCATTAAAGTTACCAATTTTTGCATTATTATTTCTATTTAGTGTCCCCCATCTCATTCTTCTGAATTTCTTGCAGCACTATGACACAGTGCTCTGGCTAATATTACATATCTATGTCTGCTGCTGCTGCCTCTAGTGAAGAACTCTTTCTGTTTTTTTTGCCACAGGACAAGTCTTGCTGAAGAAGGTTCAGATGCAATGTTTTGAAACTCTTGATGATCAGGATCTTCAAATGCAATAAGAATTATTTTCAAAAACAATCAAACCAAAAATGAACACAGTAACATGTTCATATGCTCCATGGTCCCACATGGGAATTATGGTACAAGCTGTCTCATAGAAAATGTCTTTTAGAGCTCTAAGGCTGACTGTTACAATTGCATCAACCTCCCCCTCCCATTCTTTCTATTTTGGAGCTCGCATTGTATTTAAGCCTGGAATACAAGGCTAAACTTTTTTTTTTTTTTTTTAATTTCACATATGGACACCAGCCAAATATCTGGGGGCTGTTATTTTGATGTTCAGATCTGCACTGTGCTGTTTAGCAGACGAATTTTCTTTATAATCAGCATACACCCAACATTTCCTCTCCATATGGTAATGGGAAAAACCCTAAACTAACTGTTATTAGTTACCTCATTTATTGCTCATTTTGAAAGACACTCAGCTATTATGCCAAGAAGCATAGCACGAGACCCAAAGAACAGCCCTTCTTCTCTTGCTGAAAACTTAAGTTTTTAGATGTCAAACCCCAAAAGAAAGATTTTTGAAAGCCCAAAGAAATAGAATGAAAAACTGCTATAAAAAAAAATCAGAGAAATGTGTATCTCCCACTTTATGGACAATAATCTTACCCACTTTTGCAAATGTAGTATAATGAGAGTTACTTTATGTTACTTTTATTATTGGATTCACCTGTTCCTTTCTTAAAATCCTTAGGAGTACAGGTTCTTAATCACAGCCTTATATTACCTTTAGCTGTGTTTTGGTTTATAACTCATTTTTCTTCCAGTTTTATGTCACACTGGATAATCCATATTTTGACAATTGTTAACACCTGACATCTTGATTTTGTTTTCCTAAGGAGAAAGAGCATCATTAATGTTTGTGCTGTTACCTAAAAATCTGTGCAAGTTAATGTTTAATATTAATTTTAAATTTTCATTAAGTAAGCAGTAATATTTCAAAACTTTCCTTCGTACCATGAAATCTCAAGACTCCATTTCTACAAGTACTTCAAGGCATGAAAAATGCTCTTCTGCCAGACAACGATTTTAAAATGAAATTGTCATCTTCTACCCTTGTGTGCACTTGTCCTAATGACTGGGTTTAATGGGGAGAATTCTGGCCTTCCATTTGTAATTAGTACTGAATTGTATTCAACATGTGAGCAATAAAGGTTTTGTTCAACACCTTTTTTCAACCAGCAGCAGTGATCACTGAGGAGAGACATGCTGGGAAATTCTTCAAGCATAAATCTCGAGATCAAAGGGTGCAATGCAGCACAGGGCAGATGACCCCACATCAATGAAGAATAAGCTTTTAAGTCCACCATACTAAATTCAGTAGCATGTGGGTCCACATGCAAGAGTACGTAGGCAGGTTAACTCTGCCATTCAATAGAAATCATCTCCCTGACTGCATTTAGCATTGTCCTGTCCTCAGTTTCATCTCAAACTATCCACTGAGGTAGGTATGTTTTATTGTCCATTGTTCCTAGCAAGTCTATCTGTATGAAAACTCCCTGTTACCTATCCATCTTCTGCAGAAAGCATTTCCACAAGTAATCTAGTTACACCACTACCCAGAATACAGATATAAGTCCAAAAGGAACAATTAATTATCTGATTTGACCACATGTAGAGCATGTGAAATTTTACCCAGTTTCTTGTGTTAAGACAACTCACTTTGAACTGAACTGCCAGCAGTGGTCACCTGCTTCTAACTTTATTTCCCCAAAGTGCAGTTTTCAAGACCTATTTCTGGACTTCACTGCACTGGGCTTTAGTCACTCTCTTCCCTTATTTGGCCGTTCCATACTGGTGCTTGAGAGCAGCACTAACTAAGTAAAAATCCTTTGTTGAAAGAAATGTGCTGGAGTGCTGAAGAGGCTTCTATAGTTCTCAATTGGATTTACCTTTGGCAGGTAAACTTACTCACCCCAACCACTAATTAAGAATAAAATCTTAGTGAGGATGTGTCACACAAACCATGGGGAAATAACTGTCTCAAATATAGTGATGACTTCTCAGTGTCTTCCATTTGCAGCCCAGAGCACTGTTACCTAACCAGTCCATCACTGTTCCATCTCTCCCTGCCCATGAATCTGACATGCAGGAAAGATGAACACACTCAGTAGTCAAAGAAAACTCTTCTTGACATAGCCCTAGTACATGATGGGCATAGTGGAAAAGAACTGAGCTCTCATATCCCTTCCAACCCCACTCCTCCAATGGAGGAGCTGGTGGATTTGGGCCATACCAACAGGAAAGAGGAAAAAGTTACTGAGTGCCACACATATCATGAAGGTATGGAGGCTAGTCTAAAACTGCTTTGAGCACACTAACTTTTTATTGCTTATTTTTTATTTTCCAATATCTTAATTATGCATTAAAGAAAATATATTATGCAAACACACACACACAAGTTCAATGCACTTAACTTCTTAATAGCATTCACTTAGCGGTTAATTAAGTGGGGGGGGTTAATTTGCTTTTTATTCCTCTCCTTTCCATTCAATTTCACTTAAAATACTTCCCAATGATTTCATAATACTTTCACTTTAAGTTGAGAAAAATTATTCACCAGATTTAGGATATTCTGCTAATAACTCATCATCATTCCTGACTTCAAAGGACTTAAGAGCTTTAAAAATTTCTGGCTGCTTATCACAGCAGTGTACAAAACTCTCTGGAAGGAGAATATCAGCTTCTCCGGGGACAGATTAGCAGGGGCAGTTTTAACCTTGACCACATGTTAATGAAGCTCTTGTTGGCGTTTTTTTTCTTGTGGCTGTATAAATCTGTGCAAGCAGTGATATAAAGGGGCAGTTAGGCTATTTGTTAAACATGCAAGACAAGCAGAAAACTTATCTTGCATATTTCTAAAGATAACACTAATAAACTGTGGAGAGTTTTGATGACTTGCAATAAATTAACTTGATTTGACTCCTGTATCAGGAGTGTTGGCAATGGCACAACTCCCATCCTTGTACTGTTTGCGTGTGGCCATGCAAGCAGACGGCAGAAAATGTTAAGCAAAACATCTGTCTCAGTATCTATCTCATTTAATGGAGCAGGTGCAGTGACTCCCAAACCAGTTGTGTAAGCAGAACCAAAGGGTGAGTTTATCACCTCAGATATGATCCCGTACTAATGATTTTGGCCACCGTCTGTTGCTGCTGCACAGCACTGCAGCACCATCAGATGGATGCCCTAGCTTGGGTTAGAACTAGTTGTAGTTTCTCTCCACAGACCTCCTTTGCTCCATGTTAATGAGGCTGGAATCAAGCTATGGCATATTATGAATACGAAAAGAAGAAGCCTAAAACTTTGGAAACATCTGGATAGCAGAGCTGTCCAATAGTCATAAATTCCAGAAGCTTTAGTTTTCCTCCAGGTGGACTAGAAAGAAACCACCTGCATTTTACCAGAAGTTTGTTGAAACCAACACATTACTAGAAAATGTTTCCATTGGAAAAGTTGTTAGTTTCCAAATAAAAAATTGTTTCAACAAACATTCTCTGATTGCTTCTGACAGTTTTCTGCTCCTCTGTCAATGTACTGTCCAGACACCTGCTTCTTCAAGCCCCTCTTCTTCCCATGCCTGTCTGCAGCCCAGGTATTCAAACTCCTTGATGCTGTTGTTCTCAATCCCAGCTAGTTACTGATGCACAGACAAAGCCTTTGCAATACCTAATCTGTTCTTGGTTCTCTCTTTTTAAGGTACCACTACCCTAAAAGGCACTCGCTGTTCAGTGTGCAAGCAATATCCCCAGCCTGCCTAGTCATCCTTCCATTAACTACTATTGACTGCCAAGATCCCACCTTCCTTGGTAAGAAAGCTGCCTTTTCAGCTCTTTACAGCTGTACTTTCTTCTGATCTCTATTTTAGCTCTATTTTGAACACTGCACAATCTCTGCAGGTGCCTTTTCTGGAAGCACTTCTATCTATCCCAGAGGCAGTGCCTACTATTGGCAACTTAGCAAACTTTTTCGCTTCTCCTTGTCCCACCAAGCTGTCCTTATATATAGACATGGCTTTGTTCCTGATTTCCACCAGTCACTAGCATCACATCTGCCCTTTCCTATCTTCCTTCCTGCACCCCAGAAAAGCCCTTTACACAGTACAACTGCTACCTCCCTACACTTCACTGGAAGTCTCTTACCTCAGAGCTGTTGCCAAACCCTCAGAGTAGAGGATGTTATTTCAGAGCATGAATAAATGCTAGGATCAGTTCAGGAGGAGTGTTTTGACTTAGAGCATAAAATTTCAATACTCTTCACTTGAGCAGTTGTCCTCTCCCAAGCACAGAGTGGTGAGAGACTGTTTGAGGAGTCTGGTGAGTCCTTCAGACTGACTATGGGTAAGGCTGTGAGATGGCAGCAGCTGTGTGGAGAGTTACAGATGCCAGTAAATAACAGGCAAACTCACCAGCTCCAGGTACTTGCGACATGAGTAGACCCTGCGTGACTTCTGCTTATCCCCAGTTCTAGAATCATAGAGACAGGGGCAGGAGCAGGGCTGGAGTGCTGACTCCTGTGTCACACAAAAGCAGGGGAATACCACTCTGCTCTGAAAGTTTTTAGAAGAGGTTTTATCAGGAAATGCTGGGTCATCATGACTTCTCATGAGAATTCACTTGCTCCACCAAAACATTCACACATAATATTTGTTGGGTAAAGTTTCCCAACTCCAGAATGGAATTTTTAATGGGAGAGGTAGAAAGAGACTAGTCCACCCCAAACAGAATATAACTTTCCACGGTAGAAAGCCTAGAATAAGGATATGGGGGAGATCAGAAAGAAAGGAATTTAGCATGCCTCTCTTATAACCTAGGTGTGGGGGAACACTGCATGGCAATGTATTAATTATTTTGGAAAGCTCTGAAGGCTTTGTTTCCTCTCAAGGCACAGTGGGAAAGTTCAGATTTGAAGGATACAACAGCTAAAAATAAACACACTGGGAAAAGTTACAAAGGTGTAGGCGGGGGTGTAATGTTTGTAAAACACTGTAGTCAAAATATTTTAGCAGATAGCATTTGCACACAATTCACTTTAAAGCTGCTATATGTGGCATACATATAGACTGCATTTCTTTAACTTCCTCCCACACATTCGGATCCTATTCCTCTTGGCATGCTCGCCCTAAAACCCTCTGGAATCTGATCACCAAACTGAACCTGAAAAGCCAGGATGTTGCCTAACGTCTTTGCGCCATCTACTGTCTTCCACAGGTCTTAGTAGTCAACTCACTTTTTTTTTTTTTTTTTTTTTTTTTTTTTTTAACGCAGAGAACAGAGTAGACGTTTTTATAGAAACATTGATTATAATTGTATTGTCTTGTTCCTGGGAGGTAATTGTACCTCAAAACCCCAACTCACTTTTTTCCTTTTCTTCTCCCTACTATTATGACAGTCAGACTGACCTCCAACAGGTCACAGCCTATTCAGGATTTCTCCAAATTATTTCCAACCCTTTAAAAAGTTATCTCCTTTTGGTTTTAAAATGTATCAACACTTCATTACCCCAGCTTCAAAAAAGATGACCTGTTTTTAATACCTTTTATCCCCAAATAATGCTTTTCCTCTGAGATGAAAAGGGGTCTTTTAAGAAACCAGCACAATGAAAAGACAACATTCTTTGTCTTTGCACAAAGAGAGCCTACAGAGTAGTTCGTGCATTCCCAGGATACTTCCTGGATATGAAGCGATATATAATTAAACACCTTCCTTAGAGCTGAAGAAAGGACCAGTGTCTAAAAATGTCACCTCCAGCTGCTGGACACCAAATGCTTTGTGAGAGAAAGGCTCCTTGTCCGAAGGCTGGAGATGTTCAGCTGAAAGCACCTTCTGAGCATGATCAATAATCAGCAAAAGGAAGCCTGAGGCTATCAAAACCATTACTTTTCCAGATATGCCAGCTTAATAACTATCTAAGATATTGGATATTAGGTTAAGATGATATGGCCAGAACAGTAACAAATTTACCTTTAAAACTACAGCCCACTTACTTAGATAAGCAAATGCTTTTCCAGTCTGAATTCATATACTTGATACTGAAAAAAAAAAAAAAAAAAAAATTAGGTTATGTTCAGCTTGTTGCTTCTGCTAGAAGACTTTAAAAAAAAAAAAAAAAAAGGAAAGCTGTTCCTGGAGTTTCATGTAACAAAAATTAGCCATTAGCACAGCCATAGAGGAGAGAACAAAAGTGCAGCTAACTGAAATACATTTCTGACAGTAACTAATACTGTATGCTAAGGGAAATAATATATGTAATGCAGCAGAGTCAGAGTATTGATTTCCCCTGTTTATACACTCATTCTTCAACAATCAGCAGCTGTGGGTTCCTGAGCTGATGGATGTACTCCAACTGCATTTAACAGCCACCAGTGGACCAATCCTTCATGACTTTTCCTGATCTTCTTTTGTCTAGTTTTGTGAACTTTAGTCTCCACAGCATCCTGTAGTAATAACTTCCTCAAGTGAACTTAGTGTGGTGCAAAAAAGATTTTTCTTGTACTGCTTCTGCCCTATCACATGCATGACAATATTTCCCCCTATGATCATAATGATGATATATCATCCTATAAAGACTTCTAGGCAAAAAGGTAACCAGAAACTCAATTCCCCAATGTAAAATCCATAGAGAAAATAATCCTTTGGAAATAGTATAGATGCCTTCTAGACATCTTTTTTTTTTTAAAACGTAAAAACTCATTCCTTTCTCTTTGATAAATTATATTCATCATGAATTTGCAAGTCTAAAGGATCACAGGAGGAATTTGCTATCACCAGGTCATGTCTGAAAAGACATATAACACTACAAAGTCCCTTTCTCCTTGGGTTCACCATATGCTACTCAGCCTTAAGGTGAGAAGCAATTCACATCTTAAGTGTAAGTAGGTGTGGGTTTGCTTTATGAATTCATAGCAGTGATGAGAAACTTACCTTACAAATATGTGTGCTGTAACGCTTTTTAGACATTGGCACTCTTTAAGTGTACTACACACAACTTACTAACTGCATCTTATACATTAACATACACACAGATTTATACATTAGCATACACACAGATACGTATGCAGTTATAATACTTATAGATACTTAATTGTGTGTATATATATGCACTTAATTATAATACTTAATAATAGACTTTTTAATTCAGAAATTCTGAAACTAATTTAAATGGAGTATCATTCAATGTCCATGACTGCAAGTAAAACTCGATCAACTTAAGGTAAACAGGGAAGCTACTATTTTCCTAAAAAGTTATCTTGAATAATTGCGAGGGCTTTCTTACTATTGTTATCCATTATTTGGGATTACATGTTTTAAATGCTGGCCTCTTGCATTTGAACATAATCCATGAGGTATTTTTTTCAACATTAATTAATGGTGCAAAATTGCCTTTACTGGTCCCAAAAAGGGACTGGACACAATTCTGATCTACAATTTGTACAGTTCAAAAAAATTATGTCCCAACACAATTACGTCTAGTGGAGTAGATTTTATTACAATATGTTGTTTCTGGCAAAAAAAATTTGAAGAACCTTGTAATTTTTTAATAAAAGCAAATATATATGAAAGATACACCTCACACCAAACTCAAAATAAAATGTTTGGGATTGACTCCTTTCTGGAACATTGTCTTACTTTCTCCTTTAATACTATTTAAACTTACTGATATTTCATTAACCTAGTATATCATATGAAATATTTTTCATTTTTAATAAAAAGCTTAACTCTGCCACTTCCTATCTTTAGACTATTTAATTTCCCAGCTTTATTCAGGTGATATATATCAAAGGATGGCTACAAATGGTGTTGTAATTTAGTTTAATACAGTCTCGTTGGTTTTTCACCCCTCACAGAATTTACCTTGCCCTGTCACTTGATAAACATTTTGTCCCTTAGAACTCACCAGACGTGGTGCAGTCTTGTGCTGTGCCATTAGATGTCACTCTGGGCCATACAAAAGAAGATCAAAGCATGAACTAGCATCTTCCCATCTGCGAATAACCCCAATTTCAAAACGGGAGATACATTTGCAGTTTTCTTCCAAGTTGTTCCCAGTGAAGTATTTCATCAGCTTGTTGCAACCCCGCCATGAGAACGGGGTACTGATGGTAACTTTGATATCTGAGGAAGTAATAGCAGTTGCTAGGTGAGGCACTCCCACATTTGTCAGGTGGATTCTGTTGATGCTGAAATCCTGAGAGGGGAAAAAAACCCACATATCGACTTCTTGTGGCAGCAGAATCACAGTCTAACTGCACTTATGGTGTTTGTTACATTCCCAATCTTCCAGGCTAGGGTGTCATTGTGTTTTATGTATAAACTGCTGTGAGCAGAGCTGCCATGCCAAAACCGGACAAATTTTAAAAGTCCCCAGACTTCCTGTTGACATGACTGTATTGCACACAACAGCTGTGGAGTTATGGGAGCATTGTGGAATTTCAGCCAAAGAGAAAAGTACTGCTTGGGATAAGAGTTACCCATCACCACATCACTCCACTAATTCTAAGCAGTTCACAAACAGTCAAAGGTGGGGCATCTTTGAAGTACCTTGTAATCTAATAATATTTATGTCTTTTTAGGCAGAGCACCTCATATGTCACAGCAAGACAGGGTTGGATTAATTTAAAAGGAAATGAAAGAAAGGATTATAAAATCCAACAGGTTATTAAAGGTTCTGCTTTCTGATGGCAGAGGCATTAGACTGTTTTAGAAACCGTGCTGCATACACACACACACACACAGGTGGAAAGCCGAAAGAACAGGGAAAATGAATATAAGCTTTCATAGCCATGTATGCAAAATTCACTTTGAATCAAGTGAGAAGCATACTACTGTCAGACTGAGAGCTCACATACCAGAAACTACAGCCCTAATTGGCAAACTTAGCCCAGAAACCAGTTACACAGGGAAGCAGCTCTTACTCCTCCTCCAGAGATGAGGATCCAGAGCATGAGCTCCTGGAGTCACACCACATGGCTGTGCTCTTTTAGGGGGATCCCAGTGTGACTAAGACAGACAAACTGACAAACCTGAACGCAAACACCAAGGATGCAGGAGTGCTGCAAATATTACCGGAGTGTTCCAAGTCCAGCCTGATGTGTAAATATTGACCTGATATCAGCATTAGGAGAGGAGTGTTCTTTCGGTATGAGTAAAGCATTTCAAACTTAGGCAATTTCAAACTGAGGTGGAAGGAAACCAATACCTTTCAAATTTGGACTGTCACCATCACCTTCACCATTACAAGGGGCAAGCTGCTGCTCTGAATGATGGAAAAAGGAATTGCTGAATTTGCAACACAGCTGTTGTCCTAAAAACCTCCTGTATGATTCACATGGTGTTCTTGAAGGATCTGATGGTTTGTCTGAGAGGTTTGCTTCTCAGCCTGCAAGACAGCAAAGTGTCTCTTTTTGTCCCACCTTCATTCTTTTCAGCAATATGAGACAAGAAAGTGAGCATTTTTTTTTCTTCATTACACCCTTCTGAGTGTCAACTTCTTTTCTCATTTTCCCACATTCATCAAGGGACAATCAGAACCATATCCTGAATCTCTGTCATAGGGTAGTAAAGCAGTAGATAGTAAAGCCTGACATCTCCTCTGCATTTCACCTTATATGGTGGAGAGAAGAGGAAATGCCATTCATTTCAACACTGCCTCCATAAGACTAAAAAGACAAAGGCTTCCTGTTGCTACCTCAATTTGATGTCCTGAGAGGGTTGGATTACTGTCTTCTAGCCAGGATAGATCTGCAACAGAATATGCTGATTAGCAAACAGAAAATGGATACAAAGCAAATCTAGCCTTCCAAATTTTCTCTAGGAAGAACTTCACGGTATTTGCACAAGTATTTCCTTGCGGGAAAGGAGATTTGAACATCTAATTTAAAACATCCTGTTCTGTGAAGATGAAATATTTCTTTGGGGGTCCACACATGTGGAGATGCTTTGTTTTTTTTGCAAGTGTTTCTGAGTTTGTCCTTAATCTGTACTACAGCTGGTGCATCAGTGTTATTTTACAGGTATGAAAAACATTCAGCAGGGTAGCTGTTAGCTAAGGTTTCACAGTCTTGATAACAGATAGCAGATGTTCTTCATGGTAGCAATGAGGATAGCAGCTGCCTCTGTTTTGGAAGAGACAGTGAAGAACTTGATCCACACTAGTGTTTGGAGAGAGCTGATCTTAAGGCTTCTGGCATACCAAACAAGTTTTAAAAAACCACTAATATCTCAGTCAGAAAATGGAAAAAAGCATCTATCTTGCTGCTAACATGGATCTGGGTGCTAATTTCTCCACCTTTGCAAGGTACATTTTGAGTAAGGACTTCTGCAATGTATCTACTATGTTGAGAAACAGCTAATGAGCCATATGCAGAAGACAGAGGAAATGTATCGGTCCAGCAGGGAAGAGGACTCTGGGAAACAGAAATGGAAACAATCTAATGGGTAATTTCAGCTCAGTAAAAGGGAAGAAAAGAGACTGTGCTACTTGATTCTACTTTACTCAAGCTGCTGCAGAAGGCGTGGATTGTGCAGGGTTGCACAATGCTCTCAGGGGACGCTCAAGCTATGGCATGGAGCCACGAGCTAGCACTGCAATTACAAACTGGCTATGCCAAAGCAGTGCTGGGGCACAAAGGAGCTCAGGGACTCCAACAGAAGGACACTCCCACAGTCCTGCTAGGACCTGAAGGAGTTATCTCTGGACACATACTGCACTAAGGTAGCAGCTTCCTCCGGATCTCCAAAACAGCAATCCTCCCATGGTTATTGAGAGCAGAAATAGCAGGAGACGCTCCTGAGAGTGAAGAATGTCAAATCTGAGAGAGGAAGAGCAAACATTCAGATAGGACAAGTCACCAAATCCAAACTTGAGCTTAGTAATTTTTGGAGGTTCAGTTAGTATCTTAAGGGACTTCAGATTTCCTCTGTTTCTCTCTATGTCATTTTGAATTTCTAATAGTGTTACTGATTTTTTTCCTACAATCATTCTTAAATACATAACTATGGAAACACTTCCAAAGAGACACTGTGACTTCAAACCGCTTCCCCAATCTCCAAATTCAATTAACATAGTGAGGCAGACAGTCAGGCAAAGCCTTGACTGAGATCTAGAAATGCCTGTCCCTTGGTGACCTAAGAGTGATTATTACCTTGCAGCAGTACTATACTTTTCTGGTTCTCACACCAATACGTTTGGCAGTAACTATGTACCACTGCATCATAGCCCGTAGTGTTTTATAAACAACAATTATAAAAGCCCCCATGTGAGGGGTAAATACTCCTCTGAAATTCCTTTGCCAACCCTTTGGCACTAGTATTTGAGAGAACACATATGCACACAACACCAAACAATTACCACAGCCAGTGGAACAAGAGCACCAGCAATTCCCACAGTTGTTCTGCATCCACTCCCAATGGCAAAATGTCTGTTGTCCACAAAACCTATTATCAGGTGTATTAGGCTTATGCAGCTGGCTTTTGGAGGCTGGAGGGGTGCTATAGGGGTGGCTTCTCTGAGAAGCGTGAAGCTTCCCCTGTATCTGACATAGCCAATGCAAATTGGCTCCAAGACAGGCACAGTGCTGCCCCAGGCTCACTAAATCAGTTTGTAGGTAATACCTCTGTAATGACATATTTGAGATGGGCAAAAAAGTATTGCACTGGGGTAATTGTGGACAGAGAAGAAGAAGTGAAAATATGTGAGGGAAACAACTCAATGAAGGAGGGAGAAGAGGTGCTCCAGGCACCGGAGCAGAGATTCTCATGCAGTGTGTGGTGCAGACCACAATGAGGCAGGCTGTTTCCCTGCAGCCCACGAAGGTCCACGGTGGAGCACAGGCTCACCCACAGCTTCCGAAGGAGCCCCGAAGAAGCCTGTGACCCTGTCAGAAGCCCATGCTGATGCGGGTTCCTGGTAGGAGATGTGACACATGGGGCACTCCATGGGGGAACAGCCTGTTTCTGAAGGACTTCACCCCATAGAAAGGGACTCATGCTGAAGCAGTTAATGAGAACTGCAGCACACAGGAAGGACATACTTTGGAGAAATTCATAGAGGACTGTCTCCTGTGGGAGGAACACCATGCTGTAGCAGGGGAAGGGCTCCTCTTCCTGAGGAGGAACCAGTGGCAGAAACATCTCATGAACTGACCATAACCCCCATTCCCCAACTCCTTGAGCTGCTGTGGGGGAGGAGGTAGAGAATCGGGAATAAAGTTAAGCTTGGGAAGAAGGGAGGAATGGGGGGAAGGTATTTTTAAGATTTGTTGTACTTTGAATTATCCTAATCTGATTTTGATTGGCAATAAATTAATTTCCTCAATTCCAGCCTGTTTCAACTGTGACAGTAAGTGGTGAGTCATTTCTCCCTATCCTTATCTCAACTCCTGAGCCTTTCATTGTAATTTCTCTTCCCTGTCCAGCTGAGGAGGGGAGTGATAGAGAGGCTTTGGTGGGCACGTGGCACACAGACAGGGTCAAACCACATCAGGAGACTGTTTTACATCCAATAGGTCAAGCTCAGACCAAACTTAATTTTCCAAGCTGGATTCAGGTACACTCAAAGTGGATCTGTCTCAATAACTTGAACAGACAGACAATTTATATGTAGGGAGTAGAGAGTCATTACCACCTGAAATTTTCTACCAGTCCCATAACTGAAATAACACTCTAGTATAACCTGTACTTGTCCAGTAATTAGAGAATTTCTCTGCTGTCTCAATTTTGATTCAGATTTAACCAAACACACTCTTGACACAGGCCTCTGTCCACTCCATAAGCTCCTCTACTCCTGTCCATTTAAGCAAACTCTCCCCAGTATGTCCAAGGTTGGGTATAAGAGCATTCAGTGGGTGAGATTCAAGATGCTTATTTTATAGCTGACACAGGTGGGCAGAGTACCTTGTATACCTTGCACCCAAAAGGACACCAAGACAAGTAAGAGAGGGCTTGTGTGCTCACATTCTTACATCAGAAAGACATATGGAAAGAGAATGAGGCCACATGAGCTTCCTGTGGTGAGGGATGAGATGTTACATATGGTAGTATGTACAGAACATAGTAGTATGTATTTCACATAACACCAAAACCTCTCATGTCCAATTAACTCTATTATATGTCTTTTCTGTAATCAAATAATGATTAAGGATTACTTGGGTATGGGTAACTTATACAAATTTATAACACTTTAAGTGATATTAAGAACCCAGCATTTTATAAAAAATTCTAGTTACAGTTTCCTGTTCCCTAGCTTTTCCAGGTATTCACATGGCAGCGTATTTTGCAATCAAACTAGTCTAATAAAATCTACAATTAAGAACGTAACCAAGGAATCTTTCTTCATACGCAACTGACAAATTTGCTGAAGAGGAGTAAGTTTTAGAGAGGCTGACATGGCAAAGTCGGGCCAAAGATAATGTGTATTTGTGATTGCATGTGTTTGTTCACAGCCTATTCACACAAAAAAATTGTGAACAGAAATGTTAAACAAAGCAAAAACACCAGTGGCAGAGGAATTAGAGATCAGCTATGCATCTCCCACTCATCTTCCCATCCTGGAATGCGCAACATGTGTTTTAGCCCATCCCATTGCTGAGCACACATGCTTCTAAGTTTTCCATTTGTTTTTCCACAGCTCGCTAATGACTTATAACTGCCTGATCATCACCCTGCTGCAAAGACAATGATGAATTCAGCAGACCCAACATGCAAATGGAAAAGTATGCAAAACTCTAACTGTTGGTACCAATAGGCAACTGGAGTTTTGCAAACCTGCTGGTGTTTGGCAAACCTGTTATTGTTGTGTAGCATGCTGAAAACATAGTCTCAGAAAATAAGCACCATCCTCCTGCCAGCACAGCTCTTCTGCAAATATGCCTAACAGTAAAGAATTATTGTCTGTAAAGTAATTCAATTTTATTCAGCAGCTAGTTTAGTTAACCTTTACAGGAAAGAAAGAAGTGAAAAATAAACAAGTTTTAGTTTGCCATTGCTCTTTTTATACATGACAAAATGAAGTAAAGGCTTTGTTGATGAGAAAAGTTTGCCTTCATATTGTTCCACAGACACATTTAGCAATACTGCAGTGGTGTGACGTACACCAGTGAATTCTGCCAGTTTATAACACTGGAGCAATCGCTGCTATGGTTTTCTCACTGACCTAGCCATGGGGCCCACATAGGCCACAGTTTTAGGAAATGGAGACACAATTGAAGCTCTGTGATTAATTCTTTCAGGGTAGACTCAGCAGGAAAGCACGCTCCCCAAGGCAGGTTTTGCATATATCTGCTCCTTCTTATACAAAGAAGCAAAGCAATTATTGAAACACAGGATACAACATATGGGTTTTCATGCACATCCGTCATAGTGAAAGGAAAAGGATTTAACATTAGAAGAAAAAAGGAATTTGATAAGGTTTCTTCTCCCATCTCAGATGTTGCTGACATTGATGTGCTTCTGTGGGGATACACACATCAGCACTTTCTAAAACAAGTCATTTAAGTGGAAACATTTCCCAGTCACCACAGTGCTATGCGATTCTTATACATCATCATATAAATCTTCTTAGCTCACAAAAATATTCCAATTAACCATTCAGGCCAGTGGTCAAAACTGCATAGATCCCATTCTATCCTTCCTAGAAAAGTAGATGCATTTTAAAGCATGCCAAATAAAATCACAGTCCTCACAAGCCAGCAGGTTTTTGGCTTGATTTTTTTCTGCATTTTAGTGAAAGAATCTAAAAGAAGCAGGCCTATGAGCATGCAGCAAGTTGAGGGTGCATTATCTGAATGCATTCAATGCTTGTTAGTCCATAAAAGTACATTACCATGCCATCCTCTGCATTGCAGTCTAACCCCCACTACCTGCACAGATCTCCAATGCAAATAAATACGAACACCAGCTAAATCAGCATGCTGTGAAACTGTAAGAGGAATTCCTCTTTCCTTCCTTAGCTAGCTATTTTTAACAAAAGACTTTTAGTTCTGAATACTCTGCAGACCCAGAATTTGAAGATGTATTTGGCAAGATTAAGATTAATGGGTCTTTAGGCTTCACTTTAGCAAGGTATTAAAGCCTATGTCAAACTTTGAGAATAGAAGTAGTGTTTTGGTCTCCAGTGGGACCACTCACCTATTTAGAGTTAGGTGAGTGTTTACACATCTTGCTGAATAGGTGCCCTGGGGCTTTCTAACTTTATGTCCTGAAAACCTTTGCCATCCTTGACTAAGCTAGTCAATACAGTGCCATGAAAGGACCCTTTTTTCTCCTTTTTTCTGGCATTGGGTTTTGTTCTCTTGGAAAAAACTATTTGAGTTTGGGTTTTTTTTTTTTCAGTAACTAAACTTTAAGTTACATCTGTCAAGAAAAAAAGAGTGCCCTTCCTTTATAAGGCCTTGAGTTAATCAGTGGAATCTTGCAATAGGGCAGAAGGAGTATTTTATACTCTGGAACTGCACACTGGCATGTAGCTGTTTCTGTTGAAAACACATTGTTTTTTTGAAGAAGTAGGCTCAGACCCCGCACATACCAGGATTTGCTTTGTTTTTCAGAGAAGTGGATCAAAGAACTTTGAAAACAGGAATATCATAATGTTACACACACACATATATACACGCAAAGACTGGTGAAAAGGCAAGTCCACATGTAAATGTTGGTTAAGAATCTGATGTGAAGTGCACAATCTGAAACAAAGCAATGGAACAATAATTCTCTAACTAGTGTAACTTAGGCTTTGATGGACTAATTTCTTATTAATGCTGGACAAGTGAAAGAAGCAAATTATGATCCCTTGGACTGTAAGGAAAATAATAATGATAAATGGTTAAATCAACCAAACAACAGAGACTATGATTCAAAATACTTTTTAATAGTTGTGAAATCCAAAAATATTTCCAATATTAGCAGAAATATACACATGTAAAAATAACTGCCTATGTAGGAATAAGAGCAGACCCTGGAGTGAGGGATTACAAATCACTCAGTGTAATCTGGCATACAAACAGAAAAAGGTGGCTACTTGGATATGCAAACATGATCACCTGTATTGAAAAGCTGTTGAAGAGAATGAAGTAAAAGGAAAGCAATAATGAAGACCAAGAACCAAACTGGGAGGAGTGTCTGTAACTGTATTGCAATGTTGATGGAATTCACATTTAATATTAACAACCAAGAAGAGAGTTTTAAACAAGATTAAAATGAAATCCCCATGTGATGTGAACTTGCTAAACATTATGAATTATAATGAGGGCAGAAAAATATTGCTGCAGAGCCAACAGAAATCAGGTGGACTGGAAGAAAGTGAGGTTTTCTGCAGAAAAAACACAAGATACAACTGGTGGGAGGTAACATGAATTTTCATCAGGATGCCAGTGAGTGAGACCAACGGGTGTAAAAGAAAGTATTGCTCAGTGTGAAAAAACACCCATTATTCTCCTTGGCTTCTGATATAACAGCACAAGGCAGACTGTGTCTTGGCTTTGTGTGCCTCATTTCAGACAAGCATTCACCTATAAACTGTTCTTAGCAGAAGCTGAGGTGAAAAAGGGCAATCAGCACTGAGTGAGCACAATCCAGCACAAGGCTACAAGCACATCGGAGAAGCCTGCAGGGGTAGCAGAATGACCACATCTCTGTTTCGTCTCTGCCTGTGCCCCAGCCCAAGCAGCCAACTTGGCTCCTTCCATCAGAGCAGAGAAGAGATTTTTTTGAAGTGACGGGGAAGGACTCTTGCCACTCTTGGGAGTAAGTTATTGATAGCTCCTCTTCAAAAACTGCCTTACTTCTATCACCGTGGGACAGCCTTCTGGTCCAGCACCTCCCTTTAGAACTCTTCCATCATGTGGCAGAAACACTTAGCATCTACATTTGGCATCTCATTCTTAGAGGCACCAAAAATAAATGTTTCCTTTATTTCCAAAGAGCCTTACACCAACTTCATGTCCCTGAACACGTGACTCTCTGAGCACGGGCCCTAGGCCAGCCGTACACTACATGTGCCCCACAGGCACCTCTAGTTATGATCTGTTGTAAACTTAGACCTCTTGCAGTTCAAATTATTTCCTTGTGCTTCAACGTCTTCCCGGCTAATTAGGATGGCAAGCTTTTATAGCCGTACCAAATTGTGTAACTTTTTTTTCCATTTTCTATTAGGCTCCCACATCTCCCTTTCTTTATGAATACTGATACCTTTGACCCTGTTTTCTGGCTTAAATCTTGGACTTCTGTCCCCAGACTCATCCTCTCTACTGTGTGCGACCCTTTCTGCCTACCTGGATTTCAGGTCCCCTCCATTCTCCTGCATATTTCGTGCTTCTTGAGGTCCTCAAGAGCAACACTTGAGGTTCCCCATGAGCAACATTTGCTCATGAGCCTACACAGTCAGTCTATCTACCCACAGATTTATGGATAGACATATATTTTTACATGATCCAAAATATTGTCTTTTAGTTATAAAGATTTCAGTTGGAGGGCATAAACTGGAGAGAGACAAGAATAATCACTTTCATGCTAAGCTTGTGACAGCCCTCATCAAAGCCTCCTCCCTTCCCTGCAACCCCCACCATTGTGCTGGGGGTGTCACAAGAGAATCAATCTGCAACCCTGTGAAAAATAAACAGAAATAAGCACAAAAACAGATGGACATCTCTTAATCCCTGGTAGCTGAAGACAGGATTTTACTCATGTTTTTAGAAGATCTCTCCTTCTAAAGATTTCTATCACCTCAAATCTGGGTTTGTAGCAGAAGACAGGAGAGCTGTGCTCTCTCTTCCTTTTCCCTATCCATTATCATGTAAGCTATAGTTCAAAAAGTCATTTTTTTCAATTCAAAAAAAATTCTCTGAACTCTACAAAAAGCCATTCCCACCAGTGATTTGCTTCTTTCTAATTAAATAATCCTCAAGACATCAGATCTTAAGAAGAATGTTTTCAAAGGCAGCTGTTCTGCTAATTACACAAAATGCCGGGATGATGTCAATTTACTTAGAGTCACCTCACAGAGGGACATGCACACTACTATGCAGTCTCTGGCAAACAGTGCTAGCACAGAACCAACACTACCCTGTGAGGCCAACATAAGGGTTTAGTACATTTTCAGGATATTCCTAATGGTAGAACTTAAAATTTCCAAAAACTGCCAGGCTTGTGTTAGACTTGACTCAATCCACATGTGACTGAAACCACATGTTCTGCACTCTCCAACTAACCTTCTAAACATCCACCAGATGTCAACAGCTCAGAAGATCCCCTTAGGCAGTGTCTCTGCATGAGACCCTCAGCAGGATCGATGGCAAAAGGCTTGTAGAGTAGAACAACAGGACAACACAGAGGACAGAGAGGCTGGCTGGCACAGTAAGGATATCGGTGCATGCACTGAATTTCTGTCATGTCAAGAGACAGAAACTAGTTGTTTAGAACTTTCTCACTGCCACACATGCCCATGTCAGTACAGTCTAAAGACACAACTAAAACACAGGCTGAAGCTTATGCAGGGAAACTTTATATCCCTACACAAGGGAATGTTACCAAAACCACCCTGTGAATTATTTTTCACAACAAAACATGAGCAAACGCGGGAAGCAAACTGCAATTTAGCTCTTGAAGTTGTCTGGTATACTAAAGTATTTTGTGTACTCTGGACTTCATCCAAAGCAAACATTCAAGTACTTTTCTTTTAAACACATCTGGAGGTCAATAAATATTGTCCTTGCCCTAATAGTAGTCTCACACAAACTGGCTAATACGCATCCAAAAAATAAGTAATTTCTGTGGTCACATGAATATCTGGCTTCACTTTCAAGTCCTAGCACAGATTTCCTGTTCAATCCTGTGTAAAAGGGTTAACGTATTTTTACATCTCCATCTGCCAAAGAGAGTAAATAACACCTGCCTCCTTTCTGGTGGTTTATGAGGCTCTAAAGGGCATGTCTCTACCACAGGTGCAAGGCACACCCAAGCTGGCTCTATAGAGGAGCACTAAATGTGTTCCTCATTTTTCTAGAGATTCAAATTAGAATACTCATTATTCAATTTACCAAAGTGCTGAGTGATCAGAACTGAAACTGAAGTTAAAGGGAACTCTGCTTGCAACAATAAAATGTATATATATTAACTGTATAATAGTAAGTACACTGAAAAATCAGGCCAAAGGCATTTCCAGTGGGCACCCAAAACGAACTAGCATTTCTGAAATGAAATTCAGTGCCTCAGGTCCTCCCTTATTAAACAAAATGGCTTTATACATTTGGGGATGTTGTAAAGATATCATTCATTCATACTGTAAGGCACTTAATAGCTAGAATACTAAATATAGTTTTAAAAAGCAAACAATTCTATCTGTAGTGCACAGCTTAAATGACCTGCAGCAAATAAGGCACGGGCTGGAGAGTGAGGACAGAAGGCTTTGAATAGTATCTTTCATTCTATACACTTATCGAGGAATAGACCCATGGAACAACACTGTGCAGTTATATAATAAAAACCAGAACCTAAAATAAGGTTATGTAAACGAATAGTTTTCTTTCCTACTGTTTTTATTGTCTGATTTTGTAACCATATCATTCATTCACTCCAGCTTTTTTGTAAAATTTCATTTACCTCAGAATCTGTAGGTGGAAAACAGAAATTTTATTTCAATTCTTGCATAAATCAAGGGCAGTGTTTTTGAAATTATTGGAATTAAAGTAATGGAAATGAAAAGTCAAACCTTTTGGCTTCTGAAAAGTATAAGCAATGTTTAAGCATTTGGATTCAATATGCTAAAGCTAGGCAGCAAAATAAGGTGTTGCCTATAGACTGCTCATTTTTTTATGTACTTCTTGAAGTCTCATGAAACTTCACAGAGTATCAATACTGAACATTCTTATCTGTAAGTCACTAAGAATAGCAGAAGTTTTCCAAGTCCCTATTATGGAACTTTCACTTTTACTGCTACCCCTCCTGCATATAATCTCATGGTTTTAAATTTGGGGGCGATTCACACCTTTTATTCTTTACCCCAGAAATCAAGTAACACAAGATATTTGTTGAGTTATTTGAAAAGATTAAATGACTTCATAAGGGTTCTGGAGAAGAATGTAATCAGTACAACAGAGGGCATAATAAGGAAGCTGATTAGAATAAAGATACTGCTGTGATATAGCCTGTCTGGGATTTAACGTAAGAAAAGATAAAACGATGAAAGAAGAGGAAGAACAAAGAGCAAGGGATAACAGTCCCACGCAAGGGAAAGAAGGGGAAAAAATATATGGCCTTATAATATCTAATTCTCCTACCAAGGATACACTAAATGGTAGCTGTGTCAGTGACTCGTATTTGATCATGTTAGAACATGGTTTGAATAAAATAAGGAACTGTGCTGTATGTCTGTTTTAACAAGTGCCAAGCCAAGTGATTTACAAAAACGCTTCACTCCTCAAACCTGCAGTGGCATTTTGCAAGATTCTTGCCACACGATGATGGTTGTCTGGTTCTTCGCCACCCTCCATCTGAGAGGAGGTAGAATTTCATGCTGCCTTTTGTCAGCACTTTCAAGAGCATCTTCGTGTTGAACTCAGTTTTTCTTTCCACCTTGTAGATGAATAGTTCAGTCATCCTGGCACTGAGGCATTGCTCTGCACAAGGAAGTTCTGTGAGAGGAGTGGGGAAGAAAGAAGAGGTATATTCATTAAAGAAAAAAAAAAAACAAACCAAACTAAGTCTTAGGTGATGTCATACAAGTCATACCTCATGCACTTTAACCAAGCACTGAATGACTATCAGTCATTCCTGTTCCATCTGCAGATGGAGACATTCCTGAATACTTGTGCTTGGCTTGTCAGAACAGAACCCCTTCTGACATAGTCCAACTTTGCAAGGTAAACACTGTTCTCAAATGTTCAAGCTACATGAAAACTACTGAAAGTGACATTATGAGAGCAAGGCTTGGGTCCTACTGATACTACCAAATACTGTGTTACGCAGGACTCCGTGAACAAACATGGGCATAACTTACCCCTGTCTCCCAGCAGGAGCTGGATTTGACATGACTCTAGTGCTTCTAACATTCCTAAAGCCAGAGACTGCTACAGGGAAAGTTAGGTGGCTGCAGTCTCAGCAGTGGGCACAGCCACACACACGAGGTGTTGAGAAGAGGCTACTTGAAGAACAGATGATAGAGCAACTGGTTCCTGCTCACTCAGCTCATGTACCCCAGCACAAAGTGAAGTAATATTCAAATTAAAGTATGCTAGCTTTTAAAGGTAGGCCACAGGGTCAACAGACCATAACCATGGACAGATGATCTGTGCATGTGGTTGATACTTCACGGAGAATCATACCCCTTTCCTGATATTATTTCAATCAAGAAAGAGTGTGCAACAGTTATCCCAGGATCTGTAGGATCCAAATGCTTCCTATTTCAGTGTAGGCAGTAGAAAAATTGTCTCCTGTAGCATGGGCTCCACTGTGTTCATCAAACTCTTGGATTAGGCCTTCTTCTCCCTCACTGGATCTCTACAGACTACACATTCTGGCTTTGCTGCCTGCTAACCAACTATCTCTGAAGAAGCTGCAGCTGCTCACCTTGGGAGCTTTAAATGCTGGCATTTCTTGGTAGGAATAGCACCTCAGTCTTGAATTTCTATGGCTTACTGTGTTTTCACATCCCATTTAAAGCAAATTCTGAGCCCTTCAAATTACCTGGGGGGCAGGATAGAAAGAGACCGGGGGCCAAGCAACATCTTGACCTCGCAAGACAGGACTCTGCCTTGCTTCAGATGTGAGAATCAACAGTTCAGTACAGAGAACTCGTGCAGTGAGATCCCAGTTGTGTCGGCTTCTGGAGAGCAAGATGAAGAGTGCCAGTGCTGTGCCTGTACCTGGCAGGAGACACCACCAGCGAGCAGGGGAAGGGATGGAGCTACAAACGCCACGTTTTTTGTGAGGGAAGCGCTGTTTTACTGACGAGCTCACCACGCCATGCCCTCGCATCACTTCCATGTGTCGCGGCTGCAGCATGACAGCTCTGCTCCGGTCTCCGCAGCATCCCCGGTGCTCGCTGCCGGACGGGACCGGCGCGCTCGCCCCTGCACGGTGTGCTGGCCCTCGAGAGCTGCCTCTGCAGGGAGACGGCGGGCACACTATCCCTCTTCGCCGCCAGGGCGTGGGACTAGGCAAGGGCAGACTCCGGGCAGGGGCAGGGGCAGGCAGGAGCCGCCCCCTGCGCGGCCGTGGGGGGAGCGCCAGGCACTGCCTCCTCTCCCGCATCCATCCGAGAGGTGGCTCCGGCGCTGCCTGGAGCCGCAGCCTCTTCCCTGCGCTCCCGCCCTCCCTCTCCCTCCCCTGTCCCCACCTCTTCTCCAAAACCGCAGGAGCCGCTGCAGCCCGTCTCCACTCGCTCGGGTGCCGGGCGCGGAGCGGAGCGGGGCGGGCGGAGCCGTCCGCAGCACGGCCCGGGGCGGGAGCAGCCCCGCCGCGTCCCCGCCGCGCCCATGGCCGGAGCCGCGGCCCAGCGCTGAGGATGCTGCTGGGCGCCCCGCGGCCGGGCGGCTGGGATCGCGGCCGGGTGGGCGAGAGGCTGCAGGCGGCCCTGGCCGGCCTCCAGGAGCTCCAGGTGCTGCGGGAGAAGCAGCGGGAGCTGGTGCGGGCCGCCCTGGCCATGTCGCAGCGGCCGGCGGCGGGCGGAGGAGAGCACCCCCTGTCCGCCCGCAGCAAGGAGCACCGCCTGGAGGCCACCCTCTCCGCGCTGAAGGAGCAGCTGGTAAGGCTCGGCTCGGCTCGGCACGGGATGCCCCGCTGCCCGGCTCCGCGGTGCTGCAGCCGCGGACCCTGCCCCTGCCCTGCGGGGTGAGCCCCGCTGTAGAGGCGGGCGCTTCCCCCTTCCCCAGGTGGGGCATCACCTGGGCGGCCGAAGCGGGCAGTGCTGGCAAGCGATCTCCGCTCAGGGCGAGCGCTGGGGAGAAGTTGCGAGCCCGGCGCCGCTCCATTCACGGGAGCCGAGGAGGAGGCGATGATTAACTTGATACAGCGCTCAGGTCGCGATGACAGCTGCCGTTTGCACAGGAGATCAGAAGGCACACGGGGCTCGGAGATCCACACGCACAAACTAAGCGCTCAGGGGGTTGGGTGGGTGGTGCGCGCACACCTCTGCGCCCGCACCTGTGTGGTGTGCGCGCACCTGTGTGTGCCCGCGCGGCGGAGCGCCCGTGGCAGCCGATCCGCCAGGAAAGCCGTCATGGGCAGGGAGCACTTTGTTCTTTCCACGGATCGCGTGATCAAAAGTGAAGAATAACTGAATGCCAGGCCTTGTGTTTAAAGTGTTACACTGGCCGCTGGCACAGCTTTTTTTTTTTTTTTTTTTTTTTTTTTTTTTAAAATATATAGTTAAAAAATGGTGAAGTGCAGCTGAAACGAGTTTCATAGGTGAGACAACAATCAAAGGGTAAAGGGCTTTAATCTCTAGTGTGGGCAATTACACACTTCAGTAAACTCAGTCTTAATTCAGAATCCTTTCCCTCCCTGAACTAGTACAAGGCTTGGCCATCAGTTATCAATCAGGTGTGAAAACAGCACGGTTATTCGTTCCCCATAGGCAGCTTTATCAGGCAGCATCTCGGAATAAAACAGGCTTTAACCTTCAGGGAAACCTAGCCACCACTGTGTGAAAGCACAGCAGCGGGCATATCTTGATTAAGAAGGTACAGGACAAGTGGAGAGCCGGCCGTTTGATTACCTGTCAAGTTTAAGTAATGACTCTTTTTTTTTTACTTGTTTGTTTGTTTGCTTTTGTTTGTTTTGTTTTTCTGTTTTTTAACTAAATAAAAATAAGGCATTTATTGCCTGTCTGGGACTACCAGGATAGCAGAATCACCAAGGACCTATGACTATAGTGCCCGTACTTTTTACATGCCAGCTGTTGTGCTTTAGTTACTTTTTTGTTTTTATATTTTTCAAATAAAATATTAAATCAGACAATTAGCTTTTCAGGACTTTACTGCCACATTACAAGGCTTTCCAAGGACATGGGAGAAACTAGCCATTAGAATGGAAATAAAAAGCGGCCTTAAATTGCTGTCCTTAGAAATGTGGGAGTCGGGTGGACAAGAGTAACTGTGTACACCTCCGGAGAGGGATGGATTTCACCAGTAGGTGCCACTGCAATTATGAGAAACATGTCTCTTGGGGTGCCTGGGAGGGAAGTGTTTGTAAAGCTGGAGAGGGATGACTCAGAACTACATAAATCCAGGGACAGGTTCTTCAGCAAAAATACAGTCGTGTGAATGCTTAAAGTAGTGATAAAAACTCTTCTGATTAACCCCATGGCTCTGGAAGCTTTTCACACCGTACTGTTCAGACATACCTTTTACCTTTATTGGTTTTTTCCCCCTGCAAATTGCAGACGTGTTTGAGTAGAGGTGCATATGTCAAAGCTGCCTAATAGCAAAGTAAACCCAGTTGAAAACAAGCTTTTCACAGTCCTGTTAGAAGTACTGTTAGAAGTAGTCAACAGATCCTAGGATCTCAGCAACCATGGGCTGAAAACTTTCGCAGTGACTCATGAGCAGTGTATTGCAGTCAAAACCCATGAAAATTCTGTTCATGATCTCAGGGAATTAAGTTAAAAGTGAAAACAACAGAAAACACAAACCACAGCATTGCTCAAAGAGTGTTATGTCTTCCTTGTTGTTGCTGTTGGCCCACAGGATGATAGACTGTGTGATTGCTGCTCTATAAGCTTTCAGATTGAGAAACTCATTAACAATGTAAATGTAGCTTTGGCTTGCAGCATATCTTGATCCAAGTTTCAAGGAGGGCTGTAGCCCTGGGCTTTAGCATGGTCATGCTTTAATTCTTAGAAAGTTTGGTCCTTGCAACACAAAATGGGGAAGCTGTGTCAGCTGGAGCTGGCTCAGGGTATCTCAGCGATGGAAAGAAGGCAGATAAAAGTCAGGTCATTTTCTTCTAAAATGATAGGGTGAGAAACAGAAGAGCAGAGATAGTACCCTTAAGGACTCAAGTTCCAGTAGTGGGAATGAGTGGAACAAAGCCATCAAATGCCATAGGAACCACGTGTAGATGCCATTCCAAAATCCCAGTCTTTTCTGCAACAGCATTTACCAGAGACGGACAGCAGCTGGCCTTTCTAGCACTCTGCTCTAGGCAGTCTACTGCCCGTAACAGTCAGGTTCTTTGTTGGCTCTTTTTGGTGGCCAGGGTCTCTTCCAGCAGCTGCAAATTATGGCAGTGCCAGCAGGGTCATCTCTGTAGAAGAAGAGCAGAGTTAAATGATGCTGCCCACTGTTAAGAGATCCCAAGGTGCTAAGCTTCTCTTAGCCAAATAGTATCATGGTGACATAGAGGAAAAAGAAGAGGTGCAAATTCAAGCCAGTGCAAAGAAAGAAGTCTATGATCACTGTCCCAGTAGGTGGATATCAAAGGCTGCAATACCCAGTATTTTCTCAGCTCTTTTCTCAGAAGACATAAACCTATTTTTATTTGATTTGAATCCAATGATTTTGTTTTGCAAGCTTTCAGGTAATTTATGATGTTATAAAAATGTGAGAAGAGACACTTTATACTGAAGAGAGAAAAAAAACAAAACTTGGTACCCTGCATTTTCCTGGAGAAAACATCTTTTAAACCAGGAATTTCGTATTTTTTGTAATAAACTAACTTCAAGTTTTCTCGACTTGAGTGAAGGAGGTTCTTCCAGAAGGAATTCACCTCCCTATAGAATAAGGGTCTGGGATAGGTGATACTAATTTCCCTCTGAAACTGGCTGCTTTGCACCGTCAGTTACAAAAAGACCCAAAGGTGACTAACTTTTAGATGAGCAAAACTTGGTAAGAATGCTATCGTTTGTGCATTTCAAAATATAGGCAGATTAATGGAATTATCAGATGCTAATCTACAACCAATAAATGTCAGTCACCGCCCTCCCCCCCCCCGACTTGAACTGAACAAATTACTAGTTAAGAATAGTCAAGTATGACCACTGGGTTTTGGTGCCTTAATTGGGGTACCAGCCTGTGTTGATGTAAAGGAACTTGCTTTTCAGAGAGTGTTCTTCCTTCTGAAAAATGTGTGGTATGTTGATAGGCCAGATTTGTCTCCCCAGAACCATGGTCCATTCATAGTAGAAGTTGATTTGGAAAGTTTGGTCCCACACTGTGCAGTGTACAGAAGTCTTCACAGCTGCATTGCCCAAAGGAAACAGATGGTTTTACCTGCAAGGTTTTGTCATATGTAAAATTCATGTTGTGAATTGAGAAAGAGTGTGTTTTTGAGTGCTACTTAGCGTGGGTATTGGAGCAATAACAACCTCAAACAAACACACCGGAAAAGTCTTTCTTATCCAAATGGTTTGAGGAATGCTTCTCCTCTTGGAGTGCAGTAGTTAACTACAAGATCAAAGCTATGGAGTCTGGTAAAAACCCCATGGTGCGAGACCCCATAAAAGGGTTAAAAACGATGATGTAAATCATGTGTGTTGGTTAAAATGCTGTGAAAGCGCAGACAGAACCTGGAGGTATAATAAATAATGTTTGAATACCTGAGAACCTTGTGGCCTCTCTGCCATTAATCAGAAACCACAGACTGAGGGATTGGCTGGCAAAACATTAATCATTAAGCAATTAATTCCAGCCATGAAAACAAAACTTTGTGATTTCCTGAGTAGGTGGGATTGAAGAAGGCATGGCATGGTTTTGCTTTTTTGCCAGGAAATAACTACTGAGGAGACCGTACATTCATCATTCAGATGGGATAAAAAAAATCTCCTTTATTATCCAGTTCTTCCCTTCCTTTTTGTTTATATGACACAGGAAGAGGGGAAAATCACCATGGGTTTTCCTAGGAAGCAGTGAGCAGCCTCTTGAGCTTAAATCTTTCTAGATGTATGATACTAACAAAAAGGGACTTTATTTCTTATGTCTTACATGTTCCTCCAGTTCTAGGTAAAAGCGTGCTAGGAATACTTTTTTTCTTTTTCTTCTCAGCAGCATCACCAGCACAAACAGTTTTGTGAAACTTGGGATATCTGTCTATTTTCTGTTTTTCTTACATCACAGGTTCTAGCAATTTACTGATTACCTTAGGATCTTAACTTTCCTTTCTTTTAGTATTAATAGCTATGGAGAAACCTAAAAATGCAGATATTAAAAGCTTAATACTCCATACCAAAGGAAACTGGCATTGAAAATGTGTACATACTGATTTTGATTTTCTGTATGTCATTTAACTGGTTCAAGGGACTTTGTATTTTTTTCATATTTGAGGTTGGAAATGCTGCTAGAAATGCCACTTGTTTTTTTTTAAATCTGAAATGTACACATAAAGAATCTTAAACACATGTTTCTTATGATTACTGAGTGGAAATCAATACCCTCAAGGGCTTTGAGCACAACTTTACAACCACCTTCAAGAGACCACCTTTCTGTAAAGTACTGTAGGATGGATGGTGAGGTGAGATATAATTAGAAGCTGCCTGAATAGCGACTGGGCTTTAGATAATTTGCTAAGTGCTATGTGAGAAGTCTGTGACAGAAACCAACTGTGGTTCTTTGGCTGGTAGCTAACGCCTGGCCATCTGCCTCTCCAAGCTGATGGCATAAATACTGGGGGAGCAACCGCGGGAGCTGTTACCTCAGATCAGCCTGGTCAGTGATTGCAGTAGGCAACAGACACTGTTGCTGGCTTCTGAAGGATTATTCACAAACTTGAGACACCGTTTATTTTAAATACAGTAATTTTCCCATCAATATTCAAATGCTACCTTCTCCTTGCATAAAATGTGTGGAAATATCTAGCCACAAGACATGCAAGGAAAACTTGCAGCAAAATAGATGTCACAATTCATGCAGTGTATCCTTTCAACTATAAACACATGCCATCAAAGGCAAGGGTTTTACTGCAGTGAGTATGCTGCCTTCACTTTGTGTGGCAATAAGGTATCTCTACATGCGGCGGTTTCCTTTCATCAGGCAGACAATCCATAATGTTTTTCTCCTCCTCTGCTCAGAGGCAGAGCGCAGTACATATAAGAAAATGGTAATTAGTTGAAAGATTGCTATTCTCTTTAGAGATACAGTTCCTGCCATAGCTGTAACAAAAAACCCAAAGGTTAAAATTTCAGCTGGGCAGAAGACAATATATACTGAGAAACAAAATGTTTTGTCCTTGTCTGTTATGTCAGTCTCATTATAGAGAGCCAATTGCAGTAGGCCCTAGCTAAACAAACCACTTGATGAGAATGTGGCTTGCATAGGTGGCCTGAATTCATGCATTGCTGCTGCGATTCTAACTGTTCCTATTCTTCATTTCCTCCTTCTTTCCCCGACTTGTGGTTTAGTGTCGTTTGAAAAGACAGGATATTGGCTTGAAGAGCCACCTGGATCAGCTAGACCAGCGAATAAGCGAGCTGAAATTGGACGTCATTAAAACCTCCAGTGAATACTTGGATAGTGACAGCCGGCCCAGCTCAGGTAGTGTGCATTTGGCTATTTATTCCCAGGGGTGTCGTGCCTGGAGAACTGAAGAGTGTCAACTGCTAAGCAAAACTCCCTGTGTTGTTTGGGCAGAAACAGTGCCCCGTGGTTGAGGTGGAGAGTAGTCATCTGATACAGAGGAGACTCAGAGCTGGTAGGAATTCTCCTGCAAAATTGATTCAGTTGAAAAGTACTCATTCACTCAAACAGTATTTTTTCTGGATTTTGTAATTTTAATTTAAAATGAACCTTGTAGACATGCATGGAAGGAGGAGGAGACAGATTTGCTTATTAATTACTTTGTCCAGTGTAGAATGACCATTGGCAAAGTGGCTAGAGTACTCAAAAGAAGTGGAGGAAACCAACATCCATAATAATGCTCTATTTGAATCCAGGAAGGTTCTGAACTTCGCAAAGGCTTTGAAGATTATTACTATTGGAGTGCTCTGGCCAAATGAATGTTTGTTCATTTATGTAGAAACAAAACAACTCTATTAAAAGACACTGAGAAAAACCACCCCAAAAGTTTGCTGAGTAAAGATCTCATGGACAGAAAAGTACTGGGTATCAGGTTTCCAGTCTGATTCACAGAGAGAGCTGTACTGCAGACTTTTATAGCTAGGGTGTCTGTTAAAACCGGTTTATGTTATCTAGTGTGAGACAATGAGAGTAGTTCTTTTCAAACAGAATTTTGCAAAGCCTCAAGTCTTCAGTGAGACAAGGAAAGATTTTTTTTTTTTTTTTTTTTTTTTTTTTAAATAAAGCATACAAATTTGCAGCCTAGTACTTTAGTACTTAGAGGGGGCATAAAAAGTGCAAGTTTCTGTTTTGTGTTTAAGTTCAGGAGTTGTGCACTTAGGCAAATGCACAGAGTTCAAAAGGAAACCACTTCTTTTTCTGTTATAGAGAGACTAATAAAAATTCATGTCTTGAATATATCCAGAGCCTTTTTTAGTACTTCCATAATTAATTTTCAATGATCTCAAAACCTGGAGAGGAAAGATAACCTCTATTCTCTGTCCTTAGACATCCCAGCTATCACAGACTTGGCAGTTCTGATCACAGGCTAGTTTTACTCTACTTTCCCATCCAATCTGTGCTTCTATGCACCTAGCACAAGTTACAACATTGTAAGATGGCCCTATTTTACTCCAGTTGCATAATAGTCCCCAAAGACATTCTCCAGAGAAGAACTGGGCGTGATGGTGCTGCACTTCACCCCATCCCACTCTCATAACTAAGCAGGCATCTGCGTGCCCGGCTGGCTCAGAGCCTAAGAGTAAGTATGCAAAAGCCCAATAAGTGTTGGTTGAATTAGAGTATACCTCTGTTAATGTTACCCAAATAAATGATCATAAATTTAGGCTTGTGGCACATAGCAAATGATGATTTATTGTATTCGCTGCATTTTTCTTCTACAGAGCATGTTTCATTGCTGTAAGTGTGAAATATCCTATTTATTTTAACTCTGCAGGATTCTATGACCTGAGCGACGGTGGTTCTTGCTCACTGTCCAATTCTTGTACCTCTGTGTACAGTGAATCCATCTCTTCCTCCCACACCAGTCTCTTACCCGGCTCTCAACACCCTAAAGCAAGGCTCAGTGTGTTTGATTACCGACCCAAATCTGCAGATGAAACTACTGTGCACACCACCAGCTTCCAACAGCAGGGAACCTGTGTAAGCGATGGATGTCGGATTACAGCTAGCAGAGATGTTTCTGGGACTCCTGCCAGGTCCAGACCAAGGCCAGTTTCCACAGGTAATTGATGACAGAACTGAATGCTTCATTCAAGAGATGGGCAGATTCCTGCATATTACTTGTAGGACCTCATATACCAACGTTTATTCAATATATAGCTCTCCTTTTCAATACATAAAGTGAAAATTGATAAAAACCGCAGAGCCAAACTGTTTCCTGTCCAACTTCCACTTGTCCCATACTCAGATACTTTTAAATAATAACAAGTACAAGGATGAGACAATAAAAAAATAAGTGGATGAAACTTAACAAATATGAGGCCTATTCATTTAGAAATGGAAAAATACTTTTTTGTATGAGATAAAAGTGTAATGAATATTGAGATACATTTTTTAATTGACTCACATGTGAAATCAGAAAACTTGCAATATTTGAAATATCTTGTGTGAAGGTGGAGGAATGTACGAAAGATGTAAAGTGAACTCAAAATTTCCTATTTATTCAAATTAATGTGGACTCAAACAATAACTCTTTTTCATAATTTATTATGTACAGTTAGGGACAACAGACTCCAAAGTTAATTGTCTATCTAGAAAGCAGTCATGAGCCTAATATTGGATCAAACACAAATTTGAATCATACCTTTAGACAAAATGGACAAGTCCATTAACATTCGAAATCTCTTGTTTGACATCTGTGAAGTGATATCAAATCGTTTCTTATTATGGATTCTTCCATGGCCTCAAAGCAATCTTTTGTTAGTACAGTTTTTGTAATGATCCAGTGAGATGTGTGACAGTTCCATTATAGAAATAGGGAAGCCATAGCAAATATCATTCCAAGTGACTTGTCACTCTGGAATCATTGCCGCAGCTACTTGACCTGAGCTAACTCACTTCTAGCTTGGAACAGGAGCAATACCTATGTGTGCAGACACACCTGAAGAGATGCCAGTAAATAACAGCATAAAAGCAAAAGTCTTCTCAAGGCTTGTCAAAGGCTGGGGATGAAGCTGAGCTTAATGATCCATGGCTTCCATGTTCAAATTACAGATTTTATGCCCTATCAGAGACTTTCCTGCCTTGCAACATTTTGCTGAGACCCCCAGAGGCTTTATATTTTTTTGGATATAAGAGTTAGGCTAGCCAAAAAAGGAATAGCTGATATTGAGTAGGGGTGTGGGAGAGAGGCTACAGACATCCTTCCTTTTTCCGCCATCATCTCCCTTCTTCCTGGCTACAACCTCTTACTTCCTTCAGTATGAGAAGCATAAGTAGTGAGGTAGTGGTGGGTGTAGTCTTGAAGAAACAATTCTTACAAAGTTGACCACATTGCAAGAAGCGAAGCAAGATGTTACTTCAGAAAATCATCATTTCGAGGGGGGAAGAAGTTTCTCCTTTTTCACTCGTTTGCTTGTGCCCATAGGTAACTGCAGGTACCAATTGCCATTTCTTTCAGTAGCAAGCAGAGAGCTTGCTGAGACACCACAAGCACAGCTTTCTTTTGACAGCTTCTCAGTTTCTTTGCACAAGAGAGCACTATTACACACAGCCAATAATTTCCTAAAGAATTTTCATTATGAAATTAAGTTGTTTGAGAAATCATCCTCCTAATCTTTGCTGTAGCAGGTCTCTGAGTGCCTTAGGTAGGACACTACAAACAACCCCTAATTTTGGAGTCTTTCAAAAGCTTCCTGTCACAGAACATAAATAGCCACTGGTTGTGAATCATGTGGTTGAATTTGATGGTTGGATTTCATGTTAGCATGAAGCAGCCAGGGAGTTGGTTAGCTGAGGATTTGTTGGCATTGAAGTCTGTATTGTTGAGCCAAAAAGTCCAAGCTAACTGTTTCCAGTATTCTTGATCCCAGAGGTAACGTAGCACTGTAATGCTCTATTGGATGATGGGTCTGGATGAGTGAACCTTTCTTTACACAAGAACACAGCCTCTTCTCTCTGTGCACAGGAGGTGCTTCTGAGATGAAGGTGCAGCAGTCAAAAGTAACTTACAGAAACCTTGACAGTACTCCAAAATTGAAGAGATCTGAATTGATGGCCATAAATGTCATCTTTGGGGATTATGCTTCCCACCTGCCTGAGTAGTTACCCTTAGATTTTTTCCTCTCTCAAAGTAAAGGTTCTTTATTTCATTCTTCTACACCTTCTTTGCTAAGAAATAAAAATAATCCCTTATTTTTGTTTAATTGGATTCCTGTTAATATGTGACATTTTAGAACACTTTTATATATGCACAGATCTACTTTCGTCCAAGTAACACAGTTTAAATTTTGTGCAAAGATGAGGGGTTTATTATTGGCATTAAGAGGCATTCTAATCTCTGTTATGCTTAGGTGAATAAAAGCTTCAAAGTAATTCAGTGACCTTGGAAGAGTGAAATTATTTTCTTTATTCATGCTACTGATTTTAGTAAAAGCCATTCACATCCCTCTGAAATAGCATTTTTAGCATGAGCCAGTTTGAATGTAATTCTCTGTGATTTAATTAGGTTGTTTATTTTCATCCACCATGTAGGTGACTTGGAGCGACTCACTCCAGCAGAGGCTAGATTTCAGAAAGAGATGGATCCCAAATCCATGTTGCCTCTGTGCCATAACGGAGACATGCACTTGCTCAGCATGGACCCCAAATTCCAGAATGACTTGGTCTCCAAGAATGGCATTGATGTGTATCCTTACCCAAGCCCCCTTCATGCGGTGGCTTTACAAAGTCCCCTTTTCTCCCTGGTGGGGACATCCCCAGAATCAGACTTCCAGGCTCCTCCCAGTAAACCTATGCCTAGTGCAATGGGTCCCAGCTTGATTAGGACTAGGCCAACCACTGAGGCCAAGCCAGGGGGTTACATCAATAAATTACTGCAGCTGACAAGATGCAAAGGGAACAATCAGGCTGATGCCAGTGAGTGGGTTTCAACAAAGAGCCAGCCAGCCACAATGCACCAGAGACTCATTATAACCCCCAGTACCGGTGGAGTGAAAATTAACAGCAGCAGTAGCCAGCTGGAAAAACAGGCAAGTTCTCTGGAAAGTAACAAAGCTGAAGGGAAGCTGTCGAGAGAGGTGCCAGAGGGGGAATGTGCCAAGCAGCAGGAGACCATGCGCTGTGTGAATGAAGAACAGCCATCCACTGGGCCTGACACAGAGCCTTCAGCTGTGAGTAGTTGTTATCCTGCCAAGTCAGCAGCAAGGGACTCTCTGGCAGAAGCAACAGATAGCAGCATGGAGCACAGTTCATCCAGCTCACAGCTGTGCCAGGATGACTCCAGCCCAGATACCTGGAATGCTAAAGCTGCCCCACGTAGAAAGCTGCCCCCCAAAAGATGTAGCAATGCCAAATTGGGTAACACTGGGGGTCATGAGCGAGTGGCACGAACTGAGTTTGTTCATGCTCAGTTTGTCCCTGCAGAATCCCACCAAGTCCGGGTAAAGTTTGCCAGTTCCAAAACAAAGGCAGTGAAGATAAAGAGGAGGAACAGTGAGAAGGTACCACGGCCTGGGAAGCAAGCCTTCTGCTTGGAAAGGGTAAGAGGGTCCCATGGGGCCACCAAGCTGCCTGCTGAGTGGAATCATCCCCAAAGACCACAAGGAGTGAAGAACCTGGTGTGCAGACCTTCGTACTCTGGTGACATGACAGGCAGATCATGCTCAGAGTCTAGTCTGTTCCCAGTGCAGATCAGGCTCCCCACCGTGCCATCCAGGCCAGAGCTCTACGGAGCCTCTGCCAATGCACTGTATTCCCTCGAAGCAGCTTGCGTAGACACAGCCAACAAGAAGAAGCAGCGCAAGTGGCAGTCCACAGTGGAGATCTCTGCCAAGGCCCACCTGGCAAACTTGTCTCAGAACTTTGGCCTGGGACCACCAAGGCAGCCAGCAAAGAGAGCTGGTGTCCTGCGCACTGTCAGTATGAGGGCTCGCTCCAAGGGTCAGCGCCATGGAGATTATGCCAAAAGTGAATCAGACCACTCCGAATACTCTGCGGAGTGTGCTTCCCTCTTTCACTCCACCATCACAGAGACCAGCGAAGGGGAGGTCAGTGATTTCACGACTAACCGTTTTGGGGACAGTGAGTCCAGTGAAAGCGATTTGGATGGCAGCAGTAACAGTAGCAGCCTTGCCCCTGACTCTGATGAGGAGGATGAAAGTGAGCTGATTTGGCCTGAAGGTTCCGTGAGGCACTCGGGAGCTGCCCAGGCCTCTTCGAAGCCTCTTCCCCCGGTGCCCAAAATCTGTCGCATCAAAGCTTCAAAGGCACTAAAGAAGAAGATAAGGAGATTCCAACCTGCCTCTCTGAAGGTCATGACCATGGTTTAAAGGAGAGCAAGCATCTGTTATAGTGAGATATCCCACTGGATCTCATTTGCAAAACAAGAGAACCCATGTGCAGAGAAAAGGACTTGCTTAAAAAACTGTGAAAAATCCCTAAATCTACACAAGGGATCTTGTTTATTAATGCCTGGACATAAATGTCACTGTATCTGATTCCCTCTTTTGCCATTTATTCTGTAAATATGAATCTCTATGTATATTATGTGATGCCTTTTTTTACTATCCAGAAGGGTCACCATGGTGAAAATGAAAACATCCTCTGCCAAAAGATTTTACAGCAAACCCTTGGTGGTTTGTTAACCATATGCACCCACAGAATCAGAGAATCAGTCCCAGACACAAAGGCTGCCTAAGGAGAAAGTGTACTTACCTCTTGTGAGGAATTCTTTGCAGTCTGAAGTCTGCATTAACCATCTAGGTGTTATTGTGTTCATATGGGAAAGCTCTGTGTTTGACATAGTTTTGCTTTCTTTCAGATCAACCATACCATACCTTCCCCCAGACATGAGGAGGACAAGTCTGTTCTTCCATAAAAATGTAATATGTTTAATCAAGAAGGTAAATATATTTGTGAATGAGAACAAGACTTCAGTTTGTTTCCTTTTCTCAAAACTGAGAGTATAGGATTGGTTTTTCAACCCTGCTCTTTATGATGTTACATCTTACTGTTCATTTGTTGAATGGATGAAAGAACATAAGGGCTCCGTGCCACAGTATATGAATAACTGGGACTGAAATTATAGCTTTGCCCCTGAAATTGCAAACTCAATAAATACTATTTAATGTACTTATAAAAATTGTGCTTCTCTGACTTTGATGTCTTAAGAAGATTATTCTGATCTTTAATGTCATGTCAGGAATGCAGAAGAGCTTTTTTTGTTGAAACAAATCAGTGTTTTTGTGATCGCTTTGCAGAGGCGTTCTTTTATATTTTCAGAGGATCACTGTAGCTCAGTCAGAACCAGGGTCTATTCACCATCTACCTCAGGAAACCTTAGGTTAAAACATGTCCTGCTGAATGAGGGAATTTGAAAACAGCATTTTTATTGAAGGCAACATAGTGTTTGAGTGACTCACTTAAATTGAGGCAACTTTGTCACAAGACAATCTTAATTTAAAACATATATTTATGTATACATAATGTGTTTTGAATTCTTTTGAGGGCACCGATGTGAAGCTTTGTATTGGTGTCCAAGAAGTCGATTTTTTCTGTTCATACAAGCAGTCCCAATTCTTTCCTCTGAGCACAGCGATCTGGAAGCTGAGCTGAAGTTCACCGTGCATTTGCAAAAGAGCAGGTATTATCCTCCTGCCCTGTCTCAGTGCCCAATCTGAATACATTCCTGGCCTAGGAGACATAGGCATTACATCATCCAACTGCCTGTATTGGGTCTGAAACAAAAGGCAAGTGCTTTGCAGAAACTGGGTAAAAGAGTGCTTGTTTACTCCAAGGATTCATTAGCAAACAGAAGTATGAAAAGACTAAACTTTTACTCAATGCCTTCTATTCTTTGGAAGCTGTGTTATGTTTTTACACCACTGTTTTCAAACAATTTTTGGAAAGTGTGAACAGTAAAAGTTAAGTCATTTCATTCAAGTATTCTAACTAGTGCATAATACGATCCTTACTTTATCTAGGAAAATACTACATTTTAGTCAGTAGAATATGTTTAAACACTTTTTCGTGGTTCCAAGAGTACTGGATGTAATCACCCCGGTAGGATTAAGGGGTGAATTTCACAAATCTGATGGTTTCTTGTTCAGCATGTCTAGCAACAGAACAAACAAAATAGTGATTTATGCTTTGTTGACTTTCTACACCATAAAAGGATTTTTTTTTCCATTTGCACAAAAGGTTTCATTTCAGAAAGTGTGTCAAAAGTTACATATGATCCTTTAATCCATGGATTTTCTGTGTTGGGGTGGGGTTTATTGGTTACATAGGAATTTTGAGGGTGTTCTTTTCATGAAGGAGGAAATTGTTTCTAAGCAGAAAACTGCTCTGGGTAGGAGCGTTCTGAAACCTGGTAAAAACCACCACCCAGTAGCTCCTTGCCTTTTTATCAGAGTAAGCTCAAACAATAAGTTTGTGGTACCACAACTCAGTAAATCCTGCTTTAGGGCTCTTAATACTTCGTCAGAAATGTTGCCAGACATATGATGAAAGTGCTGATCCAGAATTAACTCATGCTGCCAATTCAAATAAAGAAAAATGATGACTTAATTTTGTACTGACAGGTTTTATGCCAGGTGAGGTATCACTGCCTCTACAACTCACACTTTCTGCCAGGTCAGATATTGTCTCTCCTGCCAGAGCCAGCATAAAGCCAACATAAAAGCATAAAGCTGGCACAAACGTCATCCTGTGCCTTGGCTGATTTTACGGAAACATGATTATGTGCCCACACTTGATCCAGGAGAAACCTGTGGTGCTGGAGAACCCCAGCAATGCAGAGAACCTGCTGTTAGGTGCTGGGCTATCACCAAGTGCAGTGATGCTACTGAGCTATGACTTTTTGACAAGGGCAGAACAGGTAGTGTTACTTCTCTGTACTCCAGGCCATTGTACCTTCTCCCTAGCACTGCCCTTTGGAAACACTTCTTTCCTCTGCTGGAGCAGAAACTGCGTTTGGACCAGAGCTCTGGAGGGAAGAAGTAGGACAATGCAAAGGAAGCCAGGGGACTTGGGTGGCTGATGGTTCAGGTATCCTAGCACCAAAAATACAATAATAGTTCAATTGACAAGTACGCTGAGGCCACTGGGTATGAGTGTGAAGGCTCTGTACATTAGAAATTGAACTGACAGCATCCTGGAGTACCTCCCACCTAAGCAAATAGATCTGAAACATTAAAATCAAAAAATGTCAATAAATACTCTGATGCACTATGCTTCTGTGTGTGTACTAAACACCATAAAACATCTTTTAGCTCCATATGAAGCCTCATTGTGAAAATAAGGGATGCCTAGCCTTACTCCTGATCATGGACATACAAAATAGAAATATGCACTGTCTGCTTTCCCCTCCAGAAGGAATCCACTAAATCTTTTTACCTCACAGCATCTTCTACTACAAAGGCCCAAGAGAATGCAAAAAATGTTAGTTGGTGATTCAATTAGAAGTCTAGCACCAAACCTGATACACTTTGGGAGTGAGAAATTTAGCACTTTCACTGTGACTTGATTAGCAAGTGTATGGCTGCTTCAGAGCAGCTTTGTGCAGCATCTCTGTTGCAGGAGCTAACATCTGTCATCATCACTCCAAGCCCTAGTGAATCAAAATCATCCACTGCTGAAATCTGTGTGCCAGATCAGCAGTTTGCTTCTGTCATAGGCTGACATTTACACTTCAGTGTAGGAGCAAATTGCTCCTAAACCACAAAGGAAAGGAAAGAAAGTAAAAAAAAGAGAGAATAGAAAGGGAATTAAGAAAGCTTTAAGAGCAATTTGCAGACTAGATCATAATTATGATTTTAAAAACTTCGTTAATCCTTTTATTGCTCAAACAATTTTGGAACTGGATAATTACTAGTCTTCTTGGCCTTGACACAATCTTAGATTTTCAAGTCTACATCCATTACCCAAACCATGGAACAGAGAACTGCTGTTTTGTTGGAATCACCATCCTTCAGACCAGACCTTTGTTTGAAGTGACTTCTGGTCAGGCAGGGCACTGGTCAAAAGAAAGGCTGTTATGTGGTAAGTCTCAAAAGCAGCTGTGGATGATTCTCATGCTGGTGAGCTTGAGCCAAGTGGACATTTTAAGGCTGTGTTGGAGTCTTTTGTTTTTTCTTCACCATCCTAGTCTGAAGCTCTGAAGGGGTGAGAGATGAAGGTGAAAGGTGCTTCAGGTGCTGCTAAAAGGCAGATGATAGTAGCAGCCCTTTGGGGTATGAGTTGCTGCCAGCAGGACAAGGCAGGCTGAGAGCATCAAAGGGTTCTGGTACTTCCTGCCCCACCAGCTTTTGTTAGCTATTTTATAGTCCTGCTAGGACTGTAACCCAGCCCCACCACTGCTCGTGTGGCAGTGCTGGGATTTGTATGCTACACTTGAAATATAGGTCACCAGCACCCAAAACCATGGGTTAATCACTCCTGAGCTACAAGGTCAAGGAGTGTCCCAAGAGTTCTCAAGAGTCATTCTAGACTACCAAGTGCAAAATCCCCAGTCAGGCAAAGATTGCTCAAAAGAAGCATGCAGCAAAATAAGGCATCTGTGACTGCTGTCTCTGACAGAGAACAAGACAAACAGCATGTCAGGGAAGGACTATCTTATAGCTGCAATTCTGAAGCAGTAACAGTGGCTTTCACTTGCCAGCTCCTTTTGAGACCTCCTTAATCCTACTGAAACTGAAGGGATCACCCCAGCTGTGCTCAGTGCAAGAGAGTAACTCAGCTTTCAACTACAGCAGCCCCTCTGCCCTGCACATCACAGCAAACCCTTTGACTCCTGCAGAGAGCTGTAGTACCTATTGCTCCTTAACCATAAACTCAGTCCTCCTCACTGAACATACCTCCCAGGAAGCTGCCCAGAGATGAGCAGCTGGAAAGTCTGTGTGAAGTGAAGAACATATGTTAATCTGGAAAACAAGGAGTCCTATGTCTGAAACTTGCTTGTGAGGAATACAAATATACAATTACACCAATATAGAATTTAGGCAATTTCCCATATCTTATATGAATGTTAAGGAGACCTGTAATTCCACCATTAGCTGCTACTCTGTATGGACAACTACTGTGATACTTCAGCTACAGATGAAGAGTCATCACCAGGAAAATCTCAGCTAAGGTCAGTTTTCTGGTGTTTATACTTTCCAGGTTTGAAGTCATCATAGTATGCCTAATTATACTGCAATGTAGAACATCAGCAGCATAACAGCTGAAATCAGCAGAAGTACAGCCTCCATCAATTCTATTAATTCCATGTGTTATCATTATGATCAAGCCTGGAGACACTGTTAGCTAATACTGATTTTTTTTTTGTTTGTTTTCCCCAAGCATTGCAATGTTTTCCTTTCTTTTCCTGTCTCAGCATTTGTAACTAGGGATGAAGGTCATCAAGTTTAACCATGACACAATTCCTGAGAAGTCACTGGAGCTACTCCACAGATCCATTTATCCCCCTCATGCTGTTCTCAATATGTCAACAAGTGGGATGATTGGCATGACAGATGGAAAATTAGGAGGATTTCAGACCTCACTTTCATTCTTGATTGGGCTGCAGGCTGTGGAAGTAACTGTGTTTATAGCTAGCTTGGCTGGGGAGAATGCTGCCGCCATGTCACATCTGTGTTAGTAATGGATCAGAGGAGATAGGGCTTTGCCCAGCGATGGCATTTCGTGTTTATTCTGGTTTTCAAAACACAGAGTATCAGCAGTCTGCTGATCCTGTAAAGCTACAAATGGAGAGGAGAAAGCCATGGATCGTATTGACCAGGCAGCATTGATCAGGCAACGTTGAACCCAAACTGTAGACTTACAAGCCCCAAATGAAGAACCTTAGTTTCATCAGACTTAAGCAACTGGATACACTCAAAAGCTCTATCAAATCACTTTGGATGCCTAATCTTCAGCCACAGATAGAGGTGTCAGTCTAGCAAGCTGCTCTAAGAAATAAGCATTACTGCAAACCTTCACTCCTGTATTTACAGGCAATATTTTCTGTTCTTTCCTAGTGTCCCAAAAGTGACTCTAAAAAAAGCAAAAGGTTCTAACTCATGCAATGTGTTTAAGACTCTACCAAACTCCTGTACAATTTGCAAGATGGAATGATATAGACACTGACTCTCTAGATAACAAGTATGCTTCAGCAGGAATCCAGAAATTAAACTTGCACCCCACAAGACAGGTTGGAGCATTAATAAGATCTTTGCTATTTAACATATAAAATTTCAAGACTTTGTCTGGACCACTACAATGCTAAAACACAAATAAAATCTTACCTCTCCTAAGATTATTAGCTCATTGACTAATGAGAGCCAAGAAGTTCAATTATGAAGAGTTAAACCACTGTCTGGGTATGCAGAATTTGACAGAAAATGCCAATAGTATGACTTTTTAGGCGTTTTTCCCTGTTTTCCACTTAACCTTCCCTAAAGAATACAGTGGGGGAAAAAAAAAAGAGGCAGAAGTTCATCTTCATGCTCAGCATTAGGAGGGTCACCTGCCTTGGCACACAAAAGGGCAAAACCAGAGACAGTTGCAGTCAGGATGAAAATTGGTTGTATCTTAAAAATGCAGTGCAGAAAAACACTTTTTGACCTAGCCAAAGACAAGAAAGCAGAAGCTAATGGCTAGGGCATACCCATATTTTCCTATGCTGAGATCATTGGAGTTCAACAAATTCCTTATCTCAGATGCAATTTATGGCAAAGGGCTACAGGAAAATAAATTATTCCCAAAGGGAAGAAGATTTTCCTGATTCTATACTAAGTGTGCTCACTCATTTTGTTGCTCACCATCCTTCTTTGTGTAACCAAATTAGTTGTCTTTTGGCTCCCCAGTCTTTCTCTTCAACTGTGGCACTGGTGAAAGAACAGAGTGCTTATCAGCTACACTTGTGCCTCTGGCTGCTGAGAATTTCACCTTGGCATAGAACTCTCTAAGCGTCATGAGGACTGAGGTTTATGAAGTTACTGCTTGAAATGGAAATTTGTAGTACACCTTCTTAACATTAGATGTATATACAGATATTTGAGAAGAGGCAGCTCAGTGAATGGGTGTATGTGATTATGCCCACAGACATTGTGCTGGAATCAAAGCAGAGAGGGTTTTGGATACTTTGTGTCTTGTCACTGAGTTTGTCTATTTTCCAAAGAAACAAGGTCTCAAAACTGAAGAGGAACTGAAAATGATATGTTGCTGATTAAAATTATCACTGTGAACATTTCCCTTTTTTGTTTTCATCACATCTGTTGAAGCTAATGAGTTTGGGGATAGTTCAAACAAACATGACTTTGGAGTGGGCTGAATTTCTTGAAAATAACTTTGTGATGTTTTTTGTTATACTGAGATGTTCAGGAAAGCCTCATCTGTGCTTACCCAATTTATACCTGGATTCTGAATCATCTGAATTGTATTCATAAGTATCTATTAGAAGTTTCTGACCCTTTTATTCCCTCTGTCAAACAGGTGGGCTTATGTTGCACATGTACAAATTACCTCTAATAAAATTACTATGATTATATGATGGCTTCTCTAGCTCTTCACACTACATTTAGATTCTATGATTTTGATTATGTTTCACCCTGCCTTTCCTTTGTTGTCACTGAGGCACTGAAATTGATGCAATACTGGTATGCCTACAACCACAGCTTTATAACCAGTATTTATAGTGCACAGATTGCTTCTGAGAGGTCAGAGAAAGGTAACTATGAACAGCAAGCCTAATGCCAGCAGGCTTAACTATACTGTACCACAGTATGAACTTTCATTCCAAATTTTTAGGAGCCCACAAATCAAAAAAGGTTGAATACCCACATGTTGTCTCCTGGGTGCCCAAGATGAAGAGGACTTCAGAATGAACCTATAAACCCAGAACTAGGAAGAATTCCAGGAGATCTGAGATGAGAGGAAAACAGTTTCACAGTCTGATGATACATTACTACAAATCAAGGAGAAATGCTCTCCACAGATATTGTTACGTAAGTACAGAGGACTGACACAGGCTGCAAGACAGGCAGGGAGAGTGATAAAAAAGGGCACTAATACTCTGCTGTTATAGGAGGGTTAATAATTTTCTAGCACTGTGGTTAGTATATAATCACAGCAGCCTCCCACATTAAGTAAGAGAAACACACCAGGATTAGGAGCCAAGTATCCCAAACGAATTTACATCATCTGTAACCAAAGGCCCCCTCCCAAGTCCAACCTGGGTGTCAGCTGCCTGGGGGTCACCTTCTCTCTGGGCTTCTCCTCCACCCCATCTCCTCCACCCAGCCTCCATCACTTCCCTGGCTGTTGTGTCCCTTGCCTGCAGTGAAGAACCTTTCTCCAGAGGAATTTCTTTCTCTCATTTTTTTTTTTATTTTAATTTTATTTTTCCCCAGGAGAATGATTATGTTATAAAAAATAGCCTCAGAGTATGCAGCAAACTTTTAAAAAAAAGAATGGCCATCTCACCACAACCAGCCTGCAGAAATGTATTCTAATGGCTCACGTTCATTTGTATGGATGTCTCTGGGGTGTGTAATTTGGGGACACTGGATGCTGACTGCTCTAGACAGCAAGGGAAGCTACTGCAGAGAAGGATGCATCTCAGGCTAGAAATTCAAACCAAAAAGGCAACAACCAGACCTTCCACTGTCCTTTCTTTCAGATGCAACTAGATACTTCATGGAAAAGCAGCCACTGCATATCTTCAACTGCACATTGGGACCATGGTATAGAGGACAGAATGATCCCACTCAGCACACCACCCCTTAGTGTCCTCACTCACCACATCAGTTCAGCTCCTTGACACAAGTATACATGATCTTCACCTTTACAAATTGGAGGAAAATCAAGATCACTGCCGTTGGTATGTTTTCACAGGTAGCTATGAGAAAGAATAGAAACAAAATATGTATATTTTATACAAACTGTTCTCTATATCATCACCTATGGATTACATACTATAATTACAGAGCTAATTTCTCCCTCCTTCCCCTTTACACGCTGCTTTCCCTGACTTTTCTGAGATGGCCACCCCAGTCTGCTGAGGTAAGGGCATGCCCTGTGGAAGCCAGGCTCCACACTTTTTTGTGTCTGTCTGTCCCAACATGTGCTGAGAAGCACAGACATGATCTGCAGTTTCCTTTATGACAGCAGACTTTGCTTCCTGAGCTACTTCTCTCTAAATTTGGAGTTGACACCGTCTGGTTCTCTGATGAAGAGTGCTATTTTCTACATATTCCAAGACCAATTTGAGCTCGATTTACCCTGAATAAAATCACCTTTTATAATAAAATTCAATGTGATAATGTAGTTTGCAACAAAGAGCCACTGTTTGTATTTCCCTATGGATTTAGATCACATTAGCTTTCCAAGCATGTGAAGGCCAAGACTGTTTGCAGACTATAAAGACTATATTATATATAAATGTAAGTATTTACTGTGCACGATGTAAGTATACAGACTTATACAAGACTATAAGGAAGGCAGCTAGGATAATTACTGTCTTCACTAGACATATATTGCTAAGAGAAAGCCACAGCAGGAATACAACAAATAAAGTGTCTATTGTAATATATAATAAAGTCATTGTATGTTTGGCCTGAGTAGCTGCACAATGCCACGTCAGTTTTAATTGCTCTCACTCAAATGCCTGTAGGAAAAGCATCTTGTTCCTGTAAATCTAAAGGTCTGTCTTTGAGATATGCAATCTCTTATCTATGATTTACTTGGCTTCCTTTAATAAAAAGCTCTGGATTATGATTGTGGTTTCCTTTGAATATTCATCCAAGAAGTTACAAAACTATGTTTAAAGGAGCAAACAGATAACTAGATCTTTCCTGAAAAATACCTGATTTTTAAAGAGACTCAGAGCCAAAAACTATATCTGCTTTTTAAATTTACCTCTAGCATTTCAGTAAACATTTGTGAATTCAAGCCAGATCAAACCAAACCTCTAGAAGAATATACTGCTTTTTCTTGCTAAACCTTAGGAAGAAGATTGCAAAGTGAAATTGTACTTTGCCAGAAATTTGTCTTCAACAGAAATTATTCCATTATTTCATTAAAAGACCTTTTTTTCTCTAAAAGTAACACTTTCCATGTTGTCATTCTGAAAACAAATATCTTTCTCTATTGTCTCATCTGTAGTGTGTGGCTTGTAGTGTGGAGGAGGTCAGCTTAAATCCTTCTATAATCCTTTTGACCTTTAGTCTATGAACTTTTATTCTGTTTCCCATAAAGTATTTCATTTTTTAAGGGAGAGCAATGCTTAGATCACAAAGCAGTTTTAAAACCTTCCCAGCAAACTAGGGGGAAAAGTCTCTTCCAATGCCTTAAAGGCAAATATAAATGGATTTAGGAAGGAATTTGTTACGTCTGTCTTAAGGCATCTAAAATTTAGGAATCTGGGCTAAACCAGTCTCTTATGCACCTTGTATTGCCAGCAGAGAGTGAGTAGCACTGACGCCAGCAAGGAAATTACCTCATTCCAAACAAGGTCTCTCAGATAGGTGGGCTGAATCATTTTAAGGAAGGACTGACTCTAAAAAGCCAAAATTACTCAGTTCAGCAATACCTGGTTTTTGAATCAGTAACACCAGATTAGACGCATGATTTCTGAGGGTGTGGGTAGCTGGTTTTGGTTGTATATGGCTGTCACTGAGATATCTAAGGAAATGTTAGTAGAAATGGAAGAGGATTAATATGTTTTGGGTTTTTTATAAAGGAGTTATTTTAGCGAGTGTTGGCAATGCTGGTAATAAGTTTCAGGGTAGGCACAGCATATAAATGCACAGATGATACAAGTAAGAGCAAGCCATAGCACATATATAGATAGAGCTGTGCTATTGTTGTAAATTATGTCCAAACCCTAGATTAATCTAAGAATAGAGAAACGAAACAGGAATCTATCAATCAGAAATTATTACATTAAAAATCCCTTGGACCCATGATTTCCTTTCTTCTTCTACTTCTGCAGAGATGATGAAGTATTTTTACTCCAGAGAATACTAAAGCTTGAACAGACTTGCAAAAACTCGGTAATACCAAATGTCTGGAAAGTTGAGGTATCTACTATTTCAGACTTTAGCACTTAGTGCTGTTTTCCTCCTTCTTTGGGCCTTCAGTTACTGTTCTGCTCAATAATCTGTTTAAGAATCAAATAGGCCAGATTACCATTCCTGTGCACCTTATGTAGTCACTTAAATCAAATCAAAGGGAATTTGCACATAATTGGTTTTCATAGGCTTTGAAAAGCTCAGACAACTTTTAAAATGGGTATTTTTTCATCTGACTTTACACTCTTCCAAAAACAAAGGAGTGAAAACTTACATTCTCTCCATAGGGGGGGAAAAAAAAAAAAAGGAAAGAAAAGAAAAGAAAAGGAAAGAAAAG